>CM057000.1:21516622-22153489 GCA_029891345.1 Dryococelus australis
CCGACGATGATTATGAACAATAAAAATCCATATGGAATCAATTTAATATTAAGAATCTGGTGACTATCACGATTTATATTTCTAAAGTGATGTATGACGTTAACAGATATTTTTGAAAATTTTAGGAAAATGTGTACAAATTCATACGAATTAGATCCAGCATGGAATTTCACAGCTCCAGGCTTATCGTGGGAAGCAATTTTAAATGTTAAAAAAGACAAAACAACCATTAGATTTATTACAACGATTATCACATGGTTTGAATAGTAGAGGTGGAATATCACATTGCTGTAAACGATATGTTAGAGCAAATAATAAAATTTAGATGATATTGACTCTAATCAAGAGTCCAACTATTCAGCGTATCTCAATGCTAATAATTTACATGGCTGAGCAATGTCACAATATTTATCATATGGTGGTTTCGAATGGGAGAATTATACAGCACTTCATTTTTACAATGAATACATGTTAAATTAGCAGGATTATTCACCACACGGTTGCATTTTAGAAGTGATTTGGAATAACCTAAGAAACTACATAAATTACAAAAAGATCTAACTTTTGTTCAGAAAATAAGGTAGTTCCGAAAACAAAGCAATCATAATTGCTAACAACTTTGCATAAAAAAGAAAAATATGTAATTCTCTATCGTAATTTAAAACAATGCCGAAAAATGGATTGAAAGTAACTGAAATACATAGAATGTTGAAGTTTAATCAGTCTGATTGGTCGAAAAAATATATATAGATTTAAAAACAATGATGAGAACTAACACTAAAAATTTCTTTGAAAAATATTTAAATAAGCTGCTGAATAATTCTGTGTTCGGCAAAACTATGGAAAGCATAAGAAACAGAGTGAATATAAAACTAATATGAAACGAAGAAAAACGTAAAAAAAAATAATAGTAAAACCAAATTTTAAGGAAAGTGCTATAGTTAATGAAAACCATATAGATATACATATGAATAAAACAAATGTAAAATTTAATACCCCTTTTTATGCTGGCATGAAAGTTTTAGAAATATCAATGGAATTGATGTATGAATACCATTTTAATAATTATGAAACAAAAATATTGAGATAAAATTGAATTATTTTATCAAGATACCAATAGCAATATATAACATAAAAACAGACGATTTTTAGGGTGAATATAAGCACAATGATAGAGAAATTTGATACAAGTGATTATCCAAATGATAATATATATAACATGCCACCAATAAATAAATGAAAAAATTAGGAAAATTGAAATACTAATGTTATGGCAAAATAATGAAAGAATTAGTTGGTTTGCAAGCAAGAATGAATGCATATAGAGTTGATGATAAAGAAGACAAAAAATTTAAATGTTTAAAGAAATATGTTGTTAACAAGAGCATTTTATTTAACAATTATAATAATTGCTTCTTTAACAAAGAATAATACAATATAGATAAAATTTAATAAAAAGTGAAAAAGCCTGAAATATATGCAATCAAAGATAATTAAACAGCAGAAAGTCCTATTGATGATAAGAGATTTACACTAGAAAATCAAATAGATACAGTCCCATATGGTTATCAAAACATATAATCTAAAATATCTTTAATTTCTAAAACAATATCTATGTAAGCACCGTAAAAATCAATCAGTTTGCCATTTTTCTCTCAAATTTCCAAGACAGTATGATTAAACCTTTCATTATTAATTTTATAAGAAATTGGAAATGCTGGCTTATAACTAATATAATCTCTTAAGTCAAACATAGTTTTTTGTGGAAAATAGATATTATATCTGTTCGAAATTATTAGATTCATCATACATCACAGACACATCATACATCACACATTCAATAGGCTAAATTACAACGAATATTAAATTTTTTTAAATGGGTTAAAATGATATTATTTATTACCTATGGCAAATATTTTAATTTTCAATAGTAATATTTCTATCAAAACCAATTATATTGGATATCCTATCATCAAATTTAATATCAAAATTAGATTCGTATATATTCTTTTTTCTCATTATGAGCTGTTAAGTCAATGTTATTTGTCTGAAAATGGATCAAGCCTCGAATTTGAGGACTCTCACATCGAGGTGACTCGAATCCGCTTTACTTACTTGAAGACTCACATCGGATAGCCTCAAAAATGATTTGCTCATTTGAGGGCTCTTAGATCGAGGAGCTTTGAATCAGCTTTTCTAATTTGAGAATTCTCACGTGGAGGAGCCTTTAATTTAAGTTGCTCATTTTGGGAATCTCACATCGGGGAGCCTCAAATCGGTTGGATCATTTGAAGACTCTCACATCGAGGAGTCTCGAACCCACGTTCAATATTTCACGACTCTCACATCGACTAGCATCGAAACCACTTTGCTAATTTGTGGACTCCCACATCGATGAGTCTCGAATCTGCTTCACACATTTGAGGACTTTCATATCGAGGAACCTCGAATATGCTTTGCACATTTGAAGACTCTCACATCAAGGAGACTCGAATCTACTTTGTTCTATTGAGGACTCTCAAATGGGGAAAATCAATTCCGCTTTATTCATTTGAGTAATCTCTCATCGGAGAGCCTCGAATCCGCTTTTCTCATTTAAGAGGAATCTCACATCGAGGAGCCCGAATTTCGTTGATCTATTGAGGACTCTCATGTCGAGGAACCCGAATCGGCTTGGTTATTTTTAGGAATATCACATTGAGGACCTCGAATTTATTTGTCGTTTCTGACACTCCTCTAGAGCCTGAATCCACTTTGCTCATTTGAGGACTCTCACACCGAGTAGCCTCGAATCCGCTTTGCTCAATTGAATATTTTCTCATCGAGCAGCCTGAATACACTTTTCTTATTTGAATAATCACATAGATTAGCCCCGAATCTGCTTTGTTCATTTGAGGACTCTCACATCGAGGAGCCTCGAATCAGTTGACTTATTTGAGGAATCTTACAACGAGAAGACTCGAATCCACATTTCTCATCCGATGACTCTCACATGTAGAAGCCTCGCATCCGCTTTGCCTATTTGAAGCGACTCACATCGAGTTTCCTAGAATCTGATTTGCCTATTTCAGGTGTCTCATAATGAAGAACCTTGAATATGCTTCGCTCGTTTGAGAATTATCACATCGAGGAGCTTCGAATCCACTTTGCTCATTTGTAGAATATAACATCGAGAAGACTCGAATCTGCTTAGCTCTATTGAGGACTCTCACACCGAGGAATCTCGAATTAACTTTGCTCATTTGAGGACTCTCACATCTAGGAGCTTCGAATCCACTCGGCTAATTTGAGGACTCTTACATCGAGGAGCCTCGAATCTGTTTTGCTCATCTGAGAACTCTCGCATAGAGGAACATCGAATCGGCAGTACACATTTGAGGACTCTCACATAGTGGAGCATTGAATCTACTTTGCTCATTTGAGGAATCACACATCGAAGAGCATCGATCAACTTTGCTCATTTGAAGTCTCTCACATCACTGAGCCTGGAATCAACTTGGGTCAGTTTAGGAATCCCACATCAAAGTGCCTCGAATAAACTTGCTAATTTTAAATCACTCATTTCGTGCAGCCTGGAATACATTTAATTCATTTGAGGACTCTCACATCGGGGAGCATCGAATTTTATCTGCTCATTTGAGGATTCTCAAATCTAAAAACCCGGAATCAACTTGGCTCATTTCAGGACATTCACATCGAGCAGCCTCGAATCTGTTTGCTCTTTTCAGAACTCTCACATCGATGAGCCTCGAATCCACTTTGCTAATTTTAGGACTCTCATAACGAGGAATATCAAATCTGCTTGGCTCAATTGAGTACTCTTACACCGTGTAGGCTCGAATCCGCTTTGCTCAATTGAAGACTCTCGCATCTATAAAACTCGAATCCACATTGCTCCTTTGAAGACTCTCATATCAATGAACCTCAAATCCCCTTTGCTCATTTGAGGACTCTCACATCGAGGATACTCAAATCAGTTGATCTCATTAGAGGAGTCTCACATCGAGAAGCCTCGAATCCGCTTTTCTCTTTTGAGGACTCTCACATTGAGGAGCCTCGAACCCACATTGATTATTTTAGTACAATTACATCGAGGAGCCTCAAATATGCTTTGCTCATTAGAGGACTGACACATCAACGAGCCTTTAATATGCTTAGCTAATTTGAGGACTCTTACATCAAGAAACCCGAATCTGTGGGGCTCAATTTAAGACTTTCACATCGCGGAGCCTCAAATCCGCTTTGCTCATTTGAGGACTCTCGCATCGAAGAACCTCGAATCTGCTTTTCTCATTTGAAAGCTCTCTCATAGAGGAGCATCTTATATGCTTTGCTCATTTGAGGACGGTCACATCGAGGAACCTCGAACCTTTTTAATTATTTGAGGACTCTCACATTGAGGAGCCTCAGATCTAGCTTTCTTATTTGAGTACACTCACATCGAATAGCCTTGAAACAGTTTTGCTTAATTAAGGACTCGCACAACACGGAGCCCAGAATACACTTTTCTCATTCGATGACTCTCACATGTAGGAGCCTCGAATTCGCTTTGATAATTTGAGGCAACTCACATCGAGGATCCTAGAATCTGCCTTGACCATTTGAGGTATCTCTTTACGATGAGCCTCGTATCGGCTTTGCCCATTTGAGAACTATCACATCTAGGAGCCTCGAATACACTTTGCTCATTTGTAAAATCTTACATCGAGAAGCCTGGAGTCTGCATTGCTCTAGAGAGGACTCTCACAACAAGGAGACTCGAATTAACTTTGCTCATTTGAGGAATCTCACATCCAGGAGTCTCGAATTCGCTTTGCTCATTTGGGTACCCTCAAATCGAGGAGCATCGAATCCGCTGGCTCAATTTAGTAATCCCACATTTAAAAAAGAGGTTTCGAATACAGTTTGCTCAGTTGAGGTCACTCACTTCGAGTAACCTGGAATCCACTTAACTCATTTGAGGACTCTCACATCTAGGAACACCGAATCTGCTTGGCTCATTTCAGTACTTTCACATCGAAAACCTTCGAATCCGCAATGCTCATATGAGGACTCTCACATCGAGGAGACTCGAATATGCTTTCTTATTTGAGGACTCTTACATTGAGGAGCCTCGAATCCGCTTGGCTCATTTTAAGAATCCCACATCAAAAAGACTCGGATCCATATTGCTCATTTGAGGTTTCTCACATCGAGGAGCCTGAACTCCACTTAACTGCTTTGAGGACTCTCACATCGAGGTGCATCGAATATGCTTTACTTTATAGAGGACTCTTACATCGATGAGACTCGAATCCGCATCTCTCATTTAAGATCACTCGCATCGAGGAGCCTCGTATCTGCTGGGCTCATTGGAAGACACTCACATCGAGGAGTCTCGAATCTGCTTTGCTCATGAGAGTCCTCACATCAAGGAGCCTCGAATCCGCATTGTCATGTCTGTATTCTCACATCAGTGAGCCTGGAATCCACTTTGCTCATTCGAAAACTCTCGTATCGATGAGCCTCGAATTCGATTTGCTCATTTGATTACTCTCACATCGAGGAGCCTTGAATCGGTTGATTCATTTTAGGAGTCTCGAATCAAGAAGCCTCAAATCCACGTTTCTCATTTGAGGCCTCACTTGTCGACGAGCCTAGAACCAACATTGTTTATTTCAGGACTCTCACATCGAGGAGCCTCAAATCCGCTTTGCTCATTTTAGGACTCTCACATCGAGGAGCCTCGAATTCGCTTTGCTCATTTGAGAACTCTCTCATCGAGGAGCCACGATTCTGCTTTGCTCATTTGAGGACTCTTACATCGAGGAGCCTGGAATATGCTTTACTTATTTGAGGACTCTTACATCGAGGAGCCTCGAATCTGTTCTGCACAATTGAGAACTCTCTCATCGAGGAACTTCTAATCTGCTTTGCTCATTTTAGGACTTTCGCATCGAGAAGCCTCAAAACCGCTTTACTTATTTGAGGACTCTTACATCGAGGAACCTCGAATTTGCCTTTCTCATTTGATGGATGTCCCATAGAGGAGCCTCAAATCCGCTTTTCTCATTTTAGGACTCGACCGGAACATGACTCCATTATTTTTTTGAAGTTTTTGGTTGAAAAAGTTATTTTTGAGTAAAATAATTCATTTCTTAACTGATTTTTGTGTTCAAACAAATAATTTTATCAGCAAAACTGTGGATAAGATGGCCGCCGACAGACCGGAATGACAGAACATGAAAAGTTTCGTGCAGCGCCACCTCTAAACCTCGCCCTGAACTTCCCATTTTCCTTCTACTGACCATTTAATACAAGATTACGTAATGTATGAAGTAAAAATTCTGGGCAGGTATTGAGGAGTAAATTTGTTGATATTTTGACCTCTTCTTATTCAAAACCAAAGGTCACACTAATATTCAGAACCACTAATCTACACCATCCAAACTTTGAAGATCTGGGAGTCTTGATAAGAAGGAAATCTGTTATTCGCTCTCGTGGTTTAGAATAGTAGTTTATTACAGCAGTTCGCTGTGTGCAGAAGGTCGACCACCGTCGAATCTCGTC
Source organism: Dryococelus australis (assembly GCA_029891345.1). NCBI lineage: Eukaryota > Metazoa > Arthropoda > Insecta > Phasmatodea > Phasmatidae > Dryococelus > Dryococelus australis. The sequence goes on from CM057000.1 coordinate 21,523,172, forward strand.
GCCGACTGCACCCTCCCATTTAGTTCGAAGTCCTAATTTCCCTTCATGTCTCCGTCCACTCTGGCCTGTCACCTTTCCTTCCGACTGGTGCTCTAGCTGGACCTCTGCTGGGATTCGGCTGAGAAATGTTGACATTTAAGAAGTATCTCGTTACTTCTGCAATGCGCAAAATGAGCATACAAGTTGTTCCGTTGCCTGTCCAGAAGCACATCTGAGTGCATTCTGCTTCAACTGCACGTGTCGTGGAGTATAAATTCTTCGTGTACTGACGTCATGTTGGTGTGAATTGCTGGCGAGAACTTGTCACAACTTAAGTAAAAAATCCAAAAAGATCTTAAACGGTGCCATTAATTAGTGCAGGCGTGTGTCTATCACATGCATTTGTGGGGTTTCCCTCATATTTCTTTACAGTCTGTATAGTCTCCATATTATTATTCTTTTCTTAACCAATGGTGAAATAGGGGCGGGGTTGCTGTTTCGTTGCCTTGGGAATTCAAAAAGGCATTTAATTACGCGATTACATTGCACAGGTTTTCTAGCATCTTCGTTAACGCAGCCAATGCAACACGACCTTAGCTACAGTACTTCCATGTAAGCCAACCACAACTATTTTCTGGACACTAGTAGATTCCTGGTTTTGTTATTGCGAAGTGATCTCCGGTGTTTATCTGTTTTATTTGGGCGACAATCGCTGACTGTATTCTTGTTTGTGTTTGCCGCCACTCATGACGTGGGAACATCTGAATTCCGTCGTTTGCCCCAACCCCACCTCATTTTACTTCCATAAGCGCTGACACCCTAATATATTAAACCTGCTATAGATCATCCACTCTCAGACTGTGTACACATTCCTGAGTGGGAAAATTATTGAAAGACAAAATTGTTGCGAATGAAGGCACAGTGATCACACTATCAATTGTGCCGATCGTCATTTTAAATTTACAAGCAAAATACGCTTTGGAGGAATTTATCAACTCCCGCTTGCTGTATTGGTCCAGCGTGGGATAAAAATAATGTCAAATTTTTATAGTAAGAAATCGTCGAATTTTGCTACACAAGAGCATATAATAACGAACTAATTTGTAGGAGAGCCATTATTAATTTCAAGGAATTTTGCCATCCTGAGTTAAAGGCTATTTTAACAAAAGGAATATCTAAACGAAACATTTTAAGTTTAAGTACCAAATACTGTCAGAATACGCTCTGCGAGTCGCTAGATGACAACTGATAAACAAAGAGGACACAATAAGAAAAATAAGAAATATAATAGGAGACACCACACAAGATCCCTACTTTACCATATTACCAGACATGATGATAGTTATAGTACTCTGTGAAAAAAAAATCTTCGTCGCACAATATTTATATAAAGACATAGACTTTAAGAGACCGAAATAAAATATTCTGGATTTTTGTATACTTTGGGCACTCTATATATTGTTTCTTCCACGGCCCATTTAGAACTTTAACCAAAATTTTCCTAATACTGATTACAGACATCAGAAATTTCCGCTTTAATAAAAGCAAATACGTATACAATATATAGATTAATTTCTACAAATTATATTATTTTATACTTCTGAAAATTGTGATATTAAGAATATTGAGTGAGAGTACAGTAATTATATGAACTGCAGAAACAAACTTAAAGGACATATTACCATTTAGAATAGTATAAAATTTACTAAAGTTATGAAACCACTTAAAAAGTTCTCTAATATTTCATTTGATTTTCAAAACACGAAGTACAAGTTCTTTTAACAGCTCCCCCATTCATCCAACCGAATAAAATCTTCCATGGAATGTCCATCGGTGTCCCAGTATGTGTGTCTACAAATATGTTTATATATGTGTATGTTGGTATGTGTGTATGTGCGAGCAAGAGACAGATTTAAATTGTACAATGCGCTGTTTGGTCGAAATCAGGCTCACAACATAGACCAGAATAGTACCTGTGATGCTCCATGGTTGTTAATAGTGTGTTTGTTTAGTATTAAAATAGCAAACAACTTGACTAATATCCTTTATATTAAATTTATATAATAATGAATATTCAACTAGGCTCGATGTTGCAGAGTATAATCATGTGTTTGCCAAATAAACTTTCCTTAAAAAATAATACAATAATAATAAACAACTGAACAACAGTATTATACTGTGCAGAATTACATACATGTTTCTGAAATTATTCTGCGAATCTTGTCCCCAACAGAAAAAAACGTAATTTAGTATTAACGTTAACCTGAAGCGTCACCGAAAAGCGCCATTTACATTATGCTTAAACATCAATTAAGAAATATTTATTATTTATTTAATGTCTAAAGTTAAACATTTATAAAAAGCAAAAAATTATAAAAACGACCAATATCTGCAATTCCAGAATGAGACTTTTAATTTATGAAATAATTTTTGTTAACCTAATTCTTAGCTCGAAATTCGATTATTTGAGCCATAAATGGACGCACCACCAAACACATAATAAAGGTCCTTGAATTAAACTCCTCAGAACGTATAGAAATTCACTTTAAATAACAAAATTGATCATTTATTTTTTAACTTGGCGAACTTCACATTTATAACAAGTTAACATTTTCAGTTCCTTTGTGACATAAAGGAAAGTAGATCATTCATTTACTTTTTGATTACATGGTTACAATATTATCCATAACATGTTTGTTTACATATCTTTAGCCATTACTCGATACTGTGTTTTACACTACCTGGAAAAGGCTGACCCAATCGCCGCCTTCCACTGTGAGAGCAGACAACCAATTTGCAGTTGATATCGGCTTGTTTGTACATAAGACTGCAGAGTCTAGCATGCTGATCACTGAACTCACGAATTTTTCACGTATATATTAATACATGGTTACTATGTGGTTAAGACGTGGTCCAGACGATTAAATATAAAATAAAAAAATTTAACGTGACTCTTAGCTTCGTCATAGAAGCGAAAATTCATCTCCAGGCGAATACAGAAACCAGGAGATTATCACTTGCTCCGCATGGTAAACAAAGTTCCTTGATTAAAGAGAGAGCCTGAATGTAGTTATTGCCAAAATGTCTGATATGGATATAAGTTAAACCCTCATCTTGGAGGGTAGAGAAGGAACTTTTTATTTTTACATCTAGAATAATTAAAGAAAAATGTTGATAATAAAATTTTCCACTATTTTATGCACTTTTGGAGACTACATCACGGCAAGTAAGCTAAGTGCCTGCCGACACCTCATTGAACATTGGAGTATGGGAGCTAAACACGTCATGGTGCCTTAAAGTCCGCGCAAAAAAAAGCAACGAAAAAGGAGATACTGCGGTGAAAGAATACAAAACCAACACATTAAGCCAGGTAGAAAGTAACAAAAAATTTAGTTTAGGCTTCGCTCATAGAGAGCACTGAGGACACCACAATGGTCCACGGCCATAAAACAAGTGTTCTGGGGCTAGAACCACACACATTCCACTTTTTACAAAAGACACAGACAATATACTGTGAAAAGTGTTACATGTGTCAAGAATGCATGCACTGCACTTCACATTCGATGTAATCTGAGCAGTCTGTAGCTGCTGACGGTCCTCTAGCCAGGTTGGGAAGTGAATTTAGATCTGAACTATCTACCGACACATGAATACCTGATGAATTAGTTCTGAAAAAACAAAATCACCCTAAACAGGAATTAAATCACAAGTACTCTAACACGACCAAACTAATAACAAAACTGAACAGTTAAATCAATTGAAGTATATGAAATTTGGTTAAATTTCAAAACAACTTGCCAAAAATTTTTTGGTAAATTTTTGGCACAGAAAAAGATCATTCCTGTCTCAAGTTTTAAGAAGTTGCTGGAAAATCATAGTATGGACTTGCCAATAAATTTCAAAGAATCAAAACTGCCGGTGAGATTGCCAATACAGTGGGCAGAGAAACACACAGGTCACATGCCCAGGTGTGGCTCGGGAATGAGGCAGGGGTGCGTATGTAGTCCGATGCCAGCTCTCATACCTAAGGCCAACAGTGCAACGAACTGTCCCGTCAAATCACGCCGCTCAAACCAAAAAAGGCAGGATGCCTCTTCTTTTCAAAATTAGACGCCCACCTACTTTTCTCAAACTAGTTGGGAATCAAGGAGACAAAGCCATCATGGCCAGTTTTTCCATGGTTTCATGTGAACAATGAACAAAATACAGGATGTTGCTTAATTTCCTAGGCTGTTACTAACTTGAGGCATGCTTCTCAGTCTACATGATTTGGTTAGTCAAAAGAATTTACTTTCTTATTTCTGCACAGTGTATTCTTGTGGGCTGGCACATTCAATGGAGATTGTTATTTAAATCTATAGCAACGATTGTACTTCGCTTCACTTTTGACACTGTACGTCTCCCTTTCCTCTCCCTCTTCGACATTTCCCAAATGGCAAGCCGTAATTATTTTACTAATAAATGCAGCCTTTTGTCACTTTGTGAACAAGTACAGTATGAACCAGGAAAGGTTGGAGATAACTCAAACAGAAGCCTACGAAATAACTCGAAAGTAAACCACAAAAACTGACTTAGGTCCCAAGATTATTTACAAACATAGTTGGTAATAATTTATGAATAATATGGTTGGGCCCTTGAAACTGGAAATGTACAATTTCAGTACGAGTTAAATAGTCCATACAATACACTATGGTCTATGCCTTTTCGTAAGCATTGCTGGCCACCACCTTCGAACAAAAGGTGGTAAAGCCAGCTGAAATCGGGATTTGGGTAATATAACATAGATACATCTCATTACAAAAGAAGATATTTTATAACCATACTAAGTTTGACACACTGGCAATACATTTAAAGTAACATACTAGTCCGTATAGCGTACCATTACCATTTAATCTAAGTGAAAATGTGTTATGTTCTTTTACACTAACCATAGTTTCCATAGCAGAACTCGCAGTTTTTGAAAGCACAAAAACACACCAACATACAGAAAGTTTATCAACATAAGGCAAAGCCTACCACAGGAACTGGCATGAAGACCAGCCATACCAATGAAATAGAATGACCAATTATACCAACCAACAATACAGTAAAGCCAATGAATGGAAAAGACCGGCAATATCAACCAGTCGAATAAACCGGCAAAACCACCAGATGAAAAGACCGACCAGACCAACCTATCGAAAAAAAAATGTACCAACCAGCAGAAAAGACCTACGAGACCAACCAATCGAAAATACCGGCCAGATTAAACAATCTTACACACTAATCACACCAAGCAATCGAAAAGACCGGCCAGGCCAACCAATTGACATGGCCGACCAGACCGGCCAATCGAAAATACCGGACAGGCCAAACAATCGAAAATACCGGCCAGACCAACCAACGGAAAAGTCTTACCAGGCAAACTAATAAAAAATACCGGAAAGACCAACCATTCGTGAAGACCTACTAGACCAATCATAAAAACCAGCAAGACAGAAATACCATACTGACATACAATACCAGTTAACGATAACAACCAGGCAAACTGGCCATCAAGGCCGGACATACTGACTAACAAGACCGACCAACTGGAAATATCAATGAACGAAGCAAACCAATAAGACTGAATAACTCACAATATTAGTTCATCAGGCCGGCCAAAAAAAAAGCATAACAATTGATCCGGCCAACTGACCAAAAAGGTCGACCAGACCCACAATCAATATCATTCATAACAAACATCAATACAGACCTTACCAGCCAACGAGATCGACCAACCACACATACTTACTCTACTAGCTCTATAAACAAAGTGGCCTCACCAGCTGGTAAAACCAAAAACGTTCATACAAAATGGCCAACAAAGCATCCACACCAAATGGTCGTATAAACCAACAAAGCCAAACAATCATATTGACTGACCATACCAGCCAACAAGACCAACCAGCATTTATGACCAACCATACAGATTGACAATAACATCTGGACATAGCAAACAGCCATACCAGCTAGCCCTTACAAACGTCCACAGCAACAAGGTCAAATGACTATCAATGACGACAATTCTTTATCAGCCGATCAGGCCAATTGACCAACAGTGATAATCGACCAGACCAACAATTCTATGGAGCGGCCATACTGGCTGGCCATACCAAACGACCATACCACGATTCACTACATATCTGCTTGTATAGCTAGTCTTCACTGTCACTGTGACATGTTGCAAGGCTACTAACATATATTCATGCTCTAATAAGTGGTAATTCTTATACTCCGATGCCAATTATTCCAAATTTAACAATGTCCATCCATAATCTCTCAAATAAAGGACACTGCTCATTCATGAGCTAAATGCATGTCAACGACGACGTGATCAGTTCACTGCATACTATACTTCTGAGAGGTATGGAATATGATATTTTACTGATACTGTTCTGACTACACTCTTGTCATAATTTTCGCCAGGACTCGGAAGCAGATCTCTTACACTCCCGAATATATACTACTGTTTTAATGATGTCAAAACTATGTTCGAAGAGTGATCAACTACATTGTGATGTTTATGAAGGTAAAATAAAGTGTGAGGTTTGCTTAAATACAGTCCTGATTTAGTAATGAATGGACGAATGTCATTTTATGGTTAAAGTTGCTTACCTATATGCGAAATGCACAAGAGTGTGTTTAAATTTCATTTATATTTTTTTAGATTTTATATAGAAACTACTACATCTGATTATGATCTGTTTTCTTACAAAATTAAACCTGTTTTTTCGAACAGATCTATATAAAACTATTAACACACCACAAAGTCCACAAATACAATTCGACGAAAAAAAATAGTTGCACCTCCAATGTAATGTCCGATGTGAATGCTATTAGAGAGGAGGGAAATAATAACCCAGAACTAGAAATTAGTTGATTTGAAATATTTGGTTGGCACTTAAAAACGAGGTCTTAAGAGCATAAAGAACAAGAAATGGTTACAAATTAAGACTGGTATGAGCAATATTTTATTGGACTACAGAACAGTATGTTTTCGGGCATCCATGTTTCCGAACACATTCTGACAAAACTTGGCATGTTAAAAATTTGCAACCTATTCCTGGAGATACTGCTATAGGACTGGAGTCTCAAAAACGGATAATAACAGCTCTCCAATTTTAATTTTGGATTGGTATAGTGATACAGCAGACCATAGCAGAGTATCCATGGCTTCAAGTCAGGCTCATAAGATGGCATTGACAATTGAACGATTGTTGCCCTTTGGAAAAATCATTTTTTAAAATGGTTCCAAACAGCAGAGCTTTGTTTGCTGGACCTCATCAAATAACTGTCGGGCTGTCAAAGTACCCACAATGAAGGCCTTTCGAAATCGGGTATCCCACGAATTCGCACTTCACACAATGAAACCAGTTCGTCTTGACATGTGCTGCGCGACAACAAACTGGTCATATTTATTCTGCCTACAATGCCTCCACATACATATACATTGGTCATCGCCTTGAAATCAAAACAAGGAGCAGTCACTGATAATTACCCACTGCCTTTCTGAAAACCACTATAATAGTCGGTCACTACACCATGGATGTCTATGGGTAAATTCATATGGTTTTAAGGGCAATTTTCGGAATGGTCTCGGTGAATTAAGTCATGCAATGTGCAGACATCTGCCAACAGTATTGATGCTGGAAGCTGGATATTACTGCGCTCTCTATATGTCCACAATTGTAATGGGTGGGACACTCCGTGCATGTCGCACAGTCAGTCAGTTCTCACTTTGCAAGATTCGTAGTTGTCTCCCAGACATGCATGTCGTGTGTGCGTGACGTCCTGTATACACTAACGCCAACAGGATATAACAGTAATAACTGCATGAATGGTATGGTGCGCATTGTGGCGAATTAACCTATCAAGCTTCTTGAAGTCATTCGAATCGACTCCTTACGAACGCATCGAACTGTTCCAAGCGCTGTCGAACATTTCTCCCAGGTATAACACATTTTGAGTAGGCGCTACCGACACAACATCACAAGTATAATATAAAGCATGCACACCAGGATAACATGTTATAATCTGGCCGGTACAGCGATAAGGCCCGGCCTTCCTGGTATCACTGGAGCTGCATGTGTTACATTTACAAAACATTCCCACCAGATTTTATTCCAGTAGCTTGCTTCATTCTGTGTGCAATTAACATTTTGCCAATGATACAAAATTTGAAGCCACTGAATATCACAAATTTTATATTTTCAAACAGCTGTATCATAAAATATACTGTCAAAATATATACGACACTAGTGTAGGGTACAACATCCAATATATTTACAACATTTAGTACATTTTTAGAAACCTTACCAATAAAATTAAAATATAACCAGTTTAACACCTGTAGCTGCACACAGCACACTCAAAGACTATAATTAATGTCAGTGCATTTCATTAAGAGGAGACGATAAACATTATGTGCAAGTAAATACTGTACTTATTGATTCTTCAGCTATCAATCTCAACAGTATTAAAATGTCACTGGTAAGTGAACGCCTTATATCTATCATGTAGACTGCGCCTGTTCAGTCCACATCATTGCGTAGCTGGGAGAAATCCAAGAGTATATACAATGAAAATATGTTTGTGAAAATGTGTTAATTTCTGCGGTCACATATATATTAAAAACTTTTCACAGTGAAAAGGTTTTCCTGTAAGAAATGAGATATCCTGTTTCCGTAGCACTTAGTAATAATGTTAATTTCGTATCAATAGTGTCGTTTATTTATATAGGTATTTCTGGTTTTTTATGTCCATGGAAGTAGAAGTTACTTGTGTACCACAGAATGATATCAAATACTTTATATATATATATATATAATAATATATATATATATATATATATATACACACATACTGTATGATTGGTGTTTTCGGAAACTAGTAAAACCCAAAAGTCCTTATTAAAAAAGCGACATAATGAAATGTCGTAGGTGGGTGAGCGTGAGCAGCCGGGCTGCATGGAGAATTTTGTGTTCGTACCTGGGGATAGCTCGACTGCTCGCTTGGACCTAAGCCACTCCGACTATCATGACCTGAGTCAACATGTCAACATCGTGTTGCACCTAGCCGCCAATGTCAGGTTCGACGAGAACCTGAGGGTGATGGTGGAAACCATAGTGAAGTGCACCCAGGAGTTCATACCGCTGTGTCGGGACTGCATTTCCCTCAAGGTAAGCATCGTGTATAGTGAACACCTTCAAATAATTAACTTCAGATTTTACACTGTATGATATCACCTAGTAATATTAAATAAATAACATTTTCTACTGAACACATCTCGAAGGAAGCAACAGAGTGATGGTGATAATAATAATATTAGTTCAGTTATTCTGCACTGGAAAAATTATAATGGTAAGTGTTAGAAACCAACTAAACATTGGAACAATCATAATAAAAATAACATCCAAGTAGAACACAGTAATACGGAACTCGATGGCCTCACTACTCATAAAATTAAATACTCTAAAATATGATATTTTTGTAAGAAACACACCATTCTGTTATCCTTACACACAATTATTCCGCTATTTGTCTTTTTTAATTAAAGTACAAGTACTCTTTTTTGGTACGCTTTGACCAAACACAATTATTTCTTTAACGCTGTAGAACTAACTTTAACCACTACTAATCACAAAGTCGACAGAACTAGAAAACCGTTACGGTAGGTAACACTTTTCACCCTTCCTGTTTCTATCAATTCACCTCCGAAATGCCCCCCCCCCCCCTTTTTTCCCTTTTGATAGAGGAGTTTTACAACCAAGGGGTTACATTTTGCCCCTTCAGATATTCGATCGCGCATTGTTTCCACACCGTTCAAATTTGGCACTTGGAATTTGGCACTGCGGCATATTTTTGGAGGGACTTCAGGGGAGTTTGTACCATAATTGTTGTATATTTGTTAGTATTTCGTGACTAGTTATGGTTCTGGTACCACATCAATTGCGCTTATAACAATTCGAATTAAGGTATACATGCCGTATTTGCAGCACATCTCCATAAATCTGAGTATGTGCCATTATTAAGATGCATATTTTTATCTAATATCATTTTATTAACAAAATGTTGACCTCTTATTCAATGTGTTGTATTTTACTGTACACCACTTTGCTTCGGAGGAGTGACGTCATTCTCTATACTCCATATTAGACGTATTCATACATAGCCTGATTCACCCATACTGTAATCCCACAGCTGTACTACCAACCTCTCCTTTGGAAATGCGCAAGTCCGCGAGAACCTCTGTGAAGGAGGTTGGCAAGATACTGGTTTTGTCTAATACAGTTCATCAGCGGAGGTGTTTGGTACATGGCTTAGAACCCGAGACTTTTTGTGAGTACATCAATTTATATGTGTGTTTGTGTATGAAGGATCGGTCTATCGACAAGTGTGCAGGACCTGGCATATTTAACTGTGTCTTCGTCGCCTAAATTTCTGAAAAGTTTACTCTTCCTGTAATCGAAATACCTACTGGATAAATTTGCTTTACAAATATTTTTGTTAATTTAGATTCTTTATGTCATATCTATTTTTGTGAGCTCATTAATGATTTTCTGATGCTGGATAAAAATTCTTTGTTTTCTGAGTGTTAGCAAATTTTCGGAATATATAATTTTTATTTTTATAAGCATTTTTATAAGCACACAAGTACAATTGAGTGACGGTTAGGTAAGCAAATTTGTGGAACTGTTGAGTTACAATAAATCTAACACGAAAATGTTACAGGTTGCTGTATTCGTTTCCACAGCGTTTTCCAACTGTTTTTACGATGTTGTGAAAGAAGAATTTTATGACCCACCAATGACGACTGAAGAACTGTATGCTCTCATTGAAAGACTGATTGCACCAGAACTTGAATTTCTGTGTCCTAAGTAAGCATATACGAATGTAACCTCCACAGTTGCATTAGGTATAGACCACAGTTCCTTTGTTAATCACATTTTTGTTTCACGCTTTTCATAATGGTGAACATTCGGGGAAAGGCGGATAATTCGGAGTAAACTGATTGCTTGGACACCACGACAGTTGGATTTAACTCACCTCCACTCCTTTCATGTAGGGTCACATGAAAATCCTTATTTACAAAACCACTGCGCCGTCAGAGGACGACCTGTTTGCATGAGTTGTGGCTGCTGCAGAAGGGATTCAACTCAAGCCAGTTATTAGTGAACATATGTATGGTAACATACTTTAGAGAATAACTGCAACGAACATCATGGTTACCACATCGAGCATCTCATGTAGTGCATGCAGATAAGAGCTGGTTGACCTAGTTGTGGAGGGATATTGGAATACCTGATTCGCGTAATCCATGTAGAGCCAAAACGGTCGAGTTCTTAGCATGGGTTCAACATCAAAACATTTTTCACTATGTGTCTTCTACGACTCCATAAGTGTGTAGAAGGAAATATAAAATATCACGTATCTGTATGTTGATGTATATGTGTTTATGTACGAATATGTTTGCAGGTACGTATGCTAACCATTTACTGTTAAAATTCTTGTTAAATTTCAAAATTCATGCAAATGTATCAGTGATAATCCATAAATAATTTAGTGTCCACAGTTGTGTCTACGAAGAAAGAACCATTTATGGGATGGATAGACAACATCTATGGTCCCATGGCAATCGTCGCTGGCATCGCTACTCGTGTTGTACATGTAACCATCGCTTGTCCAGAAATTGTAATTGACATAATCCCAGCAGATACAGTCATCAACTGCATCATAGCCGCAGCTTTATCTTCAAGCAAACGGTAATTTACAAACTTGAATTCTTTCTTAATCTACTTAATATGTGTCGTGACATAGATTATGTTCTCACTGTTGGCCTATCAACTCTGATGATCAAGGTTATGTGAAGGGGCACCTACTTAATGCAATACTTTTTATATTGCAAGCGACAGACGTTAAGATCGTAGACGTCCAATTATTCTCTTTATGAGTTCATGCAAATTTTCAGCAGGGGTGGAAACTATTCCGACCTAGATTCTCATGTAGAGCACTGTGCCAGCATAAATCAACATTAGCAATATGGCTTCTGTCGCCATCAAGTATTCACAGCATCGACAATTCATATTTACCCTCGCAAACGCAATTTTCCAAGTTTTACAAGAACAATACAGCAGATCACCCAACTGTTAACAGCAATTTCTGTCAGTCTTCAGTTCATTCACACGAAGTTGCATCACAGTGAAAGATAAATTTGGTTGAGCCAACATAATATTTGTTTGTATATGACCAAACAAATTTATACTGCTGACTCAACAAAATATTTTGTAATCAGGGATTTCTTTTGGCTCAAAATCATGGTTTGTTTAGTTCAGGTTCATATTTTGTTAGCTGAACCAAATCTGTTTTGTTGAGTTTCGTATTTCGTGTACTCAACAAAATATTTCGTTAGAGCAACTATATAAATGTTTGGCCAAATATAAACACGCGTTTTGTTGGCTCAGCAACACCTTTCTCTCACTGCAGGATAAAATAATATTAAGATTAGGTTTTACATGTAAGTGATAATCTCGGTAACTTTAAAACAAAAACTCTATCAATAGCTAAAAGTAAATGTTATGTGTCGAATCTGGCACATCATTTATTCGTCAACATTTCCCTTCTTCCCATAAAAATCGATAATTTCCCCTCAAATTTCCACTTTGAATTCAAAATTTCCCTTTTTCCCCTCAAAATCCCCTTTTTACCCAAAAATGCATCGATGCACCAACATACAGATAAGAGGTTATATTTTATATTCCCTTCTACACACTTATGGAGTCGTAGAAGGCACATAGTGAAAAATGTTTTGATGTGGAACCCATGCTAAGAACTCGACCGTTCTGGCTCTACATGGATTACGCGAATCAGGAATTCCAATATCCCTCCACAACTAGGTCAACCAGCTCTTATCTGCATGCACTACATGAGATGCTCGATGTGGTAACCATGATGTTCGTTTTGCAGTTATTCTCTAAAGTATGTTACCATACATATGTTCACTAATAACTGGCTTGAGTTGAATCCCTTCTGCAGCAGCCACAACTCATGCAAACAGGTCGTCCTCTGACGGCGCAGTGGTTTTGTAAATAAGGATTTTCATGTGACCCCACATGAAAGGAGTGGAGGTGACTTAAATCCAACTGTCGTGGTGTCCAAGCAATCAGTTTACTCCGAACTATCCGCCTTTCCCCCAATGTTCACCGATATGTTGTCGGATGGGACGTAAAAAATGTGCTGGTGCAATATAATTTGCTAACAATTGTTCAGGAGCATATTTTATTTTAAAGAACTCTGGCAGTACTTCTTGCAGACAATGTAAAGCACATGAGATATGTTATACGGTACTAAATAATGTATGTTCCAATCGAACGACCATCTATCATAACTGCACATACATTGATGCCGACCCGTTACTTAAATCTGTGGGAATGTGTGGAACGAGGATTTACTTCATTCCGAATGTAACTGTCTCGACAGCTGAAAACATCTTACCTGGGGAAATTAATTTCATTTGTAAAAATAATGCGCCGTGGAACTCTGACACATTCACACAATGTTGTAGGAACCACATGCAGAAGTTGGAATGTGCTTCATATTCGGCTCGTCCCATTAAGTATACCCTCTGGGGGTGGTAAGAGTGTAATTTATGTTCATGCAGAGCATGGCCGACACTACTATTCGACACATTCATGGCACAAGCAATAGCTCGAGTACTTGCTAGTGCGTTATCTTCAACTCGATGAAGTACTTTCCCTACGAAGTGGAAAATGAGGCGTCTTCACGGAGCATCACAGTAGCGCTGTTTATTTTGAAGGCATCTGTTCCCCACAGCCGGTGGTATAATCTGGCAAAAATGGCATTTGATAGAGACACGCGATGAGAAAGAAGCTCCTGATACAGGCATTAGTAAGCTCTATCATTAACCTGAATTTATCCGTAAATAGATACAACTTGTCTGTGTTCTCGGCAAATATATCTTTGTCCATCCTGTACTGTAACACATTCATCAGCGACTGAATGGCAAGTTGAGTGGCGGTCGAAACATGGAGTCATATTGTAAAAGACGACACTTGGCATCTGGTGACTTCAGACATCACCAGTTGTCAAGTTTGTTTGTTTACTGTGCGTCGGGATATTTAAAACGTTGACGTGTGTCATCCTTGTAGCACCGCAATGGTACGTTTCGAAACATGGGTTCTTCAGAACAACTTTGTCTACTACATGCTCTCTACCACACCTAAAAGTTCATAATAGGAATTATGAAAAATTATATATAAGAACATACATTCATATATGCATGCACAACACATTATGCCTACTTACATTAACACAGACCTACATAGGTCAGATGCACATACTATATACCCACAAACAAATTACCTACATTCGTTCCGAATATTCGATCGTTCAATCTTATGATTTGTTTGTCCATTAGTATGTTATTTTGGTTTTGCTCTGGAATATGGTGCCATGGTTATGGGCTCAGCTCTGGATCCTCATAATTTAACATGTTGACCATCTCGATGGAGACACGAAAAGAACATTCAAAGAAAGTTCCGGCACATGAGTGCGGTTATGTTTTTCTGCATTAGAGATCTGTCGTCTTCATGATACTATTTCGCAAAGCACACATGAGTGTTTAGCATCGGGAGTTTTCATGTATATCATTGATGCAGGGAAAAGCACCAAAAGAACTAACTTAAACCTCTATACTTCCTTTTAGAATATAACTCAGAGAGTTGAGCACACTCGGAAGAGTTAGTTATAAATTCTCGTTTCTGGTGCCTGTAGCTCAGACAGAATTTTAGCATGTTTACCTTACTTATCCTAATATCGTATATTAAAACGATAAGTCCACTTACCCATTGATGGCCGCACAATTGAAGTTGGTAGTCCTTTTGACTGTGTCAGTATTAAATTCTCTGATATCGCTTTGGTGAATACGTACACATTTTTCCAAGCACCGATTATCCTAGATAATTATACACAATTTTAGTGACCCTCAAATGTGTTAACTTCAGTAAATAAAATAATTAACCCTTAAGAATATATATTAAAGGCTAATAGCAAACAACTGATCCTGTTGTATGAAGATCTGTGTTTTAATGAATTTTTAGTGGATTCTGTCATTGTGGTATGGCATCAGTAGGATGTATTGGCTCTAGTTGAGTTTCTAATAAGAGCTTAAAAATATATAACTTTTAGGTTAGATAATTTGGCTGTTCTGTGGATTTCTGTTGATTATATTCTCAGCCTGCAGTTTGCACAAAACACATTGGTTTACATGCGACTGCGTTACAGCTTTTGGATTGCGAGTTTACATTGTCTGCATTATTATGACGGTAGGAATTATTTTCTTACGTAATGTAAATTCGTGCTGCATTATAATGGCTCAGTTGCTTTTGTCAAATTTTGTAGTTTACTATTGTTACTGTTATCTGTGACCTTGTGAACGTCAGACTTTTTCAGATTTTCTACTGATAGTTGATGTGCTGTACGATTTTAGTCTTTCTGATGCCGAAACATCATGATGTTAGCTTTGGAGGTGGCGTAGGAGATTCGGAAATTGTCATAAAGGGAGCTCAGCTACCACTCTTTCTGTAGCCGAGGTCTTTAACTCATATGAGGGTGAAGCGACACGGAAGTGGAGAAGGCAGAATGTTAAGGTGGTGGAAATTGTTATAACTCAAGTAAAGCCACTGCAAACGGAAGCGACAGCTCTATTTCCTACAGTCTGAAGCTGCGAGTGAACTCACAGAGAATAAAATTAAAACAAGATTAAATTTTGCAAGGACCAATGTATACTGCTGTAAAACTAAAGGAACATCCACAAGAAAACAAAAATAAATTAACTATACAAAATAAGATAAATTGAAACCATTTCATTCCAACATAATTTAACAAAACGTTAAATATGCCAGGTACTGCACACTTGTCGATAGACGGATCCTTCATACACAAACACACATATAAATTGACGTACTCACAAAAAGTCTCGGGTTCTAAGCCATGTACCAAACACCTCCGCTGATGAATTGTATTAGACAAAACCAGTATCTTGCCAACCTCCTTCACAGAGGTTCTCACGGACTTACGCATTTCCACAGGAGAGGTTGGTAGTACAGCTGTGGGATTACAGTATGGGTGAATCAGGCTATGTATGAATACGTCTAATATGGAGTATAGAGAATGACGTTACTACCCCGAAGCAAAGTGGTGTACAGTAAAATACAACACATTGAATAAGAGGTCAACATTTTGTTAATAAACTGGTATTAATTAAATAATATGCATCTTAATTAAGGCACATACTCATTTTATGGAATTGTGTTGCAAATACTGCATGTATAGCATAATTCGAATTGTTATAAGCGCAATTGATGTGGTACCAGAACCATAACTAGTTACGGAAAACTAACAAATGTACAACAATTATGGTACAAAATCCCCATTTTTTTCCTCGGATATTTTAACCTGTAACAATCTTTGTAAATGTGAGGTCATTCATAATGGTAACAACGACAAACACATGCAGGAAAAACATACGTATAAAATATTAAGTACGTTGCTGAAATAGTTTAGGATTTATAGAGAACCAAATACTGTCTCCCCCCCTTAAGAACTAAAATGTTCAAAATTTCCAGAGCCAGGTTGAAGTCCCTCCTAATATATGCCTCAATGCCAAATTCCAAGTCCCCAAATTTGAACGATGTGGAAACAATGAGCGATCGAATATCAGAGGGGCAAAATGTAACCCCTTGGTTAAAGAAATACTCCTTTTATTAGAGGAGGGGGGTGGGTGGGGATGGGAAGTGAACTGATAGAAACAGGAAGGGTGAAAAGTGTTACAGAAGGTGTCTTTCCCTCGCAACTTGAGAAAAAGTAAAGTTTCTTCTCTTGATCCTGCTTGCAGGTGTTATGGAGCTGTCTGACAACCAAACTTTTTCTGATCTTAGTGGCACTCCCTTCATGCTTTATTAAAGGGAGCCACCCATACGTTATTAAAGCGACCATCCATGTGTTACTTCACCCGCATTTGATTTAAAGTTGAGTGTATTTGAGATAGTCTTTCATGAATACCGTAATATTTAGCCTGCTGTAATGGGTTTCTAGTTCTGTCATACATGTGATTATTAGTGGTTATATTTAGTTCTACATCGTTAAAGTAAATAACTGTATTTGGCCAAAGGGTACCAAATGGGAGTATTTGTACTTAAATTAAAAAAGACATATTGCGGAACAGTTGTTTGTAAGGGTAACACAGTGTGGTGTTCCTTACACAGGTATCATATTTTAGAGTATTAATATTAAACAGTAGTGAGGCCTTCGAGTTCCATACAATTGTGTACTTTTTGAAAGTTATTTTTATTATGTATGTTCCAATGCTTAGTTGGTTTCTAAGACTAACCATTAGCATTTTTCCAGTGCAGATTCACTGAACCAATAATATTATTATTATTATCACTCTCCTGCTTCCTTCGAGATTTGTTCAGTAGAACATGTTATTTATTTAATATTACTAGGTGATATCATACAGTGTAAAATCTGAAGTTAATTATTTGAAGGTGTTCACTATACACGATGCTTACCTTGAGGGAAATGCAGTCCCGACACAGCTGTATGATCTCCTGGGTGCCCTTCACATTGGTTTCCACCATCACTTTCAAGTTCTCACCGAACCTGACATTGGCGGCGAGGTGCAACACGATGTTGACATGTTGACTCAGGTCATGGTAGTCGGAGTCGCTTAGGCCCAATCGAGGTGTCGAGCCATCCCCAGGCACGAACACAATATTCTCCACGCAGCCCTGCTGTTTACGCTTCATGAGCTAAAACACTTGAGACATTTCATGTAACTTTTTTAATAAGGACTTTTGGTTTTACTAGTTTCCAAAAAAACCCAATTGTACAGAATATATATATATATATATATATATATATATATGGTTAATTGCCATCATTCTATGGTTTAAAAGTTACCTCTGATTCCATGGACATAACAACCCAGAAATACCTATATAAATAAACGACACTATTGATACGAAATTAACATTATTACTAAGTGCTACGGAAACAGAATATCTCATTTCTTACAGAAAAACCTTTTCACTGTGAAAAGTTTTTAATATATATGTGACCGCAGAAATTAACACATTTTCACAAACATATTTTCATTGTATATACTCTTGGATTTCTCCCAGCTACACAATGATGTGGACTGAACAGGCGCAGTCTACATGATAGATATAAGGCGTTCACTTACCAGTGACATTTTAATACTGTTGAGATTGATAACTGAAGAATCAATAAGTACAGTATTTACTTGCACATAATGTTTATCGTCTCCTCTTAATGAAATGCACTGACATTAATTATAGTCTTTGAGTGTGCTGTGTGCAGCTACAGGTGTTAAACTGGTTATATTTTAATTTTATTGGTAAGGTTTCTAAAAATGTACTAAATGTTGTAAATATATTGGATGTTGTACCCTACACTAGTGTCGTATATATTTTGACAGTATATTTTATGATACAGCTGTTTGAAAATATAAAATTTGTGATATTCAGTGGCCTCAAATTTTGTATCATTGGCAAAATGTTAATTGCACCCAGAATGAAGCAAGCTACTGGAATAAAATCTGGTGGGAATGTTTTGTAAATGTAACACATGCAGCTCCAGTGACGCCAGTAAGGCCAGGCCTTATCGCTGTACCGGCCAGATTATAACATGTTATCCTGGTGTGCATGCTTTATATTCATACTTGTGATGTGTCGGTAGCACCTAGTCAAAATGTGTTATACCTGGGAGAAATGTTCGACAGCGCTTGGAACAGTTCGATGCGTTCGTAAGGAGTCGATTCGAATGACTTCAAGAAGCTTGATAGGTTAATTCGCCACAATGCGCACCATACCATTCATGCAGTTATTACTGTTATATCCTGTTGGCGTTAGTGTATACAGGACGTCACGCACACACGACATGCATGTCTGGGAGACAACTACGAATCTTGCAACGTGAGAACTGACTAACTGTGCGACATGCACGGAGTGTCCCACCCATTACATTTGTGGACATATAGAGAGAGCAGTGATATCCAGCTTCCAGAATCAATACTGTTGGCAGATGTCTGCACATTGCATGACTTAATTCACCGAGACCATTCCGAAAATTGCCCTTAACACCATATGAATTTACCCATAGACATCCATGGTGTAGTGACCGACTGTTATAGTGGATTTCAGAAAGGCAGTGGGTAATTATCAGTGATGGCTCCTTGTTTTGATTTGTAGGCGATGACCAATGTATATGTATGTGGACGCATTGTAGACAGAATAAATATGACCAGTTTGTTGTCTCGCAGCACATGTCAAGACGAACTGGTTTCATTGTGTGAAGTGCGAATTCGTGCGATACCCGATTTCGAAAGGCCTTCATTGTGGGTACTTTGACAGCCCGACAGTTATTTGATGAGGTCCAGCAAACAAAGCTCTGCTGTTTGGAACCATTTTAAAAAATGATTTTTCCAAAGGGCAACAATCGTTCAATTGTCAATGCCATCTTATGAGCCTGACTTGAAGCCATGGATACTCTGCTATTGTCAGCTGTATCACTATACCAATCCAAAATTAAAATTGGAGAGCTGTTATTATCCCTTTTTGAGACTCCTGTCCTATAGCAGTATCTCCAGGAATAGGTTGCAAATTTTTAACATGCCAAGTTTTGTCAGAATGTGTTCGGAAACATGGATGCCCGAAAACATACTGTTCTGGAGTCCAATAAAATATTGCTCATACCAGTCTTAATTTGTAATCATTTCTTGTTCTTTATGCTCTTAAGACCTCGTTTTTAAGTGCCACCCAAATATTTCAAATCAAATAATTTCTAGTTCTGGGTTATTATTTCCCTCCTCTCTAATAGCATTCACATCGGACATTACATTGGAGGTGCAACTATTTTTTTTCGTCGATATGAATTTGTGGACTTTGTGGTGTGTTAATAGTTTTATATAGATCTTTTTCGAAAAAACAGGTTTAATTTTGTAAGAAAACAGATCATAATCAGATGTAGTTGTTTCTAATTAAAATTAAAAAAAAAAAAATGAAATTTAAACACACTCTTGTGCATTTCGCATATAGGTAAGCTACTTTAACCATAAAATGACATTCATCCATTCATTACTAAATCAGGACTGTATTTAAGCAAACCTCACACTTTATTTTACCTTCATAAACATCACAATGTAGTTGATCACTCTTCGAACATAGTTTTGACATCATTAAAACAGTAGTATATATTCGGGAGTGTAAGAGATCTGCTTCCGAGTCCTGGCGAAAATTATGACAAGAGTGTAGTCAGAACAGTATCAGTAAAATATCATATTCCATACTTCTCAGAAGTATAGTATGCAGTGAACTGATCACGTCGTCGTTGACATGCATTTAGCTCATGAATGAGCAGTGTCCTTTATTTGAGAGATTATGGATGGACATTATTAAATTTGGAATACTTGGCATCGGAGTATAAGAATTACCACTTATTAGAGCATGAATATATGTTAGTAGCCTTGCAACATGTCACAGTGACAGAGAAGACTAGCTATACAAGCAGATATGTAGTGAATCGTGGTATCGTCTTTTGGTATGGCCAGCCAGTATGGCCGCTCCATAGAATTGTTGGTCTGGTCGATTATCACTGTTGGTCAATTGGCCTGATCGGCTGATAAAGAATTGTCGTCATTGATAGTCATTTGACCTTGTTGCTGTGGACGTTTGTAAGGGCTAGCTGGTATGGCGGTTTGCTATGTCCAGATGTTATTGTCAATCTGTATGGTTGGTCATAAATGCTGGTTGGTCTTGTTGGCTGGTATGGTCAGTCAATATGATTGTTTGGCTTTGTTGGTTTATACTACCATTTGGTGTGGATGCTTTGTTGGCCATTTTGTATGAACGTTTTTGGTTTTCACCAGCTGGTGAGGCCACTTTGTTTATAGAGCTAGTAGAGTAAGTATGTGTGGTTGGTCGATTTCGTTGGCTGGTAAGGTCTGTATTGATGTTTGTTATGAATGATATTGATTGTGGGTCTGGTCGACCTTTTTGGTCAGTTGGCCGGATCAATTGTTATGCTTTTTTTTTGGCCGGCCTGATGAACTAATATTGTGAGTTATTCAGTCTTATTGGTTTGCTTCGTTCATTGATATTTCCAGTTTGTCGGTCTTGTTAGTCAGTATGTCCGGCCTTGATGGCCAGTTTGCCTGGTTGGTATCGTTAACTGGTATTGTATGTCAGTATGGTATTTCTGTCTTGCTGGTTTTTATGATTGGTCTAGTAGGTCTTCACGAATGGTTGGTCTTTCCGGTATTTTTTATTAGTTTGCCTGGTAAGACTTTTCCGTTGGTTGGTCTGGCCGGTATTTTCGATTGTTTGGCCTGTCCGGTATTTTCGATTGGCCGGTCTGGTCGGCCATGTCAATTGGTTGGCCTGGCCGGTCTTTTCGATTGCTTGGTGTGATTAGTGTGTAAGATTGTTTAATCTGGCCGGTATTTTCGATTGGTTGGTCTCGTAGGTCTTTTCTGCTGGTTTATACACCTTTTTTTCGATAGGTTGGTCTGGTAGGTCTTTTCATCTGGTGGTTTTGCCGGTCTTTTCGACTGGTTGATATTGTCGGTCTTTTCCATTCATTGGCTTTACTGTATTGTTGGTTGGTATAATTGGTCATTCTATTTCATTGGTATGGCTGGTCTTCATGCCAGTTCCTGTGGTAGTCTTTGCCTTTTGTTGATAAACTTTCTGTATGTTGGTGTGTTTTTGTGCTTTCAAAAATAGAGAGTTCTGCTATGGAAACTGTGGTTAGTGTAAAAGAAAATAACACATTTTCACTTAGATTAAATTGTAATGGTAAGCTATACGGACTAGTATGTTACATTAAATGTATTGCCAGTGTGTCAAACTTAGTATGGTTATAAAATATCTTCTTTTGTAATGAGATGTATCTATGTTATATTACCCAAATCCCGATTTTAGCTGGTTTTACCACCTTTTGTTCGAAGGTGGTGGCCAGCAATGCTTACGAAAAGGCATAGACCATAGTGTATTGTATGGACTAATTTAACTCGTACTGAAATTGTACATTTCCAGTTTCAAGGGCCCAACCATATTATTCATAAATTATTACCAACTATGTTTGAAAATAATCTTGGGACCTAAGTCAGTTTTTTGGGGTTTACTTTCGAGTTATTTCGTAGGCTTCTTTTTGAGTTGTCTCCAACCTTTCCTGGTTCATACTGTACTTGTTCACAAAGTGACACAAGGCTGCATTTATAAGTAAAATAATTACGGCTTGCCATTTGGGAAATGTCGAAGAGGAAGAGGAAAGGGAGACGTACAGTGTCAAAAGTGAAGCGAAGTACAATCGTTGCTATAGATTTAAATAACAATTTCCATTGAATGTGCCAGCCCACAAGAATACACTGTGCAGAAATAAGAAAGTAAATTCTTTTGACTAACCAAATTATGTAGACTGAGAAGCATGCCTCAAGTAAGTAACAGCCTGGGAAATTAAGCAACATCCCGTATTTTGTTCATTATTCATATGAAACCATGGAAAAACTGGCCATGATAGCTTTGTCTCCTTGATTCCCAACTAGTTTGAGAAAAATAGGTGGGCGTCAAATTTTGAATAGAAGAGGCATCCTGCCTTTTTGGTTTGAGCGGTGTGATTTGACGGGACAGTTCGTTGCACTGTTGGCCTTAGGTGTGAGAGCTGGCATCGGACTACATACGCACCCCTTCCTCATTCCCGAGCCACACCTGGGCACGTGACCTGTGTGTTTCTCTGCCCACTGTATTTGCAATCTCACCGGCAGTTTTGATTCTTTGAAATTATTGGCAAGTCCATACTATGATTTTCCAGCAACTTCTTAAAACTTGAGACAGGAATGATCTTTTTTTGTGCCAAAAATTTACCAAAAATTTTTTGGCACGTTGTTTTGAAATTTTACCAAATTTCATATACTTCAATTGTTTTAACTGTTCAGTTTTGTTATTATTTTGGTCGTGTTAGAGTACTTGTGATTTAATTCCTGTTTAGGGAGATTTTGTTTTTTCAGAACTAATTCATCAGGTATTCATGTGTCGGTAGATAGTTCAGATCTAAATTCACTTCCCAACCTGGCTAGAGGACCGTCAGCAGCTACAGACTTCTCAGATTACATCGAATGTGAAGTGCAGTGCATGTATTCTTGACACGTGTAACACTTTTCACCGTATATTGTCTGTGTCTTTTGTAAAAAGTGTAATGTGTGCGGTTCTAGCCCCAGAACACTTGTTTTATGGCCGTGGACCATTGTGGTGTCCTCAGTGCTCTCTATGAGCGAAGCCTAAACTAAATTTTTTGTTACTTTCTACCTGGCTTAATGTGTTGGTATTGTATTCTTCCACCGCAGTATTTCCTTTTTCGTTGTTTTTTTTTTGCGCGGACTTTAAGGCACCATGACGTGTTTAGCTCCCATACTCCAATGTTCAATGAGGTGTCGGCAGGCACTTAGCTTACTTGCCGTGATGTAGTCTCCAAAAGTGCATAAAATAGTGGAAAATTTTATTATCAACATTTTTCTTTAATTATTCTAGATGTAAAAATAGAAAAGTTCCTTCTCTACCCTATAAGATGAGGGTTTAACTTGTATCCATATCAGACATTATGGCGATAACTACATTCAGGCTCTCGTTTTAATCAATGAACTTTGTTTACCATGCGGAGCAAGTGATAATCTCCTGGTTTCTGCCTTCGCCTGGAGATGAATTTTCGCTTCTATGACGAAGCTAAGAGTCACGTTAAATTTTTTTATTTTATATTTAATCGTCTGGACCACGTCTTAACCACATAGTAACCATGTATTAATATATACGTGAAAAATTCGTGAGTTCAGTGATCAGCATGCTAGACTCTGCAGTCTTATGTACAAACAAGCCGATATCAACTGCAAATTGGTTGTCTGCTCTCACAGTGGAAGGCGGCGATTGGGTCAGCCTTTTCCAGGTAGTGTAAAACACAGTATCGAGTAATGGCTAAAGATATGTAAACAAACATGTTATGGATAATATTGTAACCATGTAATCAAAAAGTAAATGAATGATCTACTTTCCTTTATGTCACAAAGGAACTGAAAATGTTAACTTGTTATAAATGTGAAGTTCGCCAAGTTAAAAAATAAATGATCAATTTTGTTATTTAAAGTGAATTTCTATACGTTCTGAGGAGTTTAATTCAAGGACCTTTATTATGTGTTTGGTGGTGCGTCCATTTATGGCTCAAATAATCGAATTTCGAGCTAAGAATTAGGTTAACAAAAATTATTTCATAAATTAAAAGTCTCATTCTGGAATTGCAGATATTGGTCGTTTTTATAATTTTTTGCTTTTTATAAATGTTTAACTTTAGACATTAAATAAATAATAAATATTTCTTAATTGATGTTTAAGCATAATGTAAATGGCGCTTTTCGGTGACGCTTCAGGTTAACGTTAATACTAAATTACGTTTTTTCTGTTGGGGACAAGATTCGCAGAATAATTTCAGAAACATGTATGTAATTCTGCACAGTATAATACTGTTGTTCAGTTGTTTATTATTATTGTATTATTTTTTAAGGAAAGTTTATTTGGCAAACACATGATTATACTCTGCAACATCGAGCCTAGTTGAATATTCATTATTATATAAATTTAATATAAAGGATATTAGTCAAGTTGTTTGCTATTTTAATACTAAACAAACACACTATTAACAACCATGGAGCATCACAGGTACTATTCTGGTCTATGTTGTGAGCCTGATTTCGACCAAACAGCGCATTGTACAATTTAAATCTGTCTCTTGCTCGCACATACACACATACCAACATACACATATATAAACATATTTGTAGACACACATACTGGGACACCGATGGACATTCCATGGAAGATTTTATTCGGTTGGATGAATGGGGGAGCTGTTAAAAGAACTTGTACTTCGTGTTTTGAAAATCAAATGAAATATTAGAGAACTTTTTAAGTGGTTTCATAACTTTAGTAAATTTTATACTATTCTAAATGGTAATATGTCCTTTAAGTTTGTTTCTGCAGTTCATATAATTACTGTACTCTCACTCAATATTCTTAATATCACAATTTTCAGAAGTATAAAATAATATAATTTGTAGAAATTAATCTATATATTGTATACGTATTTGCTTTTATTAAAGCGGAAATTTCTGATGTCTGTAATCAGTATTAGGAAAATTTTGGTTAAAGTTCTAAATGGGCCGTGGAAGAAAACATATATAAGAGTGCCCAAAGTATACAAAAATCCAGAATATTTTATTTCGGTCTCTTAAAGTCTATGTCTTTATATAAATATTGTGCGACGAAGATTTTTTTTTCACAGAGTACTATAACTATCATCATGTCTGGTAATATGGTAAAGTAGGGATCTTGTGTGGTGTCTCCTATTATATTTCTTATTTTTCTTATTGTGTCCTCTTTGTTTATCAGTTGTCATCTAGCGACTCGCAGAGCGTATTCTGACAGTATTTGGTACTTAAACTTAAAATGTTTCGTTTAGATATTCCTTTTGTTAAAATAGCCTTTAACTCAGGATGGCAAAATTCCTTGAAATTAATAATGGCTCTCCTACAAATTAGTTCGTTATTATATGCTCTTGTGTAGCAAAATTCGACGATTTCTTACTATAAAAATTTGACATTATTTTTATCCCACGCTGGACCAATACAGCAAGCGGGAGTTGATAAATTCCTCCAAAGCGTATTTTGCTTGTAAATTTAAAATGACGATCGGCACAATTGATAGTGTGATCACTGTGCCTTCATTCGCAACAATTTTTGTCTTTCAATAATTTTCCCACTCAGGAATGTGTACACAGTCTGAGAGTGGATGATCTATAGCAGGTTTAATATATTAGGGTGTCAGCGCTTATGGAAGTAAAATGAGGTGGGGTTGGGGCAAACGACGGAATTCAGATGTTCCCACGTCATGAGTGGCGGCAAACACAAACAAGAATACAGTCAGCGATTGTCGCCCAAATAAAACAGATAAACACCGGAGATCACTTCGCAATAACAAAACCAGGAATCTACTAGTGTCCAGAAAATAGTTGTGGTTGGCTTACATGGAATACTGTAGCTAAGGTCGTGTTGCATTGGCTGCGTTAACGAAGATGCTAGAAAACCTGTGCAATGTAATCGCGTAATTAAATGCCTTTTTGAATTCCCAAGGCAACGAAACAGCAACCCCGCCCCTATTTCACCATTGGTTAAGAAAAGAATAATAATATGGAGACTATACAGACTGTAAAGAAATATGAGGGAAACCCCACAAATGCATGTGATAGACACACGCCTGCACTAATTAATGGCACCGTTTAAGATCTTTTTGGATTTTTTACTTAAGTTGTGACAAGTTCTCGCCAGCAATTCACACCAACATGACGTCAGTACACGAAGAATTTATACTCCACGACACGTGCAGTTGAAGCAGAATGCACTCAGATGTGCTTCTGGACAGGCAACGGAACAACTTGTATGCTCATTTTGCGCATTGCAGAAGTAACGAGATACTTCTTAAATGTCAACATTTCTCAGCCGAATCCCAGCAGAGGTCCAGCTAGAGCACCAGTCGGAAGGAAAGGTGACAGGCCAGAGTGGACGGAGACATGAAGGGAAATTAGGACTTCGAACTAAATGGGAGGGTGCAGTCGGCGACGAGATTCGACGGTGGTCGACCTTCTGCACACAGCGAACTGCTGTAATAAACTACTATTCTAAACCACGAGAGCGAATAACAGATTTCCTTCTTATCAAGACTCCCAGATCTTCAAAGTTTGGATGGTGTAGATTAGTGGTTCTGAATATTAGTGTGACCTTTGGTTTTGAATAAGAAGAGGTCAAAATATCAACAAATTTACTCCTCAATACCTGCCCAGAATTTTTACTTCATACATTACGTAATCTTGTATTAAATGGTCAGTAGAAGGAAAATGGGAAGTTCAGGGCGAGGTTTAGAGGTGGCGCTGCACGAAACTTTTCATGTTCTGTCATTCCGGTCTGTCGGCGGCCATCTTATCCACAGTTTTGCTGATAAAATTATTTGTTTGAACACAAAAATCAGTTAAGAAATGAATTATTTTACTCAAAAATAACTTTTTCAACCAAAAACTTCAAAAAAATAATGGAGTCATGTTCCGGTCGAGTCCTAAAATGAGAAAAGCGGATTTGAGGCTCCTCGATGGGACATCCATCAAATGAGAAAGGCAGATTCTAGGTTCCTCGATGTAAGAGTCCTCAAATAAATAAAGCGGTTTTGAGGCTTCTCGAAGTGAAAGTCCTAAAATGAGCAAAGCAATTTAGAGGTTCCTCGATGTGAGAGTTCTCAATTCAACAAAGCGGATTCGAGGCTCATCCATGTGAGAGTCCTCAAATGAAAAAAGTGGTTTAGAGGCTCCTTAATGCGAGGGACTTAAAATAAGCAAAGCAGATTCGAGGCTCCTCGATGTGTGAGTCCTGAAATGACAAAATCGAATTCGAGGCTCCTCGATGTGAGATTACTCAAATGATCAAAGGGGATTCGAGGCTCATCTATGCGAGAGTCTCCATATGTGCAAAATGGATACGAGGCTATTCGATGTGAGAGTCTTCAAATGAGCAAAGCAGATTCGAAGCTACTCTATGTGAGATTCCTCAAATAAGCAAAGTGGATTTAATGCTTCTCGATATGAGAGTCCTCAAACGAGCAAAGTTAATTCATAACTCCTCGATGTGAGAGTCCTCAACTAAGCCGAGTGTATTCGAGGCACCTCTGTTTGAGAGTCCTCAAATGAGACAAGCGAATTCGCGGCTCCTTGGGGTAGGAGTCCTCAAATGAGCAAAATTAGTTCGAGGCTCCTAGATGTGAGATTCCCCAATAGAAAAAAGCAGATTTAAGGCTCCTCGATGAATGAGTCCACAAATGAGCAATGTGGTTTCGAGGCTCCTCGGTGTGATAGTTCTCAAACGAGCAAAGCAGATTCGAGCCTCATCGTTATGTGATACCCTAAATATGCAAATCAGATTGTAGGATCCTCGTTGTGAGAGTCCTTAAATGAGCAAAGCGAATTCGAGGCTATCCGATGTGGGATACCTCAAATGAGCAAAGCAGATTCGAGTCTCCTCGATGTGAGTGTGCTCAATTCAGAAAAGCGTATTCGAGGCTCCTCAATATGAGATTCCTCAAATGAGCAAAGCAAACTTGAGTTTCCTCGGTGTGAGAATCCTCAAAGGAGCGAAGTGGATTTGAGATGCATCGATGTGAGAGCACTCTAATGAGAACATCAGTTTCGAGGCTCTTCGATGTCATTGTCCTCAGATGAGTAAAGCAGAATAGAGACTCCTCGATGAGATAGTTCTCAAATGAGCAAAGCAGATTGACGGCTCCTCGACATGAGAGTCCTCAAATGAGGAAAGCCAATTTGACGCGCCAAGTTGTGAGTGTTTTCTGAAATAATCAACGTGGGTTCGAGTCTCGTCGTCAGGAGAGTCCTCAAATGAGAAAAGTGGATTTGATACTTCTCGATGTGAGACTCCTAAAATGAGTCAACCGATTCGAGACTCCTCGATACGAGAGTCTTCAAACGAGCAAAGTGGTTTCGAGGCTCATCGATGTGATAATACACAAATGACAATGCGAATTCGAGGCTCCTTTATGTGAGAACTCTCATATGAGCGAAGCAGATTCGAGGCTCCTGGATATGAGAGTCCTCAAATGAGCAAAGTTAATTCGAGGCTCCTCGTTGTGAGGAACCTCAAATGAGCAAAGTTGCTTCGAGTCTCTTTGATGTGGGATTCATAAATAGCCAAGTGGATTCTAGGATCCTCGATGTAAGAATCCTCAAATGAGAAAGCATATTCGAGTCTCCTCGATGTGAGAGGCCTCACATGAGCAAAGCGGTTTCGAGGCTCCTGAATGTTAAAGTACTGAAATCAGCCAAGCAGTTTCGAGGTTCCTTGATGTGAGAGTTCTCAAATGAGCAAATAAGATTCGATGCTACTCGATTAACAGTCCTCAAATGACTTAAGTGTATTCCAGGCTACTCGAAGTGAGTGACCTCAACTGAGCAGAGTGTATTCGAGGCTCTTTGACGTGGGATTACTAAATTGAGTCAAGCGGATTCGAGATTCATTGATGCGAGGGTCCTTAAATGAGCAAAGAGGATTTGATGCTCTTCGAAGTGAAATTCCTCAAACGAGCAAATCTGATTCAATTCTCCGCTAAGTGAGAGTCTTCAAATGTGTAAATCCGATTCGAGGTTCCTCTACGCGAGATTTCTCAGATGAGTAAAACAGATTCAAGGCTCCTCGATGTAAGAGTCCTCAAATAAGCCAAGCGGATTCGAGGCACCTCGATTTGAGAGTCCTCAAATGAGCAAAGTGAATTCGAGGCTTGGATGTGAGAGTCCTCAAATGAGCCAAGTTAATTCGAGCCTCCTTGTTGTGAGAGTCCTTTCTTGAGCAAAGCATTTCCAGGCTTCTCGATGTAAGAGTCTACAAATGAGCTAAGTGGATTCGAGGCTCCTCGATGTGATAGTTCTAAAACGAGTAAAGCAGATTCGAGGCTCATCGTAATGAGATACCTCAAATGGCCAACATAGATTCTAGGATCCTCGATGTGAATTGCCTAAAATTAGCAAAGCGGATTCGAGACTCCTACATGTGAGTCATCAAAAGAGAAAGTGTATCCGAGGCTCCTCATTGTGTGAGTCCTTAAATGAGCAAAGTGGTTACGGGGTCATTCGATGTGTGTGTGTCCTCAAATAAGAAAGCCAGATTTGAGGCTTCTCGATGTGAGAGTCCTCAACTAAGCAAAGCAGACTCGAGGCTCCTCGATCTGATCGTCCTCAAATGAGCAAAGCATATTCGATGCTCCTCGATGAGAGAGTTCTGAAATGAGAAAAGCAAATTCAAGGTTCTTCGATGTGAGAGTCCTCAAACGAACAAAGCATTTTCGAGGCTCAGCGATGTGAGTGTCCTCAAATGAGTAAAGCAGATTCAAGGCTCCTCGATGTGAGTGTCCTAAAATAACCAATGTGGGTTCGAGACCCCTCAATGTGAGAGTCCTCAAATGAGAAAAGTGGATTCGAGGCTTCTGGATTTAAGGTTCCTCAAATAAGCAAAGCGGATTCGAGGCTCATCGATATATGTCTTCAAATAATCAACGTGGATTCGAGGCTCATTAGTGTGAGAGTCCTCAAATGAGCGAACCAGATGTGATGTTCCTCGATATGAGAGTCCTCAAATGAGCAAAGTGGATTCAAGTCTCCTCGATGTGAGAGTCTGAAGCGAGCGAATAGATTCGAGGCTCCTCAATGTGATATTTCCTAAAAAGAACCAAGCAGAAACGGGGTTCCTCGACGCGAGAGTCTTCAATAGAGCAAATCATATCCGAGTCTCCTTGATGTGAGAGTCCTCAAATGAGCAATGCGGATTTTGTGGCTCCTCAATGTGAGTGTCCTAAAATAATCACCCTGGTTTCGAATCTCCTCGATGTGACAGTCCTCAAATGAGAAAAGTCGATTCGAGGTTTCTCTATGTAAGATTCTACAGATGAGTAAAGTGGATTCGAGGGTCCTCGATGTGATAGTTCTCAAACGAGCAAAGCAGATTCGAGGCTCATTGTTATGAGATACCACAATTGTGCAAAGCAGATTCTAGTATCCTCGATGTGAGTTGCCTCAAATTAGCAAAGCAGATTCGAGGCTCCTACATGTGAGAGTCATCAAATTAGAGAAGAGGATTCGAGGCTCCTCGCTGTGTGAGCACTTAAATGAGAAAAGCGGATTCGAGGATTTCCGATGAGGAATTCCTCAAATGAGCCAAGCACATTTGATGTTCCCTATTTGAGAGGCCTCAATAGAGCAAAGTAGATTTGAATCTCCTCAATGTGAGAGTCTTCAAATATGCAAAGCATTTTCGAGGCTCCTCGATATGAGAGTCCTCAAATGAGTGAAGCAGATTCGAGATTCATCGATGTGAGTGTCATCAAATGAGCTAACCATATTCTATGCGCCTCGATGTGAGAGTCCTCAAATGCGTTAAGTGGATTCCAGGCTCCTCGATGTGAGAAACCTCAAATGAACGAAGCGGATTCGTGGCGCATCGATGTGAGAGTCCTCAACTGAGCAAAGTAAATTCGAGGCTCCTCGATATGAGAGGCCTCAAATGTGCAAAAGTGGTTTCGAGGCTCCTCGATGTGAGAGTCCTGAAATATTCAAAGTGGGTTCGAGACTCCTCGATGTGATTTTTTCCTCAAATGTGCAAAGCAGATTAAAGGCTCCTCCATGTGAGAATCCTCAAATGAGAAATACTAATTCAAGGCTTCTCGATCTAAGAGTCCTCAAATGAGAAAAGCATGTTCGAGGCTATTCGATGTGAGAATCCTCAAATGAGTAAAGTGGATTCGAGTCTCCTTGATGTGATATTCCTGAAATGAGCAAAGTGGATTCAAGGTTCCTCAATGTGAATGTCATAAAATGAACAAAGCAGATTCAAGGCTCCTTGATGTGAGAGTCCTCAAATGAGCAAAGTGGATTCGATCCTCCTCGTTGTGAAAGTTTTAAATTGATCCCAGCAAATTCGGGGTTCCTCGATTTAATAGTCCTTAAATGAGCAAACCATATTCGAGGATCGTCAATGTGAGAGTCCCTAAATGAGCAAATAGATTTGAGGCTCCTCGATGTGAGTGTGCTAAAATAATCAACGAGGGGGTTCGAGGCTCCGCGGTGTGAGAGTCCTCAAATGAGAAAAGTGGACTCGAGGCTTCTCGATGTGAGACTCCTCAAATGAGTCAACCGATTCGAGTATCCTCGATGTGAGTATCCTCAAATGAGCAAAGCAGATTTTAGGCTCATAGATGTGAAAGTTTTCAAAGGAGCAAAGTGGGTTCGATGATCGTAGATGTGAGTGTTCTCAATTGAGCAAAGTGGATTCTAGCCTACTCGGTGTGAGAGTCCTCAATTGAGCCAATCGGATTTGATGCTCCTCGATATGAGAGTCCTCAAATAAGCAAACTGGATTCGAGTCTCTTTGATGTGAGAGTACTGAAATGAGAAACAGATATAAAACTCCTCGATGTGATATTTCCTAAAACGAACCAAGCAGATTCGGGGTTCCTCGATGTGAGAGTCTTCAATAGAGCAAAGCATATTCAAATCTCCTCTATGTGAGAGTCTTCAAATTAGTCAAACTGATCCGAGGCTCCTCGATGAAAGAGTCCTCAAATGAGCACTACTTTTAAAACATTCTTGCATTCTGGCGCAGCAATATACTCACATCCCTTCACCCTCAACTCCAGGCGTCGAACTTGAATATTATTCAGTAAAAGTCGTACAACTATAATCCATTCATAATAAATAAAACATCGCACATCTAGTTCTATCTATAGTGAAAAATACGCCTAATTCCAGAATTTCATTAACTTTTTTCCCTATACGATGTTAAGAGCCACGCCAATTTCTCCACTCCACTCCATTACTGTAAACTTGCATCCATGAGGACGATGGTGTCAGTGCCCCAATAGAACAGAGTGCATAGTGTTTACTGCCGTATTAGTCCAATGGCAATGTTTATTGTGTTCACACATTCAGCTATAGCACAGGGAACACACCTGAACGACTCTCTGCGGTGGAGGGCGATAAGAAGAATGGAAGCTGGGCGAACTCAAGCTACTGTGGCAATATGGCTTGATGTGGATTGTTTGGTTGAATTTCGGGTTGGACAGCAGTAACTACGTAGTAAAGCTATAAAAATGCGATTGGTTGCAATTTTCACGATATTTTCTCTTTAAATACTCATCATATTGCAAAAACAAATCCGTACCGGCTTAAATGATTGGCTTTTATCTTTTATGCCAAAAATTGGTATTCCCTGGATATTTTCTTGCTGAGATACACGTAAAACGCGCAAACAACGAGTGAACAGAAAATATGTCCGGACTACTAACTCTCAAGGAAGTAGTATTTCGCTGACTCATAACCGATTCAAGCTTAGAGTGTAAGACGATTTAAACTTCCGCAGTCTAGGAGTCGCTCGTGTGTGTGTTGTGTGTGTATGTGTTGGAGCTATTCTCTATGCATTACCCTCCGTGGCTTACAGCCAACTTTGGGTGACTTCATAATTATGCTAATTATAAACCCCCAGGTTTTTACCCCGGAGGCCGAAGAACCAAGGAGGGCGGGACATCACAAATTGAATTAGGCCAAAGCTACGTCCAAGTACGGCTCTCGAGTTGATGGCTTTGCGAGATTCCAGCCGAGAACATTGTGGCTCAGATGGTGACATCCCAGTCACCTCGCACACAATTACCGCTGAGTTTGTCCACAAAACTGAGTCTTCAGTTGGTATGTACGCTGGGTTCGCTAGTGCTTTCTGCTGGCTAGAGTAACCTACACACGCGCGCACACACACACACACACACAGGATGGGGCTGAATTCGGCCGAAAAACTTCGTGAGGTGATTCATTATGCAAAATAAAGAGGAAAATATATAGGACACTTTGAACTGTACTAAATACTATACCCCCGGAAATGGAGATTTTGGAAATTATTTTTTCGGAGTATCGGAAACCAAGTGAGATGAAAGTACTATTCTCAGGACATTGTTTTACGTTATCGGTATCTTCAACCTCAGAGCAAAGTCACAGTTATAACGCTGCCCGTTACGAAAATGATAGGGGTGGCCACCCTTTTATTTGCCCGCAACTTCGTTATCGTCGGGAATTATAAACATTAGAGGCTGGTTTATTGAGCAGTATGACCTACGAAAAATAAATGGTCCCCTTGTTGCAACTGCCTAGGACTCACCGTTTTATTTTGAAACGCACATAGAGTTTCCGTTAGATTCCTCTGCCGCGATACAATGCCTCGTACATATGCAATACGCGATCGAGCGTGTAAGTAACGCATTGTTTATAGTAGGGGTTAATCCTTTCCGCCACCATGGGCTGTGCTGAGGCCATACACGCAGTGTGTGTGTATGTGTGGGTGTGTGTATATATATATATATATACACACAACTTCGTGAGTTGATTCCTTATGAAAAATTAAGTGGAAAATGTATAGGACACTTTGTATCTTTGATGGAGATTTTAATATACATTCGATTATATATATATATATATACACACACATATATATGTGTATATATATATATATATACACGGAATGTATATTAATTCGACAAACTTCGGGTTTAGGTTAATCACGAAAAAGAAGTTGAAAAAAAAAAAATATATATGATCTAAAACTAATTTTAAGGGATGTACACCTTGAAGTTGTAGTAGAAGA
Source organism: Dryococelus australis (assembly GCA_029891345.1). NCBI lineage: Eukaryota > Metazoa > Arthropoda > Insecta > Phasmatodea > Phasmatidae > Dryococelus > Dryococelus australis. The sequence continues at coordinate 21,557,538 of CM057000.1, forward strand.
AAGAGTTTATTACCCTACCACTGTAATGTACCTCTCTCTGGAATCTTCCCCTTCCTTTAATAGTTGCAGAAATGTGATATCGGGTGTTGTATATGCCCTACGTGCCAGGTATTGGTAAATATTATATTGAAAGTAAAACACGAATTTCTTGAAAGCAGTGACGTTTAGGGTGTTTACACAAGAAGACATTAATGTTAATTGTCAAATGAGGATTAATATCCCATCTTTGAAATCCCGAATATGCTGCCGCGACATGGATGTTAGTTCGAAACAGAGGTAGTAACAGTATTCAGACAATCGGTGTTCCATCTGAAATATTATCTCCAATATTTGCAATAAACAAGTGTTCCAGGTCCAACGTCAAAGATGTGTGGCCACACATAGTATACACTTTAGACCATAGGTTTTATATATGATTTCAAATTATTTTTTCGTGGTTAAAAACAAAAACGTTGTCAACAACCAAACTGCCATGACTACACTATATGCGCTCTAGCGGGATACTAACGAGGCATGGTTCTAACAATTCCTCGCACTGTTGCCAGGTTGCAGCAGCTACCAGGCAAGATACACGAGGGGATTAAATTAGGCATGGTGACGCAATATGGGAGCCCGCCTATATATATATATATATATATATAAATATATATATATATATATATATATATATATATATAATATCCCATTTATCTTGACCACCCATAATAACTCCGTACTGGGTTAAATAATATATATAAATGGTTCATGCAAAAATTGTATAACTGGAAGAGGGAGTTTATTCTGCTGAAGAATCAGCCTTAAAGCATTATTTATTTGTGAGGAGGATGTAATTTACTTCTTGAGCAGTTGAGAACAATCAAATAGTTATATGTGTATAACTACATGGTTATATGTAAACAATAAATACCCTAAATTTACGTATAAAATGCGACACACGGTTACCCCAAGGCTTTATTTGGATTCGAGCACAAAATTTAGAACACATAAATATACCCTTAGTAATAAATAATAGCATGTGTTCAAATATTTTTTACTTATATAATTTGCGGGTTTAAAACATTCCGGACAATGATCTTGCACAAAAATTTTATTCTTTATTTCGGGTACCAAATATGATAAACGGATAACAAATCCTTTTGCAATGATGCATATTTATCTTTGGAAGTCACGCAACTCTGAACCCACAAGTAATTTTATGATATAGCAGATTTTACAACCACGCTCCGTGCTGGTAGGATAATCGGGCAAATAAACTATTTTATTCTTAAAATCTACATTAGCGACTCATATTTTTGCCTTAACCAGGTTTTCAAAAAAAGCCTTTTGAAAACCAAGCAAGTGCTCCAACATACAGCTCTACGAATTCGCCTTAAACGTCTTATATTTAGTTTCAGGGGGCAGCTTGCTTTTGTAAGGCAACTTCACAAATAATAAGAATTGCATGTTATAAAAATTAATTAAATTTGACTGCGTGTCTCCCTTTAGTGTTCCTATATCTCTTTCCACGTTTCTGGCAGCATCGTTATAACCTCGTGTACGAACTGTTTTCCTGGAAAACAAAAGTTACACCGGCAGAATAAAAGTAGCGTGCCAACTGAACAAGAGTAAAAACTTCTACTGGCAGTAAAGGTCAGCTCTAAAAGCCATGTACCAATTTATCTTTCACAAATATGAAATTTAAATAAAAGATGCTCCATAAACATGAGATAATATCGTCGTTGGTGTACTTAAATGCTGTAAAAATGTTTTATTTCTCGAATCTCTGTGACTTAATTATGTGTTTTATAAGGATTTAATTATGTTTATTATTAAGATTAAAGCGAGTTTACTGTTATGAATGTTATCTTATTTCAATCCCTACGGTCCTATAAGGGAAATCAAAGTTAAGAATTTTTTGGGTATTCCACTTGTAGTAGGGCTACACTAGCAATTATGATATCACGTGAAGTTCTAATCGCAATTATTCTAACGTATGCTTCATAAAATTAAAAATAATAGATTATAAATTAGAAAATAGAAACATTTTTGTGTAAGTCAGACATGTACTGTACATGCATACTTTTGTACCTATATACGTTCCATGGTTTTTATATATTTGTGTGGGTGCTATAACTGCAGAATAGTTAACATCAAAATTTGCAGCATCGTTTTGTTTACTGAGACATCTAGATAACTGTTTAATTAGAGCGACGGCTATTTATATATAACTGCTTTCTATGTTGATAGATGTTAGGAACATGACTGTATGGACGTGTGTGATGTGAGGTGAAAACACTTCCAGAAAAGTTCGGAAACATAATGTAGATGTCATTCCTTCGGTGCAGGAAATAAATACAGAAGTTGTCAAAATAACTTAGAGAATCAAGTTCTGGGAAGCAGTATCTTTGTGAGTTGGTAACACACATCACTCGGGGGCTGTAACTGTCATTTGTTACTGCAGTGAAGGAATATAATCTGCAGTACGCTAAGCTAATGAGTACTTGATTCGTATGTGCAGTCGGTCACACATACACTATAAATCTGAAACAGTCAGAAACGAGCCAAATCAGTGAAAACAGTGAAAGTTGTACAACTGATAAACAGTTCCAAATAACTATTCATTTTGCTGGTTCAAATTCACTGATTTTTTTAAAAATCCCTACTGGATGTCGATAATTCCATTGGCTTAAGTCACTTGTGCCTAGTTAAAATGCTTGATCTGCCAGTCGGCAGTAGCTTATTACTTGCATTACAGTGTAAGTTATTTCACTGATTAATATCACTGATTCGGGCCTAAGAGTGTAGGTGAGGCAAAATGATAGATATGTCTGACTTTTAAGAGGGCAGATTGTTGTATACTCTAAGAAATTATTTGTAAATTTACCATATCAGTGCATACGTACAGTGACAAAGCGAACGGTAAAATATTTTCCTATATATGCATGGTAACGTTCCTACAGTTGCTCGGGAAACAGTCAAATGCGTAGGGAAGTCCCCAACTTTGCATTAGTAATATTGAGCGAGATAGTGACAATACAGCCGTTTGCCACGTGTATTATAAGTCTGATTTTAGCATAGGAAGCATTCATTTTACTTCGGAAATGTTGATGAAGTTAGTAAATATCGAATTAATGGAACCACATAACTATACAAACACGTGACGACATCTCTTGTATAGGTTGTGTAGTTTTCGCAAACGCTAAAATCACTTATAACATGTCATTCGTACATTAGAGCATTAAAAATTCAAATAGATACCAATGCAAAGAGTTTAGGGATTTGGATGTCAAACATTACAATTTTTGTTATACATGTTTCTCCGTATCAAATGAAACGTTAAATGATACTGAAACATGTTTTATGTGCCCTCGAGGGTTTTTTCTAGTGAGCTCGCAGCATTTATTTTCTGAACTTATAAGTTAATTATTAATCACAGTTAGTATCATTTTACACTAGTGTCCATTGTGTCTGTACAGGGGAAAATTCGTATAAGAGTGCGAGAGCAAGAACTGCAGTAATGATCTCTGTAACAACACAGAATTTTTTTTCCATTAGAAATTTGAAAACGATGTGGCTTCAACTAAGGATCAGCACAACGTTTACGTTAATGAGCATTTCGGTATGTTAGTACACTACTTTGGACTGACTTGTCATGCAGTCATGATACACTGGAGCCGAGCAAGGTGGCGCAGTGGACTGGACTCGCATTCGGAAGGGACCGGATTCGATTCCCAGTCCGGCCATCCTGATTTTCGGTTTTCCATAGTTTTCCACTCCAGGCGAATGCTGGGATGGGTTCCTAACAAAGGCCATGGCGGATTACTTCCCATTCCTTCCCCGATCCCTCTTCCCTGTGTAAACTTGCACCGTCTCTAATGACCGCGCTGTAGACGAGACGTTAAGCCCTACTACCTACCTACCGACGATACACTGGAAATGGCAGTAGCTATGTCAAGATAGTAGCCTTTGACGCCACTGGGAAGTGGCCGGACTTGCATCAGTTGTACTCTGCATCGTGTGAGTAAGTGTGCGTGAGTCATGACATTGCGTTGCAGCCCTTCATTGACTTCATACTCCCCGACAATGATGGGCTGTTCCAACTGGACAACGCCCCGTGTCATCAGCCCAAGTTGTCCAGAACTGTTTCGAGGGGGATTCGGGGAGTTTCCAACGATTCCTGTAGCCACCTCCACTCTAGAAAAATCCTTACATAGTTTTCTGTACGACAAAGAAACCCCGTTCTTTGAGAATGTTTTATTTACAACAACACAATGTAGCGTTAAATTAGAGAGATCGTTAGAGTAACATATGTTTGCTGCTATTACATTTTTTTATGCGGTTTTGTTTAATGTCAATATCACCTTTCTTTATAGCAAAGAAATAAACATTATTACAACTGCTTTCGTTCACAGCAAATAAATATTACATTGTATCAAAGATAACTGTTTAAAGGTTTCCTGTTGTACATTGCAATTTGCAGTACCTAACCATTGTCCCAATACAAACGTTCATGAACCAATAAATATATTCTGCAGTTACTAAACTGTATCTAAGCAAATTTATAGTCGGCATAGAGACGTTTTATTAAGTTAGGTGATTCTCCACACAAGTAATCTCAATTTTTCACAAGAGGTGACATTGTATTCCGGTTCATGTTACCACCTCAAATAAAATGCTATCAAAAGCAATACCAACGCAAAAAGATAAAGTGGTTGTGTGGTGCAGAGCGTTGGGTTGTTAACTATAGACATGTGGGTTCGAAACTCGGAGCCATCCTGGTTTTTTTAAGAGTAAAAGTTTGATATATTTGTTAATTCTATCTTATTTACAAATTGCGTTTGTTCAGCACAAATTTTCTTTACAGCGTAACTCGAATTACTACAAAAGCATCAGCTGAATAACTGTAACGGCAATGCATGTTTATCTTAGTCATTACCATGTCGATCAAACAAAAATTATGTTTGAGGCAAGGCTACTTTGCAGTGGTACATATTTAAACAATTTTTTCTTTGCAGAGGCAAATTATGTGCTGCAGCAAAGAAACCGTTTCTACAGTTGTGTGGTTTTTACAGTGCTGGATGTGGTTCATATCGGGTGAACGATCCTACATTTATGGGACATAGCGGGGAGATCCACTCGCACCCAAAATCATGCACCTACACGTAGCAGGGACCTACGAGTAGCTATCCAGACGGCAATGGTCCACATCTCTCAGCAGGTGTTTCATCCACATTTGGAATCGATTCCACGACGAGTTGGACCTACAAGATAAAGCATGGCAATGCATAATGGGGTTTCCCCGAGTAACCTTTGCCCCGGCAAAAGCGCGAGTTTGTTGTAAAACCTAATGTTAGCAAGCGGAACGCCTATTTTCGAACAGGTTTTTTTTCGAGAAGTATTGACGATTGTTATTCACCCAATGTTGAAGATACTCGCATAGGACGAAAATAATTCACAATTGTCAATGGAGGAAATTATAATCCAGATAATGTTTTATTGCCATTAAATATTTGCCGCGGATCGTTCTTGAAGCCGCCGCTTACTCCCAGACATTTTATAAAAGCAAGGCAATAATTTTATAAAATAAATGGATTTATTTCCAACTGAAGCCTTTTACGTACTGCCCTACATTATATCGTCGTCATCATCATCATCATCATCATCATCATCAGCCAGTTGAATCATGAAATGACGTGGCCTCTTAGAGTTAGGAATTCAGGTAGAATTTCAATAGTCTTCTCTAGGTAGAACGTTCTTGAGCGATTCTCTACCAGTTAACTCCAGCAACCCTGCGTATGTCTTTGTCCCAATGGTCTGGTGGTCTTCCTCTTGATTTCCGATGATTTATTGGACTCCTTCCAACATTGTTTTTGTCCATCTTTCATCTTTAGTCCGAGCAACATGGCCGGCCCATTACCACTTCAAGGTGGCTGTCTTCTCCAAGATGCCTTTGACTTTAGTAACTGATCTGATGTATGTTGCCTTTTTACTTGTCTTTTTTAGTAAAACCCATAAACTAAATATAAGGTACACCGCTTATTCATCTTCTGCGCATGTACCCAACATTGGCCTACCCCAATCCTACCAAAATCCTAAACTGTCAACGTCACATGGTCGAGATTGATGTGCGTGTTTGTTTATATCTTAATTTTAAAATAATAAGCATTATTATATTAATAAAATAGTATTACCAGTTTTAATATAATCAACCTGCATTACAAATTGGTTAGAGGAAGTACAAATTCGTCTCAAAACATTTGTTTTCAAATCAGTTTTCTAACCTAAAATCCAAACCACGCCATTTTTGCTAGACGTGTAGGCAGAAGAGTAGTTCAATGTTAGGACACGGAGATTGGTTGTGTGCAGCCAGCGAGATCGATCTACCTCATCTTTAGTCTATGGTAAAACCCACCATTGACCTTTCCATGCCTCCATTGGCTGTTCTATGGTTTCCTTATGTAAATTCATGGTCTCATAGCCGTACGTCAGCACTGGAAGAATGCACATATGATATATTATATATATATACATAAACACCCTTAAATAAACACAGCAGAGTCAGACTAGAGGCCAGTCAATGTAGAGAGGGCACGGGTGATAAATTGAGGATATATATATATATATATATATATATATATATATATATATATATATATAATATATATATATATATATAGATTAATCATATTTTACAGTTTTACTGAAGCCAAATGGCATTATTGAAGAAAGTATAATTGTACACAATCGTTTTAGCTTAACTGAGAGAGCAAATATTTAACCAGAACAATGCATTTCTAGGGCGAATTTTTAAACGTTAAGGCGGAGCAAGATACTATGTGAAATAAATTCGTCAATGTAACAAAATAACTGCTCACGAAGCAGGTAAAATGTTTTTAAGTCTATTCAAGGTTTATTCACACTTTTTGAATCAAACATTTGAAAAATAACATGTATAATTAGAATGGTTGTTTCCTTAATATGCCACGTTTCATAAGCATTTTATACTTGTGTTAAGTATCTCAATTTTCAAAATTTAACTTTTAGTTATATTTTATTTATAAATAAACTTATTTAATATATATTTAATATGAAAAAAAACAAAGAGAAAAATTCGTGTTGTGATGCGTAGTAAGAAAAAGTTGCTATAAAAAAAGAAAACGGTGGGTTGTGCCTCTGGTGTAATTTTTTACACTCGGTTAAGCTTTGTTTGCGCGAAGCGGAGGAATATCCTGAAAGTAGAACCTTAGCAGGTCTTCAAAAATAGTTGGAAGTAACCGTGAATCCTCTACCTACGATTGCTTTTTTAGTTTGGAATTGATTTACGGCCCAAATGTATATTTTCAGACGAAATTTAATATTCTGAAGTAAAAATCTTGTTTCCAAGATAAAATATACGTACTTATTGAAATAAATTTTTCAATAAAATATGTTGGTATCTAAAGATCATCCATGCAAGTCTTCAATTCTCGAACCCCGAAGTAGTAAGATGGTCCAGGCGGGAAGGTAAGGAGTTGAGTTTGATCGATTTCATCAGTTAACTTGGAAAGATGAGACTACATAAAGAAACTCTAAGAGTATTTGGGGGAAGGAGATAGCGCCAACAAGTAGAGAGATGCGCGGTACTTACTTCTATAACTAGTTCTCATCTCCTTCAGTACTGCCTGGGGAAGGGGTCCGATTTTATAAGGAATTGTGCAAAAGTAGACCGAGAAGCTATGCTAGAGTGCACATTTTTTAAAATAAATTAGGTAGTTCTCTCCCTTTGTTGTCTCTCAAGCCCGCCCAGAAAGCAGTCAATAACTTGAGACTCTGAAATTTTGCGAAAATTTCTCGAGGACAATTTAAGCTTCAACCACGTATACATACGAGTTTTTGCTCCTATCGGAACATAGTTTCCCAGACACGCCCTGCGACGATTTTCAACCAATAAATAACCTACAAGGACAAACATTACCGAATCCCGTACAGAATTTTCTGAAGTTAAACTGGAAGAACAGTCAACGAAAAACTTAGTCTGTACACAAAGAAATATGTAGTATAGATTGGTGCCTAATGTGGACCCGCAGCGGCACAGTGGCTAGAGCGCACGTGGGAATCGTGCCGGACGATGCCGCTGGTCGGAGGGATTCTCGGGGATCTCCCGTTTCCCCTGCCACTTCATTCCGGAGCTGCTCCATACTCACCTCGCTTCACCCTCATCGGCTTTCGAGATCTCGATGTTAAGAGCAGCCCAAATATCTCCTTCACTCACTCAGAGGAACATATTATTATATACCGCAAATACAATACCTGATATACCAATGTGACTGGGAGAGCACTTTTACTTTAACGGGCCTGTACAGTTGTCAAATGGGTCTCATAGCGAGTATTTACAACTAATCTTAAATTGTCGAATATTTCAATATAAATCTTTCTTCTTGATAGCAATTAATGTAGATATTTTGTAGTCCATTCTAAAATTTCATTATTAAAACATAAATTTGTTCGTAGAAATGTGTCAAATTCTGTAAAAACCCTCTCAAGCAGCCCTTTGTTTCCAATATTTTTTTATAAAACAGTGTTTAAAATAACGGTACTGCTATATAATTTACGAACAGGCTGCTGCATTAAAATCCAATAGCTCCCGCTTAAAGTAATGAGGAAACATAAGTAGTGTACAAATGGGGATTCTTGTGCAGGCATCTGGCATACCGAATACAGATCCGACCGCCATATCGGCAGGCGCGGTCGGTGGTCATGTTGGTCGGCCGTCCGAAACGACCATGTTATGGACTAAATTGCCTGTTTGTCTACAAAAACCACTTCCGAAAGCAATTATTTGTCCAAAAAAAACTTTTCTCTAAAAAAATTCCCCCAAAAAAATGAAAAAAATGAGGAAAGCGGATTTAAAGCTCCTCGAAGCCAGAGGCGAAAAATTCTCAGTCTAGCAAATGGATTAGAGGCTCTTAACAGAATGAATAATTGAATCCTCAAAGCAGGAAAGAGGATTAGAGACTCCGAGCCAGGCCCTGCAGACTGGGGAGGATCAGTGGACCTGGCCCCTTCCTTGACCACCATCCTGCACCTACCACATTCACACCCCATTACCTTCACCCATCCCCATCACCTTGCCCCTCTTCTACATCACCTCATCCTCTCCATTCCCCCACACCCTTATAATTGTTATAAAAAAGGGCAAAAAATCAGAAAAAAATTCTAAAAAATCGAGAAACATTAATGTTAACCTCATACTCATCCCACCATCCTCACCTCGCCAACTCTCCTTCCCCACTTCCTAGAAATTGTTATAAAATCGAGAAAATTGCAAAAAAATTATTCGAAAAATCGAGGAACATAAAACGTTAAATTCACACTCATTCCACACCACCTCTCCTCCATACCCTATCAATAATGAAAAAATCGAAAAAAAAGAACTAAAAAAACTATTAAAAATGTAGGAACATAAAAATGTAGGAACATATTAGATAACTGTCTCTGACACCTGTGTTGGATACTCATGGCCTTGACCTTAGCCCCGATGAATTTTAAAACAAATAATTTTATAAAAATATTTAAAATCGATGAACATAATATGTCACTGACTCCGACCACCATGTTGAATGTTGGCGAGCATAAAACTTAACTGAAATGACCTGAACTCAAAAAATAAAGCAAAATATCCGAAAAACAAATTCAAGAACCTAATTAACTGTCGAGTAAAATATTACATACCTAATACGATAAACCAAGTTGAGTGTGTGTGACATTAAAAAATCAATGCTCGTAAAGATGGCAGAGCACAGCCATTCCCTGGTACGACGATCAGCAGACATCTGAACTCCCTCTTCTATATTTCATTGGCTATATAGCCGATCAATCTTATGACAGCCGAAGCAAGTATTGACTTTATGTAGCGTATATACCCCTGTCCCACCTTCACCCCACTTCCCTCGCCATTTAGTTACTATAGCTCAGCCACCATCAACATTTACCCATGTCGTCATCCATTCAACCGACTCCCCCCCCCCCCCCAAACCGCCCTCAATAACTTCAATATCTCGTCCCCTCGCCAACAAACTACCACACGAATATCCACCCATCTCCCTTTCACTAAAAGAACCTTAACCAGTTACTGAAGATACATAACTCTACCCAAGATTTGCACTTGCTAAAGACCAATTCCTGCAAAAATGGCTAGAACTGTGGTCAAAACTAATCACCATACCACCCATCTAAACCAACAGTCGATGACAGCCAATCTCGTAAAAGTCGATTAATACGAATTACCAGGCCAACTAGCCTGTTGCTAAACATCCCTAAAAAATATTCCCCAGTTCATTTTTTCACCTCATAGAACTCAGCCGATTTTTTAACCGACCCGAGTAAGGCATAATACTTCAGATTCTACCAAGGGCCCTCTTCCTGCACACACTTGCATAAATTTGATTTAAAACAGACTCTCGCAATCGATTGTAGACACCACTTAATTAATATGTCTTCCAGAGAAGAAGAATGGTCTAAATAAGAAATTAAACTCACATTATTATGTATACACAAATTTAATTTATTTACTTATTATATACAGTCCATCCATCTAATTATTTCATTCATCTGCTCTTTACATTTCTCAGATGTTTGCAGATCATGGAGAGTAGCCAACAGTATCATCTGATGAAACCTCGATCCTCCAGTTCACAAACGATAGAAGATATCTCGTTAATGTGCAATAAATCTCAATCTTGTTGCAAAGCGATCAAATATGTAAGGATATCTACAAGGTCATTTGGCGTCTTCGGTAATCATGTAATCAGTATTCTCAGAATCTTCCGCCTTCTACATTTCGCTTGTTGCAGAAAATTATCGAGTGTTCCTGATGCCTTCTGCCTTCTTCACATCACTTGTCGAAGGAAACTCATTGGTAAAATGTGTGGGAACGTCGAGAGAATCATCATACTTTGATCAGATACTTCATCAATGCTGGCTTCATAGTCATTATCAGAAATGCTGTTTTCATTATCATCTTCACGTCCTATTTTATCCTCAATAACAAGTTTAATTTTCTTTACAGGAATCGTATGGTCATCATTAGTATTTAGAGCCGACGACCATTTAATTTAAAGTTCGTCCACTTCACGCTAAAGTCTTGCAAGCGTACATTTCAGGCAAACCGACTCTGCTGCACTCATTCTGACTTTAGCATTAACTGTATCGTCATTATCGCCTTACGAATCAGTACCAACCGATCCAGCATGGGGTATTGGCGACGTCACTTGCTGGATCCCAGTAGATGAACCCTTGCAGATCTCGATGTATTCCTTCAATATATCGCCTTGCATAAACTACATAGTACCAATGTCGTAATTCTTCATTGTGCGAAATGATTCTTTGTAGAGGTAGTTCTCTCACGTCGCCGAGCATGGCAGCTTTCGCTGAAGATCGTTTCACATTGTTTTCTGTGTAATTTTCCAGCAGTGGGAGAAGGTACATCCATAGAGGTAAGCTCTATAGTAGATTTTGTACAATCATTGGCTTCCATCATATTCATGGAAAAAACTGACAGTTTTTTCAACAGTAGCAAATTGTGTACCTACTTCGCCTAACTCTATATATAAACTTACTACCATATTTCATCAGTGATATTTAAGCATTTATGCGCATCTATTCAACCAGAAATTCTATCTACTTCCTTGTTTACATTACCATGCAGTTACAGCTTCGAAAGTTTCTTCAATACAAGTTCTTTGCTAAGGTTGAACTCATGCATTGCAATTGACCACTCCTGCTCTGCAAATGACCCTTATTGCTCTGCAAATTACCTCTCATACTCCGCAAATTACCCTTAATGACCCATTAAATACTCCCAATTGACCCCTCCTGCTCCTCAAATGAGCCCTAAATAACACCCTTATGCTCTGCAAATGACCCCTTCTGCTTCGCAAATAACCCCTCCTGCTCCACAAATACAGCTTCGGCTCTGCAAATGATCCTTCTTGCTCCTCAAATAACCCCTCATGCTCTATAATTGACCCCTCACATAATCCAGGCTTCGCAGTCATGTAGTGGCTTGCTGGTTTTTTATATTGTAATACTCTATAGTCAGGTAGAAGGAAATTCGTAAGTGCCTATTTGCCGAGTGGATTGAGCCCACTTGTTATCAGCTCTGTATGATTAACTAAAGACAGAGTCCAACCCGAACCCTTGGAATCTATTTCTTCATTCCTCTTGGCATAATTTGTGTATATATGCTTTGTATTGCATCTACATTATACACACAGCTACATATGAGGCAGTCAGGCTCTAGTACAATATTCGTTATCGTGGGGCCCTGGTTTCGGTTACCTACAGTCCAGCAAAAAACTATATTTTGCACTGCCGTATTTCCCTCCTCATCAATAAATTGGTTTATCATATTATGTTTCATTTTTGACAGGAACGAGCAAACATCTTTCTATGTAATTGAAATATTATATTAAACATGTTATTTCAGAAGATCCCTGAATGCAGATCGCTTCAGGAAAATACCATTAACATTTGGCTTCAGTTCGCAGAGCACTGATATAGGAAGTCTTGTACAATCAAGATTCATTGAAGTAGATCGGGGGTCATATTCATTGTGGACAAAGAGAGACCTTGGTATTCACAATTCATCTTCATTGCATTACGAGAGAAATCTTCTAAATCGATGGTTTCAGAACGACAACTGCCATTTTCGAATATAAAATCCATTATTTTTACTTACAGCCCGACTTCTGTTCATAGAAACAATCATGTCTTGCATTTTAGATCATGTGGGAGCACTCTGATAAAACCCACATACTCGTTCGCTCCATAATAAAACATGCAGATACCTGCAGAACAATAGAAAATATATTATTTTAATTTGCTTATGTGCATATATATATACATAGAAATTATTTTTGCACCACAAAAAACATGAGGCCTCAACTTCGTCTCTGACGAAGCTGAATATGGAGGCTTTGCCTCCATATTAACCCGTGGTGAGATGATTGTGAGATACATATTGTTTATTACTCGATTATTTAGATATCATTTTCAATTTTTTGTGATAATTCTCGATTTTTTTTGTAATTGGGAGGGGGTGGTAATGGGAAGGGTCTGAGGCGAGAGCGATCGGATGAGTGTAAGCTTAACATTATTGTTTCTCGATTTCCTAGATTTTTTAAAGATTTTTACTATATTTTTAATAATTGTCAGGGTGTGGGGGGAGGGGAATGCGTGAGGTGATGTAGAAGAGAGGTGAAGTAGTGTGAAAGGGTGGATGTAAGGGGGTGTGGACATGGTATGTGCAGGATGATTGTCAAGGGAGGGGGCCAGGTCAATCGATCCTCCCCCGGTCTGTTTGATCTTGCTCGGATCTCGAATCCTCGTCTACTGCTCTGAGGATTAAGTGGCGATTTTTTTTTAGCGAAATTATTTATTTTGGAGGTGTTTTTGGGGTGATACAGGCAATTTTGTCAATAACATGACCGTCCCAGGCTGCCAACCAACATGGCCGCCGACCGCGCCTTCCAAGATGGCGGGCGGATATGGATCCGACATGCCAGGTGCCTGCACCAGAACCCCCATATCTATACTACTAGCATACGTGAAGCTTGTTTATGATTTTATCAATTACGTCCGCAATACTTCATGATGGCCGGATATGATCTTGAGGTGCTTAAAATTGTTTACTAGAGTCCTTTTAAGTGCTCTCATGTTGTGTGGTTTTATTATTACGCTGGAGCAGTAGAGTTTATTTTAAAGACTACCCATTGTTTTTATTGTGAATCTGGCGTGTATATAAACTAGGAATAGCTAGTGTGCTGGTCGAGTGGCTACGTGTTTGTCAAGTCGCGGGATTTCTGACATCAGTGGAAACTGTTCGTAAATTCGAAACGGTGAAACATGTTCCACATTAACGAAGTTTGACTGCGACCGATTGAAGAATGCTTTTACAAATTCATCGATATTCCGCTAATTATTTAAGAATTTAATTTTACTGGTTCAACAGAATATTCGGTCCAATAAAAGTGAATTCCACGGCTTTGCACGATGGATTCCACCACATTTCACCGACTTGTAGTAGGAACAGAACACTGATAAAATTATCATGGAGCAGCTGTGCACTGATTGAAATCGCTGATTCGACTTTAAAGCACATGACGTTACGGAATGCACACACCATTTTACAGACTAAACAAAAAAAATGTACAAAAAGACACACTTCAAGCTTGGACTACAAAAGGTTTATTAGTTCTTTAAGTCAAACAATAAGTAGTTTGCAACCTGACTCACTACTAAGGCAATCAACATCTACGTGATTGAATCGGGCGTGACAAATTTTTTGTTTAATACAAATACCAAATTACAGGAAGATTTTCTAGTGGCAGTTCAGGAATTCAAAGCCTTTCCTGCTACACGATCTGAATTTTATCTCGTAGGTGTGTTTCATTTGTAAGCTGTGTACAATTCTGACACTCATTTCGGTTGTAGATATGTTGTGATCAAATATCCAGAGAACAGATTCAAAGCTAAATTGCTGTTATCACGTTACCTCCATCCGATAATAATGACTAGCATGCATACTTCGTTTAAGGATGTTAATTACTGTCCGCTTTTGCTAAGCTCGAAATACAATTTCACATGCGGTGGAACTAGCAGAGACGCATGTTCATTTCGGCATCTATATCGAAACAACACACCACGGCGAATAGTGTATATGGTGAACCGCAATAGGAGAAATAATTATTTATCCACTGTTTATACTGTTACGAAAGCCAGATTGATATGAGTAGACGCGGCTTGCCAAAATTGAAATTTTTTTTTTTTGTGGATATAGAAAAATTCTTTTTTAAATACAACCTGACAAGCATTTGGTGACCGTATTAACAACTCCTTGCTAAGAGAACTCTCAGTATGAGTTTCCAAGTTATAATCTTCAGCTAAGGCTTGGGCGTGTCTTTATAGATGCATGTTAATGTCAGTACAATACATACTCTGACTTCTAATTAGACTCGCTGCAAGAAATATGGGAGTTAAAACACAATTACAAACATTAATTAACATTATTGAAAATATTTGAAAAAAAAATTCAGTTGACGATGATAGTTACCGAGAAATTTATTATCTTATATGTTTCCTCTCTTGAAAAATACCTGGTGTGCATTTTGCTTATTGGCATGTTAAATTCACAATCGCATTTGAAATAATTTAACAAGAGTTACTTAAAGAAATCTTTAAAATCACTCTATAAAAAGTTTTCGTTATTTAAAAAAAAAATAGAAATCTGAGTATTTTTTTATTTGTGTTAGTCTATATTGTTTGGTCAAGTAAAATTTATTAAGCATATGTTAAAGGTAATTAGGGCAGTGCTTCCAGTGACCTATGTTAAATGTTTTGTATGTACCCAAATCACAAAAATCTTAATTTTGACACGCCGTAATGCCAACACTTTGCGATCTATTTTTTTTTCTGCGAGGAAAATAGAATGTAAGTGTAATTTCTTCAAGTTGAGTGTCATTACGTACAAATATAATGTAAAGAATTTGTTTGTTACCAACATCGTTACAGGGCATCAGGGCTTGCGTAGGGTGGATAAAGTGATGGCAAATGACGGTAAGGAGGTAAATTTAACGAATATTTCAATCAATGGCCCAACTGGCGAGATAAAAGCCAGTTAGTTAAATAATTTACGGACATTCATGTAGAAGATAAAAAATAATAAATTTTCGCGCGAAGTAAAATTACTGCTCTTATTGCAGTTCCAAAAACATGCAGATTATGGATTCGAAGAGCTGGAACAGTCCTACAGCATGACATCTGCCGTTACTGGGTATAATTAGATTTTTCGTATCACTATTCACGAATGAACCACAGTTCGCGTTTTAATGTACTGTACTGTACCTGTACATCGCTATTTGACTCACTTTTCTTTGTAGAGGCTGGAAACAGACACACCCAAGTCTTATCTTAGGCAGTGTCTCAATTTTCCCAGAGAGCGCTCTCTCGTGATCTCGTTATCACGACACGTCATTATGACGTCAGGGAGAACGCTCTCTGGTCGTCTCAATTCGTCGGAGAGAGTGCAAAAGAGCGAGAGCACAAAGAGAGAATGAAGTTGTGTTATCGTTGGCGCTCGCTCGCACTCTCTGACCATGCGCCATTTTTGTTTACATTATTACCGTGTTCCAATAAAGTTATATCAGCATTCTGAGCCGAGACCTCGTCATATTTGACCTGCAAGTGAATAAGTTCAACTGTTTTAAGCAATGCAATAACTTACGTAACACGTATTTATAAAGATATAAATACTGATATCTGGCAAAGTAAGTTTTTTGTCACATTGCTTCAACATGACGGTAATAGTATTTTATGCTCTAATAGTTATTCTGGTAATGTTATAATAATTTGTGAATTATTCTGAACTCATGTGTGTCATTTACAATAGCAATGATTACGCTTTTAACTTAACATGTTTTACCGCCTTTCATTATCAGCTGTCTGCATGACGTCGGAGAGAAACGAGGGAGAGGTTGTCTCAGTTACACAGAGCAAGAACGCGAGAGAGCGCGAAGCAGTGCTCTCGCCAGGTTGTGCAAAAGAGTGCTCTCTCTCGAGAGAGTATTCTTTAAATTGAGACACGGCCTGAGATTTGACCCTGGAAATCCTTACTGAGTGAGAACACGCCTTAGCATGGATTTCACCATATATAATTTGTATAAATTTACATGAACCATCATGGTTCACTGTAATTTTTTAATATATTAATACTACAGTGTAATAACTTTGTCTAGAAAATTTGTCTTTTCCTTTTTTGCTTTCACCGTAAGGTGGAATAAATTTTTTTCCCTAATGTATACAGGAGAATATACATTACTAAATTTATTTTATAGTAAAACATAAGTGGTAAATTAATTAAAATTCTTATTGAAGTAACAATTCGTTAAAAACCATCAGTTTGTGTTCTTCGAACTTTTATACAGAATCGTGGGTGGAAAAATAAACTGTTTATCAGTAATTCTTCGTTGTTTTTAAAACAAACAAATTCAGGCCCGCGTAGCAGATATATTTTATACAATAACTTTTGTTGTTAAGTCACCGTGTTAAAGTTGTAGTCACAATTCATAATTACGCCCCGTGGGGTAGGAGGAGTGTGAAAATAATTGTAATTAATGTCACCTCGTACATCATAGCACCTGCGACGTGCGGGAAATATAAAACAAAGACAACTTCTCTTATCTCGCCTCGAGAGTTTTCACTAAAGGAAAACCGTACCTGAGTTTCAGGAACGAATTTTTTGTGCCCGAGGAAAAATTTTAGAACGATTCCAGCTGAGCCCCGTAAAACGTATTACGTTGAGAATAAACGTGACGACATTTAACATGTATCATTAATTCAGTGAAATGGCACTTTTAATGGCGATGTTGGTTAGCACTCGAGTCAATGATTTAGGGCTCGGTTTCACTAAATAATGAACATGTTAATGAGAATATTTTACGGCAACCTCGTTTAAACACGTTTAATGAAATAGCTACCAAAACTGAACATGTTCGAATGGTTACATCTCTGTATTTATTATTTAAAAACTATTATCGTTACTTTATATGTAGAAGTAAAAGTAATATTGCTATTTCACCTGGATTATTGCTTATATCAAGAAATCTAGAAAATCCTACCAATTTTAGCGATCTTAATAAAGCTGTGTATTATTTATAGCAGACAATCGAAGAGTATCGCAGAAAAATATTCGTTCTGGTGTACTTAAAGATTCAATCTATTTCTAAGAAGAAGTGAACGCTCGGACAACAGAGCAGCATACACTCTTCTCACAGGCTCCATTTCAAAGCCCTTTTCACAACAGAAACATTTTCCCACTGCAGTAAAATTAATGCGAACGTTAAGATGTTAATTGAGTATAAAGTGTCCTAGTCGCTCTGATCCATTATTCCCAAGTATCTCTAACAGACCTGCAAGCTAGTGCGAGGAAGAGGCCGAAAGTCGAAGCTTCGCTCGTAAACAACCAGAATTAGCTAAGTTTCTGGACACCGATTTGAAAACCGAAGTGGCTTGAAGTACCTACACTCCAATCAGATCGTCCCATCGGCTTTTAGATTTTTTTGATGACGGCCATCGAAAGCGTAGCGGTATGTTTAGGTCGTTCCGAAGAGCACAAGTGAGGCCCTCCGGAGCCAGCGTATACCGCCAGACTACCAACGAGACACACGATCACTCCTGGATGAAATATTTGTTGGCAGGTGAATAGGTCAACGAGATAGTGTTGAATATTGGTATACTTTGTGTATATTGTAGTCAAAATGTACTTGTTAGTAATGTAAGGAAGGGATCTCGTGATGGCAGAGTATGTGGGATAAATAAATATAAGAAGCTGTAGGTGGGGCCACCTGGATTTTGCGAAAATATTTCAGGACTACATGTACTCCAGAACACTATAGATCAAATATACTTTCGTGATTGGATGATATTCACTGTCACGCATTGCAGGTGTCTCACCAGCGAATCACAGATACTCAGTGTCGGAGTTACCTAATTCTGATTGGCCCAGTCAGGTAAGGCACTGTCTCCCAACAAAGACACATGGCCAATAACCAAAGGAAAACGGCACATGTGCCATAGGAAGTTGGAGTCTAGGCTTCGCGAAAAACAGGTGGCCCTAGCTATATGGCTACATAGTTAAACATCTGGGGAGCACATAATATACTATAAAGTCGAGGGAGAATCGTTATTTTAACTACATCCACTACCTTACTGAGAGACACATTATTTTATTGTAACTGTACCACCTCGACAAGTAAGACGAGTTATGGTGGTCGAGACAGCAGTCTTCTTGTGGCGTCTATCTCGGCCGGCGTCACATGGAGAAAGACGCCTGCAGCCTCCCTGCATTGCTCTCATATCGGCGTCGCATAACGCAACATGGCCTGATTCCCCGGCCTGGTAGAGGGTATTCCTGCTCACCGGGGTTCGGGCAATGCGAGTCCTGATTGCGGTAACTGGCTGTCCTGATTACCACTCGTAAGTTATGGCATGTTCAGGCAGGCCGTCAAATTAAGCCAAGTCCACGTTATCTTAAAAGTATCCACCCAGATACCCAGATTTTAACACGGTAAGATTTTTATCTGCGTGGTAACTCTGACTAACACTGTGTACGCTACAAAGCAGTGGAAACTGGATGACATGGGAGACGCAATTATAAATTATATCCGCCTGTGATTCTGCTCCCATGGATACCATTACTCCTCTTGTCTTTCTGGTGTACAGCGCTACAGACGTCGCCTTGAATGTTTGTACTTTATTTAAACATTTGCATACACATCGTTTGTTGTCATTGCAGCGTCACACACACGGAGTACCATCAGACTGTCTTTAGTAGTTACCCTTTTATTCACGTTCAACTAACGTTAACATTTATTTGGGCCAGCCGGTATATCTGGAAGTTGATGTCTGACAATAATGTGTTTGTAGCCCTGAACTTCGTCAAGTGATCAGTTGAGAACCTTATTGCTTTTTCGGATACGCCTTATGGTCTCCTCCCTTTTTTAACAGATGTCCTCTTACAACACACACATTTCGCAAACCTTGGGTCCCCATTCGACTTTGTTCATGCGTACCTTCTATGTCACAGGCATATACAACCAATTTAATTCACATTATTGTGTAGCGATGTCTCGCCAGAGCCAGAAGGTTCAAGGAAGTGAAACATCATTCTGTAACGATGTCTCACCACAGCCAATAGGTTTGGGAGAGGGTCATAGGCCTTATTGAGGCAGCAGGTTTTTTCCGCCGCTGAAGCAGGCCGATGTTACAGTGTTCCAGAGAGCACTGCGAGTCGATGGGTATGACAGTTCTGGGAAATGGGTGACATGATGCGTCGCGAAGGAATGGGTTCATGGAGGGTGTCGACTGCAGCTTGATACAATCGTCTTATTGCCCAGTCACAGTTGACTCCTTTCAAGTGCGTCAGTCAGCTAAAACGTGCCACGCACTTTCCTGGTAGCTCGAGTTCCGTTCTGAGGCACTTGACGGCGGCACGACTGAAATCCCGGCGTGCTTCAAGGAAACAAAGTCTCGCCGATGAGCACAATATTTATCGACTAACGTTTGCCGAGGAAAACATTGACCGTGGCTAGTCAGGTGTTGTCTTCTCCGACGAGTGTGTGTTTTCCTCTGCTAATGATGGCCAATGCGTGTCTTCAGACATCGTGGGACCCGACACAATCCGGAATATGTGACCGAGTGCTCGCGCAATGGATATGGATTCATTGCGTGTTGGGGATGGATGAGTGCACGCGGGATAGGCGTGTTGCACATAATCGATGATCGAGGTCCGAGTACATTCAGCCTCAATGCCGAGCAGTATTATTAGCATATTCTAGAGAATATTATGATTCGCTCAGTGCAAGTTTTGTATACCAATGGTGTGCTGCGCTTCCAGCAGGACCATTCTCCGATACACACTTCTCAGACGGTTCAAGAATGGTTCGCAAGGCAAGACCAACTAGAGCTCGTAGATTGGCCTCCTTAGAGTGCCGACTTAAATCCAATTGTGAATGTTTGGTCGGAGACGAAGCGCATGATGACGCAAACTGGCCTGATCCACAGCCAGCTAATCAAGATGCTCTCTGGGAGCTAGTAGCGAATGCCTGGGATGTGTAGCTAGTAGCCAACGCTATACTACTTCTCTGGTCGCCTCTCTACCACGACGATTGCGGCAGGTTTTTGAGAATGAGGGATACTGGTTCTCGTATTGAAGTTACACCATCGGCCCTTTTCAGGGCCAAATAAACACTCTTGTAAAAAACGTGACACAAAAAACCAATGGTACACCACGTGGCATAATGACCACATTGACATACAAATTGAAAGAGCGAGATGGTTTCGAACCCGAAACAGAAGGCATCAGAACCATACACGCGAGGCCATCTTTGTTTATTGCATGTGTTTTTCATATGGATGCAAACATATGCTTACAAATAAAATATATTACATGATACTGTAACATTTTGTATTACAACGAAACAAAATAATATAACCAGTAGGAATGAAATTCAAGGTCAAACTACAGAAACCTATTGTTATTGTGTGAAGGGGAAATGCCATTTCTTCGGCAAGTTCGACAACGATGCACGCATTGCGATTAGCAGACAGCTGGCAGCATGGACTGATAACATAATATCATTCCGGTTCAAGTTCAAGTCCGGCCTTTACTGATGTTTATTTTTCCAATTCTGTATTTCATTCCAGGTGAACTGAAATAACATTGAACTGTTTCTCGAACTGTTATTTTTACTGCGCGATTTCACTTAGTCTGGCATTTTCAGTCTGACGAATAAAGTTCTAATTCAAGTCCACGAATTGCCCTGAACTTTAAGGAAATGTGCTATTTCATTTCCAGTTCGCTGCAGAGGAAAAATGAAAGAACTGTATCTCTAACTATATCTCGTACTTCCTCGTGTCATTCTAGACCGACATTTATAATTCGAAGTGAAAATTTCCCATCTATGTTTACTACCTGCCTTGAACTAACATAATGTTTCATTTTTCATTTCCAATTCAGTAAAGAGGAAACGCTAAAGAACTGCATCTCGAACTGTATTTCGTACTTCTTTATTTTGTTCAGTTCCTACATTTTTAATCTGAGTATCAATGGCCAGCTGATATTCACAGAATCATGCAAATATATAAGTTCTGGTGTAAGATTCAGGAATTTTGACTGTGGAGTTAATTGACCACGGCTAATGTTCAATCAATTCCTCTATACAATGGCCGTGAGGGCTAAGCGGTTAGAATTCTCGCCACCCACCTCGGCGAACCAGGTTCAATCCCCGGCTGTGTAACTTGATTTTCGCTTGTGGGAATTGTGCCGGTTGGTTTTCTCAGGTATCTCCCGTGTCCCCCTCCCTTGCGTTCTGACGCTGCTCAATTCTCGATGTTAAGAGCCGCCCAGATCTCTCAACTCAACTACAACGGCCATTTTTAATATTCTTAACCTTGAAATGTAGCCACGATTATTTCCGCAAGCTGGCGACCATATGTGTTTTCTAGGCACAGGGTTTACCAGCCGATATAATGCTCTTATTAATTCGACAGCGTACTTACATGTATAACATTCATGATGCAGACGTGCTATATATGTTTATTGAATATATATAATAGATTTATCATTGCAAGTATTTAGTATCGATGGAATTAATTTGTTTTCATTTAGAAGTGTGCTAACGTGTAAAACAAATGCGATGAGAACATTATGTTAACGCCTATTGAATTATAATTTAAATTAATTTGGTTTTGATTCGAATAGAGAAACAATGGACAGACTAACTCACTGATATATTCTGCCGCATTCATGTCGAGAATATTCAAGAATAGTTTGTAAAACAAGTATCGCGAAGAACAATAAAACTATTAACGAATAGCACTGAGAAACTAGGTTTAGGAACTTAATAGTACAGGCGAATATCGAACGTTTTACTTATGACGGTTATGTATTTACATTTTTGCATGATATAATACATTTATATTTGTGAAGTGCAACTATAACTGTATATAAAATATTCCCTCACACAAGTTTGCCTCGCAGCGGCATAAAACTGAAACTGAAATTGAACAGGAAGATGTCACCTTGATTACGCCTTTTTTGTCAAGCCTTCATTTTGAGCCCAGTGCTACACTCTAAATTCGGATAAATGGTAAACCATTGATTCGCAGTGAAATCCGACCACTCGAATCAGCGCGAATGGCTTCACTGAAACAATCAGCGGAAAACCACTGATTGTTTCAGTGAAAAACTTTCACTTATTGAAGCAGAGACGTAAAATAATTTCACTGAGTGAATAGTTGACGACCGAATGCAGTGGCGAATTAAATATTGATTTGACTGAATTTAGCCAAAAAAAAAAAGTATGTGAAATAAACATACATACGATAGCTTAGTATTTATATTGCGCTATTTACCGTAATTTAAAGAAGTAAAAACAATGTCGGAGATGGCCGAGATCAAACACATACACCATTTCCATTTCGCTTTCAGTCCGTTACCTTGCCATCTGCGTTACCAGGTTAAGTTAAAAATTAGATCAAAATATATGTCTTATACTTCTTATCGAAATCGTTAATATTTAAATTGCATGCCCTTACTTTTCGTATATGGTTTGATTGGCACTGTTAGTATTGTTTAAACGAATACTATGTATGAATGCACTCTCTTCGCCACATTATATGCAGTTTAAACCTTCAAACAGACCACTGTGGTGATTGCATCAAAACGAAATGAAAGAGATAAAAACGTAATGAAAGGCTGAATGTATATATTACCTCGTAAAAAGGTGAGAAGAAACACATTTTAGACAGTAATTTGTATTGGGTTTATTAGTTTATGCGTCGTTATTTCATTTGATACACATTGTTAAATGGGCATTTTTTAAACGTTGTTTCACAGCTATTTCCACACGCTGTTTAACTAATCCATCAGTCAAAAAACAAACCACTAAAAACAGTGAAAAAAGTGACTGATGAATCAGTGGAAAACGTCGCTGAATCAATACGTGAGGTAAATCTGGTATGTTTTCACTGATTCATCAGTTAAATTTACTGAAACTACTGTTGAATCAGCCAGGTACTGATGACTGATTGTAACAGTAACGTTCTCCCTGATTCAGATTGTGCATGTTGTGTGTTCTTCCGCCTTATGTAATATTAACATTGTCATGGGTCTCATCACTACATTCATGCGTCGGTCAAGTAAAACACTGAAATTATTAGAAAAGTAAATATTTTACCAATAAGCTCATTTTTACACTCCGAAGCATTAAAAAAAAAACAGAAAGCGAAAGAAATAATTTAAATGATCAGAAATGGTTACCTAAAACTTTTCATTCGATGTTAAGATATGGAATTCCTTCCCAGCAAATACAGAAAATACGGAACAGAATCGGGCCGGTAAAAGTTAGCCGACAAACTCTGGCCAGCCGATACCGGCCCGCTGTCTTATGCCGGAAGCGGCTTGACAGAAATATGGACAGGCGGCTAACTGTTGGCCGACAGCGTCGGGCCTGCAAAGGCCGGATGTTGTTACGATGCCGGGCCTGCGACAACGGGATGTTGTTACGATGCCGGGACTGCGACGGCTGGATGTTTTTTTAATGCCGGGCCTACAACAGCGGGATGTTGTTACGATGCCGGACCTGTGACGGTTGGGGGTCGTTACGATGCCGGGCCTGCAACGGCTGGATATCGTTACAATGCCTGGTCTGCGACGGCTGGATGTCGTTACGATGCCTGGTCTGCAGCGGTATGATGTCCAGAAATAAGCAGTATAACAATGAAAAAAAACTTATCCTTTCGATTAAAAATTTTAGTATTAGTAATTTCTTCTTTAAAATTATTCATTTCATTGACTTGTCACCACATTATATGATATGAAAATGTTTCACTTGCCGAGCGTGGGACTCTACCATAAGACCCTTGAGTTAGCCGTCCAGCATACCAACCTATACACAATGGGGTTAGTAGCTGATATACTCCAGTAATTTAACATATACCACGACACAAATTATTATATAGGAGAACATACATTAAATTACAATTTAACAAATACCTATAAAATGCAGATTATTTAGAAACTATTTCTTCAGAGGCCTGCAAACCAAATAGTTCTTGTTAGTTTTTAATATACATGTAGGATGGTTGCACCAACCAAAAAATTTCAAAGTCAACAAATGTCATGGGCTACCAAGTGACACATTTTATCACGAAAAAAAAACATGCTAACGGTTAACACACGGTCTCAAAAAAGACATCGTGCCATTAACAGCTAGCTAACATATTGCCTATTCAAAACACTTTCCAAAAGTTTGTCGGCAAAAAGACATCATATTTGTAAATTTTTTGTGGTAAAGAATCTACTCTCTAAAACGTTACCGGGCCGGAATAAATAAGATAATAGCCAGCTTACCGAAAAAAAAAACAAAGATGCCTTATGAGAATCAGCCCCGAGACAGTTTTTAGATGTTTGCATCGTGTTTGCTCAGCTTAAAATATGCCGACATATTTTCGATGAGATCCATCTGTTATCCTAAAAAATACAGCGGGTCATGGCCTTTTTTCTAACAGCTTGCAATCTGTACGCTTTGCCGAAACTTTGCCGACAGGTTGGGTTTGCTGGGTTTCCATTCATCGTTACCAACTTTACTGGACGCATGTGACTCAGGGTGCTCGTTAAAATATATGCAAGTAGAAGCAGTGATATTTTCTAAGGTGGATTTAAAAAGTGCTCACTTTATCGTGAACAAACTAAAAATTAATGCAGCCCCAAAGAACATCAGTATGGCTTCAATACCAGTTAAATATGCGCAGGCAGCGCGCCAGTGTAGAGGAATCTGCCGCTCGGCCCTGCCAACCTCCACAGCAGACACTGCTATGTAGTGCTAGTAGTGCAACGTTGTCTCGTTAACTGATGGTCAGGCGGAAGAAGGAAAAAAAAAGGGGGAGGGGGGAGTAGAACGTTGAACATCGTCTTCTGCTTTTGTTGCTCTAGTACTCAAGTGCCGCGTCTCCTACGAATTTTTCTGCCATTAAATTATTTTCATCTCGAATAGGAGTGCAAGAAAATAGAATTAAGGAATGTGAGAACCTGTAAAGAAATGACGAAGTTCAATAATACAATTAATACATTTTGCTGTGAGTAATTATGTCCCCAATTTAATTTTGCTCTTCAAATTTAAAAACCATAATCACACAGTACCGGAACAACAGAAAGTCATCAAATTATAGATACAGATAAACATGGTGACTATCTTTTGTGGTGTGAGTAAATTCAGTGCCTTCAAAAACAGTATATTTTAATCTAATGCAAAAGGCAACTTGTAAAGTATGGCATTGGAACAATAAAAGTATTGGTTAATGAAACTTTGACATGACGAAACAAAACGTTGTTTAGAATCAATCGGATACAATGTGTAAGTTTAACATGTGAACAAGTGGAGCACGTAAAGAAAAACTGATATGGTATTATTTTAGAGAAACAGAGCTACCTGTAATACCACACGCGCCATCTACAATATCCGCCACAGTTCTCGTACGCCAGTATTCGAACCGTGTTCATGTGTGTTCGAGATTCAGATGCAATGTCGTGGGACTGGCTGGTGTACTTGCCACTAAACCACCATATCCCCTTCTTGAACAACCACAGAAAGAGCAGATTTTAACCAAATATATTTCAATCTGGAAAATTGCCTCGAATAAAATGATTTATTTAAATTTCTGAATCTTTATATAGTTGGAAAATAATTTTCATATTAACCACTGAAATGATAATGCAAATTAATATTGTAAGCCCTTTTCGTTCCAGACCAAAAACATTGTAAAATCAACCTTTAAAATCCTACACTTAAAATATCAATGCTTTGTTAGAAAGGGAAATTAATTAGAGAAACTTAATTTTAATTGCAATTGTTACTTTTAACAGACATTTTTCAATAGGCTTATGGCAGATTTAAGCACCAGCAATAAGAAAACATTATATTCTGCAGTTTTATGTTAACAACACTGATAGTCAAAAGTAATGATAACTATTATTTTATAGACCATGACATAACACATGTAAAACTGAGGGCTACATTTAACATCTGACAAAAGCGTGATCAGGGTTGCCACAGGTCTGGAAAACCTGGAAAACAGGGAAATGTCAGGGAATTTATAAACTGTACGGGAAATCAGGGAAATGCCAGGGAATTTCAAACAAGTTAGCTAAATGTCAGGGAATTGTGGTATGCATGATATATTTGTAAGTTATTTCATCCATCGTGCACCGTTGCATTATCATATAAAATTGTTTTAATGATTGTGGACTAGATGCTTAGGCATTTTTCTTTGCGGTCTATGTAGTGATTAATTCTGTAAGATCAGAGAAGTTTTTTTCTTATAAAAGTGTGTTATAAAGCCAAGTACAGAAACAAAAATGTTAGAAAAAGACCAGGGAAAAAATATTATTTTTGTCTGTAAATCAGGGAGATGTCAGGGAATTTTCCAATGGAAAAAAGGTGGCAACCCTGGTGATGCAAAACTACACAGTAGTCTGTACTGTCAAGCAAGCAGTAGCACCAACTGTCACTATAATATATTTGTCATCATTAAAATGCTCACTATTTTAGATATTGTAAACAAAGTGTTTGGGATAAACGTACATGAAGTAGGCGTGCGTATTGTGTAATCGAAAATAACAAATTAAAGCCGGCGACATATCGAGAAACACTTTCACAAAATTTTGCTGCGTATAAACTTCCTAAATAAGCTTTCATATGTATTTC
Source organism: Dryococelus australis (assembly GCA_029891345.1). NCBI lineage: Eukaryota > Metazoa > Arthropoda > Insecta > Phasmatodea > Phasmatidae > Dryococelus > Dryococelus australis. The sequence goes on from CM057000.1 coordinate 21,584,819, forward strand.
GTTCCGAAGTGATAGCTGCTTACCAAATGTAGTTTAAAAGCTAACTATTCACCTATAGCTAAACTTCATTTATGTGCAGCTCTACTCATCCTTTATATTCGAAATATATATGAAATTAATTTCTCCAAACCTAATCATGTAGGGATATCAACATCTACAATTTCCGACAATATACTGTAAATTCGTAGTAAAATTTACGCCTTAGGGGATGTAATATTTAATCCTATAATTTATTATCATGTTCTATACCTCCCACAAATAGGTCTGCATTCAAGAATGCGATGAAATCGTAGCATTTCTTGCCTGCAGTTCGAAAGTATACCCTGTATCTGGAAGTCTGCCTAACAGTCTTTTTTTTTTTTTTTTGTTCAATTTCAGTCTCCGTTCTTTTGCTACTGCAAGGCAAATGTTAATATCCCATTCACTAGTGACAAGTTTGAGAATTTATTCATCGATTTTTTAAAACACTATATTTCCCAAAGTATGTTGTCTCCTACAATCCCACAAGTACTTGCTGCTGCTAAATTTGTCTGGAATAAAAGCGACTGTCGTAGAGGGTACGTTTTTTTCGTTTGATTATATTCCTGAAAATTGACGCTGTTAACCTGTACAACCGCGATGTTGTACAGAATTCATTGTCTACAGAATTTGTCTATAACTAAGCACGATTGCGTTGAGGAATTACTTGGGCTTGAATATTTACAATATTTTCCTTACTTATAATTTTCTTACATTTCATAGTTGTCACAATCAAATGGGGTACACTATTGTGCAAAGTTTGTATCTCGTTGTTGTCGTATATACATGTCGTCTTTTAGTTGTAAATATATCATTTCGATTAATATGTCGTATCACTGAATCAGCTGAAATGAGAATCACGGGTTTCATTACAAGTTTCTACAAAATGCCTAATCGCAACGCAGATATGAGTACAGGAGATGAATCAAAATAATATATAGAACATTTGTTTTATCCATTTGAAGAAAAACAATATACAATTTACTTTGATGTTCGTTGAAGTACGGTTTATTTTACTCCAAATTAACCTACTCTGATCTAAACTGGATACTGTTTTTCATTTTCGTATATAGGAACTTGGTACACTTACGCAACATGATAAAAAAAAATATATATATAATGCAGAGAAAAACTTTTAAACCAAGTAATTATTTTTCAAACATTTAAACTAAAGACAAATACGACATTATCTAGAAAAAATCCAAAACTAAGCCAGAATTTACATTAGAGTGCCATAGAACTGTTTATTACCTTCATTTACTCTGTCAAGCTTAAAACTCTAGGAGTACTGTGTGAATGTCCATATGAACGCTTAGACAAGCTTGCATCGCTTATTAAAGTAATATACGGATTTCCTTACATACAATTCAGCTTCCTGATGACACTTCATTCATCTTCTGTTACTGCCTACGTCTGCAAGATGCTTCTCCAAACATCGTATGCATTGGAATAAAGTAATACTGCGTACAATGAATATAAATCGTCAGAAAAGTAAATATTGTTTCCGAAACTTAAAATGGCAATCTTAACTTAGAAAATATATTTTTTAAAAATGTGAATACAGTGATCTGTACTGTCCGTCGTGCTTGGTGAATTTATTTACGTGTAATAATAATGTTCTTGAAAGAATGTGGAAATTGACCTCATGTTTTTAAATACAGCATTGAATAATGCTTAGGCTAAAATTTTTTAAAGAATGTGGCAACATACATATAGGTAAACTATTAATTCTTATTAGTGGAAAACCACTGATTCGCAGTGAAATTAAACTGCTCGAATCAGTGAAAGTATATTCACTTTAGAATCGGTGGAAAATCACTTATTGTTTCAGTGAAAAAATTTCACTTATTGAATACATTAAAACCAACTGCGTGCAGCGAATTAAATATTGTTTATATTGAATTTAAGGACGTCATTAAGAAAAATAAACATATTTCCAACATTCGCTGTTTATATTTTGGAATTTTACATAATTTCGATAACGAAGTAACAAACATTTTGTGGTGTCTGGGATTTGAACATAAAGCATCCAGCTTATAGACCATTATCTTACAAACAGTGCTACCAAGTGAACGTTGACGTCAGGAGGGAAAATATACTACGTATTATAATTATTTTTAGAAAATATGTACCTTTGAATTGATATACCATTTCTTTTCGGTTTAGTATCATTGGTAAAATTAAGGATTGCTAAAGCCCTAATGTGTATATACAGTGACGATCACAAATATTCAAACGTCCTGTTCCTTTCACGACGCCTGTACAATAATGAATTTTTTTGACTCACACGTATGCGTCCAGCTGTATTTTCTATTCCATTTCATCAGATTCAAAAAATAAAAAACAATCCTTATAAAAACAAAGCAATATTTTACAAAAATGTAAATAAATGCACGTTTTCCGAATTAGAAATGTACATACACCTTCGTATGAAGAACAAATGTTTTCGTACATCAACATAAACAAAATAAATTCTCAATTTAATATTTATCATGCGCTCACTTTTGCTTCAGAGCGCTTCTCAAACGCCCTGGAATTGACTTTACTACCGTTTGTATGACACTGGGAGGGATATTGTTCCATTCATGGAGGTTTTTCTCCTTCAAGTCCCGCCGCGTGCTTGAAATATTATGTTTTCGTAGCTTTGTGTTTAAGTAAGCCCAAATATGTTCTATTGAATTTAAGTTTGAGGGTTGGGGTGCAATTTATATTACACGAGGACAATTATACAGCAGCCATATTCGTGTTGCACAGGATTTACGCTTAGTACCATTATCCTGGTAAAATTTGCATAACTACATCAAGATGTATGGCATTGTGTCGCAAATTATTTGTAAACAGTTCAATATATTTTATTGATCCAATCGTCAATCTATAAACGTCAGTTCACCTATGCCACATGCTCTAATGCACCCTCACACCATAACTGAACCAACGCCATGCTTTACAGTAGGACGAGAATGTTGGGGATTTTCTCCACACTTTTGGCGGACTGTCATGACCGAAAACCTTGAATATACTTTTATCTGGAAATATTACATCAGTCCAGTAATCGTTCCGTAAATATACCTTCATGAAGTTAGGTCTCTTATTATAAATATATTTGCTCGCATACGATTACTTCTCTTATGTTCTTGCATTCAGCACTATAGTCACGATTGCTGAGCACTTTTCTCATTGTCATTGGCGGCAGTAGCTTTGAAATTATTTCGTAGGTCTCTTGGAATAGCGCATGGACTGGTAAAATATCTCTGACTAATTTGTTTCATACTATAACTTTCTTCTCTACGCGAAAGTACGTTTGGCCATTCACTCCTCGGTTTGTCTCAGCATGTTTGTACTTTTATACCATTTATGATACATTGCACAGTCGCCTAGGTGGGTAGTTCTACGGGAGTCATTAGAGCGTATGAAAATATTTGTTACTTGTAAAAGTCTATATAATTTCTTAGGGGTTTAATAATGTTTGTTTTTGTAAGAAGTTATTTTATGTTTTTGTATGTATGAAATCTACTTGTTTCACAAACCTACAATTTACTGAACTGATACACTTCGTTTTATTCGCTTTGTTTTTGTTTGTAAAACTTTCCCTGCAAATGTTTGAAGTATGTATACAGAACCGCGTGGTTTTTGTAAATCATTGATCGGCACTGTATGTATACAGAACAGCGTGTTTTTTGTAAATCATTGATCGGCACTGTATGTATACAGAACAGCGTGTTTTTTGTAAATCATTGATCGGCACTGTATGTCTTTTCTACCTGCCACTTCACTCGCACAGGGATACATTGAATTTAGTTTAACTTCAAAAACTCCCTTGCCGAGAGCTTTTATTTTGTAAATAGGAGTGTTTCTGTTTATGCTGTGGTTGCCTGCATTTTATAGGCCATTCACGGTAAATTGAGTGCTTTTGAAAACCCTTTTATCTGGAATAATAGTCAATAAATTTATATTACTTTAGCCTTAGACTTTAACTTCAGAGTGTGGTAGAATATACACACTGTGTTTAGTACGTACATAGCCATATTTATTTAAAAAGGTGGTTACAGGTTATAAATGGCTGAAAGAAAAAAAGTAACAAATGCCTCAAAAGTGCTCACTTTACCGTGAACAGCCTTTAGCAGATGTGTACGTAAGTCGGCATGCATGCTAGAAATAAACAATACGTGAACTGATTTTCCGCTTTATTTACAATGAAAAATCGAGCCACTTCACTTTCAATGTATTTTCGCATGGTTATGACAGATATTTGCTTGATATCTTGTCCGCGTGGTCAGGGGCAATTAAAATGCCTTGCCACTCGCCACGCGCCTCGTAGCGTGAAGTAATGGGTTGTTGTAAGTTCCAGACATTGACTCAAACGGATCTGTACACCTGGCAACCCTGCGAGTCTTTCACTCTCTGTACTCTCTTCCCTCTCTATCTTTGGATATACTAACCACATTTCTAGTGTCAGTTCAGTTGCAGTGACATTCAGAGTTTACCATGTTAAGTATTTAGAGCATCCTATCAGAGATATGCTCTCACCAACTTTTTAAATCTGTATTATGTGTAGTATATTGCTATGAAATTGTCCCGTTGAGTTAATAGTCTGTTTTTGTCTTTAGGATAACTAACATTTTAAAAACATAAACTTTATTTGTTACATTAAAAAACTTAAAATATCGAATTCATTACCATTATTTTTGTTGTACAAATTTTGCAATAGATGTCGGATTCATATTGTTATCTCAAACGAAAATCGAAATATAAGTGATCACTATTTCCGTATGTTGAAGCTAAAAGGACAAACAAACGTAAGAAGAAACTCGTGTTGTTATAGTCAATAAGAGTAGATGCTGCTCATGAACGCTTCGGGGTGATGGCCTGCATTCAACCATTTTTAACACTGTGTCTAATTTGTACTTCATTTCTACCCCTTCGAGAAACTTAAGTAAACCATAATATTGTTATGTAGTTAATATGGCTCAACTCTCGTAATATTGTCTTATATGGAAATTGCCAAATATTAGTCGATTAACTCTCAAAGTACAGAATATACTTTGTGTAAACTGATTTGTGTTGTCTGAGCATTTATAGTTGTAATGCTACTGGAATATTTTCAAATGTGAATAAAAGCTCAGGTTTGTTGGGAAAAGAAATATAAAGAAATGACCTCGCCATTGTTATAACATGTTATATTAGCAGTTCTAAACATGATTAGCAAATTTATATTTCTGGTAGTTCTGTTTCCAAGAAATCAATTAAATGTTACTACTCAAGGATGGTAACTGTGCAGGGGGAATTGGTTTCAAATCCCAATTTACTCTTCATTGAAAATGACGTGTGAGATTATTAACCGTGGTATAAAGTGTAATAACATATTATGTACACATAGAAAACCTCATAAAAAAAAAAACTTTGCGTGATATATTTCACTGACTATTTAATTATTGAACCTGTTTGGATTTAGTAAATGTTTGTTGAGAATGTAAGAAAAGTTATTTTATTGTTTGGTAATTATAAAATATTACAAATATTTTATGAAATAGGCCCAATTTTAAAGTTATTTCAGGGGTACATTTCTGAAGGAAAGACTGCACACTTGTTCAGTACCTTGCACATAGAGACGATGACGCATGTGATGCGCGTGCCTGGGTCGTCCTCAGCGCTTCGCCCTTCTGGACAAAATACGTCCTGTTAGGGGAATGCTTAATGAGGTCTTGAGAGCCCTTTAGGGTAAAGCGAGATGAGTATGAGGCAGCGCCGGAATGCAAGGGTGGGGGAAATGGGAGATCAGTGAAAAAAAAACCCGCCGACCAGCGGCATCGTCCTGCATGCTTCCCACATGCGAAAATCCGGGGGCGATCTGGCCGAGAATCGAACCCGGTTCGACATGGTGGGAGGAGAGCATTTTAACCACTAAACCACCGCGACCCAGCGAATGATTAATGTCCACTATCGGATTATAATTATGTATTATATACACAATGACGTCGTAACAGAAAATATGTACTAACACACTAAAACCAAGTGTTTTTAAGTGTATTAATATCAGCGCAACTTTTTAAACGACTACGTTTGCCTAAAAGTGCTCACTTAAAAAATATTTTATTAACAGGAATAAAAACAATGTAGCTGATGAAACCAGTATAAAAGAATAGTCGAAAATATTACTTTGCCATGCATGAACTGAGGATAATGTAGGTAAATTATCTCTAAACATTAAGCGTTAAAAATATTTCGAAAAGAGTTGATATTTGTACGAAAATGACTACAAGCTTTCCAAATGCCCTATAAGATTTTCTGGCCTAGTTAAGGAGCAGACATGTATACGCTCTCTCTACCAGGTCTGCGTCAGCGTTCAAGAATCAAGCTACTGTCTGCGCCAGACGTTGTGGCACTCGTATGAACGAGGGTGCGGGGTTTGTTGGGGAGTGTTGAAACAACTACGTATGCGGCTCTAGCTTTGTAGCATCCGACCTAGAAACATTACTCCCCACACGCAGTTTAACTGCTGATTTCGATTTCAATAGATGTCGGGGAATGTTTAGGAATATATAAGAAGGCTATTTATAGAATTGAAAGGTAAGTAGTATAAATAATGAGTAGGTGTTGTGACTGCGAGGCTAAATAGGTATAAGTGTTAAGGAATGCCGATCAACAAAGCAGCTGATAGGGTTGCCAACTATTTTGGCATCAGTAACTTGGTTTATCCAAAGAGTTAATGAAGGTTTGTTGTATAGTAGTCCATATATATCACCTTGTTTGATATCACGAATGCTACATATAAATATGGCATATATAGATTCACCATATTGAAAATTGTAGGCAACTGTGTATACCAGAAGCCATCAAGCATAATGGCCAAATCACCTTGTTCGAGGACACAAGTTGCACCTAAGTCATGAATTTGGCAGCTATAATTTCAGTGATTTGAAAACGGCATACAACTATTCATATAAGAATTTTAAAGCATTCTTGGACCATATTGCCTTGATAGAGGTCAAAAGTAGTACATATAATAATAATTTATTAAGTAGTCATAATATCAACAAATTCAAGATGGCAGCCAACAATGCTTGCAATGCTTATCAGAGGGCTTAAGATATAATGCATATTTTCTTCTTGAACAGGCTTTAACCTGCATCTGATAAATTATAAATGGCGTTCAAAATGTTAGAATTAATAAATATGATGGCGGTAGTCTGTAATGTAATATGCTTGCTGACTTTTATGTACTTTTTCTCTAGTTTTTGTTTTCACAGTCATTCAAGGTCATGGAGTCACGCTTCAGGTCACCTGCATCTAATATGGTGGTAGTAGTTAGTAATGTAATATTCATATTGACTTTTGTGTATTTTTTCTAGAGTTTTTATTTTGAAGGTCATTCGAGTTCGTGGGGTCCTGGTTAAGGTTACCTGCATTTTATATGGTGCCCGTAGTTAGAAATGTATCAAGTTTGTTGACTTTTGTGTATTTATTCTCGATACTTTGTTTTCGAGGTCATTCAAGGTCATAGGTTCAAGGACAAGGGTACCTATATCCAGTATGGTAGTAGTTGTGTGTAATAAATTATGCTTGCTGACTTTTATGTATTGTTTCTTGGGTTTTTGTTTTCAAGGTCATTCGACATTATGGCTTCAAGGTCAAGGTAGTCTGAATTCAATACGGTGGTGGTAGTTTGTAAAGTATTGCGCTTGCTGACTTTTATGTATTATTCCTTGAGTTTTGGTTTTCAAGGTCATTCAACATCATGGTGTCAAGGTCAAGGTAGTCTGTATCCAATACGGCGGTTGTAGTCAGTAATATATGTTGCTTGGTGACTTTTATGTGTTTGTTTCTCGAGCATGTATTTTCGAGGTCATTCAAGGTCATGATGTCAAAGTTAAATGTTGTCTGCTTCTAATGTTGTGGAATTAGTTAAAAATGCATTATGCTTGCTGATGTTTATATATTTTTTCTAGAGTTTTTGTTTTCAAAGTAATTCAAGGTCATGGGGTTGTGGTCACTGTTACCTTAATCCAATACGACGGACAGGTGATGTCGACCAAGATCGCGGTCGCCTGCCAAGATGGTGGCCATCTATCACGATCGATGGTCGTCTTTTGCACCTTCCAAGATTGTGGAATGGGTATGGGTGAGGGATGAACTCTGGAAAGTTCATTTTTAAATACATTTTTTAACGATTTTTCAAATATTTATTTCATAATTTTTATATATTTTTTTAATGGTTTTTAATCATTTATATTACATTTTATTATTACATTTTTAAACAATATTTAATTGATTTTTTTATATTTTTTTAAATAATTTTTAATACTTTTAGTAGTATGATTTTTAGAATATTTGTAATTTTTTTTTTTTTATATTTTGTCAATTGTGTTTTACTTATTTTTTTTTTTTTGTTAACCCGGGGTCTCGAATCCCGGTCACCTGGGTTGCTGATCCAGCTCCTGATCTTACCATGGTCACTGATCCGCCTGAGAAATTAAGAATTTTTTGGGGTAAAAAGAGACATATTTTAAAATAAAAAAGGGGGTGTAAGGACATTTAGTCGTCTGTTAGGGAAGAAAGGGAAAATTTGAAGGCAAAATGGACGAAAGGGAAATTCCAACATAGCGGCGGGTGGTTACTCAGCTCCTATCAGCCCTCTCTTTGAGCCAAATTCTTTTTATATACTACTCACAACATTACAAATTAAATTGTTATCGTGAATTTATTCCTTTTCTGACTTGCACAACTAAACATAATAAACGAAGAATAAGGGGTTATAAAGTAGCACATATTGTTGATAAATCAATAAATAATGCTAAATAATCACTGAGAAATGACGCTTGAGTGGATTAGATTGGGCATCCCTGTACGACATTTTGGAACTCTGGCTTAGTATCATTACATTTGATTGCATGTCATATTAATAATCTTTAAAACGAACTTCCACTCCCTCAACCCTTTGCGTCAGTATAACATCTACGGTTTTGGAAAACAGATTTTGGTAGATGTGTTATAAATAAAATTCTATTCTCTATCTCTATTTGTGTATTTCTTACAGACACTGAATACAGTCTTCTGACGGTCAAACTTTCGTTTTTTGGTCAACCAATTTGGACAAAAACTGATAAAAAGCTATACTTTATCTCGCAAGGAAGGTAATTCTTAGAAGAAACATTTATTTAGTAAATGTTTATATGTGCGAATGTTTCGTGTGTAAGGCAGTCCAAGATAACGCAATTATCTAATTGGGATATATTTCGCTTATTTTGTAGTTGTGGGATTGACAACGATTTATAACTATATATATATATATATATATATATATATATATATATATATATATATATATATATATATATATATATATATATATAGACTGTTGGCCAAACATATTTGTAATCACAATGTGCTATATTATTAAACAAATGGTAGTTGTGTACGCCACAGTGGCTAGCATTCGCATAACATGGCGTCAAACATTGAGAGACCAATTGCTAGAAAGCACACTTACACATGTATTCACCAATCAGCTAGGTGCCTGGTCAGTATGGTGTCTTCCAGCCATCAAGTGTTTCAAATTTGGTTACTTAGCATTACTAAAACAAATTGCCAATGAAGGCAGTTCGGTGAGAAACCACATCATGACACAATACGTCGAGTTGAACTGTCCAGCTTAGATGCAACGGTACTAAAGGCTGTTTGCGCCAAAGTGAGCTCGTTACACTTTTCGTAATGGTGCTATAACACACACATGGAACATACAAACACTTTTATTTAACTTCATTTCGTAGATAATTGAAAATAAAAACTGAGTTATGACTTAATACGTAATCTTTATTGACATTTGGGTCGTACACCCATATATTAAATGCAAGAGACATCAAGAAGTGCTCACTTTCATGCAAAACGTTTATTTAATGCGAATATTTTCCTTCGAAATATATCTAGTAGCTCTATGCATGTGTTCTATTTATGTTATTACTTTTTTAAATGTGAATATTTAGAGTATTTTTAAATTACCGTAGATCTTTCAAGAGACTGTAATCACTCCCTCATATAATATTGTAGTAATTTCCTCTTATAACACTTAAATAATCAATAACTATTTCTTGTAATCCAAATTTGGTTAAGACGTGTCAGGTAATCATCACGGTGCATGTAAATAGGCGTTTACTTTATGAGCGGAACAAAATTGTTTTACTTTTCCGTATTGTTATCAAATGGAACAGGAAAACTGCGCGGATTATTTTGAGGACAAGCTAAACTTTACACACTTATATACGTAATCCACCTTTGCATTGAATTAGTTGACAAGACGCACTCAGGAGTGTGTGAAGCAAATACGAAACTTGCAATAAAAGACTTTTGGGATAACTTACTGTGTGTTTTGGAGTTATATTGGCCACTTACTGGAGAAGAACGCAGTGAACATACAGTCGTTGATTGAGTATTCATTAGATTGTGGAGTCTAAACTTCAGATCGTTGATTCCGACACATTTCATGGTCTCTAATTATCTTACATATGAAAACATTATTTTACGTAAATTATAATTTAATTTTTTAGTGATCATCATTTTATGTTTTCAAAGATCTCGTGTGTGTTGGCAAGGGGATTTATAACGTAATACCTCATTTCAAATTTAAAATATTGCATGATTTGGAAGTTTTTTTTTTCCAGTGGTTCAGTGTGGTCTGTTCAAATTTATCATGTACTATTTGTTTCTCAGATCTGATACAGGCTATTTCATATTTCCGACGGTATTTACCACTAATTTACATTAACTGCAATACATATAATGTGCTGGAATATATTCAGGCTAAACTGAGCCCACTCCTCGGCACGCGCCTGTGACTTGGGAGGGGGCAGTCTTCCGAACATTCCCGAAGTGGGACTTAGAAATATTTTCAGCTACACGAGCTCGCTCATTTTTTTGTGACGAGAAGTCTACATCATTGTTTAGGGTTGCATACACCAAAGCCTTCAGGTGTCCCCAAAACCAGAAATCCATGGAGCTATGGTCAGGGGAACGTAAACGCCAACTTACTGGACCTCCCCGACCAATCCATTGCCCATTAAATGAATATTTTAGGTGTTCTAGAACATTTCGAGGAAAATGAGCCGATGCTCCGTCATGCATGAACCATATTTCTAGCCTTTGAATGTATGGCACATCCTCCAGGAAAACAAGCAATTAGTTTGCTATGAAATCATGATAAATTGCACCATTCAATCTATTTGGTAGTAAGCAAGGTCCAATTAGTCTATCGCCAATAATTCCTGCCCATACATGAAGTGAAAATCAGTGCTGATGCCTTGGTTCTTCAACTCCATGATGATTCCTTACTTCTTGAACTGCGTGATCATGAGTCCGTACATGTTTTGTATTAATGATATTAATAATCCCAGCTCGCGTTACGGAGATATGCAGTTTCACAGTATCAATGGTGAACAAGTGCTCATAGTTGTTAAGGTATTACCCATGCTTATTATACTTTTTTTTTTGTTTTGGTGCGTATCCTCTCCGAAAAATATGGAATGATTTTTTTACACCCGTAATATATATATATATATATATATTATATTATATATATATATATATATATAGCATGTTTCTATCAGACAATTACTTTAATTGCTTAACATGTAGGTACTTTGAAGAGGAATTGCATTATTCAGTTCATTAAAATTCTCTACATTGCAAGGTTTAATATTTATGATTTATTTTTGTTTCTACTTTGAAATGATAATGCTAATAGATTTACATTTCTAGCCGTGGCTTGAAATTTTAGTTCTAGTTATACAATTATTTACGTTTGTACTTATATTTGGTTGAAGCACGTGGTAATTTATTTATCGCCGGCCACGAGAAGGTGGAAACGTGAGACGCATACACTAGTGTTACGATTTTATTTTAGGCCGGTTATGTTATCGTTGTACTGTTTAAATATTAGTTACAACTAGTTACGTACAATACAAGTTAGATCGCAGGAGCTCAGAAAGTTGAATCTAATTTAACTAAGCCACGCACGGAGCATTATTCAGTTTGGACGATATTTAAATATAACGTCTTAGACTGACCCACGCCTCCGAAGGCTGATTGTCTGTAAACATATTACGGCGGTCGGCACACTTCATCTCCTGGCCTCTTCATCTCGGCGACCAAGGAAAGACTGTCTGAACATATTCTATATGTATACATACTGTACGTATATTTTAAACGTTTTTTGAGGTCATTACAAACAAAATGTATGCGCTATTGTAACAAAATTGGTAAAGCGAAAATATAACAGTTCTCGGAGAAAAAAAATTTTTTAAAAATGTTTTTACTTATACATTTATAGGAGCGAAAATGTACCCAATAACTCCCTTTGCATTTTGTGTCAGTAAAATCGTATACTAAAAATCCGTACCCTTAGGCTGAGAGAAAAATTTAATTTCAAATTGGAATAGAGTAGTTATCCTTAAATCGAGACACAAAAGGAAATAGACATGCACACACTTACACACGCACGTTAGCACAGCTTTATTGTGGACCCAAAAGTCTACACTGAGAAAATATTTTTATTGATCGAAATAAGGTTTGTTTGGCGCAACCGAAACATTGTTTTTTAAGTGCAATTAAATATGTTGTAGCTGAAACCAAATTATTTTGTTGTATTTATTTAGTCGCCCCAAACTTGTAATACTTGGTTGGTACAAGTAAAAATTTGTACGGCTCTAGATAAATTAAACGAGTTCGGTAATCGTAAAGTTAGTGCTAACCGACAGAGATTCAAACCCGGAACTTCGCCCCTCGACCAAAGTGATTATTGACGAAAGATAAATTTTATTAAATATACATTTTACAATGCGATACATGTACGAATATACACATATCAAGATTTGCAGCTTTCCTATTTTGTTTCCTGTTCAACTTGTTTCGCTGTGAAAGTTTATACCTTTATCAAGCATCAATGAATGTACTAGTGAACACTGTTATTATCCTCATTGCCACAAAAATTATAAACACATTCAAGTGATTTACTTTTGAACAAAAACAATCATATGGCTTTGTTACTGTCACAAATTTGGTTACAATAAACATTTCAAACTGTTTCAGCTAAACTAATATTTATTCACTCCAAGCAAAATATCAATCTGTCTGTAACTTGAGATTTATAATGCTAAAAGTAACCAACACTATCATATTTAAATACTTGTAAAATAGTTGTGTGATTTACATGTTAGAAAAACCAAATAAGTTTTCGGCTTGATTAAATATTTTTATATGATTTATTTGTTCCAAGGGAACGTATGTCGACGTTTTGAGCATTAAAAAATTGAATTAACGGACAAAATATTTTGCAGCGTAAACATAATAATTAGTAAATTCGTTTGTAATCTGCAACTATGTATTTCTCTGAGTGCGCATTGTCAAGAGAGGTGACGGAAAATAAAATCCGCTAGCGGATCTCTTACTATACGTAAGATATCCGGTCAATTGTTCTTTCGTAATGAGATTCAGGGACGAACAAAGGTTAAGAGAAAAATTCTCTCCATTGTGCATTCGTTCGCCTGGGAGAGGACGTTGGTCTTTATAGAGTATTACGAGCACTATTGACCTTAACTGCTTTCGTGGGCACAGAAAACCACCGTCTAGAGCAATATGGCCGCCAGCCAGGACACGGAGATCCAGGACTTCTACAATGATTGCGGAGTGTTTGTGACAGGAGGAGCTGGCTCCTTGGGCAAAACTGACCATACAGAAGATCCTGCGAAGTTGTCCTGGAGTCAGGAGAGTCTATGTACTCGTGCGCTCCAAGAAACAGTGTGTTACTCATAAAAATTCTATACATTTTCTATCCAATAGCAAATGTTTTATTATCCGCTACCAGATAATTTTCGTTTACAAGAAATATTGAAACTGTTAATTAGACGCAATATTTTGCATTCGCCGCAGTTTTTATCACTGTTAACATAAACTGTAATTAATTCTCTACTAGAGAGTTCCAAACCAATATTTTGTGAAATAAATAAATATTTACGTAAGTAGGGCTAAATATTTAATTTAAATTGGTTATTAACTGTCACGTTGAAGCCAACGAACGATTTTCATTCTGGCGTAATAAAAACAATATTATATTTAATGCTTAAAAAACGTTTTAATTTATTAAACAGGGGTAGACATTACGAAGATCAAAACGTTAAAAAAAATTTTATGCAAATTAAGTTGGTTGTTCTCAAAACACTGCGTTTTTAACTTCCTTAATGATTTTTCACTAAGCTTAGGTGTAATGCAACTTAGCATTATCAGAAAGACAAAAGACAATCGGAGCTCCTGATTAAAGTGTGTTGTAGCAAAAGTTGGGCTGTAACTCAAGTATTTAGAGTGATTCCTTAATTGATGCAAACCTTGCCTACTTCCCTCTGAGACCATCATCAAAGCCGTACACACATGGTGTAATTAAAATTATATGTTTATAGAGTTAATAACATAAATAAGTTAGCTATGAATCTACAATGTACACCTACGCAGCCGATTTGGAGACAAGGGCTAGGGTACTGAGGCGTCTGCATGGCCACCATATTGGCAGCCATTTTGTTTTCGCCATCTGGCAACCATATGGGCAGCCGTATTAGCAGCCAGTATTTCATATTTCCTGCTCTATCATTCCACCTGGATTTTCCATGCTCTGTCATTCCTCTTATTTTTAATGTGTATTGGTTTTCTTCGAGTATTCCCATTTTCTTTCACTTTTACATTCTTTCTTTCTTTCTTTTCTCGCATTCTTTGACCGCCATCTACGTACTTCGGTGGCGGTAACACCAGCGGCACTGGTATGTCCGCCACCCTCTTAAGTTTCTCCATCGCCCCGCCAGGGGGTGCTGGTGTGTGCCTGGGGCCTTTACGTAGTTACTTCATCGCCCACCAGGGGCACTGGTGTGTCTGCCATCATGTTGTTTCCTTCATCACCGGCCATATTTTATTTCTGTAGTTATTAATTTTCGGAGCTTGAAAAATTCTTTTGGAAGGGGGCAGGATCGAACTGCCGGACCTGATGGTCGCTAGACCAATCCCTTTGACCACTCGACTATCGGGACACGCATCGGAGCATTGTGTTAAAAATGTGTGATAGGCTGGTGCATGCATATAAGGGAACAAAAGAATATTTTTATATATGAAATTTTCTTTGACAATCTGTTAGAGACATGCAATAAGAATTTTTATATATATAAGATCGTTTCCTCTATCTAAGACATATACCAGCATTAAAATATTTTCATACTTTAGGTAAAATTATTTTTTTAAAGTATTTTTTTGTTATATTCATAGACATACAGCACGAAGTTTTTCATATAATCATAGGTAAATTCTTTTTTCTTTAGTGTAAGTATGCAAGTGCCCCAGCAGCAGAATTTATGTCTTAATTATAATTTTTTTTTTTTTTCAAAATAACATTAATGAAAATAATATTTCTAATTATATGTATTTGTGTTATCTTGATCTATATCTTTTTATATATATATATATATATATATATTACATATAAGGTTTAGTTTGGAAATGAAAAAAAAATACTCCGAGTGCTTTATAAGACCAATCAAAAAGTGCGAGCATTTTACAATTATGAGGAAAATGTAAACCAATTGAAAAGCAATTAAGATAAAAATTATCTCTTGTATGTGCCTATTTTTTTAAACAGACAAATGCAAAAACAGATTACCGAAAAATCAGAAGTGCTAGCAGAATTTAATGTTCAGTAATCCACAGTACGGAGGAACGATTCTCTGCTCTCAGTGCCTCATTACAACACAATATTTAGAACCTTGGGTTTTTATTTTATCTACTGTGTCTCTGTTAAAAAGGCAGCAAAAAATGTTGCAGGTATTTGAGATAAGTGAAGCGTGAGGAACCGAACTCGATGGATAAGATCGTGACTGTCGCTGGAGACTGCTCAGCTCCTCGCCTGGGCCTAAGCGACTCAGACTGCCATGACCTGACTCAACATGCCAACATTGTGCTGCACATCGCTGCTAATGTCATGTTCGATGAGAATTTGAAGACGTCAGTGAACACCAACACGAAGTGCACTCTGGAGGCCATTAAGTTGTGTCGGGACTGCATCTCTTTAAAGGTACACCACGTCAAGTTTAAGGTGGCGAACTTTATAATCATTGTTCCATTCTGTTAACTCAAACTTCTAAAATGTGCTCAAATTAGGACACTTTAATTCGCTTGTGGATAGTAAGAAACATATTGGATGGCCTGCAGACTACGAAAGATTTTTTGCTGCAAATTTCGGAAACTAAAATTCTTGAGTCTTTTGAACTGAATGTTGTGTTTTAGTAAAATAATTAAGACAATCATCATATATGGAGAGAACTGTTGTTAAAGTAAAGATTAAAAGAATAGGGGAAAATGGAACATTCAAAATGAATTTGAAGATTTTATGTCTATTTCCAATAAGTTTCTAGTGTTAAATATTTGCCGATTTGATGGCCTATCATTGCACTTTTTTTTTTTCCGTTTGACTGCAGCAACTCACGCTTCTTTTCTGTCCACTCGGTTTTTAGTGAGGTCAAAACTATTCGCTCTACCTTTTTCAATGGTTTACCTAATTTTGTTGATTCTGCTCCGGCAGTTCGTTAACATCACCGAGGATATGTTTACCTAGGGCACGAATGGCTTCGGTTTGACTTTTGCCGCCCAATCGCACCTGGGGTCGTTCGTGGTAGCTATTGCCGAATTACCCGGTATTTTGTCGGGATTTAAACTGTTGTGCTAAGTCGGATAACATTTCTTACATTTCTAGCCCACCCAGTCCGAGGCCCGATTGAGAGGAAACAAATTTAACGCCAGTTTGTAACGATCTGTTTTAATGGAAACACCATTGCACATGCTCGGAGCAATGGTTGTCAAATGGGACAGGCCGTAGTGTTGAATGTACGCCTGCTTTACGAAAGTAATTTTTTTTTTTTTCTTAATTCAGACCTTTTAATATCCATGAATTTTAGTGGCTTTATATTCAATCGACATGCATTGAAACTTTTGAGGTCGAAAAAGAACTAGGTAGTCGCGTAATATTTTGTGACGGCGATCTTGCTTTAATTACATGGATAAAGATTTCGTAAATTGCAATTGGTTTGTTCCTAATTGAATCTTTTGAGAGACCCAAGACTGAGTTAATCACTGTAATTAGCCGGCCTTTAGTTGGTTTGGCCGTAGGAGAGTATTGCCATTTAAAGTGTCGTAGCTCGTTATTGTGAGCTCGTAGAAAAAAAACTTTACTATTGAGGAAAAGGAATTTCTCTTGAAGGGCAAAGGCCGAATATTGCTCGGTGTTGTGTGATAGCAAATTATATAACTTCCAATTAATGTTTGTTGTTATTTTATACATTTTAATATGATTCAATCATATATTCCTTGATTTTGTTACAATTTATTGATTCACTGTTGTATCTAGCGTAATCTTGCTGAGCAGGGAAAAGAATATAGTTGTATACATTGGTGTCTTCACCATTTATATTTGTTTGCTTTAATATCACAGTATTTTAATTGTATATTGTCGTTCGCTGTGTATAGAAATTTATTCTACGACTCGTATGTATTACTTCTCAATTAAGTGATGAGAAGAGAATTTCATTAAGATCATTTAAAAATATTCTTATACATATATTTTTTCTACCTTCCTTGGCATATTGCATAAATGATAATGAAAAAACGTGTACACGATAATTAAACGAGCATTTATGTCAGCTCATTCTGGACACTCATACAATGTTGAAACCTGCTCAATTCTTTTAGAGTGCGTTTGCTATTTTTGATAGATAGAAGGCTGTCTTTCTTTATACATTTTGTTTCTAATAATTTATTATCCATTGTCTCGTGTGTACGGCACAATTTAATAGAAAAAAAAACTAGTGTTTGGAAGGAGACATTGAGCCAATCAAGACTTCAAACGTATCTGCTGTTTAGAAACACTATTTACATGTTACATTAATGAAGTTTTTCTCATTTAGCCTAATTAAATGGACCACTTAGTTATCCTAAATTGTGGCAGAAAAAGTTTTTGTACTGACATCCCATCACCTGCCCATCATCTGTTCATTAAAATTTTTCAATTTGTTATGTAACATTGAAAATTTTCTAGCTATTACTTGTGGTGTCGGTCAGTGTGTATCAAGTGTCCTTACAAAAGCCGCCAAAATTGTGTTTTTTACTTTATATGTGCTCTTCGTTAGGATGTTTTTATTTAATTCTTCATTAATAATAGTATAAGCACTTATAACTTAAGTTTAACTGATAAATAATATACACGTAATGATTGGAGAGATTAACCAATCCTTCATTTCAGACTTTAGTTCGCTACCCTACGTATAACAGAGACCAAACTGTGAATAAAATATTTTATATTATTATTTTTAGTAAATTTGCAGTAACTCTTAACAATTCTTTTGTCGTGGGAAAATAGATTTTGGTATTCAGTAATGATATTAATGTTTTATTTCCAAGAGTATGGCATAGTTTTATATTTAAACGTTACACATATATTAAATTATGAATCACTGTCCCTCATCTCTGACCACAATTTCAGTCCTTGTTATGTAGGCCAGTTGTAATTACAAGTGGAATGGTAATTACGTCCTCTTTCTCTAGGGATTTTCCATGATGTACCTGGTATTTTGGACTGTTCATATTCTTATAACCCAGGACTTTGATGTACTGTAACATCTAGCAAAGAGAACAATGATAACTCTCAAAATAACCTGTTGTTAATAATCCTTGGAGTGATCAAACTATCTGTAAGCATTAGGTTTTTTTTTTGGTGGTTATCCTTCTCAATAAATGTTTTTATAAACATAAACTTATTTCACATTTGGTTAGTTAGAGACCTCAGTGAATGTTATCGGTAAGATGTCACGCTCAAGCGTAAAGGAGGATTGCCTCTTGACAGAACTCGATTTTTTAATACCGACTTATAAGTGGTTTGGAACCCATTATAACAATGAAGAACCGCCTTTAGACTTTCTCACTGTAGCAATGTGTTGTACAGAAGGAATAGTTTAAACTAAAACTGGGCTAAATTATATCAGAAATGCTCTGCTAAGCCAGGACACAACCACTTATGCCAGCTAGGTACAGTAACCCAAAAAAATTAATAAGGCTGTGGAAGAAGATAGGCTTTTGATTCATTATTCCTGGTCTTTGAAAAGCCGAGGGAAGCAAATTCCCCGACCAAGATACAACTAACAGACAACGTGTAATGAGTCACAGTACAAAAAAACAGTGTGCCATAATTTTAAAACCTAAATTTAAATAAGTACATAATATGACTCTGTAAAATGATATGTTGATTAAAAACTTGCTAATGAATGCTTTTTATATTGCTCAGATGACACACGAGTACAACATTCAATGTTCAGTTCTTTTGAGCTGCAGTGCCAAGGAAGTGAACCTTACTGCTGTGATAGTGTGTAGGATATGTATTACAGTTGCGTACGTGTTATCCCAAGGCCGGGACAGAGAGCATTTGAATTGCTAGACCTTGAGTTTCAAGGAATCGCCGCTAGAGTGATCTGTGTTTTGCTATACATACCAACATTTAACTTAGATGATATACATTAAACATACGTACAATTATTGATAGTTAATTAATGACATAAATTATGCATTTAAGACAAAATAGTTTAAAAGTTATGCTGATATTTGTGTGGATTGCATAGAGTAACAAATGATTAAAAGCTTTGTAACAAGTCATACCAAGTCATAATTACATACTTGAAACTAGCGATTTGTATATTTTCTTTCAGTAAAGTTTCAGTATTTTACGGCTTGTTGGTTTCATGCATATTATTGACAGCTTGTCAATAATCTCTGCCACTAATCGTGCCTCGTTTAAAATATGTTTTAGAAAGTTATAAATGAATTAATTAATGAGTTTCGCTTGATCCCACTGGCAATTTAGGCAACAGATACACCTTTACCGTCTGCACTACATACTCGTGGCCTAAACATTTCAAAAGAGTGCATGTAAATTTCAATATTTGCCTGAGAAGAAACACGAATCGTCTTGATGTGTAGCTTCTCGACCATTTATTCTTTACCATCACAGGAATGGGCTGTCGCAGTTGGGAGCTGAAATTTGGTCCGGCCAAAATGCGCAACTAGTATTTTTACTGCAGCTATTACTAAATATCCAGCAGTCATTACCAGTGATGTGATATCCAAAGTTACTGGAACTTATGTAAAGCACGAAAGTAATTATTAAATACACTCCATGATTTATTTTTTTTTAAATCGTTATTAAACATAAAATAAACTTTGCTACGATTATTTCACTGGGAATTGGAAAAGATTATCTTGGAATCACACTAATGACTTGATCAACAGCGCGTTTCTTCTTCTTGCGAAACTGTTTGTAATATCCAGAAGGTTTGTCTTTCTACGTCTTTTCTACGTCGTTTCTAATGTCTTTTTATGGATCTGAAGGATATATTAAGCAAGTTTTCAAAGTCAAGTCAAGTGTTTATAAACATGATCCGACATCCAGCATGTCATTGAAACCACCTTTTGTTATAAAATGAATGAAGAGAAACTTGATGTCATCACAGTTCAGGTTTCTTCTCCAAGTACAATGGAAGCCAACTGATATTAAACACAGTATACATTATACAGTTGATTGAGTTACAACTAAATAATCATATGAATCTTCACTTATTTTATTGCGTCGATGCAGGCATGACAGCATCGCAAGTGATTCTGTCGCACTCGTTGTAACATGGCTGGCGATGTTCTGATGACATGACAGGCAGCTAGGCTTCTTCGTCACGTACTGGTGTCCCGTGGACAAGATTATTTACATGACCCCACGGGAAAAAAATCTATCGGGGTGAGATCAGGCGAACACGCTCACCACGGAACAAGACCTTCTCTTCCAATCAGCATTCGCGGGTGCATGTCGTCCAATAATTCGGGGAGAACGTCTCGCAGAAACGTCCGGTACGCTGGCGCTGTAAGGCATCGTGGAAAATGTGGCCCTATCAGGTGGTCGTGGATTATGCCTGTCCACGTGTTCACTGCAAATCGCTGTTGATGGGCCTGCACAACTGTCGCGCGGGGATTCTCATCGGCCCAAACGTGGCTATTTCGAGTGTCGAGTATCCCGTCTCGAGTGAAACAGGCTTCATCGGAGAAAATAAATGTAGTATGAAACAGAGAATACATCACACAACGCTGCGGTAGCCATCAGAGATGAGCTAAGCCAGTATTTCTCAGGAACAGCCCGTACTTGATCCTGTTCCCAGTCGATACTGATACCTGTTGATGAAGCTGTTTGTTAGGCCGCGTTGTTCCACTACCTCACCTTGTTCTCGAATTTTAAGATCTACTTGTATACATGCTGTGTATTCTTACGCATTATGTAGAATTAACATTGCCATGGGCCTCGTCACTTTATTTATCCATCGGTCAAGGGAAATTGTAAAATAATTAGAAAAGTAATGGTTTTACGAAACTGCTCATTTTTACACTTCGGTGCATTAAAAAAACCGAAAGCGAAATAAATAATTTCAAGTTAACACAAATGGTTATCTAATAATTTTTATTCGAGGTTACGATATGGAACTACTTTCCATCCATCGTTACCAACTTTACTGGGCGAATGTCACCCAGTGCGCCCATTCAAATATATGCATGCAGGGAAAGTGATTTTTTTTCTAAGGTTCATTAATAAAGTGCTCAAATTATCGCTAACAGCCTTTAGCAGTTTCCGGTCGGGTTTGGGGTGCGGCGTGATGGTTTTTGGGGGAGGAGGGTTGACAGGGGGGAGGGATAAATATTTTATAGTATTCTCACCCGTAAATATTATTGGTATTCAATACTGTATTCTAATATCAGACGGCAGGAACAGGTACGAAATGATATTGCACCAGTGTCGAGTAACAAGCGAGTTCCACTTACGACTGTTCCTGCTTCGTGACACAAGTATCAGTAACAGGCAGGAGGGATGGTAACAGGTATTTCCGGAAGCTAGGAACAGGCTATAACTGTTCAGTGTAACCGGTATTGGAAATACTCCCCATCTCTAGTAGCCATTCACAGGCTCAAGGCGTGGACTTTCTTCGGATGGCATGGGCGCAGTAACTGTTCATGCAGTTCATTCTGTGGGCCAAATCCACTGTGAGCTCACTGTTGGTTCTACTACCACGCGATCAAGCGCTGCTTCTTCAAAGACAGGTCTCCTCGAAGTTCGCCTTCTTCCTCGACCGTGGAATTGTGGCCCCATACGACAACTCGGATTCCCTGCTCTTTCCATTTGCATGCCCGTACACAAACACGATATCCGGCGATTTTCTCAACCGTGTACTCGAATTCTGTAGTCACAGTTCGCTGGCGAAACACATATGCAGTACTATACACGTAGTGAACAGGCCTCTGGCTTCCTCCACGCCTGACCTCACCCCGGTATACACAAAATGTTACAATTTCGCTTCGTCACGTTTCCCACCTATAACTTTTGACTACGACATTTCCGGCCCGCAATTCCTTATCCCACTTCACTCATTTTGACCTTCTCCACTATCCCTCACAGTTTTATTTGTAATCTCGAAAAATCCCGTATATAATATTGTTCTTACAAACATTCCCAAGAATTTGTGTGATCTGAAGTGTTTGTATTTAACTGCGTGAAAGGTTACTCGCAAAAGTGATTTATTTGAAGAAATTTAGCAACAGAGGTTTTATTGTATATGATAATTGATATTATAATAAGTTGATATACAGAATTGTACACAGCTGAGAGCTAGTAAGCTAAGTATTTTTCTTTTTCTTTAGGATAATAGGGGCTTGCCCGAATACGTATATATTCTCCAAAGCAATGTCAGAACACGCGATATTGGTAGAGGCAATAGGTCTTCCTGCATCAATCGTACGACCTTCCATGGGTAAGCGATACTTTTAAATATGGTTATTATATAAGTGAGCCTTAATTTAACGTGTTATTAGCCATAAATGTTATTTTAAGCGAAAACTTATGAGGATCTCTGCTTGTGAATAAATACGAATTTATCAATTACCAGTTTTCATAGGTCTACACTCTAAATTTGAATCAGTGAGAAAACGTATTTTTCGATCAGTATGGAAATTCAGTGAAAATACGCCTTTTTCCTTCACTTAATGAAAGTGTGACATTTTCCCTGTCATGTTTTAAACAACTAGTCAACTAGTGCTGCTAGTCTCTAATCGACTATAATCTGTTCAAAACTAAATACGTTTATGCAAATATACACTTTCAAAAACAAATAAAAATGTTTCTCATATTAACGAATAAAATTAATACATTGTCCTTTAAGAATGTGGTTTTATCCTTTAATAATGTCATCTAACAAGATAAGATAACATTCATATATTCATATCGTTTTCACGCAACCATTATAGCGCTCGAGTTTGGTGCTTAGACTATATGAAACTTAAGGAAGTGAGCGTAACTCCTCTTTGAGTTCACTTTTC
The DNA here is from genome assembly GCA_029891345.1 of Dryococelus australis. Lineage (NCBI taxonomy): Eukaryota > Metazoa > Arthropoda > Insecta > Phasmatodea > Phasmatidae > Dryococelus > Dryococelus australis. The sequence goes on from CM057000.1 coordinate 21,608,303, forward strand.
TGTGCGTGGTGTGTGTGTGTGTGTGCGCGCGCGCGCGCGCTCCGAACCGCCTTCAAACTTTTGAACCCGCGAACCGAATTCCACCAAACTCGATACTCATACAGTGCTTTGTAAGTAGTACCTACCGATTCCTATTAAAATTGGCAGTCAAATATTACTACAGAAAACCATGCAAAGTAACAATTTTTTAGTGGATGAGGCACTTGCAGCCATGTAAACATTTTAGCTTAGTACACTATATCAACGAAACCCTGCACAAAATTTCAGATTAATTTAGTAAACTTTCAGTTTATATTACAAAAATAAAATTTGTATATAGAATGGCCCATTTCCTCCTCCATTTTGTAAGATAGTGTCACATGGAAACAAAGAGGATTTATGTCACATCTCGGGACCAGTCAAATATAATTCCCACCAAACTTTTCTCACGAGTAATGCATCTAAGCTTACATGACTCACATACTTGATTCTCAAAGTGGCCTCCCTGGAAGCTTTCATGATAGTAAACCCTGCCTACCAAAATATTAGACTTATTACAAACAAATATGATAATTCGATTCCTACCTACAGACTGCATTTTTACGAATGCTAGCTAAGAGTATAATGAGTTCTGTGATCGAGTCCCGGGAAAGAAACGTGTGTATTTGTAATTACTCATTAGTAGAGGCATGCAAAATTCGTGTTGTCATTTGGCATCAGGCTGAACTTCACAGTACTGTAAGTACCGGAGCCGGTATCATTTTCCCATTGGCTGCTGCATGGATGTCAAGCCACGCCCTTTTTAACAGAACTGCACGTGATTGGGGCACAATTGTGAAGTGTTCAATGATTGGCGCAGCGTTACCCAGGGCGTGTCAGGTACAGCATGGTCCAATGACAGACGTGTTAGAAAGGTACGCGTGTTTAAAGTTTAACGTGTCCCCAAATAATAACGCGAATTTGGCAGGTCTCTATTCATTAGTGTTGCATGTTTTTCAATTTTATCTAAACAGAGAAAAGTAGACTTATTATTTCCCGCCATTTGGTAAGGTATCCCCGCATGAAAAACTACATTTTTTTTGTGTCATATGTCGGAAAGAAACAACCGATTACTTCCAAATTTGGCGAAGAAGATGTACTGTGGCAGGCCATATTAATATATACGTCTTAAATTAGCAAGACCCTTATTTTCAGAATGGCGGCTATAAAAATATTTAAGCATAGTGTGCTTTAAAAATGAAACTGTGTTAGCGATTGTAATTTAAACCTTGTGTACTGGTAGTATCTACGACATTCATCGAATTTACTGCAATGGATAGCCTCCGTAGTATGAGATAGGAGAAATACGTCCTTCCTTCCCTTTAAGTTGTTTTTTTTAATGCATAACAATTATAATATTTTTTCCTCAAGAACAGGAGAACAACCGTCAAGAGGTGGTGAACAAATCCTATGTAAGTGTTGTGTATGAAGGAGAACCCCAATTTTATTTTTTTTTGATTTCATATAATTCATTGATGCAACAAAAAACTGTTTTCTTTAACCATTGTCACATACAACTTTAAATTAATTAAAATATATTTAACTTTTGTTTTACAATTATCTTAAAATCCTTTGAAATGCAGTTAAAATATACGAATGTAAAGACAAATAACCTTTTCCCTTTTACGTCACCCCTCCCACATAACTATTTCAAACGGAGGGAAAATTCCTCTAAATGTCTCTCGCCAAAGCCAGGTTCTCTCTGTCTTCCAAAACCCCGAAAATCTCTTTTATACTGAATTCCTGGATTATAGAAGTACTTCATCCTTCGATCTATTCATATTGGTCAGTTCAAACCGCCACTTTGCCCTGGAGGTCAAAAGTCGCCTGCTGGAGCGGTCGTAGGAGGATAAGAGAAGGAGGGGGCGATCACCGCGCCACATGCCATCCCGTTGTATCAGTGCTTGTCCGACACACACTGCAGCTAGACAAGACCCTCAGTGATCCGAATAGCGCCCCAATTCATCAGCAGGTATGGTAATTTTCGGCGATCATTCTTGACGATTAAAACTTTGTACGAGTTAATGTGACAACTCGTCACAGTGCTAATACATAACCTTTTTGTTCTATATTTAAGGAGATCGTCAATTGAAATTTCGGAAGATTTATACCATATGTCAAGGATTAATCAACTGATTGCCACCAAACGTTTCACACAGTAGGGTATGTAATCTAACATGTTTTAGGTGATGCAGACATTTGTTTCTATTGGTGTAAATAAAAAAAATAGTTTAAAACAATTCCACTAAATTCAACCAAATAATGTGCACCAAAAGAATTCATTATAATCATCAACTATGGACACAGATATCGACTACTCTTTTGCTAGCTTTTTGTAAAATAGTGGCAGGTGAGAAAATTTAACATTTTGTTATTCTTCCGGAACAGATCCACTAATTTCCTCCGAGTTGTGCGCAGCATTAGTGCTACTGAAGGCCACGTAAATTTACATGATTTAGTGGGGGTCATACATTGATTTTCAAAATGGTGGCCATATAAATATTTGGATGAATTTGGCATATCTATTTAACAGTTTAATAAAATTCAATCAAAATTTTTATGTTGGCAGTATATTTTAGAATCATATTATTCACAGCATCTTTTTTAGGCTATTTTGCAAGATAGAGCAGATTAAGCGAATGCGACTTCCATGCTATATGTCGTGGACAAATCAATCGATTTCCATCTAATTCTTCAAACAAGTTGCTCTACATTAGGCCATTAGTAAAAGTTTTTTTTTTTTTTAAGTATCTCAGACACGTATTTTCAAAATGATGTCCATGTAAATGTTTAGATTAGTGCATCCTATCATGGAAAACATTAAACTGATTACATCTGAAGTTTATGTTGCCAATACTACCCCCGTGATACAGTTGATTGAACTGTAACTTATTTAAACGAGGTTTACTGCGTTCTAATTCCAATAAGGCACGTGTGTATTAGTAATTGTCTCAGTGCTGTTGAATATGTTTCTGGTTTTATCTACAATTATATTGCCATCAACGAGAAATCTAGGCCTACTAAGAACTTTAAATAACTCCATTTAAAGTGATTTTCACCCGTAGAGAGGAAAGTAGAGTCATTAATAATATCAGTAACTACTCGTAATATCTTACTAGGAGTTAGCCCGTGATAATGTTTTCAGTATGGTCAGGTGTCTAGAATAGTTACGATTTTACAAATTTTTATTATACAAATGCGAAAAAAAAAAACGAAGTGAAATTAACTCAACATTGGATATAGTTCTATCCACTAAGTCATTGCGGCCCCACTTGATATAATTATATCCACTGAATCACTGAAGCCCCATTTGATATATATCTATCCACTGGGCCACTGCGGCCCCACTTGATATAGTTCTATCCCCTAAGCCACTGCGGCCCCACTTGGGATCAATCTAGCCACTGCGTAACCAGATTTTGCTGAAATTGGAACTTGGCCTGTATTAGACCCTGAGGATTCGCTCTGCAAGATTTGAAAAACTTCTGTTGGGTTTGAAGGGACTTGGAAGTATTAAAGGCGGGCAAAGATCATCCCCTTATTATATAGGATATTATTGTAATAATACCAACGGCAATGAAAAGTTAATTTATTTTTAGATGTATAGGGGTCGTAAGAGTGTGGAATATATATATAGGTATGTTTATGTTTACAGTAATCCCAACAGCTAGAGAACCTGTCTGTAGACGGCTGGTCAACTATCAATAGGTGTTGGAGTAGGCTACGGCATTTTGCGTATAAGTTACTCGAATGGAAAAAATTTATTTGACGTAGTGCCAGCAGAAATTGTCGCCAACTGTATTATAGCAGCAGTTTATACTTACAGAAAACGGTGAGTTTACAGTTTTAGACTTTTTTATCCTTTACATCAGATGACAGAAAGAATTTATATCGTACGACGATCTTCAAAACCATTAGATAGTACAAGCTTCTCGATGTTCGCACATCATATAATTACAAAGAGAAAGATTTGTTCTAAACAACAATATACATTTTTTGATATGGCCAACAAAAAATTTTACTGAGTAAAAAAATTGAAAAGCAACCAAATTAATGTTGCTCATAAAAAAAAAATACACACTTGAATAAACAGAACATCTGTGTTCTCCAAAAAAAAATTAGACTGCCAACAAATTACTTAGTTGAATCAACTGTACATATTTTTTGGCCACTCGTTTGTTTGCCTTCGTTTGAAAATACAGAGCTCAAATGTTTGTTCGTAATATTTGTGACAATTAGAGGATAGTAACAATGTGTCTTATACATTTATCAATGTTCTGCAATTTTATAAAAATCCCAATAAAACAGACCCGAAAGAAAACTAAAATAATTTGAAATGTACATATTAAAAGCATTCCCATCTCATCACTTTAGCTGAGGTTGCTTGGAGCTAACGATCCAGGTTGGCATCTTGTTCAGGCCTTAAGATTGTTATATTATCCGAAACAGTTTAATGTATAGGATGGTCCAAATGTCTTGTCACCCCCTTTATTTTCCTTGAGGTTGAGTATGACATTTCATTATGTATGTCAGATGGCCGACACGAGCTCCTGCAGTGTTTAAGAGCGGCTAGTTGGTAGTGTTTGGGCATATGGACGTGCACATACGGGAAAGAGCATAGTGGATATAAGACGAGTCTTCACGAGACTGTTACACAAAGGAGACCCTCCTAAAAGGACAATTATGCGACAGGACGACCAACACAGGACACGCGTGTGGCTGTGGAGACATCTGTGCTCCGATCACCCAAGAAGTCACTGCGGAACCGAGCATCCGAGCTTGCAATCCCAAAATCCACAATGTTAAGACACATTAAAAAGGATTTTGGACTGAAATCCTTTAGACAAACAGCTGTCAGTGGGCTAAGTGATACTGGCATGAACAAACGACGTTCAGTGTGCGCCAGATTGCTTGAGGTGTTTTTAACACTCTGACAGCATATTATTATTATTGAAATGCCTTATGACGTACTGAATTATTTTGAGTGTTTATTGGTCATGCATGGGTGACAAGACATTTTCAGGGGGTGACAAGACGTGTGTACATAGATCCAAACCAACTTAGCATTAAACAAATCTTAGTTTTGGTTCAAACAAAAAAGAACAGCAAAGAATTTCACTGGAACTAGACAAGCAACCAATTTGGTTGCGCCAAACAAACGTCATTTGATTTTTAAAAAAAATCATTTTTCTTGCCATTTTCACACGGTGCCCCCCAATGCTGTAGCAACCACATAATTCCATTGTTTTATATGAAACTATTCTCACGAGACCCAACCAAAAGCCCATTTCATAATGTGTTCAAAATTTGTGATTTGTGAAGATTCACTAATGACTTGTGAATCTCGACTCTGCAAGAACTTTACAAGGTACAGTCATTTAAAGGTGAATATCACAAGTTAATTTTTGACATGTTTAAAATAAGTTTGTCCCGCAACGAAAAATGTGAGGTAACAATTCACAAGTGTCTTCTGTGAAGTTTACTTAATTTCCAGCAAGCTCAGGTAAACTTTCACTTTCTTCCATTTGCCATGTTTCGGTGTGCATGTTTAGCATGTTTAGCAGTATTTCCAGCGAATCTGAAGAAGATAAAATCTTCAGGCCAAGAATAAAGCTTCTCAAAGTCGTTTGAGTTAATTGGTTATTTACACATTGCCGTTGTCTATTGGGTCATCTATCACCAGCAGCTGAGATGCGACCTTACCTACTACAAATGTAGCTGTCCATAACTATCTCTCCCACTTTACTATTTCTAGTAGTGATTTATCATTAATTAAATTTGAATTTTCTATTTTCGACTTTGGTTTCTCTTTCTTTAATTCCTTAATATCTCTGACTTAATCGTTTTGTGGGTTTCTTTCACCCGAATGTAACCCATAGTATCCGAAAAAAGAAGTAAACCACAGCCAACGCGTATGAACATTATCTTAGGCTCATTTAAGATAAACTTACTATTAGTAAAGTATACATAAAAACCGTATTTGATTTCGTTAGAATTGATCATGATATCTGTCGATATTTTAATACTGACATAATTGTTTTAATGTGTGCTATTATTGTATTCTGTATTAGTGACCTCAAATTCATACAGAGTTATAATTGTAAACTGGATTCAAGAAAACCATTTTATCTCGTTCGATATCTTGATGCATTTGTCGTATACCCAATTTGTTATGTGTTTTCTTCTGTGTATCAAAAGTTGGCACAAACGAGGCCCATTATACTTCAACAGCAGTTTCATCAATATCAAAAGTTTCTCACACTGCTAGATCATTAATAATGGGTAATTCCTATCCAAGTATATATTTTAACAATTGGACAACTTCATTCTATTATATTTATCACCTCCTTCAAACACAGATTTTTCTTTTTTCGCGTTGTCTACCTTCGCCTGCAATAAGAAGTTTGATTTAAAATTTTTGATTTATTCATTTTGATTTATTTATTTATTTAGCTTCCACTTTTACACAACAAATGTAATGGGAATTGTCATAAAGATAAACATTAATGTATATAAGATACAAGAATTACATAGAAAAGTCAGAAAAAAACATTACAATATTATTATTAGTAAAATTTAAACATAGCAACTTACACTAACTTATTGATTACAACGCACAATACAGAAAACATTACACAGCTGCAAATTTTTATAGCACATTATGATAGCTAAAAATATTCATCTATACTATAATATGCATTTTCTAAGATATGTTTTTTAAGCAATTTCTTGAAAACAGACAACTTTTTGTCCTTCAAAGGCTGTTTCAGTGTTGTTGGTAGTTTATTAATCAATTTTACTGATGAAAGGAATGGGCTTTGTTCAAATTTCTTTGTTCGGTGTGCTGTAATTTGAATGCCTTTCTTTTGTCTTGTGTTGTAAGAATGTATATCCTTGTTTATCCAATAATTTAAGTTAGTTAATCCAAAAATAATAATGTTGTAAATGTATATGCTAGGAAGTGCGAGAATGTTTATCTTTTTGAAGTAAGATTTCCAAGAAGTGGGGTCTTTAACTTTAATGTTGGCTATAATGCGTAAGGTTTCCAAGAAGTGGGGGCTTTAATGTTGGCTATAATGCGTATAAGTTTTTTTTTTTTTTTTTTTTTAAGACCTTTTTCCAATCTCTAAACACACCCCAAAATACTCTGCCATGTTTAAATATAGAGTAGACATTGGCAAAGTATAGTGATTTGACTGCTTCCAGAGAACATGTTTTCTAAATGGAGTACAAAGCAAAGCAATAAGAACTTAATATGTTGTATAGGGTTGCAATATGTGCTTTCCATTTAAAGTTACAGTCAATTGTCAGACCAAGTAGTTTAGTATCTTTTACGGTAGGTAAGACTTCCTTATTATGTTGTATCGGAATTTCAATAGAACTGATGTTTGGAGGATGATGTTCTGAGAGATAAATACATAAATGAAGATTTTCCTATATTAAGAGTCAATTTATTATTTCTAAACCATGTCACTATTTCCTGTAAAGTGGTTCTCTGGTGTTCGGTTTCTCTCGCTTATGATTATAGATGTGTCATCAGCAAACATAACTGCATTACTATTTTTTAGACAAGTTGAAAAATCATTAACAAATATTAAAAACAACACTGGCCCTAAAATAGAGCCTTGGGTACACCTATTTTTACATCAGAGGTATTGGATCTGTACTCAATAAAATGATTTTTGTTGCTACATTGAGAAAGGCAAACTTGCTGAGTTCTATTATAAAGGTAAGATTTAAACATTTAAAGTGAAGAGTCTTTAATAATATAACATATCATTTTCTGAAGAAGTCATTTATGATTGACACAAAGGCCTTGGATAGATCAGCAAAAATTCCTGTTACAAGGTATTTGTTGCCAAATTCTTCTAGGACCTGGTTTACAAAGTGATAGAGGGCTTACTCTGTATATTTCTTTTGCTGAAAGCCAAACTGATTATTTGAGATAGTGTCGTTATTTTTTAAATATGCTGACAACAGATTAAATATTATTTTTTCCAAAATTTTGGAAAATGCAATTAAGATAGAAATTTGCCTGTAATTGCCTACGTCAGTTTGACTGCCTTTTGCAATGAAGGGGAATGACTTCAGCTGCTTTTTGACTATCAGGAAAAATACCACACCCATAACATTATAAATTTAACTTTTAACTATGTGCAACATAATAACTTTGTAAACATACCACATTAAAATTAAAAACACTTTTGCTACATGGACTTCACCTCTGCTGTGTAATTAAAGTTGAATAAAGTACAACATATATTTTAAATATGAAAATAAACAGTATTGCAATATATTTCCTTGAAATAATTAATAATTAGTACTCATAAATGCAATTTTCTTTATATTTCATCGGAGTACTTCTCTTGTATTTGACACGTGGTAGCAAGCTGACTGTGCAGTACTATACTTCCAGTTTCCATATTTACTTCCTTAAGTAATGATCGGCTATAATGCACACAACAAAAAAAAAATTTTCTTGTTTAATTTTCATTAACACTGCTATTTTTCTTTCATTTATTACACTACATGGGGCATTTTTCATATGCATCCGAACATACGTTCAACAGTAATGTCCTGTTCCCACGTATACCAACCACGCCTAACAGATAAAGCAGAAAACTAGAACAGCCAATCAGAAACCAGCCTCGATTTCAGAGCGAATCACGTCGAAAACTTGGCTCTCGCCGATATTTCTGCTTGAGGGAAGAGTGGAGTTGAGTTGAGAGACTATTAACAACGAGGTCTTGAGAGTCGATGAGGGTGAGATGAGGTGGGAATGGAGCAGCACCGGAATGCAAGGACGGGGAAACGGGAGAACCTTGAGAAAACCCGCCGACCAGCAACATCGTCCGTCACTATCGCCACTTAAGAAAACCCGGAGTAACCAGGCCGAAAACTGAAACCTGTTCGCCTTGGTTGGAGGCGAGCAATCTAACCGCTCGGCCACCTCCCCCTCCCCCTCGCTCCCGCAAAGAGCAGGCTTCGTCGATATAACACAGAAATCGGTTGTTTTTTAACATGTTTTATACCACTATTTTCTTGGATAATTAACGTGAACTGTTATAAGAGTATAGAATACTTGTTCAGTAGATAGATTCATAATGAAATGAATAAAAATAAACGTTTTCTTCATTCAACACTCGCATTAAATGTAGTATGGAAATGATTCGATAGGTAGCACTAAAGTGGAAAAAAAAAAAAAAAAAATTGAAAATATAAAACTAAATTACTCTTTCTTGGAAATAATTACTAGAAATCTGTACCACAATGACATTGGTACAATTAGAGCATAAACTAGAGAGCGTCTAGTGTTTATGTCCAACACTTATTTCAGAATATTGGTATTAAAAATAACGACAAAAATAGCTCTGTCTTAAGAATTCTGCAAACATATAGCAAAATGGCAAAGTAAAAAAATTCTTCTGGAAGACAGTAGGCAAAAGGAATGATTCCAACGATCGAAAAATATTAACCTGATACTTTAATTTAACGTAAATGCATGGAACTACTTTATCTCCATCATTGCCAACTCTACTAGGAACAGGAACATGCCAGTCAGTGTAACAGTTAAAATGCATGCTGCCAGGGGCATTGACATTTTTCACACACTCTTTTTAACAGGACTTATATAACCATGAACAATGTGTAGAGATTTTTTTTACACACAACTGGCGTCGTTCTGTCGTCGCTGATATTTTGCCTAGCTCTCCTTCCTTCTAATTGGCTGTTGTAAATTTCCCTTCGTGTCGGGGGCTCTCATATTATGTTCGCTGTTGTGCTGTTGTGATTCCATCTTAGTGCTCCTTTCCCTCAAGAACAGTTGGACTGAGGCCTTTCAGTAAGAGGGACCCTCCTTTTTATTTGACGTGATAAATAAACAATTAAATCAGATATAAACTCAGCGCTACACATTTTTATAAAGTAATGATCCTGCTTACTGTATGTTATAAATTAAGAGGAAACACATTGATCTAAAACGTCTTAATATGTTGGGGCCACAGTGGCTGCGCGGTTAGCCTGATCGCCTCCCACCAAGGCGAATCGGGTTCAATCCCCGGCCGGGTCACTCGCGAATTTTTGCATGTGGGAATCGTGCCGGACCCGCCGCTAGTCGGCGGGATTTCTCGGGAATCTCCCGCTTTCCCCTGCCCATTCATTCCAGCGCTGCTCCATTCTCCATTCTCGCCTCGATCCCCTTCAACGGCTGTCAAGACCTCGCTCTTAAGAGCCACCCAAATCTCTTCACTCACTCATCTCAAGATGTCCGTGGCCTTTCGCCATTAGGAAATTATAATATATAAGTTTGTTACTCATTCTTACTCGGTTTGTGATATTATCCTTACGAAACGGTGTGATAGGTATGTTTCCAAGGGTTTACATTTCACAAGGGTTTCATATACTTCTTAAGTAATTTTGCCAAATAAACCCCCTTACTCCGTTGTAGCTGTGTTCATATAGTCTCCGACGCAATTTTTCGCCTGGATGTCCACGACACTTATAAGAAAACTCTGTATATAAGCAGCTTATAATAGCAGACAGACAAAACAACAGAAGAAAATATGAAATATATCAAACACTTAATGCGGTTAAAGTAAGGCTAGTGGAACATCAATGCCTCACAGCACGAGAAGACTGAGGTAGGCCATGTTCAATTATATGGACAAGCAAAACCATAAGAAGAAGTCGGGATAAATATTATATATATAATTTTGTTACGGCCAAGTAATCATGAACATATACTTAAGGAATTTGACAGTTTATTTTCATTCTCATACATCTGTATGATAGGCAAATTATTCACGAGATACTTCACTGAATTGCTGTAGTCTCCAGCATAAGAGTGAATATCTAGGTGGAGCCCCAGTCCACGTCCAGAAGTTCGTTCTATTGCGTCGCCATGGCTGGGCAGCACATTCTAAGTGAAGTACTTATACAATATTTTGTTAATTGAATTTTACTAACGGAAATAATATAATTACACACACATACGATAAGCTCAGTTGTACGGCCCCGGTGCTCAAAATATGATCCACGACGACGGACGAGTTGATAGATTGGTTGTCATGTGCAAACGCGTCGTGCATGCGTGTAACACGCTGTAATGAAATTTCTGGCAAACTTCCTCGACTTCAATGAAATAATTTCAATTATACATCGTGTGTAAATGATATCACATGAGGCTGCAAATATAATAATGTTTAGCGTCGCGACTATACAGAACTGGCAACTTCCTACGCATCATTAAGTTTTACATGCAGCTAATATCCCGGTACATATAGAACAAAGTATATTTTGAAACCGGTCAGTGATTTTCGTCAAAATTAAAAATGACGTACTCGTGCTCTAGAGTCTGTACGTGATTTTCAAGAAAATGACTGAAACTATACTAGTAAGCAAATCATTTATGTAAAAGGCGAACAGTAATATAGCAATATTAAGACGTGCTAGCTAGTATTTTCATAGGCCTACGCAAGTTACTAACTAGTAGAAGTTCTACGAATGGGGTTCATATTTACTACACACCACACACTGCGCATCCACCGAGGGTGCCAAATGCTAGTACGCAAACTGCTGTCGTGTAATATGAATCTCCCATGGCAGCTAATATAGCTGCTGGTATACCGGCTCGTGCACCAGGCCTTATACAAACTTGCACAAGTACCAAGTACGGCTACAGGTATCGTGTAATATCCGCCTTAGAGAGCAGTTCCAGTCGCTGCGAAGATGCGCATGGCATTTTCTCCACTCTCAGTTGGCCTATCGCTAACGAGGGTTCTCGTTAGCACCTCGAAGAAAAACACCAACCGATTGAAGTCAGGCGATCGTAGAGGTCAGGCAGTTGGAGCTTCGGCATGAGTCCACTGAACAGGGAACGTTTCAGATGGTCGCGAATTTTATGTGTACAAACCACTGAACAGGATACATTTTTTTTTTTTGTGATTGTCATGAATTTTGATTGCGGAAACCACTGAACAGGGTACATGTTATTGAGATGGTTGGTAATTCTGTGTGTGCAATCCTCTGAACAAGGAACATGTTGAGATGGTCGCTAATTCTAAGTTTGTAATCCACTGAACATAAAACATGTTGTTGAGAAAGTCGTTAATTCTATGCGTGCAATCCTCTGAACAGGGAACATGTTAAGATGGTCGCTTATTCGGCGTATCCAATAAACTGAACAAGAAACATGTTATTGAGACGATCGCGAATCCTGTGTTTGCAATCCAGTGAACAGAGTCCATGTTTTTGGGATGATCGCCTATTCTGTCTATGCAATTCACTGAATAGGTAGAAAGGTTGTTGAGATGATCGCGAATTATGTGGGCACAATCCACTGAACCGGGATACATATCCAGATTGTCCCCAATTCTATGTGTAAGATGGGCTGGACCACCTGACCACATTCGTGATGGAACCACTCAAGTTTTCTGGTGTGCATTGGAAACTCTTCCAGTAAATTTCAGGATAAATTCCCACCGAAGTATTAAAACACAGTAAAATATAGCCATCGAGGCGAGGTGTGAGCAAGAAATGGTCTTCCAGCACGTCATCAACAATATTCACTCTGTGGTGATAGGGCACGAATGAGACAGCGAGCCGCCATCTGTTCACTGTATGACCGTTGCAAGAACGTGATCATCCATTACATCGCCGCCTTAGAAATCAATTAAATATACATGGTGGAGAAAATCGGCAGGATTCTTGGCGTGCACCTTGGCTAATTGGAACGACTGCAAGATGGCATGTTGCAGCGCTATATATACTACCACGACTGTACACTGGCGAACGTTAGACCTGTGTGCTGCACTATACTTTAAATGTGAATCGGTGATTTCAATCAGTATACATTTTTTGACTCAATTAATGAATTGGCAAATCAGTAGAATGTAGGTAGAATTGTTTACTATCAGGCCAGTGCAATTCACAAGGGATAAGTATAAATCACTGTTTATTCAGTCAATACCAAACAACTTAAATGATCGGTAGAATTGTTCTTATTCAACGGGAGCTTTTTAAGCAGATCTGCAGTGAAATGCGCACATTTGGAGCCTTTGCGAATTGCAGCAATGTTAGACGACACGAAAAGTATCAATGTAAGATAAACCGGCTCCTCATGGCATATAAGTGTGAGAAATGCCTTAGTCTGTTTGCTCGTGCTGGCGATCTATACCATCCTTCGAAAATATGTAACGGACGTGTTCCTTCGCCAGCACAATAAAGAGATATATTGTCGCCGCCACAAACCTGTGATGGACATACAATTACAGCTGTGTGCAGTGATGTCGTAAACATGTCATCGCTACCTTGTACAGTAAGTGGTGAAGCAGTGGTGCTACCATCGGTAAGTGAGGATGTGCATGTGGACGGCATGCACAATTCCCTGCCGATATCGGGTAGATTGTGTCGCTACTGTGGTGAGACGTACAGTAAAGGTAGCAATGCGCGTAGGCACGAGAAGAGTGATAAATGCATGAAGAAGACGGGATGGGCTTATTTGAATCTTGCCTGACACAAGTGTGGTCGAAAGTTCACGTGTTATAAGGTAAATTATGTTCCAGACAACATGCGATGTGAAACACATAACCATTAGGAAAAACTATGTTATGAGTCGTATAAAAACCATTCTAGGCAAACCTAATGTCAATAGATTATTTTCTGAAGAACTCTGCATTCAGGGGCATCTTGAAAGATTACTTTGCTCCAAATCTGACAGATTAGTCAAAAGATGTTTGCTCATTCCTGTCAAGTATGAAACAAAATGTAATAAACCAACTTATAGAAGAGATTGAAAAACAAGGGCCTCTAAAATCTAATGGCTGGAATGTATCTACGCGAAACCAGAACCAAACCATAACGTACATTGCAGAATGGCATTCAGAATATACACTCTTTAACGTATATGACACCAATAATAATGTAGATGATAATATACAAAAGGTATGTTGCGAGGAAGAAGAAATTATGATGAAGATTTCGGGCTGGACTAACGATTCGGTGTTTCACCTGCCGCCGAGAAAGAGTGCATACCAACCTCTTACGAAATAATCTTGCTTTCGAAAAAAATCACCAGAAAGAACTTTTTCTTTTTGTAAAATGTTGTAGATAATAATATTTATTAAATATCTTGCATGTTATTTATAAATATCCTTTCGCTATATATAGAAATTATTTCAAATAAAAATGATAGCATTTATGAATAAAACAAATAAAAACTTTAATTACCGTTTAAATACTTGTACGAATTATCAATGTCACCATTCGGTACAGCCCGAAAGCAGGTGGCATAATAGAGAAATTTATGTGTTGAAACTAGAATCTAATATGGAGTGTGCGGACAGCACAACCTATATTAAAAGAAAATATTCACAAATGCGGTTACCGCCTGGTGGGTGAATCAATATCCTAGCGCTACTTAGGTGATGAAAACAGAAACTCCAACAATGTATAAACAAATTCCAAACGAAAAAAATGCAATACGATAGAACGAGTATAGGCGAGGGGTGCCGAACAAATGTGAGTAATTGGTGAAAGCCTGCCGACTAATTAACCAATGTGAAACATTGGCCCCTGAGTTCTTGAAGAAACTGCCCATCTTGCTCCTGAGTTAAGAATGATCTAAGAAAAAGTGTATTATTTTACAATTGTGCTACACATTGTCCACTGTATTGAGATTATATTTGATATCATTTACAGCTCTTTAAAAAGTATCCCATCGTTTTGCCCACTCACCAATCCAAATCGCAATTTTAAAGAATTTTTTTAACCCATATACAAATTCAAGCCACTTTAAGAAATTATAAATGCCTAATTTACTTAAACAGAATGGCATATACTACTGTAAGAAGCATTATAAATCCACATAAATCATATTTTCTTTAAAATTGCTAATTATTAATAATATGCGTCTTTTCTATTTGTATTAACAACATAATATTTATTTTAAAAACTTTTCACTGTATCTTTTTTTAATGTATCAAAATAATACCATTCAGTCTGCATATGTTATTTATTTCATTCGTGAATTGTAATAAGAGTAGTATTGTGAGTCTGACGTGTCAATATGCAAAATGAAATATCTTCACAGGTAACATCCATAATTTAATACTACTTTTGCACACCAGTGTAACTAGATAATTATTTTATATTTACGCAATGCGTAACGTGGCCCTATTGGCATTTAATCTGCCATTTACTCGTGCCTTTCGGGTTAAGGATTTCGATAGCTGTTTGCATACGTGCAAAACCCTAAAAGAAGTAATTAACCTATGTCGATTTATGTTGTTCAATTCGTACGCAACCGGTTTATTAAGTGTCGGCCAGTAGTTAGGTCTTGTATAAGAAATATATATATATATATATACTTAAAACTGTTGTAAACGCCGACAGCCAACACAACCGACGTGTTTTGACGCTATAGGGAGACAACAAACATACGCCGCTTGCGCCTTGTGTCCCAGTCTGAGAGAGCTTGGATGAAGATCCTGGTCGACACGACGTTTCCTCCATGCCTAACCATGTGATGACCCCAGTGAGTCTACCTAGTTATCGAGTTATCGAGCTATCGACGTGTGCCTTCGACTACGGCCCGTTCTTCGGACGGCCACCCATCTTACTACTGACCTCGCCAAATCCTTTTAAAACACGTTTATCTCACGACAACCAAGTTAACAGGGTGGTACCTCCCCCCCACCCCACTTTTTTTATCTTCCTTCATTTGACGTTGTTGTGACATTTGACGTTGACGAAGCTCTAGTGATACCGACTTGCTGACAAATTCCCAGTGCGACAAGCTATAGGCTGTTCACGATAAAGTGAGCACTTTTTAAGGCCCTCCCAACAGGCATTAACCGTTAATAAATATATCTTATTGCAGTCTCGGGCATTAAATTTTGATCGTGGTGAAATGTTTACACTGTGTTTATTGGTGACATTGCAAGGTTTATATTAAAAAGCAGTAGGAAGATGGAAATATAATGAAAGGAAAAATTTACAAGGGCCTTAAAAAGTGCTCACTTTACCGCGAACAGCCTATAACTGAAAACCTTCCGCGTCTGAGGCATCGGGGCGCGAACCCACGATCCCTCGACCATAGGTCGGCCACTCTACCGTTGAGCTACGGGGGAAGGGCTGGTATGTCCATAGGCACACACACACACACACAAACAGGTGCATCCGACCAAGCAACTTCATTAGAATTTCCAAAATACTAAAAAGAGTTCGCAAAGATGGTAATTGCTTCGGCAAGCTTGTGCTAAATTAAAGCAAAAATACGGTATCTCACGCGACGTTGAACCCAAGTTAGATTAAAACTTTGCGAGGAATAAATTAAGTTTGCCGGCGTAATTTTGAAGAGGAGGTATATTCGGGCTTTCATGGAGCTAATTAAAAGGCCGGGAAAGGTGTAATTAAAGAGAAAACAGCTGAAATTATCGATAAGGAAACAGTTGGAAGTCCGTGAGTGACTCGAGCGCTCGGTAGATGTTCAAGAGCTTGCGACAGTGTTCCACAACCACAACAAAACGTCGAGCCGAAGAAACACTTGCTCAAAAAAAAAACATGAAGCAAGCTCCAAAATTGTTTTTTAAAAAATTTACTTTCTTCTGGGCGTATATGATGCTTTCAATATTTAATTATATATTTATGAGTCCTCCATAAGGCTTTCCTGCGAAGTGACATGATATTTTACTTATTGAATACAACATTAATTCACATATTGTTAATACGAGTACAATTTTACCGGTTCTGACGCAGATGCACAAAGATAAACAATTGACATAAGTGTGGGTTGACCTTGAAGACGATATAGGACGTTGTGGCCTAGTCATTGACAACTGTTGGCCTTGTGCACAAAAATTCTTAAGAAATTCCACACGTTGCTAAAATGCGGGAAAAATTCCGACAGAATTGTAGAAATGATTTTTTTTTGTCCCACACATTCCACCGAGCTAGCCGTAATATCAAATTTGTTAAGCTATTTTCACTTTTTGTAAAAATTGGTTGTAAACATTTTAATGAGCTGAATACTTTATTTTGCTAAAACTTTTAGGCTATCATGTGTCGGATAATCATTTCATACTCCTTCAGAAACAGTAGAGAACATCCTCTTGGTTGCATGGTCAGAAGGCGATTGATGCGCTCACTAGTACATCCGTCTCCTCATCTTATAACGTGCGTAACTATATTCAGTACTCAGACGTGTAAGGATGTTACACGCCTTATCATACGTCGGGAACTGATAATTGAGGTACATTTTGACGCATTTGAGTATGAAACCATTACATTCCAATTAAATGATAATCCTGTGCAAAAATTGTCCGAAAATGTGGCCTCCTGTTTCACTACAAGCTCTGCAACGACATTCCATAACCTCTTGTACACGTGTAAATATCTGAGGCACGTGCTATAGAGAGAAATAATAATAAAAGTCTTTATTATTTTGTGGCGAAGTTAAGGTATTATCACCTTCTCTTACACTTAACCACTTTCCATAATAAAACATTACTCTTATTTAAAAAAAAAAATTTATAAAAACAATGACACAAAACTTAATGTCTACTATAAACTTAGAAAAAGACTTGAAATATATAAAAGCAACTTACAGTAACCTTAACTGTGAACTTACACGATTAACGCATACATGCATACATAAAACCATATACACACCTGACATATATCCATATGCATATAATTGTACTATTTATATAATTCAACTACACGATAACATTGACTAGCAAAAGTTCTAAACTGAAATTTATTTTAAGGATTATTTAAGGACAGAAAATCACAGCATATAACTAATTAAACGCGGAAACAAGATAAGAAAAACTAATTAATGTAAGACATTAAAAATTATAGTACAAAGCATCTAAAATTATCAGCTACCTACATATATACGTAAAATAAGGCATTAATATGTTTACTCGCACACGCTCATTCACACATCTACATACATTAACTATACATTTCATTAATTAAACAGTAATATAGTCATCAGACACATCACTACAGTCGCAGGAAGCAGAAAGCAAATAAGTTACAGGTATTATAAAAGAGGAACTCCCATAATAAATATTTTGTTTGCTTATATAAAATCCACATTTTAAGTTAATTTAAATATTTATAGCGTGAGCAAGTTGTTATCACATGATTTTTTGAGTTTAGTGATTGAAATTGTATCTCTGGCTTCCTGAAGTAAGCAATTCCAAAGTTTGGTTGCGGTGACGATGAAAGATGAAGCGAAAAATTAGTTGTGTTTTGGTACTACAAGCTTTTGTTGATCGAAAAAGCGAGTGTTTGATGCATTGGGCGGTAAGAAACAAGACGAGGCATCGAGGACATCCTGTTAAAAATAATTTCTTTAACAAGCAGATCTTGTGCACTGATAGTCGATTTTTTAAATCAAGCCATGAGAGAGTGTGTCTGTATTTGGTGATATGGTCTTTCTTTTTAAGATTAAAAATAAGTCGTACACAGTTGTTTTGTATTCGCTGAAGTATCTGAGCTAGATCTTCGCGCAGGTCACTGAAGACTATATCAGCATAATCAAGGCGTGAAATTATTAATGATTCTATTAAGGTTTTCATCAATTTCACAGGTAACAATTTTTTAAGCCTTCTTAATGATTGTAAAGTGGCATTTGTTTGTCTACAGATGTAAGTGACATCCTCTCTCCATGTTAAAGTTTCACTTAATATTACACCTAGGTTTTTTACGGACTTTGATAGAGGAATCGGCTCGTCATCAAGTATGATATTATGGGCTCTAGTTACAAATGGTGATGTAGGCAGTTTCTTGGATCCAATTATAATGCTCTAGGATTTCTTAGGGTTTAATAGTAGCCCGCGCTTTATCGACCATTCTAAGATGTTTGACAATTTATGGTTAATTGTGTCAATTAATTACGTAATATTAGCGGGATGAGCTGGCAGGTAGAGTTGGAAGTCGTCTGCATAAAGATGGTATTTACAATGCTTTAGTATCTGAGGGAGGTCATTAATGAAAATAGAAAATAGAAGGGGTCCCAGAACAGAGGCCTGGGGAACTCCAATTTCAACTGTACGCCAGGCAGATTGTTGTTCTCCGCAGAAAACTCTCTGATAACAGCCACACAAGTAACTTTTAATCCATTCTAACGATATTTCGGAGAAATTAAAATATTATTTTAGCTTGGCAAATAATAGCTCATGGTCAACGGAATCGAATGCTTTGCTAAAGTCTAATAATATTAAAATCGTTAGCAAACGGTTATCCATGTTATGTTTTATGTCATCAGTGGCCTGAAGAAGAGCCGTGCATATGCTAAAGCCCTTTATGAAGCCAGAATGATTGTCGACCATCAGGTTATTTTCAATAATGTACCTTGTTGTCTGTTGGTGTGCAATATATTCAAGGCTTTGGGAATTGTGGGAAGAATGCTTATGGGTCTATAGTCACTGGCACATTGAGGTTTATTTGTCTTCGGAATTGGTATTACTAAATCAGATTTCCACTGAGTTGGAAAGCTGCCTGTGATCAGCGAATAATTAGATATTTTGTTAATGCATCTAATATAAACGGCAAGGTTAGGTTTATCATGTCAATTGAAGTTCTGTCATTACCCTCGGCCTTGGTTTTAATTCGTCTGATAGCTTTCAGAACGTCAACAGGCGTGACGACATTAAAGTAAACACGTTCTTCTACACAGCAAGTGTGGGCTTTAATAAGAGAGAGTGTTTCATTTCTTGTTTCAGGAGTAATACGGGTACATGGAGTTGTGAAATGAGTATTAAGTTCGTCAGCACTTGGATTGATTATTTGGTAATAGTTTTTAGTGTCTTTAAACTTTACACCCATATTTTTAACACTGCTTCATAAATGCCGCGGGGATGAGTTTGGTTGTATCAAGCGGCGACCGTACGCAATTTTAGCCGTCCTAATGGTTTGGGTAAACCGGTTTCTGAGTAGACGGTATTCCTCGAAACTCACAGATACAAGGATATCATTTTTTCTCTTAGAAGATTTATATTTACGAAAAGCATTATCCTGATCAGACATTAAGGCTTTAATTTCCTGTGTCATCCACGGTGCTGGTGGACGAGAAACCCGGTTAGTTTGTTTCGGAATATGTTTATCAGTAAGTTTGTATAATAGGGTGTTTACATGATTAAGTTTGTCATCAACTGTATGCAAATAATCTATGTCAATCCACTGTATTTCAGAAGCATCATTAACAAAACGTGGCACGTCGATCCTTTTCAGATCTCTGTAGGCGATAATTTTTGGTAAAAATTTTTGAATACGAAGTGAATAGGTTACAAGTATGAGGTCGTGGTGAGATAAACCCGGCACACTGATTTATCCACAGTGTAGGACTTTGTCAGTTTTTGACGTGAATATAAGGTCAAGCAGAGTGTCCGCGTTATTAGTATGGTGGGTGGCTTCAAGTGGACAGTATACTAGATTACACGAGGAGGAAATATTAGTAAGGAGCAATGTTTGACGTGATTCTATTAAGAGGTCGGTATTAAACTCACACATAGTCAATACATTATCATAACTAGGAAGTATATCAAATAGGTCGTTTTCTAAGTCATCCATGGACCATATCTTAGGGGGTTTGCAAACAACCGCAATCAGTAATTTTTGTGTAGATATGTTTAATTCTAGAATTAAATACTCAGGTTTTGCGCAGTAAATACTAGGAGAGCTGCAGATAGTTTTAATTGTAATATCCTAGTGCACATAAACTGCCACGCCCCCGCCTTGTTTACCTTGTCGATCAACTCTGTATAAATTATAACCCGGAAAGTAAACAAGCGAAGATAGGACACTCTCCTTAAGCCATGTTTCCGACACTAATATTACATGAAAATGTAGAGGACTAATAATTGTTCTAAACTCATCAAGATGGCCGAGTAGTGACCGGCTGTTGACATGTGCCGCGTGGAAAGCTCTAGAATTGCGAGCTAGCCTCTGAGAGAGTATAGCGCTGGTGGTTCCTGGGCCAGAAGAGGCAACAAGCTGGCCGTTACTAATGCGACTGTTAGAGGGTGGTCCTGAGGGAGTACCCTTAGCTGCGGGAAGTGTGACTGGCGAGTCGCACTAGGGGGTTGTGGGGGATGGGGGAGACGAGCAGCTGAAAGTGAAAGGGCGGGTCGCTGGTAGAGAACACAATTCTCGAAAAAACTTTGTAGTGGGGCTCATTGTTACCAACTTGCTTTTACTATTGTTGATCATGGATTCGAAAAATTAACTAAATCATTACAACTAAGTGAGGGAGACTTACCATGGTATTCCATATAACAAAGATGCAGGGAAACTGTAGTGATATACATACAAAGACTTGAGATCACACACGCACACACATACACACAAGCTTACGCACATAATTAAACATAACGAAATTCTAGCACAGGGCTAGCACCGGTAGATGGATTTACTGAATGGTAACAAGTTCCCGCATAGATGATAAGTAAAAACGACGGTTCGTGTGCAGAACAACAATTCTACCATCTTGCGTCCAACAGCTGCGTGGACCAAGGTTTTCTTTTGCGGATTTCAAGGCGCGCTGTCTATCCGCTGTCAGTGATTCAGTAATGACGAAGGGCGTATTCTTCAGGGCTCTTTTAGCATGGAACATCGTGGAACGGAACTGGAAACTCACTAATTCCACTATGATCGGTCTTCTGCCTTCTTTGACGGCCTGGGCAGCAGATCTGATTGGTTTGCCTATTCTGTTTGCGCGGTCGATAGCACTTTGTTCGATGTTGAAGTTCAGAGTTTCTTTACAGTTCCGTCTACTGTGCTGTTCGAGCTCGTTAATTCGTTCCTCCTGGCGCAAAACACTGTCGGAGACGGCTTGCAGTTCTTTACGTGTGATATCAAGTTGCTTCTGGAAGTTGACAGAGAAGGTGGCGACTTCTTTTTGCATTCTGGGGATATCTTCATTGTTTGTGGATTTGGGTCGCTCCTGCACAACAGAAGCGAGGCGATCATGTAGCTCCCTCAGCCGTTGGCACACCTGCTGCTCGAACTCTTCCAGCCGCTTCGAAACTTCCTTGGGCATCATGGCGAGCTCAAAATAACCTTGCAGTTTTTGTTGACAGAAGTATTCACAACACGAAACCGATTCCAATAATACGTTTGATGGCAGCGGAAGTTATTCACTGACCTCAACAAGCACCTTTAATATTAAATTGCTATGACTGAAAGGCCAGAATTATATTTCTTACTGGAGCTACCTATTCTCTCTCCGGAATTACGAACCCTAGCGACGAGCTTTTCCACCAATTGAACTGGATCCCATATACCATGCTTTCAAGTGCCTCCACACAAAGTGGTCAAGAGGGGAGAGGTCGGGAGAACTAGTTGGCCATGCGATGGGTCCACCATGGCCAATCCATTGCTGAGCAGTTCAAATGCTCCCAGATATCGCGAAAGAAATGAGGAGTTGCGCTCTCATATTGGAACCACATCCGACGTCGAACCTCAAGAGCAGCATCTTCGAGATATTTAGACAATGTATTCTCCAGAAATCGTAGGTAAAGATTATCAATGAGATGTAGTGTCAGCAATCACAGCCCAATTAAATTATGCCCAGCAAAATCTGTCCACATTTGGACACCAAATGTTTGTTGGTGAGGACAGATAAAACTGGCATGATGGTTGTCATCTGCCCATCGGTGTTGGTTGTGTCAACTAGATAGTTCATCTGAGTAAACGAAACTTTGTTACAGCAGAGACATTGCGCTTTTATGTAATATTGGTGGTTATTTAATCAAATATATTTTTATGGTTCCTTCAATTATTCCTCGAAGTTTCAGTAATGAATTTGGTTAGTATTTGTATATTGCCGGATACTTTTTTTTAAATTAATGTTTTAAAAAAATTAAGACATTTTTTCTTAAAAATGAGAGTTAAATAGCAAAAAAAAAAAAATTAAGAAATGTACAAATTTTCATACATTTTGGAAACATGACATTCAAATACATATTAGATATACACCACACTGCTCTCTTCCTTTCAACCCCCTATTTACATCACCCCTCTTAAGTCCTTTCTACCTGAAATGTCGTTAGTACCATCCATTCATGTTAATGGAAAAAAGTGCTGGATAGGATTTGTGACTCTTAGCGCTACATATTCTGTGAAATTCGACGTGCATCGAGGTCGGAAATGAAACAATAGTAGGTAAGAATTTAAGTCAACGAGCTGGTCTGCTGAGACTTGTCATACTCGAAGATTACCTTGTCGTCGGACTTGTCTGACGCTTTGGTAAGCCGCTCGTTGCGGACCCAATAGGGCCGGGCTGGGCTTCCACCAACCAGAGCCTCGATCTGCTGTTCTTTCTGTCTGCCTCAGTAGATGCAGGCGACTCCTCTCCGTGCTACTGAGTGGTTGGACTCGTTCTCGTTTTGTTTTAATAGATGGAATTTTCAATTTTGGCCTTGGCATGGTAACAAGTTTTAACTTCCGGCGCTGCTGCTTCCAGGGTTTAGAAACAAATGATATGTTTCAAGTACCCGAAGATAAAGAACGTATTGGGCTACATGATAGTATAATGGTTTTCTCAATGTAGCAACGCAAAAGGGGTTATTCAATATTTCAATCCTATTGTCCGAACCTGAATCGCGATTTTATCACAAATTTTAATGGGTCGCCCCAGGAAGTGTTATTTATAGATCCGGATGATTTAACCACCAGATGTTTTGTGCAACCTCAAGCCCTTGAACGACACATGTCACTCTCGAGCGTAGAAACCAACTGAGCTATAGGCGTCGCCGAGGAACGTGTTTTCATCACACGAACTTTGGCGCTCAGACCCCATGCCCAATGGTCGACTGAGAAAGATGTTCGATCGAATTTCACGTCAAAATAAATTTGTATCACGTTTGTTTAGGTCAATCAATTCCCTTCCACATCCCAATGCATAACCCTTGTTGTCTGTACAAATTAGTTTAGGGGCGTTCACCCACCCACCAACAAAATGCATATAGCTAAAGTTTATTCTCAATGAGGTGATGTCAACCTTCAAAATAACTTTATTTAAAGTTATATGTTAAATTAGGGGGCTGATTACTTATATCTCCTGAGCTGTATGCAGCTGAGAGATTAGAAATTCTTGTAGCTATATGGAATATGTTAAAAGCGAATAAACACATTTAGTTGCGAGTTTTATTTAATGTACCATTTACTAATTATATTACAGCAGCAACCTTTAATGTCGTGCTATCTCTGGTACTGAGCTTGTGTCATATTTTTACAAATTGCCTAGCCCATGGCCAGGTTCGTGAGTGTGAGGTGAATTTAATAAATATAATAACTAAATTTAATTTCCTATTATGTTCACAGTTTTACAATATTATATTGTGTCACTAATATTTAGAAAATACAACTCCATATCCCAACTATAAACACAAACTAATGTTATTAGTGTGCACATTTTTATGCTTATATAGATTATAATTTAATTCCTCATCACTACCTTTATACTGCATAGAGGCATTTAATGTACACTCATTATTTACTAATATATGATCAAAATGTCCAATGAAATATATTTACATCACTCTAAGTATCCATTTTTAAGTAAGTCCCACTACCTTACAGGCTAGCTTGCCAGACCCAAACTCTTCTCTCCTGATAATAATTCACTGCACTTGCTGGTCACTGCGCCATCGTCTTCCGTCTGACACTAATTGACAATCAAGACTACCTGCACAGTATCACACCGTGGCTTTTATAGCTGAGGTGGCCCGTTCCGGAAGATTCTTCGAACCTCGAGTCACACCACTGGAGTTGAAGCCGTGAAAATTCGCGGCGTTGCTTCCAAAGCGTCAAATGCTGAGGGGATAACCAAAGTCCCATTATCGACAACTAGGCAGCAGTAGTTGGACCCCTGACCCACGCCTCTGCAGGAAACTGCTGATGTCATCTTGAGGAGGCGCACCCAACCACAGGGATCGCTTGGGGCAAGGGAAAAAGAGTGCAGAGGTAAAGCATCAGTGCATTACAATAGTGTGAGCAAATGATCATGGGTTACCATTGGTGAAGAATGCGTGGAAACCATGGTGTTGGGACCCCACTGGAATTATAAAGACCCCACTGGAATTAGTAACCCTCAAAGACCTGAATTTCGCTTTTACTCTAATTTTCATATTATTTCTTAAAATAGCTGTTTAGTTCAGTTTATGTTTTTTTAATTGTTCTTCGATATCGAATGTATTTTAAGTTATGTGTTTGGGACGATGTGAGCATCACAAGAAAGTGTAGGCTAGGAGGTGCATACTACTGTGAAAAGCTCAAACAATTTCCCTCTTGTTAACAAGACTACGAGTATAGGTGGTAGCCGCACGATGGGTATATTATTATTTTAATTAACAGTAGTGTCTCTAACAAAATAGTTTTAATAAATCCTAAATGAAAGCTCTGTCACCAAGGCTTTCGTCGCTTTCTAATTTGGTGTGAGAATATAAGCCGAGGAGGTGCGGCAGAAAAATTCATCTCTTGAAGATGGACCCCTAATGGAAATGTTTTTTTACACCCTTGTGTATGCAAGCGACTGTGAATGGAGAGACTCAGTTCTGAGTGAGTATTTACAAACAGCATTGGCTGTAGTTACGAGGACTGTGTGCATGATACATATTGTGTGAACGATGTGGATGACATAGAATTTAACGCATAATGCAGCAGTTTCTGGAGGTACAGAAGGTGTACTATGTACTAATATGTGTAATATGTGTACTATGTGAATGGCGTGAGAGGTGTAAAATGTTAGGGCTATGTGCACAGTTCGCAATGTTTAGAGAGGTCAGGATGTGCAGATGTTGTGAAAAATGCTCACATTACATGTGTGGAATGTAAAAGCTGTGCATATGATAAATAAGCTGCTTGTGTAGCAGTGTGTGTGGATGATATGGCCTAAGAAGATGGTATTGACTGGGCGGAGGACATTGTACTGCTTGACATGTACAATTTACATAGTGAACGAAATTTTTGAACAAAACCAGAGTTTCAATAAGAGTGTGAACGATGAGTGAGGGTCTTGGTCCCATCTGGTTGTTTTCATTAAGAAGTTCACAAATGACAAAGTGTTCTGGGGTTGAATCGTTGGTACGAATTTTCCTGTGAAGTGTGTTGTGAATGATAAAGGAGTTGCAACTTGTGTCGCAAATGGTAAGCTGCAGTTTACATGACATAACAGTGCCACCAGCTGATTGGTCCAGTCAGAATCCTTAAGATTTCAAAGTTCTAGCATGCAACTATATAAGCGACAAGGGCTGGTGGGATTAAAGGTTGGCCACTGATGTGAAAATCAGATAATTGAAGGTAGCTAGTGCAAGTTAAATCCATTATAAAGCTATTGGTTTAGGTCTACTAATATATGTTAATACACTCGTCGACTTCTTCGGCAGAGATAGTTGCATCTCCCAGCAGCATGGTCAGATCCATCGACTTAAATGGTGAATGTGCCAACTACTTCCTTAGGGGATCTTTGGGCAGCGCCATCTGGGTTTTGGAATTTACCAACTCCAGTAATTACAAAACCATATCGATGCTGTTATAATGGCTAGATTTTTTTTCCCCCAATAAAAATATCTCGCTTAAGTATCTGCAAATATAAGCTTTCTGATCTATCAATACTTCACACCCACTTCTACGAAAGAAAGGGTCTGAATTTTTCATCATAATGATATGCACTCCATTGGCTAGTAATGATTGGTATGATTGAATGACCTGCAGACTTGAGATGGTGCAACTGCTGCATCATGTGTTTTTTTTTATGTTTGGTTTTCTTTGATTATTTCTGATTTGCTCGCAATGTTGGAGCTTCGGGAAGCATTTGCATGATTTTTGAAAGTGAGGAAAGGTAGTGAAGGAAGATGGTAATGAATGTAATGTGAATGTAAGGAGTAAATAACAGGTACAATCTATGAAAGGCAGTGATACAATAGTTAAGGGTATCGGTCACTTATTGGCCATGCTAGTGATAGTTTGTGCTTTGCCTTTTTCGTGGGGGTTTCTGGAGTGTGGGTCTACCCTATGGCGTCTTGTCAGTAAATTTCACAAATCTAGAAACAAATATTAGTAAAATATTGTTATTTTTAACTAAAAATATTAAATTGGTGATATTCAAGATAAAGGCCGACCGTGTGGTACAAGGAACTGAATAAAGATTCTTCCTTTTTTTTTTTTTTTTTTTATTCTATATTTATTTTAAAAACTTTTGATTTCCTCTCGACTTTGATTTAATGCCAGTGGGGATAACCAAGGATAAAGTCAGCAAAAGTCAACGTCTAGGTCACAAATTTAAAACATTGCCGCCATATAGGTCAATCCACATTTCGTCTCACAATCCAGTGTATGACTCCTGCAGCAGAACTTGCCATATTATACTACTAAATTTTTAGGATGATTAACAATATAATTTTATACTATTAGGAATCCATTACAGAAAAAAATGGCCATCGCCTGGCGTAAGTCATTTTAATGTCACTTATCTTGTAGACAAGCTAGTTGTAGGTCGGCGAAACGACTTTTAGATTAAACAAATTTTCCTTTCCTTAGCATTATTTTAATAAACATCACGAACAGTGAATGCACGGGGTGACGTTCGAGTTACAAATTTCTGAAACAATTCTCCGCTATTGTGGTAATTAGATGCAAAGTCGATTTAGCGATTCGCAGATTTTAGAATAGCAGTCTTCGCTTGAACTGAGACACAATCATCTTGCAAAGATTATAGATGACGACGTTATTAAGAAATTGTTTCAGGCATTCTTCTGTGGGCTGGCCAATATTTTTGTTGATCTTTCTGCGGGTTTGAAGGATTGCTTTCTGTCGGCCTAGTGTAACTCTGGTAAGTTCAAAACAATCTCGGCTGCAATTGCACCTGAACGCTCAGCTACATTAATGACAGAGGCCCATTCCGGTATAATGCTCCTACTTGTAAATTCACCCTTTCTGTGGTATTTTCTTATATCAGACAAATACTTTTTTTTTTCTCTGCATGTAAGATGTATGTTGATGACTTTATATGTAAACCGGACAAACGCCAAAAATTATGGTAAAATAACATATTGTTGATAAGTGAACAGCATGTCAGTCATTAATAACATACACGATAAGTGCTGTTCTAGCTGCTTTTATAGTAATTCGAATTCTCGTCACACGATTGCTCTCATTGTGATTACCTCCTATAGGCTATTCACGGTAAAGTGAGCATTTCTGAAAACCCTCTCATTTGGAATAATAGTCAATAAATATATTTTATTTTAGCCTTAGACGTGAACATCCGAGTATGGTGGAATATACAAATTGTGTTTATTACTTACATTGCAATATTTATTTAAAATAGGTGGTTCAAGGACAAAAAATGACTGAAAGGAAAAAGTAACTAAGGCCTCAAAAGTGCTCACTTTACCATAAACAGACTATACTTACAGTGTACATGAATACAGAGTCAGCTGACATATTGTCAATAGTGAGTATTTTTGGCGCTGATTTGATGTTCCAGTTTATTTAATAATAAAAGTGAGAGGCATCAATAGACAAACAGTGGTAACTGAGAAGCTTAGTATTTTCCCTATAGGCAATAAGTTATCATCTCGTGTGACTATAAAAATTAGTTACAATCTACTGTAGCGATAATTACATAGTCCAAAACAGAAACCGAATGAATGTCTAGTGGCACAATTTAATATCTGTGTGAAATTTGAATGAAGTTAGCCACAAGTTCTTACTTCCGGGATACTAATTTTTAAATATTAAACAGGGGTTTTGCAATTATTATTACAAGAAAATATATCAAAAATTATCTTGACTTAACGAAATAGATATAACTGCAAACCCATACAAGTTAAAATTTTGGCCCCACACATGCATTCAGATTATTTCGAAGATTTTAAGAATGTTTCTAAAAACGGTATAGCCGTATTTAAATTACAGACTTAGAATATTCAACTTATCAATATTATTAAAAGTTATCCTGGAGAAGTGAAAAAGTGAACCACATTGACTTCATTAGCAGGATGGTCATTTTGTAAAGTAATGTAACTTAAGGGTTAGTACAGGTTATTGCTACAGCCTCTGTATTGTTTCTGCAGAATCCCACAAAAATAAGAAGGAAGATCACACTAGGATGCTTCCATATCGGAAAAGTCAGAACACAGTTTTCTACGAAGAAGTGATATGTCAATAAGGTATAGCGTATTAGCGTCTGTTCGCTTAATGTAAACTCGATCTCTTTTTATTTTAGTGAGTACTAATAAATTTTCTGAATTGTACACCTAAGCTATAAAGAAGTTTCTTAATACACGAATAATCATACTGAAATGTTGTTACTTCTGTGTTATGGTACATATTGTAATAGATTGAATATAGCTAACAATAGAAAATCATTAATACATTGAATAGCCCCACGCATGGTCACCAATCTTTAGTGAAGTGGAAACAGTCAAATAAAGTTATATCAGTGTGCTAAGAAATATCAGGCACATTCAAAAATTATTATAACACTGAAATGGGAATTAATCAAGTTAAGTTTAATACGAAAGCAAATTGTAACATAGAATAGCACTAACAAGACAAAACAATACCCTTCTAAATCAAATCTTATACTAAAATATGTACAAAACCCGGCTGTCAGAAATATGCTGTGACTGAATTTGCATAAGTAGAGAAACCATAAAATTAACTCACAAATATTACATGACAGACACAGGATTGGAGATTTTATAATGTAATTGTGAAATAGAGTTCGAATCAATCGCTGTAATTAACAGGTTCAAATTTTAAATATTTCAGCTAACTTTCAGTCGGGAGCACATGAGATTAGTACACTTAGGCCCCTGTTCTTGCGGATAACTGTCCAGGGAAAAATCTAGAGAATGATTTTAATTAATTTCAAATATTGCACGAATTATGAGAATATTTTATTCTACTGTAAGTCTCTGAGAAAGCTCACATTTAAATGTTCCAATAAACGATTTCAATCTTTAGTATCTTGGAAGGGTAGTCCTGGACGAATTAATTCGACAGCAGGACTAGACTGGCAAACAGCTGTTCTCGCTTGAAGCTATACATCGGTGGAGATGACTGCTGGTGCCCCCTGACGACGTGGGAATTGTGAAGTCCTCGTTTATGTCTCAGTCCTCTCCAAACTCTGCATACCACCGTACATGATGGTGGTACCGCGCCTCTGCAACACCGGGATGGCCTCTCCTCTAGATCCTTGGAGATGCAAGCTGTCCTGTCGTAGCTGCCTCGCCGCCGGCCGGATTCTTACTTCCCACGGCTTTCTTCTTACTCAACGTTCGCAAGCTTTCTTGCTGAAAATTATCTTTTAACGAAACAGTTTCTGACATAATGTTCGCTTTTTCCTAACAAACGATATCGCTAGGACAGAATAATAATCTTTCTTCACTGTAGATTACAGATGTGCATAAAGTTACGTCACAACCTTGGTAGTAATATTTATTATGAAGGAAAACTTTATATGTGCAAGCCCATGACTGTTATAAAGTGAGTTGAATAAAATTAAAATTTGATCAACTTTCATAAATTAATCATGTAGAATTTCACATATATTTATTTGTCTCACTTCAACTTATATAAATAATAATATAAATTTTATACTTGGCACATAAGGAAATTATTATGCTTAAAAGACATTTAACAGTAACACTGACAAATTTCCAAAGATAATCTGGCATCAAGTTAAGCAATACAATTTTTAAATCGTTTTGGGTAACCTCTGGTAAGACTACTCCTTACAATATTGCGTAATATATCGATTATATACTGGTTTTTAATCATCATCTCGTACGAAAATACACTGCCGGACAAATAAAACAGCGTACCATGGAGAAAGCACGTGACAACCACGAAACGATGTAAATAGCGAGAGTACGGGCAGGTATGCACATGATACCATAGTGGTGTGTTTGCATGTAACCGCACACGCTGTAGTTGCGCCACGAGAGCCGACCAGCATTCGTAGACACCGACGTATAGATGAAGCCGTATAAATACGCGAAACATCAGGCGATACCAAGCAAGCGTACAGACTTAATAATAATGCATGGAAGATGTCAATGATGTCGCTTTACGCATCTGACGGACTTCGATAGAGGACTCGTAATCGATCTGAAAACATGCAGGGTGGTCGTATCGCCAAATTGCCCATCACGTAGGTCATTCAAATTCAGAATATTCCACCCAATGCAGTCAGGGACACTGAGAAAAAAGTTTTTTTTTTTCTTTTTAATAAAACATTTGTTTGGTGCAACCAAATCATTTGTTTGTATAGGGGCAATGAAATATTTTGTTTCTGAAACAAAATTATTTTGTTGTTCTCATTTGGTTACCCCAAACCGAGATTTGTTTGGTGCAACTAAAGATTTGTTTGGTTACAAGTACATTAAACAGTTTCGGGCGATATGAAAAATCTCTACAAGTTCGACCTAGATTCGATTCTAGATCACCTGCGTTCCTAGCGCTACGCCTAAGTAATCTCAGCTAATGTGACAACTGATGACGCCGGAAAGCTTTTAAAAACATGCACAGCAAATATTGGGCGTGTGCAAAAAAAATATTTCTAGTTTTACAGATTAACTTGTCAGTTTCTTGTTGTGTTGTTTTATAAATGTGTTTATACGATTGTTAAGCATCAATAGATGCACTAACAAACACGGTTACTATCCTAATTTTTACAAAATAATACTAACAAACTCTAGCTGTATTTTCGAACGAAGGCAGTCAAATGAGCTGCAAAACAAATACATACAAATGATTAAACAAAATATTTAGTTGACATGCTAATTTTTTTTG
The DNA here is from genome assembly GCA_029891345.1 of Dryococelus australis. Lineage (NCBI taxonomy): Eukaryota > Metazoa > Arthropoda > Insecta > Phasmatodea > Phasmatidae > Dryococelus > Dryococelus australis. The sequence continues at coordinate 21,640,133 of CM057000.1, forward strand.
GCACAACACAGAGATATATATATATAGCCCTATGCAAACAAATATTTTGTTCGGTTTTCTCTTGGTGGAGCAGAGCGCGCCAGCTCAGTATGCAAGAGGTTGACTGCCAGTCGAGAGGATTGATTAACTGTTCGCCAGGCGCGGAGAGGCCCCATGGCGACCCAGTCCACGATATACTGGCCAGTGTTGGTGTTCCTGTGTGCCCACGAACAACTTCCCAGTGCCTTGAGGAGGCTAACTGCCAATAACTGCGTCCATTAATTGTGCTGCCATTAACTCTGCAACAGTGGTTGCTAGGCTAGAACAGAGTGGAACGCCACAGACTGGTGATGTGCACTGAGAGAAAATCCAACAAAATGTATTTGTTTGTAGAGGGCCAAATATATACTTAGTTGCCCTAACAAAATATATTGTTGAGCAAACAAAATTTGAAAAACAACAAAATTACTTTTGTTCGTCTAAAAAAATATGTGTTTCAATAAACAAAATCTCTGTGTTGGCCCAAAAAAAATTAGACTATCAATTAAATATATTGTTAAATCAACTGTATATATTTGTTTGGCCACTCATTTGACTGCCTTCGTTCGAAAATACAGCTCGAGAGATTGTTTGTATTTTTTGTTACAATTAGGATAGTAACCGTGTTTGTTAGTGCATCTATTGATGTTTAACAATCGTAGAAACATATTAATAAAACAATGCCACAAGAAACTGACAAGTAAAGCTGTAAAACTTGAAATATTTGTTTGCACATGTTGCCCAATTTTTGCACTATATATATTTAAAAGCTTTGCGGTGTCACGATTTCTCACATTAGCTGAGATTACTAAGGTGTAATGCTTGGACGCAAGGTGATCTAGGTTCGAAACTGTAATTTTTTTTTATATCGGCCCAAACTGTTTAATGTACGTATAGTCAAACAAATCTTTAGTTGCACCAACCAAATCTCACAATTCGGGGCAGCCAAATGAGAACAACGAAATAATTTGTTTTCAGCAACAAAATATTTCGTTGCCCCTATACAAACAAATGATTTGGTTCCACCAAACAAATCTTGTTTGATTCAAGGAAACATTTTTCTCAGTGTGTGGTGGTTAGTGATGGGTCCCACTTCGTTATGGGGACTGATGATATTCGTGCCCAGGTGTGGAGCGGCCATGGTTAACACCATAATCCCAATCTCGCTCTCAAGCCGCTCACTTACTCCATTGCAGGAATTGCGGCCTGTGGAGCCATAGACTACGATAGCCGATTGGCTCTGGTCGTGTTACACGTAACAATGACGGGCCAGTAGCATGTGGATGAGATCCTAATCTCCCATCTGCTCACATTCGTCGGGATTTCAGGTGCGATATCCCAGCATGACACCACCCGATCGTATCCAGCTTCTACCTCCGTCATGTCCAGAAAAAAACCACGGCCTGCACGCTCTCCTGGCATGTCTATTCGAACATTTATTGGGCCAGTTGAAACGCCAGCCGCCACCGTGCCACAGTATTCGTAATTTGAAACACACAGTCTAACCACTTTGGAACCATCTGCCTCATGGCAACTTGCCGTGTCTACTGGACTCCATGCCAAGCCATGTTTCAGTGTGTATCACAGTGTGAGGAGATGCAACTCGCTACTGAAGATGACCAGACGACATACCACAGATCTATATGTAATTCTCATGCTGCTCTGTTTTTGTGATCATGTGTATCACTCATTTGTACCCCAACTATAGCAGGTGTTTCACTGGGAAATGGGCATACGTGAAGAGGTGGTAGTAAGGACCATGCTTAAGGGAAAATCTCTATAAACATATGCTCTATCCATAAAGGCGTCCAAGACACAGTTATGTGAAACTGGCAGGAATGGTAACGGTACAGGTGAGAGTAAATGAACAGATCGTTACTTGTTGGGTTCTATTGTGCAAATTCCCTTTACAACACATGTTCACAAATGCCACCGCCAACTTGTATGTATCTTGCAAACTCGTGTGGCCATACGCTGTGTTGTTGATCGGAGTTGGTGTCCACATTCTGATATAACGTGCGCACAAGCATTTAACGCGCTAGAAAGCAATTCCTGCCTTTTTTTGCGTTTTTCGTCTGTAGACTTCGGTCTTCAACCAACCCCACAAACAATAATCCAGCAGAACAAGGTCGGGTGGCCGTAAATGTCACTTAACTGTATCTCGGGCACCATTGCGAACATAGCATATGATTAATGATGTTTTCCCTTAAGAATGATCCATTCTGTCACCGCTTAACTTTGGTCTGTTTCCCCCTGAAACACGTCGTATCAAATTCCAGTACGACCCACCGTATCCTTCTGTATGCAATATTTTCATAGTCGTCCAGTGTGTTTTATAGTTCATGATGTCCTGGCAACTAATATTAATTTCTTTTTAAATAATGTTGGCGCCAACACTCTAAATTCAAATCAGCGGGAAACCACTGATTCGCAGTGAAATTCAACTACTCGAATCAGTGAAAATGGATCCACTTAGAATCAGTGGAAAACCACAGATTGTTTCAGTGAAAAATTTCACTGATGAAATTAGTGACGAGAAACTATTTCACTGATTGAATAAGTGACGGCCGACTGCAGTGGTGAATTAAAAATTGATTTTATTGAATGTAGGCTTATAATTACATTTAAAAAAATTCACGATAGTTTTCTATTTATATTGTGCTTTTTACTATAGTTTTAAAAAATTTGAAAATTTTCGCAGATGGCTGGGATTGAATTCGCGCACCCTCCGATTCTTGGCCATTGCCTCGCCATCTAAGTTACCACGCCAAGTTGAAATTAAGGAAAATATATATGTCTTATAGTTCCGCTGCGAAATCGTGTAGTTTGAAGTTGTGCTCATACTTGTGTTTGGTTTGATTGGTACCGTTAGGATTGTTAAAACGAATAGTATATATGAGAACACTCTCTTTGCCACATTAAATGCAGTTTAAAAAACCGAGCGATGTGACGAACGCATTGCGTTTTGAAATCCGGAAACATTTTAGAAGATATTTTGTATTTGTTTCATTCGTTTATTCGCTATTACTTCACATGATACACGTTATTTAACAGCCATTTTTAAAACGATGTTCGACGGCCATTTTACACGCAGTTTCACTGATACATCTGTCAAAAATTGTTAGAGACGGAGCAATTTGCTCAGATGTTTCACTGGTACATCAGTAAAAATATAAACCACTGAGAAAACAGTGGGAAAAATGACTGACGAATCAGTGATAAATGTCACTGAATCAATCAGTGAAGGAAATGTGACATTTTTTCACTGATCCATCAGTTAAATTCACTAAAGTGACTGTTGTTTCAGTCAGATACGTTTGACTGATGGAAACAGTGAAATTATTTATAAATTGATTTATAAATTATGGAAACAGATTTTGAGTGTACACCGATTTATCTTGATCTTCGTTTAAATATAGCAGTATGTCTGGCTGGGCATATTATAACGCTAATTTTATTTCACAGCACTGGTAAAGAAGGCATCACTATTTACCATTCTACCATATCAGACAGCAACCCACTCACACTGAATGAGTTCATAAAACCCTTGTATGAAGCTCTGCTGGATACACCACTGAAGGAGTGCATCTGGTATCCATTCATAATGCAAGTGACTAACTACAAACTCTACTTGCTCGTCGCATTTTTTTTCCACTTCCTGCCGGGATGCCTCCAATGTAAGTGAGCTTCAGGATACTTTGCTAAAAGTGTAGTTATATTTCAATATCATATGAGAATGTTGTTTCTATTTATAGAGAAATTGGTACTTCAGAGCCACTTATGTAACCATTCATTGTAAAAAACCAATGCGAACAGTTGTCATGTAAATATGTACTTAGAGTAATTGTGTACATTTAGGCCTACGCCCTGTAGCTAGAGTGAGTAAGAGATCTGGACGGCTCTTAACATCGAGGTCTTCAACGCCGATGAAGGTGATTGAGGTGATAATGGAGCAGCGCTGGAATGCAAGGGCGGGGGAAACGGGAGATCCCCGAGAAAACCTGCCAACTAGTGGCAACGTCCGGCACGATTCCCTCTTGCCAAAATCTGGGAGTGTACTGGCCGGGGATTGAGCCCGGTTCGACATGATGGGAGGCGAGCAGACTAACCGCTCAGCGACCGCGACCCCAGCTACTGTCCGCGCGCCAGCTCTGAAACCCTGGCAGGAATGCGACCTTGGAACGATAAGCCGGCCACACTGGACGACTGTACTATCGTACAAGGAAAACGTTCACTCGCCTCAAGGCAGCAGGATCGCTAATGGTGAACCCGGATCTTCTTGTTCACTGCTTGAACTGCACGCGCCTGATGCACTGGAGGAATCACTACTGTCGTCAAGACGTGCAACGATGTTGCCAATTACATCTGACACAACACCATCCTTTCTCCAGTATTCAGTCTCAAGCTTCTGTACCTGACCTCAGTACACTTCCCAGTCGGTCTTGGTTACACTGTCCTACAGATGACTGCGGGAGGTTAGGAGCAAGCTTCTCGGTAACCCACTTTATGAAATAAACGCTGATCATTTGGCCGTGATAGTCGCCACTGGCAGTGCCGGCTTTATAGACAAGGAGAGCATTTTCGATAAATCCGTTAATACCCCCAGGGTGTACTACAATTAATCAGTTACCCGAATTCGGATTATCTTGTATGCCAAACACTTCTTCACGTCGCCAACATTTGCCAAACTCTAAATTACCGTCTATCCATGTAATGTCTATGTAGATAATTTGTTTCCCACCTTGTCTGTGCTGTTTCAACTAGATAGTCGTGGCGCCAAGATTCGACGTATCTTCCGGTGATTTTGCGATTTTTTCCGCCGAAAACCTAGTTGTTTTACCACCTTACGCAACGAAGTATGAGACCATGGAAAGTCAATTTTCTCCTTTACCACGGGCAGTAATTTTGCAATGGCAGGGACACGTTTTTCGTGCATATAAAAAGTCCTGAATCGTCCGCCGAATTACACATAGATCAAAGTCATCAATATTCACGACAGTATGTTCCGGCCTAGTTTTCCATCGTATACCCTGTGTGTGCAAGCTACGCCCTCCCCACTGTTATCTAGTTCTTTCTGTTCCTTCCGTATCTCTTTAACTAACGTCTGCGACACTCCAGCGTAGTCTGCAGTTCTTGCTGTCGCCTGGTTTACTGTGGAAGCATAACGTTTTTGTTTCGCCTCTTCATCACGTTTTGCAATTATGTCGCTTAGGGATCCTCCGGCCCTCAGAATGCACGACAGTGTTTCTCTTCCGGACATACATAACTTTCGCAGCGGCGATGTTCACCACACTTCGGAGCTAAATGTGTTACTGCGGATAGTACATGCGTGTCAAAACTCCCCACTCCCGCTGTCACACGCTCTCTTGCCAACCCCCTTTCCTCATACCACACGGTTTCAGAGCTGGCGCGCGGACAGTATTCTTCGAGAAAACCACAAACTGAGAACTTCCACCTAGCACTCAACCATAGGCTATTCACGATAAAGGGAGCACTTTTTAAGGCCCTGCTAAATTTTTCCTTTCAATTAATTTCTACCTTTTCGCCACTTTTTAATGTAATCATTGCAATATGACTAATAAAGACAATGTATATATTTCATCACTCTCAATAGTTAACGTCTGAGACTGCAATAAAATATATTTACTAAGGGTTAATGCCTTTAGGGAGGAACTTAAAAAGTGCTCACTTAACCACGAACAGCCTGTAAAATCATAGTAACACACATTTAAATAAGTGGTTTATCTACATAGCCAAGAGGGACTGCGTTTACTGCAGGAACTGGAGCGGTCACTCGCACCAGGGCGAGACGGGTTCGAATCCCGGCGGGGTCGCTCCCAGGTTTCCGCACGTGGCAATCGTGCCGGACGATGCCGCTATTTGGCGGGTTTTCTCCGGGATCTCCCGTTTCCCCCTGCCCCTACATTCCGGCGCTGCTGCATATCCACCTCGTTTCACTCTCTTCGGCTCTAAAGACTAAATTAAATGGTATTCGGGTTGTAGGGAAAAATTTTAGAGCTATTTTATTAATGAGATTTTTAGTTAACGGGAATATTTTATATTCCATATATTCATATTTTCCATTTCCTGTTCGGTATTACATATACTGTTTTCGGAGAACACAAATGAAATAAACCGAGCGGTTTTTTTAATTAAAATAATAGAATCTGAAAGATATCCCATATTTATGCAAAGTGCCTTAATGGAACTGGTATTTATGGGAATTATTTGAAAGGCATTGTAATGGACGAATCCATTTTTTTAAATCCTAATTCGCGTAAAGTATGAATATGCATCCTCCACACGTCCACAAACAAGTCACCATTAGCTATTGTAGATTTATGCATTTTTAGATTATTCGAAATTGTAATAAGTTGCCCGTGATACAGATTCAGTAGTTACTGTATTAAATTTATATACAATGTTTGTTAAACAAAAATGCGTAAATTGTGAGGCAATTAATGTGTCTTACATAAAATCGACCTTTCCATTTTAAGAATACAAAATTCTGAGTTACTAAATTTCTCGTAATTTTTCGCCAATCAAAAGTTATATTATGATTACGTTTAAATTACGTGCACACGATTAGATCGAAACCGGGACCTCCTGAGAGTAATCCTTCTCAAGGTTTTCATACATTAACATATTTTAAGATTATTTTCTATTTTCAAAAATATTTCTGAAATGATTTATTTAAAAAAAAAAAACACTTTTCATGTGAATTATTGATTTTTAAATTAGTTTTTTTTTTATTAGAAATTCGTTTTGTATTTTCAGGTTTAAACTCAAGGTCAAGGTATTATCCATGAAATTCAATCTGGCAGGCATCAAATTTCAAATTCAAAGGTACTGAATGTCAAGTTGACGAAAGTAAGACCTGCATAGCATGCACCCGAATCCCTTTTCGTACGCTACTGTGTACATTTCTTATTACCATCACATGACGATTTGTCGAGTGATCGCTTCAAATTCGTGTAATATATTTCTTTGCGCGAAGTTTTATTATTGACGACTTCAAATTAAATAATACCCAGACGGGAATCGGAAACAACAATTTATTTTCTTTCACGCAGTTTATAAAATAGGTATCATTTATTAAAGTGTTATGTTCCAATCAACCTGGTTTCCGAACGCGATATTTAATGACTAGAGATATATTAGATACTGAAAGTAGGAAATTATTCCCGAACAAAACTCCGCAACAAAATACAGGCTTACTTTAAATCTCACTTGGCAGATTCTTCAAATCGCACTCACCTTTGTATAGTCTATTATTGGGTAGTAAGTGTTTGAATGTTTCCTATAGTTAAAACGCAGACGAGAATTTACTTGCAAAATACTGAAAATATGTCAGATGTTCAAAGTAAAATGTTTCTGTAAAAAAAACACTAACATCCAAAAATGTTTCTTGACAGCTGCCAGAAATGTGCACTGGAACACATAGATTTTTTTTCCAGGTTCCTGAAGATGTACAGGAAAATACAAAAACATGCTCTACAGACGGGTTATTTTTCCAATCGAAACATAATGGTATGTGCGGAAAACAGATGAAAACAATCTTGACGTCAGAGACCAGAAGATGTTTTCATTTGACACAACGTTTATACACTGGTCTAGGTTTCTCGTGAACTGTTCTACAGAGACCAGAAAATACATATTGGATGGCACGTTGCATACCAATGTAGATAAGACTTATCGCCTAACTGTGTAAGTATTAAAGAGTTTCAAAAATACATTTTTTAATTAATTGGCATTTTAATTAAAGTACCTACATACTCTCTTCTCTACACTGAGAAAATTTTAACTTTTCGCGTCTTGGTATAGGCAAGTGCCCAAAAAATTCGCTGCCAATTTAGTTTATTTTTCTTAAGTATTGTTAGCAGTATTAGCCTAATTTGCCATTGATAATTTGCTCAGAAGTGTTGTTTAATCATGAAATTTGTCATGAATATGAATTTTCCCTAATTTTCTATACAGAGGACTTGGGTACGTTTGGTTTATCGAAGTACGCTCTGAACGTAGCCTATGTGCAGATTTATAAGTAATATTTTATACATAGATTAATAGGTATTTTATGTGAATACCGTGTTGTGTAAATGTAAAAGTATTCTTCAAAAAGTGTAAAATTCAAAATTCGGAGGTTGTTAGTGTTTTTGTCTCTCGTAACTTATGTTTGTACTGTCTAGTGCGTACTGATAAAGGATGTTCATTGTAAAGTGTGCACTTTTGAATGTCACGCTAAGTTTCTGCTTTCAACACATTGGTTGCGTATCTTTCTGCTTATGTATAAAAATAAACACTGACATGTAGCTTTCAACTGGTGATTACATCAGCTGATTCATATGTCCACTGCATACTCATTAAATAAACAACGAAAATAATCAAATATTTGAATCAGCACTATTAGCACGTACAAGGAAATTTCATTAAATTATTTACTTATTGTTGTTCGATTCGTTTTCTGTTTAAATATAAATAATTGCTTTCTCCGCCGACCTCCCGTGGCGCAGTAGGTTGGTGCGCCACCAATCCGGAGTGCGAGTGGCTCTGGGTTCGAATCCCGGGTAAGTGCATGGGTGTTAATATAAGTTCGGTTATAAGTTAGTATGTAAGCCGTCCGCTGCTAAACTATGAAGCATAAAACCGAGGGACGTTGAAAAGCCCTTTACAATACAATTTAAATTGATTTTACCTGCGGCCATCACTTTATATATATTAAGATAGTATATTTGGTTTAGATCGTCAACAGAGCAGCAGAAGAGTTATAAATTATTATCCTTCCCGTGATAAAAATAACGCCAATACGATTCAAAATCTTGCCTTCAAAAAGTGTGAAAAGCTGAAACGCTCGCCCGTCGTGCACACTTACATATCATAAGACAGCGACAAGCTTTCAGATACCACTCTGTGGTTACTTATCCATGCAGAAGACAATGTGCTTTAAACAACAGTTAAATGACCAAATGTTTGTATTTAACAGCGTATACTAGTAGAATTTCAATATATAAATACTTCGGAAATCAGTACTCCATACAAAACTATGGACAAGCAAATGGCGGCAGTGGCTATTGCATTACGAGTAACGAAAACAATTATAAGGAAACTCAGTGGCTGAAAGAATTAGTCCGAAATTTCGCATGATGTTCCCAGAGTAATATTTGTCACTCGGTGAAAGTTTCGTGAAAATTCGTCAAGCCACACAGTTTTTAAAGGGTATAATACTACCATGTGCTAAGGTCTACTACTTTATATATATATATATATATATTATATATATATATATATATATATATATATATTTATATAACAATATCTAGCTGATGAGGATGTATTTCGTGAAACTGCGCCCACGTATTTTATGCAGAATATAAATTTACCCCAAATATCTTATTATGAATTCAATTCGTGGAAGCCTTTGATATATCGTGTCATACAATTTTAACTGTTCGGACAGACGCTGCAATACTAATTTAACGTATTCCTTACACTCAACAAATATTTTACGTGCAGTACAAATTATTTTCATCGCTTTTTTGTTTCAAAATGAGTGAGTTACGGGCCGTGGTATAGGCTCGTAAACTGGGGAAAAACGTAAATGCTGAATAACACAAATCACATTTATTTAAGCTTTCAGAATGGGAACATAAATATCGCAAATATAACAAAACACATTTCTGGAGTTCCTTCAAGATTATTGGTAGTTCAAAATTTATACATACTCAAATTGCTTGAAGTAGCACATTTTTCAGGTTGGCATATTATTTGAGGTTTCAGGAATTTATGGTACAAGAAACTGCATAGAAATAAGGCCGAAATCAATAACAGACTAAGCCAATTCACTCAGAACATGTATAGAAATGTTTTATTTATTACTTTAACGAATAACTTATTTCAGAAGATACAAACTGTCACTGACTATCACGTTGATCATTGTTGACACACGAGCGCGTGTCGGAAAATAAGAAAACAGAACAATTAACCAGCTAACTTGAATGTTGCGTCAGCCAGGTGGATTATGTTGAAGAGTAAGAAATATAAATGTGTTACGATCAAGCCAAATTTTATTTTGATTTGCGTACAGCAAAAGTAATGTGAATTGCAGGCGACAATTTTTAACTTTAGGTTTAAGTAGAACGTTTAAACTTGGAACTACTTCTCGTAGATCGCTGCCAACTTAACTATTAGCATTGTAGTCATTGCTTACGTTAACATAAATACAGTTACGGGCAGTGATTTATTTCATAGGTTGATTTCAAGGGTGCTCACTTTATCGTGAGCCACTTATACTTACTACTAAGAAATACTTCGACTAAAGCCACCCTAAATTAGATTTTTGCAAACTATTTTCATTTTTCACTCGGTGACCACGTGCATTGTTTTGTGAGGCCGTTCCAAGTTTATTAATGTAAACATTATTGAATAAAATGAGAACACCTTCAAATTTATCTTTAAAAAGTCAGGGTAAGATAAAGACACAGTACGGTAATGCCACAGTAAGATAAAGACACAGCAAGATTAAAACAACATACGATAAAGACACAGTACGGTAAAGCAACAGTACGAAAAAGCCACAGTAAGATAAAGACACAGCAGAGATTAAAACAACATACGATAAAGACACAGTACGGTAAAGCCACAGTACGAAAAAGCCACAGTAAGGTAAAGACACAGCAAGATTAAAACAACATACGATAAAACACAGTACGGTAAAGCCACAGTACGAAAAAGCCACAGTAAGGTAAAGACACAGCAAGATTAAAACAACATACGATAAAGACACAGTACGGTAAAGCCACAGTACGAAAAAGCCACAGTAAGATAAAGACACAGCAAGATTAAAACAACATACGATAAAGACACAGTACGGTAAAGCCACAGTACGAAAAAGCCACAGTAAGGTAAAGACACAGCAAGATTAAAACAACATACGATAAAGACACAGTACGGTAAAGCCACAGTACGAAAAAGCCACAGTAAGATAAAGACAGCAAGATTAAAACAACATACGATAAAGACACAGTACGGTAAAGCCACAGTACGAAAAAGCCACAGTAAGGTAAAGACACAGCAAGATTAAAACAACATACGATAAAGAGACAGTACGGTAAAGACAGAGTACGGTAAATACCCAGTATGGTAAAGACGCAGTATGGTAAAGAGACAGTAAGATAAAGTCACAGTAAGGTAAAGTCAAAGTAAGATATAAAGTAAGAGTAAGATAACGTCATGAATCCGTTTCTGCAGCATAAATAATTACCAGCCACGTATTTATATTAGCTGTGTGCAGATTACCTTCTATTCCTGCAAATCACAAATTATGTTCATAATTCTAGAAAATCCACAAGCTAGCAGATTTCGAAATTTTATAATAAAAATAATTTTGACATATATTGTAGACACTATCGTAAAACTCATAATTTTTCTATCGGTTTTTGTGTACAATTCTAAATAATTATTCATGTATGTTATTCATATACTTTAGATAAAATGAAAATAATGTCGCTTTTAGAAGAAAAAAAAATGTAATTGGTGGAGAGGAAAATGCTAGTTTAGAGACGACTCACAAATTGATATTTGATATGTAGTATAACTTAACAGAGAGAAGTTCGTAGATCTGCTGACAAATGTGTTATTTGAATTTTGAGAGGTAGTGGTGGTGCAATGAAACTGAGTCCAATCAAATTATTTCGTTGAGATACATTTATATACGATACAGATATACAGAGTAAGTGGTGTATTCAAAATAGTTAACCTATCAGAGAAACTTCATTACTCAATTCACGACCGAGTTGCTTGTTGGCATGGTGATATAAGCAATTTCATAATTAATTATTTATTTTGTAATTTATTGCTAACGTTACTAATATTCTCATAAATAACATATAGCCACCTCGCAACTAAAAGAAATGTATTCTGTTTGATAATAATGGAGAAAATTAAATTTCTAATGGTGGCATCAATCTGCAAGGTGGTTATATTCAACAGTATACAAAATGTAAAGAAAAAAAGGATTTATATTTCGGGTTGCGTAGAGAAGGTAAAACTGCAAAGAATATATACGAAGTAATTTTTTATTATTGCTAACAGTTTGGTCTCATGAATCTAGTGAATAATTGTGAGTGGGGCACCGCATCAGCCACACATTAGTGCTATGATGAGGTCAGATCAACATGCATTGTAATGTTCCGCCTGCGGTACATAATATGAGAGTTTAAAACACACCAGAATACAAACATTAGAGTGGCACGAGCTGTCTGCAGGTGTTGTAAACCCCAATTCAGGACAGTTATCTTGGCTCTCATGCTTGTACTTCTGTGTATTGTGTATTAATGTTTCTTGGAGTGAACTAAAAGTGTTTGGGTGGCTCTTTACATAGGGGTCTTAATATCCGATGAGGGTGAACGGAGGATCGTATGGTGCAGCGCCGGAATGCAAAGGTGGAGGGAACAGGAGATCCTCGAGAAAACTTACCTGACAGAAGCATCGTCTGGCACTATCAAACACACGAAAATCCGGGAGCAGCCACACTGGGAATCGAACCTGGTACGGCTTGGTGGAAGGCGAGCGGTCTAGCCACTGCGCTTACAGCGGCATCCTTTACATTTGGTATTTACCAAATGTCTAATGTTTCATCATTCTGAAGAGTGTGCCCAGGCAAAAACAAATGGTAAATATGACATATTCAATATTATGATCTCCGAGCAGTACATGTAGGTACATGAATTGCTGAAAGTGTTTACTGAACTTACTGTCTGTGTTAAGTTACTCTTCACGAAAAATTGCACTAGACAGTAGGTATGTCTGATACTTCGTGAGAGTTATTAGATACAAATTACAGTTTATGACTACCAGGATAATTATATTTTCTTTAATAATTAATACCAATGCGGTAATGGAAGAATACACGTTTGCAAGATTTACCTTCACATTCTTTGAATGGAGTAAATTTCGTACGGAAGTGCACAACAATCTTACGGAGTAGAACATAAATAGTTTTTACTGTTTGTCAGACACTTCCTACCATAGACTAAAATTTAGGTAGACAGATTATTTATCTTCTGCGCATTTCCCCAACATTGACCTACCCCAGACAACACATCTGTCAAAGTCACGTGGTCAGCAGTGATGAACGTCAAAGTTATAACACCATTTATATGAATAAAACACTTTTGCCTATTTGATTTTATTGGAACTGCATTAGAAACTGGTTAGAGGAAGTGTACTGTACAAACATCTCAAAGCACTTGTTTGCATGGACGGTGCTCTGACGTATAATCCTACACACGTTGTTTATGAGAGTCGTGATGGCAGCAAAGTAGTTCAGTGCTGGAACACGGAGTTTGGTTCTGCCAGACTAAATATCGAAGCAGATTACTTCAAAAGAGTTAAACCTTCTTCCCTTGTAGTACCATAAGAATCGTAATAGACTACATATTTCCTCTCTTGAGTGTATTACGGAATGAAAATATATGGTATTATTTTTTAAAATAGAAGTATATTCTTGTTATCGCACTAACAAGCTAGTGTGTTTCCTACAAGACGTGATTTGTGGGAGTGAAATTACCAGGATTTTGCTGCAGGCGCAACTGTTTACAAAGTGCTACAGTATTTCACCTGCAGAAAAAATAAATATTCCCTTAGTAATAATATTATCAGATTTTATGTGTTGTAATCTATAAGGTACCTGTGATGCTCCATCCCTATAAGATGGAGAAACAAATTTCAGATTGATTTATTATTTGTGACGCTTGAAACGTAATAGACATACGATTATTGGTATCAATAATTTCTTTATTTCTATTTTTAAGTTATCGCCGCACTCAGGCGGAGTCGGCAACGTGGACGTAGCTGCCATTCCAGCCAAAGCGAAGAATGGATAATGAGATATATTAGAAGGGCGTGGATCAGCAATAGAATGAGGGAGGAAACGGAAGAACCCCGAGAAAACCTTGACACCAAGGCAATCTCCGTCGTACTCCTCCCATGGAAATGCCCGTCAAAATAATTGCACACACCTAGGCCTGTAATAGAACCGAATACCTTAGCCATGGGTGTTTCATTGCAGTTGTAACGTGAATACACTTTAGCGTGATTTAAAGCAAACACATATTTTTACCAGCAACGACACTAATTCTCAGTACTGCAAAATTTACCAAACTTACTGGTGAGTATCCTGTATACTTGTCTTTTACATTCAGGCTTATTTGTCACGATGCCTACCTTGTAGGCTAAGGATTGCTCAGACGTGAAAATCTCCCTTCCCTAGCTAAAGACTGAGCGATTTGTAATTCTTATACCTTAGTGATACAGCCCGACAGAGAATGATTCTACCAAGAATACCTTGAGTCACCACACTTTGCGATACTGCAGAGTTGCTGAGTGTTACGCTGCTCAGGAATGAGTTGTAGACCATCGCTTCCATCGACATCCACCTCATCATTATCTACCGTATCATCTTCACCCACATCATTATCCGCACTCAAATCATAATTATCATTCATATAGTCCTCACCCAAATATTAGTTCTCGCCTAAATAAGCATTATTATCCACATAATGAACCTAATTCTTATCATTGCCCTTATCCATATTATTAACCTCATTCACACCATCAACTTCATTTACACATTCGGCCTCATCTATATCATCTGCCTCATCCATATCATCAACCTCACACATACTCTTATTTTCAACCAATCAGGCAACTTCAGATCAATAACCTGATTTTCACCTTCATCTACTATGTTGTCTTCATCCACGATATAACAGAATCATAATGGAATAGAATCTTCTACATCATCTATTTCACCCACAACTTCCTCGTAAAAATTATTCACTTCAAACTCAACCCCCAACAAACACGAAAAGCACGAGCCGCAATCGGGACGGTAAAAGATAGCTGACAAACTCCGGCCAGATTATGTCAGCCTGCTGTCTTATGCCGGAAGCGGCCCGATGGAAAAATGGACAGGCGGCTGACTTTTTGCCGACAGCGTCAAAAATATACCGTACCGCAAACGGCGAGATACAACATCTATTCCGGCCCGACATTCACAAAAAGTACGGGCCGGAATCGGGCCGGTAAAAGATAGCCGACAAACTCCGGCCAGATGATGCCGGCCCGCTGTCTTATGCCAGAAGCAGCCCGATGGATGGCGGCAAGACGCCGGACCTTCAGCGGCTGAATGGCGGCAGGACGCCGGGCCTACGGTGGCTGGATGGCCCATACCTACTAGTATTTTCAACCAATCAGGCAACGTCACGTCAATAACCTGATTTACGTCTTCATCAACGCCATAATAGAAGAGGATCTTCTACATCATCAATTTCACCCTCAACTTCCTCATCATAATTATTCATTTCAAACTCATCCACATCATCAATCCATCTTCAGTCACCCTCAGTTATCATCATTATAAATTACAAAGAATTGTATTAGTAATAATCATAGATAACACATGCTACAATCGATAATCATAATGGTTCTGTAAAGAATTTTAAGAACTAGCAATCCATAACAAACGATATACAAAGCACAGTTAACATCATAATACCCTGGTTGACAATTAATAAATAAGAAATATTACAAATTACATATTTAGGCCACTAAAGAATAGTGACTGGAAAAGCTTCAGCAAACAAATGTAGTATGAATATTATAGCCAAAAAAAAATGGTCAGTTCTTATGAATGGATAAAGGGGCATATTACCCCCTAAGAAAACCTTAATAATGTCATGGAAAATAATTATTTCCTTTTTACTCGTCGGTTAATAATTTAAAATTCAAAATAAAGTTTTTACAATTATAATACTGTAGCTCAAGGTTGCGAATCACAATACCTCATGATATGTACAAGTGGTGTTTTCAACCGCAGTCTACAAGAAGAGATATAATCTCTGCCCACGATGTTGGTATTTTTCACTTTCCAGAAGCACGCGAGTATTCCCGAAGACAGCAAGCAATCTGGTGATACTGGGACTCATGCTACTATGACCACATATTTCAGCTTCCTACATAGCAGGCAAGTCTTGCATTAACTAAAATATTTTTTTACGCAGTCCGTGGCATTCTTTAATTCATAGAATAAGTGCTTCTGGAGTACAGAAATAAATGCTTAATTCCTTTAAATAATATTGACTTCAGGTATCAGGTATACAGTATACACTTCGCCCCACCGGATAGAATAATGCTCAGATTTCCATAACTGGAATGTCGTCAGACCTTATACTGGCCGCCTGTGCACTAGTAGATTACAGAATGGCGAAAAACATGCTCTCCCGCATTTTGATCAAGGCCAGATCGTTGGGGCTGAACATATGTGGCGTTTCATCTGCGAAGTTGTGCAGGCACTGGTAGTTCCACAGGCCACCATGGGCTAGTGTCTGCCGTAAGCTCAAGGATTCGGACAAAACAGTGAGTTAATGGATTCAGGTAAAACCACCAACACCGGAGACAACTTCCATGGCGTACCACGTATCGATTACAGGTGTCGTTGTCGGCTGGCTCAAATGAAAACCGCACCGCCATTGAATTCTCGATGCGTGGAGAAAGGTTGCCTGGACGGATTAGTCCAGGTACAGGTTGGTGACACTGATGCCAGGGAACGAGTGCTTCGTCAAGCACATGAAGAGCTGGATCCTTCGTTTCAGCATCTAGCGGTATTATCCTCGTACGGGAATTGTTTATGTAGGATGAAATGTTTCTCCTGAACACTTACTATGGTCCCTCACCTGTGAGCTATACAGGCACCTGCTTGCAGATCATGTACACACATTTGTGCGCCTACAGTACCATGTAGGAGCCCTATACATACATTAAAACAATGAAAAGGGTCCACCGCCCCCGAATTGTGACCGTGTGCTTGGATTAACACTCCCCGAACTTGAGATTGCTATCCTGTTCTTCGAGATTACCAGACCTCAATCTTATCGAACACATCTAGGATGCTGTCAAGACGATTTTGCGTATCGTGGATTCTGCCGCCCCGACCGATCTCCACGCATTGTGCGAGGCTGTGCAACTTTCACGGATCACTATGGCTCCCGACCACATGTCCATGCAATGCCATAGCAACATCATCAACAGGGCGAAAAGCAGGATACTAAATGTTACTAGGCAGGTGCTCATGAGGGTGTATATATGTGTGTGTTTCTCCCTCTGTCTCTATGTCACTCTCCACACACACACCCAAACTCACTCTCAATGTCATTTTTTCCTATGCACACTGTCTCTGTATGTTGCACTCAACAAATTCTCTATGCCGCTCTCCGCACACTCTCTATATTTTTATCCGCACTCTCTCTGTGTTGCTTTCTACACTTCCGCTCTGATCTCTGCACTCTCTCTCCCTCATCCGCAATCGATCGGCTCTCGCTGCACAGTCTCACCCATCTCCGCATTCTCCCCCGCTGTCCACACTAGCTCTCCATATATCCATACACTCTCCTCTATCCCTCTCCATATCTTCATGTACTCCCCTCTATCTCTCTCTCCGTCTATTCTATTGATGCACTCTCCTATATCTCTCTCTACATTTCCATGCACTCTCCTTTATCTCTCTTCTTGTATCTCTCCACACACTCCTCTATCTCTCTCTCTATCTCAATGCACTCTCCTCTACTTCCCTCCCTCTATTTCTCCATGTATTCTCATCTGCTTCCAAACCTCTATCTCTCCATGGACTCTCCTCTACCTCTCTCCCTCTATCACTACATGCACTCTACTCTACCTCTTTACCTCTCTCTCCCAGCACTCTCCTCTCCCTCTCTCCCTCTACCATTCCATGCACTCTCTTCTGCCTATCTCCCTCTGTTTCTCTACACACTCTCTGTTGCCTCTCCCCTTCTATCTCTCCTCGTGTTCTCCTCTATCTTTTTCCATTTATCTCTCAAGACACTCTCCTCTATCTCTCAATGCACTCTCCTCTGTCTCCCTCCCTCTTTTTCCATTTATCACTCAAGACACTCTCCTCTATCTCTCAATGCACTCTCCTCTGTCTCCCTCCCTCTATCTTTCCATGCACTCTCATCTACCTCATTCCGTCTCTTTCTCTACTCTCAAGAGCTCGCTGTTAAGAGCCGCCCAAATCTACTCACTCTCTCTTCTATCTCTCCATGCACTCTCCTCTCTCTCTCTCCACTCTCTCATCTCTTCTCTCTCTATCTATCTCTCCACTCTCCACTCTAATGAATTCCTTTATAACGTTTATAGCAAATATGGCTGCATAAATACAGTAATCATTATACAAATTCTGTTTACATTTTTAAAAATTCTTAAGGGCAAGTGTTTATTTTTTTACTTAATCACCATGTTTTGTTTGTAAGCACAGCCCTTCAAAACCCTACACAAATTTGTACACAAATATTGTAAAACTAGCGTAATAGTGAATAGGTTCTACTTAATAGGCATCTAATATTATTTCCTGTTGTATTCTGCTTGATTTTTTTCCGCCTTTGGAATTCTTCCTCGCACTGCCACTGTGGCAAAATATAAGAACTCGACAGCAGTCGAAATAACAACCAGAGATGTGAAGGTGATTATAGCAATAAACGGTTGGAAACCAAAAATCATATTACTACCTACTTGCCACTACAGAATTGTAAGCTACTAACCAACACTATCGATATTTAAAATAAAGTGCAGTTACTCGTTATTCAAAATTATTCAAGAATGATCAGAAAAAAAAAAACAAATTTTGGTTATTCCACCATCACGGGTGGTATATTTGCACTAAAATATTCTAATATAAAGAGTTTAAAACTCTCAAAGTGTGAACTCTGTTTACTTTGTGATGGTGTAACTTAAAACCGTAAACATGTAATACAATGTAACATAGTGTAACTTCAATTTAATTCTTAATGTTTGTAGGTATTGAATACTCAAACCTATGTCCCGGGCGCAACAGGTAACAGACATGCGTCTCTAAACTTTCGATTATTTTTAATAAAGGTTTTGAATATTTACGGTCATATAATTTATACTTTACACTCTGAGAAGTAAAACTTCCACAAATACATTGCAACAAAAAAAAACTATAAATTCCTTATATTTTCTAAATTATTTAACATTATTTTGCTATGGGTGGGACACCGTTGTGTCACAGGTGGGACCAATGCAACATAATATGTACTTTGTTTCACACATTATATTTATTTAAAACAAAATTCGCATTTGTAACTATATGATTATACTTACTTGTTCATTAAAACTTTTGTTATTATCTAACCTGTATTTTGCTATCCTACTACACACGTTGTGTAGTGGCTTTGCATAAATAATATTGTGAAATTTAAAAAAAAAAACGCTCTTCTTAACTTTTACTGTATTTGTACGCAATACATAAACAATAGCATAGGCAAGAAAAGCAATATAATTTTAATTTGTTTCAAACAGTTTCCATATATCGCCAAAAATCTTTAGAAACGTAACTTTCACCGAACTGTCATTTTCGGTGGAACTTTATGCTCTGCCAGCATATGTATGCTGCTGATTCAAGTGCCTTCCTTAAAGACGTTGTGAACTTGCCAAGTAAAAATATCCCAACTTTTATATCAGAAACTGAAGGTAGATTTGCTTTCAACTGCATACTTTCTTCTAGACTGTCAAGTTCAGAATCAGTGAAAACTTCGGAGACTTCTACTTCGAAGACTTGATTGAATTCTGGCGCATTCAAAATGAAATATCGAACGTAATTTTTAAAGGATCTGCAAAAAGTGCAGAAGCTGTAGCCATTGAATTACAATTATTACAGTTTTCCATTGTGCATCTAGCATGCCTATGTTTTCTTCTAAAGGCTATCTCCTTGAGTAAAACGCAAGATGTTAACAACTTTACCTAAGAGTACGCTGTACCATTTTGTTCAAGTTTGCTCAGTTTAACCAGGAGATTGGACACTCGAATAAGAATCCAGATATGTTGTGTCATTCTTAATACGTTCCTGTTCATTTTTTGTCTATATTGATATGTTTCCTTATTATTTCATCTTCCTTGCCTCGCCTTGATGCTTTTAAATTAGATGGATTTGTTTATTCTGACTTCAGATTATGTCCACAGATTCTGTAACTGATTTTTATAAATGGTTATAAGTATAAAGATCTTGATATTCTTTCAACTTCAGCCAATGTATCATCATTAGTTAAAGTTCCCTTATCTACTTGTGGAAAAGAAAAGTTGTGCGATACTACCCGTACAATAAAATCATTGCCTTGGGCATTCAAAAAGGCATTTAATTACGCGATAACATTGCACAGGTTTTCTAGCATCTTCGTTAATGCAGCCAATGCAACACGACCTTAGCTACAGTACTTCCATGTAAGCCAACCACAACTATTTTCTGGTTTTGTTATTGCGAAGTGATCTCCGGTGTTTATCTGTTTTGTTTGGGCGACAATCGCTGGCTGTATTCTTGTTTGTGATTGCCGCCACTCATGACGTGGGAACATCTGAATTCCGTCGTTTGCCCCATCTCCACCTCATTTTACTTCCATAAGCGCTGACACCCTAATATATTAAACCTGCTCCAGAACATCCACTCTTAGATTGTGTACACGTTCCTGAGTGGGAAACTTATTGAAAGACAAAATTGTTTGCAATGAAGGAACAGTGATCACACTTTCAATTGTGCCGATCATCATTTTAATATACAAGCGAAATACACTTTAAAGGAATTCATCAAATCCCGCTTTACTGAGTTTTTCCAGCGTGAGATAAAAATAATTTCTAATTTTTTGTAGTAAGAATTCGTCAAATTTTGTGACACAAGAGCTTGTAATAATTAACAAATTTGTAGCAAAGCCATTATTAATATGAAGGAATTTTGCCATCCTGAGTTAAAGGCTATTTTAACTAAAGGAATTTCTAAACCAAACATATCAAGTTTAAGTACCAAATACTGTCAGAATTGGCTCAGCGAGTGGCTAAGTGACGACTGATAAACAAAGAGGACACAATAAGAAAAATAATAAAACTAATAAGACACTTAGCCCTTCCTGGGTGATCTTACGGAATCTGCAGTTATGCTTGACACGTTCGTTATATCTTTAGCTACCTACCGTACTATTATAGTTCAAATGCCCATTGGTGACCATCATATCGTCCAAATGTTAGCACCTACCAACGATCTAAAATGTTCTCTTGTTACATATTCTCGTATAATATACTTTGGATATGGAGCAGCAACATACTTCAACCTTACAGTTCTGTGAATATGACTTAACCTTTAATCTTTTAACTCTTTCCTTATTATTTTGGCCACCTGCCCAACTGGGCATAACTCACCTCTCCCATTGGTAAACTCAAACACTCTTCAGGAAAAAGACTTCATCCACCATCTTCGTGAATTTTGAACCGCTACCAGTACGACTCCAACCCTCATCTGACCTGGGCTTATTTGGGGGACATGCTCCTCCAGGGAAATGGCACCCTGACTCAAGCACAGGCTGGGAGGCAAATACACCTTTTTGTAAAGCATGCTTAGGGAACGCACGGGAGCTTCGAAATTTTATTAACCTCAGTACTTGGAAGTTACCCAGCAGTACCACAAGGATGCTGTAAGTTCCTGTAAGCTAAGTGTTACTCAGAAGCATCGCTAGCCCTTTCCGGGTCCCTACACAGCTTGGTCTCCGATACTACACATAAATAAGTCCAACCTTGTGGCAATAGTATTAATAATGTTACCACAACATTAATTTTTAGTTACTTGTGAGTTTTCAGTAACTAATGTTCCGTCAATGTAGTATAGTGTTAAGCTATTTACGTTACTGTAACATTGAGTATTTTTATGACAACATTACCTCCTTACTGTACGGGCGACAGTATGATGGTGTTTATGTTACGGCAAAATTAATTCTGTGTTGCGGCAAGACAACTTTTGAGTTGCAGCAAAACAAATTTTGTGTTACATTGATGTTAACATTTGTATTTTAAATGTTCTTGTTCTTTTTTTTTTGCTTGAAATAAACATTGGCGTTTAAAATAAATTTAAGTACAATTATTTCGTCACAAAAAATTAATATTATTAAAGAGAAAAAAATTACGCCAGAAAGTGAATCGAACCCATGCTCTTAGTGCTTGACTTTCTCTCTTGGAACCTGGCTGTCTGCAAACTGGTCTACCATAACACATTTGTTTCAGTTTCATATTGGAGGTATTGAATATAATTTAAACGACTTAGTAGAGTTCTCTTTCGTTGTGTGAAAATACTCTATGATATATAAATATATGCTTATTTGGCACCCATAAACTGCTTTGCATGACTTGAGAGCTGATCCAATTTATGTATAGTTCCCATACTCTCCTTTAAATTTAAATACCATTGTTTTCTTTTACACGGTTAACGCTGCTCACTTTAATCCGATAGACAGTACGTGAAATTTGCCAGCTCACAGCTTGTATAAACAATGAAATTACGTCAATTCAGTGGGACGGGTCACGTCTAGTCCACACTAAAGAAGGCCATTTCATTATCAGCGTGCCAGAAACGTCATTACCAATTCTAATTGACATGCTCATATATAAAGGAAAAAGCATTATTTCCACCGACGTTGCCGAGGGCAGGAGCAGTAGCTGCGTTGTGCAAAATGTCGCCCACCAAGAACACGGAGATCCAGGACTTCTACCAGGACACAGGGGTGTTCATCACAGGTGGAACTGGAACCCTCGGTAAGCTGACCATAGAGAAGATCCTGCGAAGCTGTCCTGGGGTCAAGAGAGGCTACGTGCTCATACGTTCCAAGGAGGGATTATCTGTAGAAGAAAGGAAGAAGACCCTTCTGGACAATGTGGTGAGATTTCCTATCTCTTCACAGATTGTGATCTACTATAATTAAAGTTTCTTAAACGAATTGTTCACACCAAGACTCTCGCGAAGGTGTTGGCAGACGGGACATTGCTGATCCTAGTTGAACGGCTTGTAGCGGCACCTGGATATGCTCTAAGCATTCACTAGAAATACCCACAGAATACACCCGTACTCATCGCTGCATGCACCTCACAAGACCCCTACTTTACCATATTACCAAACATGATGATAGTTATAGAACTTTCTAAAAAAATCTTCGTCACACAATATTTAAATAAAGATATAGACTTTAAGAGACTGAAATAAAACATTCTGGATTTTTGTATACTTTGGGCAATCTAAATTCTGGATCTTCCATGGCCAATTTAGAATTTTACCCAAAATTTTCCTAAGACTGATTACAGACATTAGAGTTTCCCCCTTTAATAAAAGTAAATACTCATAATAAATATATATTAAAATCTACAAAATCTATTATATTATTCTTTTAGAAATAGTAATTTTTAGTATATTAAGAGAGAGTACAGTAATAGTATAAACTCCTTAAAGAAATATAAAGGACATTTTAAACTTTAGAATAGTATAAAAATTACAAAATTAATGAAACTACTTGAAAAAGTCTCTAATCTTTAACTTTGTTTTCAAAATTTCAAGTACTGGTTATTTTGTCAAAACCATAAACTCTACTACCTCCCTTCTTGCGTATGGAAAAATAAGCTTATTAGCATAATGCTTTAATGCTATTTCCAAATACAGCAAAGAAGTGGGGCTGAATCCAAATAATGTCTGCACTATTACACTCTAACCCAAGTGTGGGATGTTATATCTTCGACATCTACGTGGCATTCAACACTACCAGTTACTCTGTTATTCATAGGTCCATAACATACTCAACATCAAAGCGATATGATTTTCTGCAGTACATGTGTTCGTTATAATCCTGCAAATCTTCTCTTTCACGAACTATCATATTAGATTCGTCCACTAAAATGTGCATGATCCTGAGTGTTTCAGGACACATTAAAAATCCCCACTCAGCAACACTACTCAGCTCATTACAATATCACGATTCGCATACATAATACAATGAACGAATAAAATAAAACAACTGAATTTTTATTCATTGGAGGAAAACCTAAAACTGTTTTCAATGACTTAACATATATCCCCTATCACCTACAACCTGATACTATGCTGTTTGTTCGTATGAAGCCCCAGTACGAAGCAGCGACATTTTTCTATTCTGGATGACATAGTCACGACACATTTCGCGTGGAGCGGGCAAGGCAGGTAGGTGACCAGGCGCCAACTTCTGAATGATATTTCGATCACTATGTCTTTCTGGGCATAATTCAACAACTTGACACATTCACGAATGCTTGGGGTCATGTGAGGGATGAACAATTCTATGGTGTTCTAAGTAAGTGAGACAGGCTGCATGCTTTCTCCTACTCCCAAACTGGCACCCAAATGCAATGTGGATAGCATTATCATAAGTTCCTGCCTGTCTCCTTTTATTATTTTCTAATAATATTCGGCAAACCCCAGTAGCATGGACAGCAGAATGCACACTTCAAACCTATCTTCGTCATAAATGGAAACACTGGAGACACCTTCAATACCCCACAAAGCTATCAGTAATTTTTTATTGATGAAATTATGCCCACATCACATGACTGATCGATAATGACCCCATTAATATCGTTCATTACTCGCACGAAAATATGCAGAATTCCATTTCGTACCAACTTAATGGTGGTCAAGTGGGTCCCTTCCAACTTTGTTAGTCTGACTCTTATGCACACAAATGACTGGCACTCTTCCGAGAGCGAAATGTCCAGCAAGGTACGGATATTAATAGTGCATAGCGATTTTATCGTTTTTTTTTGCCGAATTCAAGGCATTAATCCACGTCGAGAATTTAGTCTGCCATGTCGATTTAATTTTAAACCTAAGAAACAGAGATACTTTGCATTTTTAGGTGTTAAAGCAATGCTTCCTCGCAGCTTACTGAGCTCAGGTTACATGTACCGAAGGCATTTATATATATATGTATTGCTGGCAAATTTAGCACCATCTTTTCAGGTGTAATCGTAGTGTACATTCTTTGTTTTGGAAATGTATCATATCCTCGTTTTTTTTCCCTCGAACGGAAAGGATACTTTGTGAATGTTCTTTGCAACAATCGTAATATAAATTATAGTTCTCGGAGATTCTACAATTTATATCCAGGACCTATGGTGCGAGTAAACTCATAAATAGTACTGCTTGGTTTCCCATTAATGTAACTGCAACTTGCCAAGTTGAAGGTTATTCATATGATGTTGATTGGAAAGATGATTACAGCATACGACGAGTCGTGTTTCATTCCTGCTTCGTACACTCTGGCTTCGAACCCCAGCATGAGCCCGATAGTATCCGGTTTCATGAAATCTACATCTGTGGTGCAAAACATTTCAGCCTTCAGGTAATTCGCTTCCTATACTGTCAATTTGCAATGCCATGCGGTAGCAATTTATTTATTAAGTACTCCATATCCTTCAGCTCTTACTCCCCAGTGGGAATGCTGATTTCGTTTGCATCTCCTGCCACTATGTACATGAATGTGGAATTCAAGTTCTCTTCTATGTTGCGTATGGAGGTGTAAGTTTGAAAGTCCACTTGCCCAACACACACCCTCCAGCTCCAAAGGACGAGTAAAAGCTAGTCCTCAGCTCAGATGTTTTACCACTCAGAATGATGAATACCGACATACTGACAAGATCGTTATTAATGACACAGACCATTATATAACTCAGGAATTATATCGAGATTTTCCCCCGGTTATCACTAGAAATCGCGATCAGATAAAAATTGCAGACACAATTGTACACAATTCCACATGTTGGGCATCTGTTCTGTTTCATAGTTGTAAGTCAGTTTACAATTTTTCAGGTATATGTGCATTTAGGTGGAGCGTGCAAATTCCAAAAACTGTCTTAGTATATTGCATGTTTGCAATGTTGTACATAAGCTACTCAGTATGTGCCAGGCAAAGTTGTTGTGTTCAGATTAATTATGGCACATTTGTGTCTCTGAATTTAATTCCAAAGCATCTCTCATAAACACTATTCTAAAATTAGAAATTTTCAATTTGTGTGTAAACAGTTCCAAATATATTTTCGTCAGTGAGTGTCTAGACAGCATCACTTTGATTCCCTTCTTCGATTTTTTCCTATTTTCTCTCCCTCCCCTCACCCGCATTTGATCCGCCTCCTTTTCTTTCCCGTTATGGTTGGAGAATATAGAGTCTTTAGCATTTTTTTACTCATGGCAATAGTTTCCAATGTTCATTTATGCTGGCAGGATTACAACTCAATTCTTATCGACTTGCTTAAAACCAACCTTTCACGCCTACATGTTCAACTCCCTGACTCCGGCTGAACCCATCTGAGGTTGCTGAGTTCAACCGCATAACTAGGCTTGTCCCCACATCATTGCGAAGGAGTGGTTCTCAAGACTTTGCATGTATGCTAATATGACAGTATGCACTTGGCCTCATGTGTTTGCCTCTGCCAGAAGTTCAGGTACCTTTCATAATAGGGAACAATATGAAGTGTGATAAGCATATTGATCAACGGTTGTGCTAGCCTGATTACGATCTGATGTTAACGAATTTTCGTACTTAGCCTGCTAGTGAAATGCTGCCTTAAATGCCTACCAATATAATAGTTAGTGTACGTTGTTTTTAACATCGTTCCCTAGTTGGGTGCAAAACACTGTCGATGATCTTCTGCGGTTGAAGCCCACTTTGAGGATTTACAAGAAATTAAAATTATTTCAGACAAAATATTTTAAAATTGACAATCTCTTCAATGTCTAGTGCATTTTACAGAATAAATTAGCATTGTTCTCCTCACAACATATAGATTCAAAGATATTAGTACCACATTGTTACTTGGTCACCAACGAAAATAACTATAATTTATAAAGTATTTGAAAAAAGTGATTTAAATGTCTCATTAGGGCAGTGCAAACATATTGACTGGGATCTCCTATGTCCTAATAAAAATTTGAAACAATTAAAGATAAAAACTTACAAAATACTGAAATAACAAGTGATAGATATTGTTTAAATTTACTTATTAAAAGCATTTAAGTACAGATAACTAACATACCAAAATGTGCCATTATCTTAAAACACATTTATAATTATTTTACTTAAAAAGTTTTGTTAAACCCTTTTACTTGACATAAACGGGCCAGGCAAAATAAATGGTCTACTCTTAAACTCAGCAAACCCACACAGCATAAATTTGCTTGATTGTCACACATATTTATACATATTTCAAACCCAATACTTACTGGGCTCCAGTTCCCAAGAATTGTTGTATTTTTAATGTTCAAGCAGAAACTGTATCAAGTTAGCTGCTCATACAACAATAAAGTTCTCAAGCTCAGGCACTCCATGAAGTTTAAGTACTGAGTCGCACTGTAGCTATGCCTGTATATCTCGAAAACTTGTGAGGTTGAGCCTCCTGGGACAATAGAAGTATTGACATAAGCAGCGGATTGAGTGGCAGTGCCTGCTATGTTCCAGTTTTAATGCATGACATAAATTTTGACAGGCTGAAGATGGAATTTATAGGTCGTTGAAATCTCAGGAGGAGGGGCCGGATGGGAAGTGGGGTGAGTAGGTCTCCAACCATGCTGAGTTGATCCCAACCTCAATATAATGAGAACAGTGAATGCCCTTGATATGGCCTTAAAGCGAATTGTGGCCGTGCAGACAATTGAGATTTCACCAATACATAACTTATTAAAAACACCTCATTAACTCACAACAAATTACAAACTTTGTTTCACATAATTTCAATTATAATAGAAAGGGAGATTTAAATATTATTATATTTGGGATTATTATGTTAAAAAGATTATCAAATTCACGAAATAAACATTTGAAATAACATGTTCATTAAGCTCTGTGAAAGAATCATGTGTCTTCTGGATATCCACTGCATCAGCAAGTTTGGTTACAAACATAAAAACCAATACTGGAACTATTTTAAGATTGTGGCGTAATGCTGAAACTCTAAATTTACGTTAAACTTTACATCATGTGACATTGTGTCATATTCTTACGCCCTATTATTCACTTGCATTGATGTGATTATTGCATATGTTTACTCTACATTTATTATATCTTTCTTACCAAAATGAAGTGAGCAAGTTTCAAGAAATTATTTAAAGGAGTCGCTGTTCACTAAACAACATCAACTCCACAGCTCCATTGCTCTGCAAGACTTTACCACTTCAGTCCGCATGTCAAGCATATCCACTATCATAATAACTTTCAAAAGACAGAGTAAATCTAGCATTTTAGTGGTAAAATACGTTATTACTGAAAATAATTTATTCCACCTTACAGATTATTGATGCGAAGCTAAATAAATTTCGCACAACAACGGTCCTATTTGCAACATAACAATAATTTACTACGAGCCATGAAAAGCAAACCGTACAGTGTTGTAGGCCCAAAGCAATAGTGTCAGTCACCTGTCTAAGCTTTTATAAGTCATTAAGAAAAGACGCTCGAGGCCATCCGAGGGACATGTACAGTAAATCAAATCTCCAGACGTATAAGCCTGACGCTGTTCCGAAGTTGAATGACAATATTTCCTTGCAGCAATAAACGAAAACAGCGTACATACTCAGAAAGGACAGAATACCAAGAATTCATATCCTGCATGAAAATTGTCTGCAAATGCACATGGGAACATCTGCATGCTAATTTAAATCCGCGCCACAGCATGGTCGAGGAATGAATGCATGGCAGCAATTACATTCGTCAGATCACAACACAACGCTCAACAATATTGTAATGTATAATATGTGTACACATGGGACAACACTATAATTTATGATTTAAAATGTCATTCAATATGACGACAATGAGAATTCGATTAAAAATTAACCATAGCGACTTGTTTTGAAAGATGTATAATTAAATTGACGAATATGGAACATTGCAATTAATAATAACATGCAATTGTCAGTTAAAATTAAATTGGTATATGTTAGTGCCCAATGACCTCGATATATGATGTTTACCAATGAAATCCTAATACTCAAATTAACTTAGTTATTGAAAGACAACTTTACGTACGAAAATTGAAGTGTAGGAACAAGTATTACTGAATTTGTGCTAATAATCTTAACACATATGAGGTTGGAATAGCATGGATAAAGTTTATCAATTATATACGTAATAACAATACGAGTAGATTTAATGTCTTAAAAATGTTTTTATTCTATTGTCCCTTAAACCTAGGTAAGTTTCAACTAACTACCACACTGGCGCAAGCTTAGGCCATGAATATATTGGATACTATGTGTCGGGCTATTATCGTCCAATGATAGGTATGTATAAAAATCGTGATGCAACCAATTATATCTGAGTATTTATCATCATGATGAAACATATTTCATACTTTGTAAACATAATTTGAATTATAGATATTGGACACCAAGTTTTCTGCAGTCAACATTTGGTTCCTTTATATGCTGACTAATTTGAAATACTTTGATTCTTAGCTAATGCAATCGTAGCAGTTGCGAACAAAAGTGGGAAATTACTAACACCATGGCTGTCTGAACTCGATATGTTAATTCTATTATCTATCTACCCACTGTGCATTGAGCTAACGAGACTCCAGAAAAATACAGAGGGACTATCTCGATGTTTGATATACGAACACGTACTTAATCAAAAGTGAAGAACCAACAACTACTCACATAAACCGAAAAAGATTTAGTCAAATGAAACCAATTCTGAAGATCTGCCATCCACATAAACATTTGAACCTTCCCTATGATATCACTCATGCAAGGAAAGGCTGATGTCAACCGACGACCAGCTGCGCCCATAAATAACGATCGTATTGGAAGGTCCTAATGAATTGGTAACAGGGGGAGAAAATTTGGGTCCTTAATCGCAGAAAAAACTCGCACACCAAAAATAATTTCCATCATGAAACTCTCAGAGGCGACTTTTTAAGGGTGTGGGGATATCCGTTCCCAACAGTCAAAAATACGTTTGAGTAATTTCCCCACGAAAAAATAATATGAAAGGGGTGAATGATACTTTCTAATCCGACCTGATCGAAATGCAAGATTGCTCTACAAAATTGACCAAGCTCATTTTGCTGATCATATATTGCAAATTTAGACCACCCCTTCAAATGAAAATGCGGGAAATTTGAAAAGAAGTGGATTATCTTTTTTGGGCATTTAGAGATGGTTTTTTTTTTACATTTGCAAAATGATTTTAATGTCAAGGAGTTATGTTGTTATTTTATGGTATGCCTGTTTTACTAAAGGGTTTTGTAAGCAGGAGTTAGTTCTTATTTTAGTATGCGTATACCTGGCTATGTAATGTCAAGGGTTATTTTGGGTATTTTAAGGTATCCCAGATAAATGGTCAAACTGTAAGACAAAAGTTATGTTTTTAATTTTTATGGATCTTATATTTTGGGCTAGTGTTGTCTAGGGTTTAGCATTTTATGGATGCCGTATACCATGGTCAGTGTAATGTCAAAGTTAGTTCTTTTTTTAGGGTGTCCTTATATCAGGGTCTGTGTAATGTCAAGGGTTATGTTCATTTTATGGAACCCAGTTTTAATAATGGTTACTGTAATGTCAAGGAGTTATGTTCTTAATTTAGGGGTTGCCGAAATACCAGGTCAGTGCATGCAAGAATTATGTTTTTATTTATGGATCCGATACTTGGTTAGGAAATGTAAAATTATGTTCTTTTTTTATGGTAGGCCTGTATACATTTCAGGAATGTAAAGGGAGTTATTTGTTTTTTTTTTGGTATGCCAGATACAATGGTTACTGTAATGTAAGGGTTAGTTCTTTTTTGGATGCCTTATACCATGGTCTGGAATGTAAAGTTATTTTCTTATTTTTTTCATCCTGATACTCATTGCTAGTGTAATGTCAGGTTTTGGGGATTTTTGGATCCCTGTATATCATGATTGTGTAATGTTAAGTTATGCTTATTTTGGGGTTGCCTTTATTTTGGGCCCTAGGTAATGTCGGGTTTATGTTTTTATTTTTATGGATCCCATACTCAGGGTTCTATTAATGTCTAGGGATATGTTCTTTTTTTATGGATCCCTGTAACAATTTTAGTGTAATGCCCAAGGGAGTTTTAGTTTTTTTTATTATGCCTGATATCTGGCCTAGGTAATGTAAGGGGTTATGTTTTTTTTTTAAATGGATGCCAATACTAATGGTTAAGTAATGTAAAGGGAAAAGATGTTCTTATTTTAGGGTTCTTATATAGGGTATTTTTGAAATGTCGGTTTTATGTTCTTTTTTTTATGGTATGCCTTTTATGCTCAGGGCCCTAGTGTAATGTCAAGGGTTTATGTTGTTATTTTTGGTATCCCTGATACTCATGGTCTAGTGTATGAGGGTTTTTGCCCCTTGCAAATGGTAGTCTTTTTAAAAAATAGTACTCCATTTTACTAGTTTCCCTTTTTAGTGAATCATCGGGGGAAATTTTACCTTTAAAGAATGGGGTTTTTTTTCAGGGAGTCTTTTTCCCAAAGGGAATTTCAGATGATTATTCAGGTTGATGCTTTCTCGGGATATATTAAACTGTGTTTTTTTGTTTGTTCCAGTGCATGTGTGTCTCCCCTTCCCCTTATTTTTCGTTTGGTAGCAAGCAAGAAAAATCTTAAAAATGCAATTTATATTTTTCAAATCAATTTGCAAACTTGTTGTTGTTTGTCATAATGTATAGATGGCCTCTAATATAAGTGTATTAATTTAAGATTTATTTTGTGTCCATGCTCTCTTGATTTTTTTATGTTAATCGTCGTCCTCCTTGCTTTTCTTTAGCCCTGCTGTGCTCTAAAGGGGCGTAACACAGTAGATAGAAAGATCTCAAATAAGGCTGCAGAGACCCAGTTGCTAAATGGCTAGATCTTACCCAAGTGGGGCTATAGAGGTCCAGATGGTTATTGCGAAACCACGTGGGGCCTTTGTTGTTCATTGGCTAGAGCGATCCAAATAATAATCGCTTCAAGAAGGAGGAAGTTTCACCATTCGCCCACTTGAGGGCAATGCAAAATTGCAGTATTGTGCATTAAAGTGTGTCACGAATGTTTTTTGTGATCTTTTTAATATTTTCTCTTGTGTAACTATTTTTGTGTGAAGTGTTTTCGTTATAATCTGTTCCACCACATATCTAACATAAGTAGTGCGTATGGTGTAAACAAACATAGTGCGTGACCATGTACTCATTCGCATATTTTTGCTTGTTTAGGTTATGTATTTTTCAGAGTTTCGTGTACATGAAAATTAAATATGATGATTTTTGCAATGTTTTAATGTAGTGCACACATAGGAAAATAAGCAGTGATTGGCATAAGTTCAGACTGAAACCACCCAAATATTTCGGTATACGAGATAATGTAAACATTTACACACTGTATTCTAATTTTGTAAAGAGTAATTATATTAAATCTAAGCAGTGTTCATTTGTTTTAAAATTTCATCAGTGTTATCATGTGCCCATTTAATCCCATCATGAAAGAGTAAGTTAATTTTAAGTTTTTCATTTATTCAGATGGGAACGTCGTGCAGGGTAGCCGACTCCCGCGCCTGGACACAATAGTAGAATCCTGGCAACTGAGTAGGGTGGACGTCGCGCGCGGCCTCCCGGCCCTTCATCCACTTTGTATAATGATTTAACTGCAATATCATTTTTTAGTTTACTGGAACATGTAACTATTCATTTTTCAGCCCGGAGAGAGCGTTGTCCCATAGCTCAGCCTGCCTTTTATGCAGCTTAGTGTGATTTCGCAATTTTAATATCACGTAAGCGTCATGCCTTTTTAACCGTTTTAAGAGCTCTTCAAGCTATAGTGGAGATGTAAAGTATTAGTCCCTCTTCGGAGGGAATTACAGAGAATAAAATGTCGTCAGATAAAATGTGAATGTTATTATTTTCTCCAACCACAACACGCTTGCTTAAGCTATTCTGTCGTTCAACCCCAGGGCATAGAGTTGGCCAAAACAATCTCTGTACGGGAGTGAGGAAGTGTTGAGAGCGGCTATAAACACCTCTCACTATTCTAGGCCTATGGAATACAGGACAACTTACTCTGGATCATCAAAGGCGGCCACATTCAGGGCTGTCGACCATATGCCCTACATCCTCATGTTCTCTGTGCTGGCTCCCTTGGAAGTATAAGAGTCCGGCTGACCTCTGACGTAGACCATTAACAATCACGTTACCTCATATTTCCCTCTGTTGTTCCTATCTGCAGCACCATCTCGCTTTAGTTTCCTAATAAATATAAACTTTCTAATATAGCATGTTTATGATTTATTGTTTCTCTGCATTCAAAAACGTCTTTTATATTGCTTTATAATTTATATCACGCAATTCAGATTTCACAACGTGTATTATGACTTGTTTGGTGCTTGATATATGTGGCAAAATGCTTGGTAATGCTCGTCGATGGTGTGATTCTGAACGGCCAAAAAGTTATGTGTCGAACATAAGAGACCAAAAAGTGCCAACGTCTGCAATTTTACAGTAAAGCCATTCTCCTTTGTTTAAACACAACTGTAATTTAAACATTTTGTATTCACCGCATGCAAGTTGTCACAACACCATTAAGTAATGAGCATTAGAAAAACCAGTATATGTTTGTAGTTTCCATACTGATGCAATAAATATTACATAAATATTCCTTTATGCTACTGTAAATAAAGTTGTATATTTTAGTTACTTATTTAGGAGGCTTGTTGAGGATATATAATTATTGCATTTTAGTATTTTTATGTTCACAGTTTATTAAGCTGTCAGCGCAAGTGGTTCCAAACTACCATTCAGTCTGTATTTCACTTGGTGGCAACAGGTTTTGAAATACATCACTTAAAATTGCTTATTTACTTTATAATGTAGTATAATCGCAACAAGGCTGATAAGTACATAATTATTTGTTCAACAATCGCATGTCAACATGCAATTCATTAGCAATTTTCATATGCAAATTAGAACGTTTACCCGTAACATTATCACGAAAACTATTTCCCCATAGAGAATCGGAACAATTACTGTTAACGCAAACACGCATCAAGTTCTGATTGTGCGAAATAAAACTGATTTATAAAGTCTGTTGTATATTGCTGCACGATACATGCTACATGGGAACACGCACATTGGCAAGAGCCAATTACCCTGCTTGCCACCACCAGGGCTTCCCCCATTCCACATTTCTTCAAGGGTTATCGCCAGAGGCGGCTAAGAGGACGATGGGGAAACCTATTAGGCACCCTCTCTTCTGGGAAGTGCACATGTGCTGGTGCACATGTTTTAGGCCTGGTGCCCACTATTACCAACATGCCGCCCACCTTGAAAGGCCGGACTTTCAGAGATTACTCACAATACTATTGAATCATACACATAATGCACTTACTGAACATAACATGAAACTCACAGAACACATAACTGATTGATTCACTGAATACCTACATTAT
Organism: Dryococelus australis; assembly: GCA_029891345.1. Taxonomy (NCBI): domain Eukaryota; kingdom Metazoa; phylum Arthropoda; class Insecta; order Phasmatodea; family Phasmatidae; genus Dryococelus; species Dryococelus australis. The sequence goes on from CM057000.1 coordinate 21,674,490, forward strand.
TATGTACATTACTTTATATTTACAAAAAGCACACATTAACACAGTGTCTACTGACACATGTGATCTACATTTAGAAAAAAATTCCCTTTTGTTCTTAGTTAATACACTGTACATATTGTGTGTCTCGAAATGGAAAAGCATGGCTGTTCTGGTAATGAATGGCAGGGGACAGAGCTTGGTGATTGCTCACTTGAATATACCAGAGATTGTACTCAATGATACAACTGGAAATCTTCCATACTCACTGGTGTGAAGATCCACAACACTTCCCATGATCCACTTAAGTGGGCAGATGGTCGTCTTTGATGATAACCAGCTCTCACAACTTCCAGGTACCGGATTTCTGTGGTCCTCTTGAGACCACCAAAGTGGGGAGATCGAGGTGGTGCAAAGAGCCATTAATTTTTTCGATGGCCAACATATTTCTTATGCCACCTTGGTGTTCTTCAGTCTGATACAGTTGGTGCAACTCAGTTCGATCTATGTGTGCTACAACCCAACTTTGTAGAATTATCACTGTATATGTGGGCACACCTCCCATGCCACGAGATAAAGTGTTTTAAAGCAGCCAAAAATTCAGCAGTAGAGAGTCCTATCTCAAGTTCTGTGTATATAGCCACCAAGGGACACACAAATATGGCCAGATAGCCCTTGATGGGGGAACCTTGTTTAAGACTTGACCGAACATGCACAGGTCTGCAGAAGTATATGCTGTGTGCAAGAATGGTCTACATGGTCAGCAGCCTCTGGGAAGGAAGTCACACATGAGTTGCTGAGCCATCCTGGGCTTGTTCTTGAAACACCACATGCACTCATTAACTGTCTTGCATGCTAGATCATGCTCCCTTAAAGACCAGTATTTTGGTATAATCCCTGCAAGCAAGAGTTGTGGTTCAGCATGAAAGTGTCTGAAATGTTGATTTGATGAAAACTGATGAAGTGTTCTTATGGCCAGAAATGGTGCTGAGGCTGTCCCGTATGTGCAGTCTTGAGCTTGTAGATTTTGATTGCAATGTTGAGGTCATCATGCCATAAGATCCTTTTTATTTATACTTGGGATAGATCGATGAGATTATGTTGCCACATCATGGGCAATGTCAGCTCTCATGTAAACTCGATGGGTTCGGAAATGAGTTATGGAGAAAACCAGTTTGTTGGATTGTAGGTCCAACCAGCAATAGGTCATTGAGTGACAGTCCTGCGATGACTTACTGAAGTATAAAAAACAACTCGCAACTTTGTAATTGTGCTAGACTCCTTTATGACTGCGTGACAAGCCAAGTAGAATCGGTTAGGAATGCTAACAGTGTCATCAATGATTTGTTCCAAGCGATCTTGCAAAAATATTCTTGCATAAATTCGGAGTACTTTTGTTTGAGAGGACAGTCTTGATCAACTTCCTTTCCAGTAGATGCAGTTGCATTTGTCCCCCCTCTCTTGGTTGCCTTAATGTTAACATATTCTTAAATAATGACTTGACTATGTAACATCCTTGATCATTTCGTATAGTAGTCTAGGTGTAGTTTGTTTCACATAACATTTTATCAGGTAAGAAGTGAGATTTTGGGTTAATGCATATTTCCAGTTTGCCAGAAGTTCTGTATTTCTTTGCAAATACTCATTGGTGATAATATGGCATGTGTACAAGGGTTTAGTGTTAGGTGAGGTTACCCGTCCAGATGCAACCCAACAACAAGGGTTCTGAAATGTTGGTGTTTTCAGCACGCTTGAATGTAGTCATGGCTATGTATCTAACTTTGACCTAAAACATCCTGCAGCATGTGCCTTGCAGTTGATTGACAATGAAATTAATTTTCTTTGTCCACTAGTGTAGTTCGTGAGTGTTTGGAGAAAGGAAGAGAAGTCATATGAAATAGAGAGGCATACGATACACTTCAGGCACCTAATTTGAGATTAGTGAATTTATGTAGCTGAACTGCATGGCAAAATGTCTGATTTTCCCCTTCATGTTATGCCATCTGTGAATATGGTGCATTTAGCCTGCTGTACAGAATGATTGACATGGATCCGTGCTATTGCAGTAACTAATAGGATGTTGTGCTTCTTCTTCCTTTAATTATATGAATTTCTGCTCATCGCGATTTTTTTTGACGTGAGCTTGGTTAGACTACCCGCATGGGAATAGAGCGAATCGTTTTTTTTTTTCTCTTTGCTGAGGATTAGTTCATGCTCAATATACTTTTTCGAACCTTGTCAATGAAAAACTTAATTCACTTCTTTTATGCTGAATGCTTCAAGTTCAGCTGATAGCGACCGTAAACATACAATCTGGTGAGCCGATTTGCATCACATGGGTGTGATGGTGAATTGCGAGCGTATTGAACTGGGGAGTGAATGTAAGGGGGAAAATTGCCGTTGTGCTCACACCTCCCTATTTATGGTTTTCGCTGGATGCTGTTTTGACTCCCTTCTGTATGTGTGTCGACCGTTCTGCCATGTTAATCAAAGTGCCCACTCTCGTACGGTTTTACCTAAATGAGATCACATTGCGAGTCGCAACTATGTGTTTACATTACATTTCATCGTGTCGGAACAATGTTGACGTCCGGTTGACGAGCTACGTCGACGCAATTAGTTCCCGATTTTCGGAATACATCGGCGACCCGGATGACCAAATGTGATGCAAAACACGTCTTCAATGTGAGACAATAAACTAATTTTTAGTCTGATGTTTGATGCTGCACAGTATTGATTGATGATGCATGAATTATAAATTATAAAATATTTCAAAGTTCTATCTATCTTCAACGGAAAATTCGAAAACAATATAGAATTAGTCATATGAGCTTCGCTCACGCTTTTTCCTTCATTGCTATAGAATGGCTGCGACTTCTGCTGCTGCTACAGAATGTTTTTCATTGTGGCCGTCTATTGCAGTAACTAAATCAATTTTGTACTCTCAAATTCTTCCCTTTCAATTAATTGAGTTTGTGAATCATCAGCGATTTATATTTATGACTGAACATTGTCAAACTCAGCACAGCACTGGTCCAATTTAGGGAGGTGTAATCTTGGTTGTTTTCTCTCTTTCTGAGGATTAGTATCAATGCTATCAATATACTTTTTGAACCTTGTCATGCGAGACTTAATTCGACTTCTTTTCACTGCTTAAGCCTTCAGAAGTTCAGCTATAGCGACTCGTAAACCCATACAACTGCTTGGCCCATTTAGAACACTGGGATAAGTGATTGTGAATTGCGAGCGATATGAAATGGGGATGAAGTAAAGGGAAAATTGGTTGAGCTCACACCCTCACCAGTTGGTTATTCGCTGGATCTCGTCTCCTACACTCCTTCCTGTAGAGTCACGATCCGTTCTCGCAGTGTTCACATAGTGGCGCACACTGTCCGCACCTTCGATGAGAGTCCACACGGAGTTCGCAAACCATCTTGTTTACAGTACCAGTTCATCTCTCGTCCGACCAATGTTGACGTGGTGACGAGCACGTCGACGCAATTAGTCCGATTTTTCGGAATACATCCGGCCGCCCGGAGGACCAAAATGTAGATGCAAACACGCGTCATGTTCTGATGGTGAGAAATCAAACTAATTTTTACAGTCTGATGTTTGATGCTGCACAGTATATGCACCGAAGATGCATGAATTATTAAATTAATATAATAATTTTTCAAAGTATTTCTTTCTTTATCTTCAATACGGAAGAATTCGAAAACACCAATATAGCAAATAATATCATCATTGAGTTCATCACGCTTATTTCTTTCATTCTATAGGAATGAAACTACAGCCGCAACTTCGTGAAGTAGCAAAATTGCAATAAGTTTTAATCACGTTCAAAGACAATTTAAATGCTCTTAATTGTTGCGTATTGCAAAACACAGTACGATTAAAGCAACATAGGCTATTTTTGCATCAAGTAGCATATTGTATAATGAAATTAATTATGAAACACACTATTTGAGAATTTCACAAAAAAATAATAACAACAGAGTAACTTTTTTTATTTAGATGTGACGGGTATCAGACAAAGTGACTGAAGAATATTTGTCGGTAAATAAATTTGCTTACACCTACCAGTTATATATTCAATCTTAAATGCAGTTACATTTATATATTGCTAGTTGTACTTCGTTATGGTCAATTACTACTTTCCTCCATAAGTGCGGGAATTTTCATCCTACAAATTCCACGTACAAACTTGAGTAACTGCTGATATATTACGTGAATACTAATTTATGTATGATAAGTGACGATATAATTTTATGTTCTTTTCCAGCTGAATGGCGAACTTATAATCTGTTTTAGTTAATTCTACTATTTGTCAATATTTGCTGCCCTCTCCTCCCCTAAAATCATAATACTGACTCCACCACTGTAGGTGGTGGTTTAAAAACTCGTGAAATTTAATGTTTATATATAAATTTTGTGTGTACTTGAGTAATTTTTTTATTTATTTTTATAACATGCATTTATTTTGAAACTCTCCGTTTAATGTTCCATAGACATAATTTCGTTTCAGTTCAATTAAATATCTTTATGCTCTATAAAAGAATAAAAAATAATTATCATGTGCAGAAAATTAGTCTGATAAGGCATATCACATTAATGAGAGAGTTGTTGTTTTAAAACAATGCGTCATTTATGTGATATGCTTTTATGTAGCCAATCTCAGCGTTACAATACCTCCGCACAACACTGCGAAATTGTACGAAAAATTATGCTGTATATTACTGAATAACATTAATCCATGTTCATTTACGCACAACGCATTTAAATAAGGAAATCAGTAGCTATTTATAAATTCCACCAATCACGAACATTCGACCCTAAACAAACCGCACGGCTAAGTGTTAGTTTCATGGACCATTTTCACTCTAATATCGAGTAATACGTATAGGATCTTCAGAAATACGATCATTCTTTCTAAAGCATTATTTGAAAAGTCAATCGATCAGTAGGGATGGAACAATCGCGGTTTTATATTTCAGCCACCTCTTTATTACATGCAAAGTCTTATTTATGAGTTGGTATGCAGCTTTCTGGCAGAAAATTGCACGAACATTTTCGTTCGTTTAAAACCAGGATATTCAGCACTATTACTGCTACATTGAACTTGATGCCTGTTACAAGCAAAACTCTTCTATTGTTTCGAGATATTGTTGTAGTGGTGCCACCTATGTCGTAAATGTGAACAAGATAGTGCTTGTGGGTTTAACCAGGGAACAAAGTTCATTTGCCTATGACAAACAACTGTCGTTTTGCCTAAAATTGCAGTCCTCACTTAATTTTACATACAGTCGTTTTGCTTAAAATCTTTTTGCATAAAGTCGTTTTGCCTAAAACCATTTCGCCTAATGAGCTAGCTCCTAGCTTAACTTACCAGGAAGTCGATTTGCCTAAAGTAGATTTGTCTAAAAGTCATTTTGCCTAAAGTTATTTAAGCCTAAATTCTTTTTAACTAATTTTTGGCAAAACAATTAGGACATAAATGGGTACTCGTAATTGTATATACATGTTTACATTTAGACGTACGTAAATTATTTTCTATAGAAAACCTTTTGCATCAAATTCTCGAATTCGTTGCTGTTATTTTAGTACAAATAAAAAAGGTAAATGTTTAGATAATACTGTTTTCCCGGAAAGTTGTAACATACACTGCCAAAGTTATGATTGCAGATTATCACGTTGAAATAAAGCCTCCCAAAAGTGTTATGATTCTGAGAATTTAATCTTTAGCATCGGATTTAAATAAAAGCAGTTAAATTTTACTTGTACTACTTACTCAACTGTTAAATTGCGCACTACTTTTTCTTATTTCATGATTTTGTGTTATTTACTTATACCCTACGCCTTAACTGATGTGACATTTGCTGTCTTTCGCTGTCAGTGATACAATATTTGCTGCCTGGCACAAAATTATAAAAATTTGTGAGCGTGGCAGTCTTCTGAAAGACAATAGTAAACGACAAAGGTTATATACATTATAATACTATATAATATATATATATATATATATATATATATATATATATATATATACGTCGTCGTCGCACCTCTTCTATCGAATTTAAAACATTTTCCGCTTTTAGATTGTAGACACTTTACTCATCATATCTGAAGCAATATCCTAACTACTTCTTCAACAAGGGAGCGACGCTAGCGCCTGTCGCCCGAGACACTAGCGCTCGTCACCGAACATTTATTAAGACTCTCTGGCCACCTGCGCGCTCCTTGGCCAAACTTCTCCTCGCTGCCTACTCAAGATACACCCCCCCCCCCCCCACCGACCTTCCTTTTTTTTGTATACTTATTGTTTTCTATTGACGACTGTGCACTTCCATTCCCTTCCATCTTAGTCCGGCAGACCTGCTGCTCAACTATTAGCTGCTCCAGCTTGTTCAACTCTTAACGATATGTGAAATATTTTCGCCAGCTACCTAGGTGTGATATGACGTCTGACAGAGTAATTTAACCGACTTGCTGCTAGTGATCAAGTTGCCCCGCCGATTTCTGCACTTTCCATAGTTATCGGCTTTGGAACGGCTACGCCGGGGTCCGTTGCTATCAACAGGATGGACAGCATTCCACGCAATTATCCATTAGTTGGGTGGTTTGTACTTTCGTCCACGAATACTAAGCATGGCGTTTTACATGGCGAGTGTTCGTTTGATGTATCGTAAAGTCGCTGTAAGCCGTGCGGTAACCTTCAGTTGCCTGGCTAGGTTTTAACCTTCAGTTGCCTGCTAGGTTTTTCTTAAACGAATTTTTCACTACCATTTTTATCGGCAACAGGTTAGTGTTAGGGTTTACCGGAGTTCCCCATTTGACTGTTTTAACACTAGGGTTTGGCTGGCGCTGTTTGCTTTGTGGGCTATTCAAGCGAACTACGTTTATTGTAATGATGAGTTTTGGTATTCTAATTCCGACCTGTAATATCCGCCGGAGAAGATTCCAGGTTCGTATGTGTCGGCTATGAAAGGGCACTTGATGTCACCCAGCACCACGTGTCTGGTGTCTTGGCTTCATGTTCAAAGGTATTGGGCTGAGTTGGAGGCGAGTCCCATTGAGCAATACGAATTGTATGAAAAATGAAATAGTTTGTATTCTAGCCGAGGGCTCATGAGTAGTAGTTTTTGTAGGTTTTCGGACCTCCTTGGAATGTTGAGTACATGGCTCGCCAGCCAGATTCGCAGCGATATAATATTTCTAATGGATTCGTACACACGTTTGGCCCTTGACGGATACTAGCTGTTCAGTGTAATTACTTGACCTCTCGTGTATTCGTCATCGTTCAAACCAGGCTTGAACCAAAGAATAAACATTTAGTTTGCTATTCTTGCTGCTAGTTATGAAATCAATAAGTTTTCTTGTCAATTGCAGATGTATCACATTGTGCTAAATAAAGGTTGGCTGGACGAACCAAATTAAGGTTACTAACAGGGACGAAAGATAGATGGTAAGTGGATGGTTTTCCCTGTATTGATTGATCACTATTGTCCATATCACTTTGGTGAAACAGTCAAGCGTTTATATCATTTGTTTTTTTATGTGGCGCTAATGCACTCACTTTTTAGGTAAATCCTTGTTGTCAGTATACATGTTAACGCGTTGCTGCGCACTTTTCAAATTAAGTATCATGAGAAGTTTAAACAATCAGGCGCTTGTCGTGCACGCTATTTGATACAAAGTATTGAGTGTTTAATTTTCCATCCTCCTCCTGAGGGTGTATTTTAAATGGTTAATTATTTTCGATATTGTATTTAGAGCTTATGCTAATTTTGCCGTTGTATTTCAAGGAGTTGTATGTTGCTACATGAAAGTAAATGTACGTGATGAAGGCCGGTCCTCGCTCTTAGTTGTAACCTTCTTAAGTTGATAAATGTTATTCTTATTCCCTGTGCATTATTTAAGAAAGGGCGCACAAGTATTGATTGGCTATAATACACTGTGAACTGAGAGATGAGATATTAATTGCATTCAGATACATTATTTTTTATGATAATCGATTTTTATGATATAAAATGCCAATGCCTATGTTAATTGGCAATGCGATCTTTTTAATTGTTATCTATATTGTGTATATTACGTCACTGTATATTGAAATAGTTGCTGGAGGTTTTCACTTACTAAACATGCAACATATATTATATTATATATATCAATATATATTAATATACTAGCTTTATCAACACACACACAACAAAAAAAAAAAAACAAACATATATATAATATATATATATATATATATATATATTATATATGATGAAAGCTTGTAAGTAGTTTAAAAGCATGTCTTTAAACTGTTCACAGTTGCTGTGAGTGCACCAGCTCTTCACGTAGCTTGAAGTGTAGATTTGGAAAGAGAAACGAAATATATCAGCTCGTTTCGTTTTACAAGCTATTCAATACTTGGATAGTCTGGCATTTATCACAGTTATTGAAAGGAAAAATTAATATTTAATACTTGAAACGCCTTTTTTTAAATTAATTGGCGTTTTCTGCTCACGGTTATTCGGTTACTGCTTGAAACTTGCTTACTTAACAAAAACATATATTTACTGTCCTCAATGTAAATTACATTTTAATCGAAACAAGTCCAAACAAATAAAGTACACTTCCTTAAAGTATTTGAAGCGCAAGCATGTATAAATGCATGTACAAAGAAAATATCAAATCAACATCGCATTTGCATCAGTAGTGTTGTGGCAATTCAGGCATCCACAAACTCAGCAAGCGCCATGCAGTCCACAGTGCCAAACCATATAATAAATACTTCACAGTTGTGTGGAGAATGTAGAGTCTGGGGAAAAAAAAAACACATACAATATTAATCAATATCCTAGGTAAATGCTGTACATGGTAATATGCGCGCTTTTGAAAACAACCTTTGAATATTATCACTGCTTGTTAACTTCACACATTATGACGTAAACACTGGCATGCGGACCTCTATAGGCTGTTCACAGTATAATGAACACTTTTGAAAGTCCTGCTTAAGATCTACTTGTATGCACGTCATGGATTCTTCCGCCTTCTGTAAAAATAACATTGACAAGGCTTCATCACTTTATTCATACGTCGGTCAAGTGAAAGTGTGAAATTATTAGAAATTAAAATACTTTACAAGTATGCTTACTTTTGCACCTAGATGTATTTAAAAAAAAACAGAAAGCGAAATAAATAATTTAAGTTATCTCTGATGGTTACCTAAAAATTGTATTCGACGTCAAGATATGGAACTACGTTTCATCAATAGTTACCAACTTTACTAGGCGCATGTCAACTCAGTGCGCCCGTTAATATATATACCAGGCAAGAGCAGTGACATTTTTCTAAGGTTGATTTCAAAAGTGCTCACTTTATCGTGAACAGCCATTTGTTAGCTTGTCAGTGAAATAAGTAGAATAAGTGGCAAGTATTGACATATGGCTATTGTGATGGTTAAACTAACGGCTAAATTCCGTTTGTGATATCGTTCCATTTTCACATTAAAGCACAAACCGGCTTATTAGTGCCCAATTCATTTTTAATAATTTCTCGTTTTAACCTGGTTGACGCATAATTGACGTCATTAGACCCATGGTAATGTAATTTTCACATACGCGGAAGAATACAAAACGAGGAGAGAATTAGATTTTTAGGCTTTATTTCACTATAAATTTTCATTTTATCACCTTAAAGAGATTTATAAAAGGATCACACAAATGTAAACTTTCCAAGTCAAATGATTATAGTTTTTTCAAACTATAGCAACGTAAAGTCGAAGATTTCGGAATATGGGAGCCCAAGTTGCTATGTTTCTAATTAACTTTAACAAATAAATCACATATCATGTGATATATATCATGGACACAACTTGTTAATAAAGTATCAAGAATATTTAACAATTGTTACTCGGATACTGGTATCCTGAATCTATTTTTAAAATAGGTATTTATGTTTGTGCCAGAACATTTTTTTCGCCCAACAGAAAATAATAAATATTAATATTATTTTCTTTCTGACTAACAAAAATGTGTTGAAAAAAAATAGAAATACATATTTTAAATAAAATAAAGGATGCCAGTACTCGAGTAGTGATTGTTAGATAGTATTGACGATTAATATGTTTTGTAAATGATACAGATCGTAATATGAGATCTGATTTATTTTGCAAAGTTAATTAGGCTTCCATGCTCCGAAATTTTCGAATTATTGGTGCTATATTTTTAAAACTATAACCATTTGAGTACAAATATTTACTTTTTTGTGGTCCTTGTATAAATCTTTTGCGGATAACGAAATAATTTGTCGTGACATATAGCTTTAATAAAGTCTTTTAGAAGTGCTCACTTTACAGTGAACAGCTTTCAGTTGTGTGCCTGAATAAATCTTCGATTGCTTATAATCAGTTAATGGGCTAGTCAGGTTAATGTTCAGTAAGAAAACCATGCAATATGGAGTTCGTTCATCCTGCGTGGACTTTTGGTGGCACTTGTGGAATATGTCGGGTGGAATGAATTGCACTGACAGTTATTTTATGTTGACATATGATGTGGGGACTTTCAATGGGAATATTTGTACTGGGACCCTTCCAGAGACGGGAAATTATGATAAATGAGAAACAAATATTTCCTGTGGACAAACTAAATAATTTGTTGCGGCCTAAATTAAAATTATCATCCTTTCTACGCCAACGGTAATATATGATGATGGTGGTTAGGCAAGTAATTGTAATGATTATGAGTAATTGATGAGATTAATTCATATGTCTTGCCAACCACCTGTTAGTAATGAAGATGCACTATTCATATCGTTTGCCATAAAACAGTAACATTCAAATGCAATATTAAACGAGATCTGACTATTTAAAGTTGTTTTCTTGAATGTAAATCTTAAGTTACGTATATTAAATACGAAAGGGGTCTGATACGAGGAAACGAGGAAAGAGAAATAGGGAGTGGGCAAAACCCAAAGTGTTCGGACCCTCTTCGGAAGGGGAAGGAACAGTGGAAACTGTTAGATAACTTTCAGAAACAGACAAAAAGCTGTCTGGCGATAGTTGATCTCCTTCCTGTATGATTGCGCCACGAGTATTAGGAAAGCAATTTACAGGGTTACATTGTATGAGGATGGGAAACTACAAAACGATATTTTTCTACAAATAAATCTTTGGAAATCTGTTGCCAAACAAAACATTTCTGTCGTAAGACTGCAGGTGACCAATTTCATGTTCATAAGATATTTCAGTATGACACATAAAAACTTAATAATCATTTCCATTTGTCTAATGCATATTAAGAGTACAAGAGTCTGGCAGGCTATTTGTTACAATTCGATATTAAATTTATACATTCCACAGCAACGAGTGATGCTCCAATTTACATGCAGCATTACAAATATAATCGTAGCAAGTAGGTTTCCAAATATTTTTGTAACCATATTCACTACCTTTCAAGGCGGAGAAAATTGTAGAAGTTTCACACTTTCAGTGCTACGTATTTATTTTTAGTGATAATACGTACATTCTACGTTGAGTTTGACGATATAATAAAACTTAATGACACGTGGAAAGAGAACTATGAAGGAAAATAAAAACATGGAAAACAGTGATATGCTGATTGATTACTTACTCTGTGTCAGCACGCTTGGAAGGGTTTGTAACTATTCGGTAGGGACATATGGTAACATTTAATTCGAACAGTTAACCAAATTTATCAGGGAGAAGGATCTTGTGTGATTGGTCGTTACTATGATTTATTCTATTGTAAATAAATATTCTTTAGTTGTTCGAGAGATACATGATTGTTAATAGTAGTAAATTTATTGTAGATACCTTTATTATCACGAGATTTGAACTCTTTAATTCAAGACGTTTAACTAGAGGCAAGAATTGCGCGCGAGAGAATTTTTTTTAGCAGCAAAGATTCTATACAAGTATGTTTCACCGTTTAGTATAATTAGAGTTGAATAAAACTACACTAATATTAGCGGATTCAATTGCTTTCACATTTACGAGCTTTTCCTTGTCGCGTGTAGTTTTTTTAGGCACGCATTGTTGGAGAGAGCATACTTAATGCATTAGCACCTAACTTCATTACCTATTAAAACAAATCGAAAGACCTATTCATGGTTACAAACATTCTCGGTGAGGTGACTACACTAACACTATATTCTTCAGTAACAAACTTGATTTCATTGTAGTTATCTAAAGAACGAATGTAGAATTTCAACACATCCTAATCTGATATTCCTTCTACCCAAGATGGCAAACAGATTTTGGCTGATCCTAAATTTCAACTAATTTAACCTTCCAAATTAATTTCAATACAGGATAATTCACGTTGCTTTCTGTTCGACTGTTGCTCTGAACAGCGTGTGACCTTGGCCATCGTGATGTGTGACTGTCTGTTTCACTGTGAACTGTGTAAACACTAACAGTTCCTGCTCATTTATTATGTAGCTGCCTTGGTTGTGAGATGTAGTAATTCTGGTACAACGCCACGAACATTTTCCACAGAAGAATACGCTGAAATGGTGTTTAATACTCAACTGTAGAAAATTAAGTATGATGATAATTCATTATTTTCGCCTGAAAGGTTTGTTCTTTTCCTTCGCCCTTAATTTTTTTTTAAATTACTCTGTAAATATTGGGAATAGTACCCACATTTACACGACATACTTTGTTTTAAATGATCTAAGAAATATGCATTGTGTGTAGCGGTAACTTCTTGTGAACTATCCTGCATGCACTGCGTTTTTTTATTCAGATATACTCTGAACCAATGTTTCTAAATACTAGCTTAATATAATGCAACTACGCAAGATATGTTTCACTATCTTTTAATTGCAATAATGGGAAAAATTGATAATTTTAACAGAAACTGTACTTACTTTCGATGTGAGTGATCTTCCTTCATCCACACCATTTATCATACCATTAAGTAATATTTCCTTCCTTCATCAAAAATTGCGGTAGGTACTTAGACCAGTTGTAGCAATAAGTGTCCAACGAAAACAACTCTCTGTCTTTGCTCTCGAGTTTGTTGTATAAACTTCGTGTGTTATCAGTTGTAAATGTAAAGCTCCGCAATGAAAAAACATCTCGTCAGTAGTTATGTTGTTGTATTTTTCTGTAGATTTTTAGAATCCTGAAAAAAATACATTCATACACTTTTAATGTTAATAACTCGTATACATGCCAATCAAACCAATTCAAATATTTCTTAAGTACGATTTTTCCCCCTATATGGTAACAATTTTTATATTACTACATAACTATACATTAAACAGTGTTCTATTTTAAAATATTTTTCTGTTTAAAATATTATAATATAATAAAACCACTTGCGTGTTCTTAAATGACACATTTATAAGTCTTATTAAACAATTTAAATAGTAATTGCACTTTTTCTCTGGAACTTATAACATCATACTATGCTTCCGAAATTTACAATTATATTATAAAGCATAAACGAAGTAAATATTGAAAACATCATAATTGGATGAACTACCAGGAAATATCAATACATGTTTTGCTTTTCAAACGTTAATCACTTTCACACACACACTCATATATCCATAAAAGTGGCTACGTCTGCTCAATAGGTGTGTGTTCCTTTCTGGTAACAATAAAAGCCTGACATTGACATAGATTGTCAGAATAACTCGCAGTAGGCGGTTTTAACGCCCATTCTTCCTGTAGGGTAGCTCGTAAGTCTGGAGAGTGATTGGTGGGTTTGGACGTGAAGTAAATTTCTCCTTGGAGCATCCGACATAGTCTATCGGATTTAAGTCGGGAGAGCGAGCAGGCCAGTCGATGCATGCAATAAATTCAGTTTCCAGGAAGACATCAACCAGTTGTGCTTTGCGAGGCCGAGCATTACCATCCATCAGTAGGAAGTCTCGGCTTTCAGTACCTCAAAAACAACCAAACATGTGGTGCCAAGATCTCGTCACGATACCCGACAGCAGCGTAACCTTGCCTGCCTACCCTCACTACGCCATGGAGAGGTGTTCAAGTTGTTGGTATAATGCCTTCACACGTTGTTATTGATCCACCTCTTCCCAATATGTTTGAGGGCCGAAACCGTATTCCAGGTTCTCTCCAGATGTAAACTCGTCAAGAATCTCACTGAAGTTAGAGCCTGGACTTATCCGTAAAGACATCATCGGCTCACTTCTGACTCTCCAGTGAACATGTTGATGGCTCCACTCTAGATGTCTTCGGCTAAGAACGCGCTTCAATAGTTCACATACAGCATGTCTCCCACAATCAATGCCTCCCTGTCTAAGCCTTCTTTACACGTTTTGCTTCGATAGAACTGTTCACTGTACGAAGTGAACTCAAATACCAGTGCTGTTCAGTACTGTGGTTGTACCATCCTGACCTTATAGCCAAATAACAGTAACTTTTTTCTCTGAAGTTACCCATGTTGGCCACCGCCGTGGTCTTCGGGCTAGAGTTCCGGACTCTAAAAACTGCTGTCACGCCCGAAATTCAACAAAACAATGCACATTAAGCCATATTGCCACAGCAGGTTGAATTCGCCCAGCTTCCATTCTTCCTATCGTCCTAGACACCGCAGAGTCGTCCAGGTGTGTTCCCTGTGCTAAAGCTGAATGTGTACACAATGAACATTGCCATTGGACTAATACGGCAGTAAACACTAAGCACTCTGTTTCATAGGGGAACTGACATCACCGTTTTCGTGGATGCAAGTTTACAGTAATGGAGTGGAGTGGAGAAATATGGGTGGCGCTTAACATCGTGGCCTGGAGAGCCGTTGAGGGTGAAGGGATGTGAGTATGGAGATGCGCCACAATGCAAGCATGGGGGAAGCGGGATATCCGCGAGAAAACCCGCCTACCTGCGGCATCGTCCAGCACGTTTCCCACTTGCGAAAATCTAAGAGTGATCCTGCCGGGAATCGAACCCGGTTCGCCTTTGTGAGAGTTGAGTGCTGTAGTCACTACTCCACATGATTTGTGAACAGAATTTCCCTTATAATATCGTAAATTACCAGTTTTCAAAGGCTCACTTACATTGGAGGTCTACCACTCATTCGCAAGGCGAAGTCGAGAAGACATCCTGGCAGGAAATGCAGGAAAAATGCGAGGAACATGTAGGTCGAGTAACTGGTCACGTTGTACAATAAAGGATACCAGATGCACATCTTCAGGGTTTGGTATCCAAAATGGTGAAAATAGATTCATAAACTCTCTGATTGTTAATGGATTGGTGTCTGAAGTCGCGACATTGTAAATACTGACACCCTCGTTGATACTGCAACAAAAAAAAATTATTTTTCCATACGTTTTACAAAATGCACTTTCCAAGTAACGTTTTAACCACAACGTATGATCAGAGGATATATATTTCATTCCATGTCACATATATTAATAGCTATCCCTTGTAGTATTTTTTATTGTGTCAATGTAAATCCACGTTTTTTGGAGTATGGGATACAATTTGAAAAAAAAAGATTGAAATATAACAAACATGTATTTCTACCTTTGCCAAAGCGATATCAGTCAATGTCAAGTGAGAGGCGAGTACTCTAAGCACTATTGCATAACGGGCCATACCACGAATGGACTCAACTAAGAAAAGAGAGGGGAGAAATCTGGGCAACTTGCAATCCACATCGCTCAATATATTGCAAAAGTTAATACAATATTCTACATTATAAATTTCAATTTATACGTTTCCGTGTACAGTGACATGCAAAAAGTCTTGGCGTACTGGTCTAGTATCATGGCGAAGTGCAGCTACTTATCAAGACATAGATTTCACAGTTGGACAAAACACCTGTGGAGATAGATAGAGCCTTAAAATTTTCAGTTCCTGCGCTCGTGCACAGAGCACAATGGGTTAGCAGGTTGCCTAGCCGCCTAATCCCCTATTCCCGATTGACCATAAAAACTGCTAAGACACCCACTTCAAGTAGAACATTTTCTGCATGCCACTATACCCTGGAACAAGTACTGTGTGAATTACGTCAGGAAAGAATAGCCGACTTAACAGCATTTCTGGTCTGAGAGTTAGCGGCTTTGTTCTAGGCCATATTGAGAAATTACGCCGGCAAGGGGATATCGGAGATTACGGAGTGGTAAAATACTGATAGCGGAGGCTGCAGAAGCAACATGATGGATGTTAGTTAATACTGGTATAGCGCACTACACTGGGATCCCGGTTCGAACAATTTCTATCGCTCTGATTATTATCATTTATTCACAAAGCGAAGAAGTGGAGGTATATTATCTGAACATCAGCTGCTTGCAATCTACAAAAAAATTATTAGGTAGACACCCTTTACATCACCTAGAGCATAAGGTTTAACAGACTAACAATCAGCAAATATTCACTGTCAAGCCACCTGTTAAATAGCTGAAGTTCGAAACTAACTTACCCTTTACTTGAAGATAAAGCTGCGGATATGATGCAGTTGGTGACAGTATCTGCTGGGATAATGTCAAGTACTGTGTCCAGATTAGAGATGTTTACACGTAGAATACCACTAGCGACACCAGTGACTATTGCAATGGCACCGTACATGTTGTCGATCCATCCTGGAACGGGGTCTTTTAATGTTCCAACAACTGGAAACATTTGAATTTGCTGGTATCAATAATATGTCTGTGTAAATGTGTAAATTGAAAATAAATTATACTTGAAGTGGTTTTATATATACATGCATATATTTTCTGATTATTTCAAGGGTTAAAATTTTAAGTTAATGCTTATTATGCATTATGAATATAAGCTAAACGAGGGTTGATCTATAGAAATATCTTGACTTACAAATAATTATCACACGTTACTGTGCACTAACTTGTAACATGGAAATATTACTATTTCGCTTTCTAATACCAATGCACGTCTGTTTATGAGACACATTAATAATTTTTATCCAAAAATTTCGGTAACAACTTCAAAGGTAGATAAGCATACCTTTCGGTAATTGTAATCAATACATCTGTAAGTTCATCTACTATATAGGCTAACATATACAGTGCCCTTTCATATCTCGACAATTGCAGTAGCTACTTGAGGATTATATTTTATTAAGTTTTATTACTTATTTCAGGATATTTACAAAGAAAGGGAATATTTTATTATTTTATTCAGCACTATCTTCGCTTAAAATAAAATCAAGAATTTTCTTTGTCTTTTAATATATGATACGAGACGTTTTAATAATGTGTTTTTCTGCATTACTGCCTCTCTTCTAATCAGTTGTTAAGCGAGATGTTTACATTACTGGTATCCATGGAGCTTAATTAGATCTGCTAAAATAACTTAATGTTAATCTGGACAGAGTATCAATCGTCCTTCTATGTTCATAATCACTGAAATGTTGCAGGCGACCTGTTATTATCGCTGTGCAAACTTCGAAACACTTTGCGGGAGTACACAAAGCTGTGATTGTCTCTCTGCAACAAGTGGTAATATGTGAACTGGATAGCTTGGTTATTTCTCTAACATTACCAATTAAATACATTCGTGGCGAAATGAAACTTCCAAAATCATAGAGAAATTTAGAATATTTTTGGATGGAATCATAATTCGGCTGATCATGGTAACGCTTAACTGGGCAACTTTAGTTTAGTCTTTGACCACCTCGTCCCGTTGTGACTTAGGCCAGATTTCCCGATATATTTTATTCAATTATCTGAAAGGTATTTTTAAGTACCACCTAAATGTAAATATCTGTAGTCAATTACAATAGTTGTCAAAATATTGCACCAAAAATTCGAACATTTCGGAATATGAGAGACGAAGTTTCAATGGTATTAATTAACTATGCAACTTAATCGCATGTCATGTGCTCTATTCATATACACGGCTTATTGAATAAGTATTAAGAATATTGAACAATCAGTACACGGTACGGGCATCCTGAATATATTTTACAAAATTGTTTATATTTTTGTCATATCATTTTTATCCGTCCGAGAGAAAATAATATTAACACATATTTATTTCTCTTAGATGAATAAAAATGTGTGGTAAAACATATCAATACGTGTTTTAAAAGAGGTTCAGGATACCAGTATCCTAATACTGATTGTTAATATCCTTTATACTTATTCAATATGAGGTGTACATGATAAATATCACGTGACATCCACTACACCACGATACTCTGGAATGTTTTCTATACTAGTACGTTAACACACGACGATTGTTAACCTTTACACTAAATGCGAGAAAATGCATTACAGTGAAACAGAACTTAAATATGCCGTACAGCTATGAGAGCATCTTCATGAACTGCAATGTCTGGATGAGATCAAAACCCTTATCGATACTGAAACAACATACTTCACTCTCGAAAACCTCTGAGGACAGTAAGCCTCGTGGTTCTCACCTCGTATCTCGAGATGGTGGTCGCCATGGTAGGTCAGATGTGAGATTTCATGAAGTAAAGTAACAGAACTGCATCCTCGGTGCAGATGGTTATTGATGGGCATTGCAGCAAGGCAACTATAGTCTATTCACGGCAAATTGACCACTTTTGAAAGCCTTATAGCATCCATTACACTTATTATGGTCTGTTCCAATATATTTACAATGTTTGAACTAACTTTTAAAAAATCGTCCCAACTATGACGCAATTCAATGTTTTACTCAAAAGTCATGTATCACGGGTGTTCTGAAGTCTGTTTAACATCACAGTTTCTTATTTATGAGTTAATATTATACTTTTAACTTTATGATATTTGAAACTGAAATATTTTCTTTATATATTAAATACATTTAAAAAAAAGAGTGAATGATGTGTTGATAAAGTTAGAAAGAAATAGTTTCTCACGCAAAATTTGATTAAACTCAAAGCGCTCATATATGGTGCGTTGTCTTTTCAGTAATATTTTCCAGACTTGGGTAAGATTTGTTTGCTTGAGGCTGAAGAATATTGTGAAAGTAGATCTTTAGAACGGGTTTAGAAAATTTGAACGTAACCGAGAAAGGACTATGCGTTGTATCCTTTCACCATACGTAGGTGTTTATATATTAGAGAGCATGATCTCTTTATTCATGTGTCATTGAAGTGAAATCGTGTAGTTGTTCATCACTTATATCTGTTTATTATATGGGAATTTTTCAAGGGTGTGAATAAAACAATAAACATAACATGAATGGAAATGAATTAACACAATACTCCCCTAATAAAACACATAGCCTCAGGACTATTTCAATTTCTTCACTGCCAACGGGGCCGTGATAGCTGAGCGGTTAGCCTGCTCGCATCCCTCCAGGTCGAACCGTCTTCAATCCACGGCCAAGTCAACCAGGATTAAGTGTTTTTCTTATAAAGCTTATTTAAAAAGTGCCGACATCACAGTGAATGGACTGTCAGAAGGTTTCGACCTGCCTGCTGCATGCAAAGCTCACCCGCTGGGTAACAAAAACACATCATAAGAAACTGCAAATATGACTTGCACTTTGGAATACTCAGAACATGGAAGTATAAACCAATTACAAATGTGATCAATAAACATTGGGTATTTTGCAAGCATAATTATTAACAAATGTGCAATTAGTAACAAGAAATGTTGACTAATTGATTCTCTATTTTCGCAAGGAAATTTTGATTGATTGTAATAACGTGCACAGAATACTGTCGCTAGTCGAACTCTGGTTCCTCACAGTTACACACACCGACCATCTTAGTGAGAACATGAAAATTACGTTTGTTAAAAATTGCAATAAATATAATACAATCTAAATCTGAATCAGTGAGTATTTCACCGTTAAAGTCAGTTAACAGAACCTCCCTCGTTAATTATTCAATTCAGTCAATCTAACTGATGAGTTAGATTAAAAAAATGCCCAATTTTTTCCCTTCACTTATTGATTCACTGAGACTTTCCATTGATCAAGCAACCACTTTATTCACTGTTTTCTCTGTGATTGGCTTTGTAATGACGGATCAGTTAAACAAGTGTATCAAATGAAATAACAACGCATAAAAAATAAAATCAATAAAAATACTTTCGAATTGTGAGTTTCGTCGTTCATAATAACATAGTTAGAGTTAACATAGTCATTTAGTCTTTGCATTCCGCTTTTAGGTTTTTCTTTTTCGTTTTCAAGTAATCGTCATTGTGCTAGGTTTGAAGGTTTAAACTGCATCATACATATGATTTGTTTTAACGATCCTTACTTTATTATTTAAACAAAAACGAAAATAAAAGTTTTACTATTTAAAACTACATGCAGTTCGTTTACTGTATTTCCCCCTGCGTGGTTAACGTTGGCTTGGTAGATCAGTTGGTAAGATAACGGTTTTAAACCGGGATGGGGATGATGCGGGTTCAATCTTAACCACCCGAAGCATATCTTTGCTTTTTTAAGTTATGCTAAGTTGTACAATATAATTAGTGACTATAAGAAATACGTTAATTGTTCGTAATTTGTATATTCCAGTAAAAACAATATTTAATTCCCCGCACGTAGTTGGCTGTCATTTGTTTAGTCTTTGAAATTGTTTCACGTCACTTATTCAATCAGTAAAACTGTTTCACTTAAGCAACCTGTGGTTTTTCACTAATTCTAAGTGGAGCCGTTTTGACTAGCTTGAGTATTTAAATTTCACTGCGAATCAGTGGTTTCCCGTTGATTCGAATTTAGATGTATGTCACGCAGGTGAGGTAACATTCTCACTATCTGCACCTAAGCATAACCACTACACAATTGCGGCCCCTAAAGATTGGAGACGATTTGTCATAATTAATGTTTGGTTCACACACTGGACACTGCCATGCATTATACTTGTAATTTTACCTATGTTTCACATATGTTTAATTTTTCGTAATTGTTATCATTTATATTTTTCATATGGTTGGGATATTTAAAACCTAGATACGAATGGAGATAATTATGTTTATTGAAATTATAGCTAGATTTTCTTTTGTTTGTATTTTAATTAATGATTAATATTTTGCTTTATTGTCTGACCTTTATTGTGAATGGTTGAGGGAATTTCTTTTGTATTTAGATTAACTTCTAAGAGACCAGAACTCTATAGAACAGGAATCTATGCCGATTTGGAGTGTGTCATTTTCATTCTATAGACAGGAAGCCTTGCGATTGGTTAATAGGACCAAATCCTGTACTCCGATTGGTTGGAGAGCTCAGCAAAGGTTAGGCCGCGCGGCCGTTTGGAAGTTCATCTCTCTGATACGAACCTTCAACTGAGTTAGACGTAATGCTGGGAAAACTCGTCCTACAGTTGGGCGTAGCGACGGTATTTAAATAGAATTTAGGCCATTTAAGCTCTAACAGTTTGCTACAGTTTTTATTTGGGTTTTTGCGTCGAGTTTATAGAGTTAGAACTTCGCATTGTTTTATTTCAGCAGTTTTTTTTAGGGGTTTAAGGTAGCTAGATAGACTTGTAACATCCGTGAGCCACATAAAGTAGCACGCACCAGGCCTGCAATTCCTACCTACTTCCTTTCTACAAGATCCATCGTCCTTCCTTCGCATACAACATGGTACTCCACTACAAGAACTATTTTTCTCTACATACTTTCAGATCAAAACGATTAAACAAGTGCTTTTGTGTATGTGCAGTTATGTACAATATGTTTCACAGCTTTGATGGCAAATTATTGTTTGCCTGTAACGAGAGCGGGGTTGCCAAAGGTGAGTTAATACACACCTTAAATACTGGTTCCTGAACTGAGTATAACCGAACAAACATATTTATTTGGAACAGTATTCATTTGTTTTTACTCGCTAACTGAATCACAAATATTGCCAACATCATATACAATTTAATATTTTGTCACGTGTTGCATAACATAAAATTCTTACTCTCACAACGTGGTGGCCTAGGTTGTGTATAACATGTTACACGCTTGTGATTTAGATTACTCGCATTCAACGACGAGTGTTTTAGGCAACACCACAGATGTAGGAAAGAGAGCCTTGTGTTTGCAGCGTGCGTTCAGGCCCTACGATTATTCGAAATGAACAGACGAAAACATTGATGCTGAAATTGATTTATTGAAGAGTTCAGCATGCCCAGAGGCGAAACTTATTAATTATGCTTCTCTTCGCCCGTAGTACAGGTTATACTTTTGGCAATGTTTGCCTTATGAAGCCAAATGTACATTACGCTCTAGCAGAAAATTCCAGAGACCATTGTGGTTTACTTACCTATTGAAGGCCGCACGATAGAAAATGGTAAACCTTTCGACTGTTTCAATATCACATTTTCCGACATCGCTTTGGAGAATACGTATGCATTCGGCCAAGCCCCCATTATCCTAGAGCAGAAAACAGTCTCATTTACTCTCAAATGTGTTAGCTTTGGTGAATACATAAATTATAATCCTAAAACAAAGTACAAAATTGCCAGTATTCATCCTGTAGCTTATTGCAAGAACCACAAATGTCACTTTTTGATAAAAATAATTATGAGTGTCAGCGAACCTTCAAAAGTCCCATATATTTTGTGTAAGAACCACCAATGTCTATCGTTAAACTATTGTAGTGCTATTAGTAACAACCCAACAAATGTGAAAGGATTTTTTAAGAATATAAAATTTCTGGTTGAATCACACAAAGTTGACATTGGTTAATGATGTTCCAAAATTGTTTAAACAAGAACAACCAATGTTAACATACTTTTTTCATGTCCGTGTCTTATTATTTCATATTTTACCAGTGTAGATATTGGATGTTATTGCCCAAAACAAACGCCATTACAACTGGCATATTTTATGTTAATATAAAAACAGTTAACATGTTAACCTAAAGTTACTAAATATTTCGTATTAGTAAAGTTTGTCAGCCTAGAGTTGACAAAATGATGGAGCTCCGTAAAAAAAAAATGAAGATGTTTAAGAATTAAAACAGTATGCTATATATCAATAACTAAATTAAGTCTTATTTACATTTTAATGTTTCATAACTGCCACAAAGATGGAAGAGAGAGAAAATATTCAAAGTCCGTAGCTTGAAATTACAACACCCTAACTGAACTGGCAGGCTGATAATATCCCAAGGATATGATGCGGCGCTCTAAGGTTATAACCAAGGTCATTTTCTTTAAAAACTGGGTACTATACAACCACTATTAAATATACATAGGGACCACCGAACCAATTGCATGTGAGTTTCCTTGGGAAATGTCCAACATGACACGAGGGCACTACAAAAGAAGTTACTTACCAAGGAAGATTTTCCGAAATATTGGTGGACTAAATGCCGACGATGACGTTTTTGTTTAGCAGGTTACTTAATATCAAGAAAGTTATATTTTGGTTTCATTTATCTTAGATACGGTGTTCAGGGTTTGAATGGTAATCACGAACATTAATGTAATAAGACTGTTGCTGGGAGTGGAGGACAGGAAATAATCTTCAGTTGTGCGACACTACTACATGCCCAGCACGTCAGGTGCGTGTACAGAAATCAATATGTGTAATGATTCATGTTCCGGACAAAATAAAAAATAAAATTTTGCTGTAATGTGCGTTGATATCCTGGATCAATTAAGTAGTACAGGCAAGAAGATGGCAGTTATCAATTATAAAAATTTTTAGAACCAGGCCATCCTAATGGTGGCAGACAATATTCACTCAGCAGTAGAGAAAAACAAAAACCAACTACAGAAATGATAGACTTCCCAAGAGTCTGGGCAAAATTCATTATAATGGTCTATAGAAAAACTCTTATATAAATTAATAGAACATAACAGGATACTCTTTTAGCATTTAACTAGCTGCTTCTTCTACATATGTCCATAAGATACAGATCAGTAACGGTAAACCCTTAAGTGGCTAAAAATAAAATGACTTTATTAATCTGTGGATTCTCCTGGAAAATGTTTTATAAGTATTATTTTCTAGATAATGAGATATTTAAAGAAGTAAATTTGAACGGAGGTAAAATGTATACAAATTTCCTGCTTAGGAATTAACCTCAATTGGGTGACAAATGATACGGTTAGCCGATGCAAAATTTAAGGTTCTAAAATGTGATTTAGAAATAACTTATCCAGTAAGTCATCTAGTTTAAAAATCATGAATATCGTGTAATGAACATTATAAATTTCCAGACAAACATCATACAAATTATGATTGAAGATTAACAATTTTAATAAGTTAATTTTTTGTCTACAAAATATTAACTTTTCTTCTGATATATTCCGGCAACCTTTAATTCTCAGGAGAGATTTTAGTGAATTAAGAAAGATGATGTAAGGGATGGTTTGAAGAAATCTTTTTTAACATTCATTATAATGTAGTTGTAATTGTTATATCCTGTAGGTATCATTAAAATATAGATGTTTTCCTAACTTTTGGACCAAATTAAAGGATATAGCAATTTCTGAAAATCCCTTTCTGCAGTTTAAAAATAATTGATTTTTGTATTGGAATTCTTTTTAGGTTTATTATTGCAATGAGGTTATCTGATATTACGTGTCTTGAGTTAGAATCATGTGTTTCTTCAAACAATCATTATTTTTGATAAATTATTTTACTTATGAATGTAAAAATATGAAAAACTATTTATTAGCTGTACAATTGAACTGATTAGTATATCAAAATTCCCTAATTTTGTAATAGCACACTGGTCGACAGCCGTGCATTTTATTTTGCAATGCTCATAGCTTTGTAGTGTGGTAGTTCTGCCAGCATGAGATGTATGAGGAGACAAAAAGAGGTAGTGTTTATCTGCAATAGACTGCCTGGCACTTGCGTTGGATGAGGGGGACCATTGCACCAGTGGTTTGGAATATATTGCACACAAGTCCGTGCACAAAACATTGACACTGTCTGGGCCAAGTGGGGGCCATGTCTGTGGATGTGCGTGATAAATTAATGATACCAGTACGCCATATTGTGTGGCCCATAACATCGGGAACCTAATCGTTCAAAAAGTAAAAAGGTTCTATTCTATTAGAGCATGTTGATATCTAGTCTGAAATTATAGCTCCATTAATTGTTATTTGATTTAAAATTTCCACATTTTACATGTATTAAATCCGCAAACCTACTTCAACATTTTTTATGTTTTGGGTGTACACAGTATGGCGATGGACGACAATACAGCTTCAATCCTTAGACCAAAGATGAGGTAGACCGCTTATTCATCTTCTGTGTTTGCGCCAAACATTGACCTACTCCAAGGGGACACAATTATCAAAGTCACTTGGACAACAATGATGAACGAGTTTGTTTACATCTTAATTTACGAAATACAAGAACTATTAAATCAAAAAAATTCATTAACCAATATTAATTTAATCAATCTGCACTACAAATTGGTTAAAGGAAGTATTCAAACATCACAAAGCACTTGTTTACTGAACAGTGTTCTAGCTTCAAATCCAACCAATGCAATTTTTGCTAGTCGTATTGGCAGGAAAGCAGTTCCGAGTTGGGGCAAGGAGATTGTTTGTGCGCGGTCAACGAAGTCGGTCTACTTAAACATTAGTCTATGCTTCAATCAAAATGTAGTATGCCTTCTCCTCATATCCCAACCTACATGGTCTCTACTAGGGTGGTATCCTGACCAATGCTTAGAGCAACGGCGTGCAGCACGATGCGGTCTGAAGGCGAGAGCCAGCGAGGTTCTCGATGTACTAATGAGAGAAAAATGTAGCGAACCGCCACTGTAACTTGTAGGCTGTGCAAATTCTCCACGGGCAACGAATTGCGTAGAAAAGCTTCAGAATTGAGTAAGTTCTGTGAATGATACTTGAATGGGGTAATGTGATTAAATAAATAATTACCCTGGACATAACGCTATTGCAGAGCTATGTCGACCACGATATAAGAGAATGACTTTGACACATACATAAAAAATAGCAAAGACTAGGTGTTCGCCAAGGAAACTGTTAATGTTCTTCTGTACTGTCTTTGTTTGTGCCATCAGGTTTTGAGCTGTTTGTATTAGTCTCATTGTTTGCCTCTTTTGTTTTCGTTGGGTCGTCTATCGTTTTTCTTTCTGCAATTGTATATATTATATTGTGGTTTTTTCTCGTTCGTTTGTTTCTTGCCCTTTTTTATTGCGTTTGATTTTGTACAAATCTTGACTGAAGTCCTAATGAGAATTTCTTTCTAATGTTTTAAACATCCGTTGATAACACTGGTCTAGGCTAATTTTCTGTGTATTTCTAATACAATCTGTGTATCCCTCTGCGATGTATCTCTTATGTGCTGTGTTTTGAAGTCATTTTTACAAGCTTTTACTTATTTTGCCTTGTTAGTTAGGTTGTTTGTACGTTAGGGTGAAATCTTGAGAGTCGATTTAAACCACTTCCCGTTGTCCTATTGAACTGAAATTTCGCAAACATGTATCATTCCCATGACAATACAATGCGAATGTACCAACCTGAGCTGATCTGATGATGGAGCCGGAAGGTGGCCATAGGAACTCTACAACTACATGCAGTAAACGTCGTATCTATTTGTTTTACAGAATCGAGTAACAGTAAAATGGAAATTAGAAGTGTCGCTTCTGTTGTGCGCGTGCCTTTTTTTGTAGCGGCAAATGGTTCTGAAAACTATTATCATAGTTTGCGCCTACAGTATGTCACATATCAGAACTACTGGTCGATCATGATACATCATGGGGATCTTTCTTTGCAAGGGAAAGCAATATTCATAATACAAATAAATGGTGGGAGAATAAAAAGTGAAATATTAAATAAATGTAAATAAACTTTTAAAAGAATCTTTTATTTATAAATGCACTAAAAAGAGAAAAATTATTATTATATTTACACAATTTATAGAATTTGTAAGATGTGGTCGAACAGCTATAGTAAACTTTACTGCACATTAATATTTTGTATCATTTATATTTATTATATAAAAGCTTGGCGCGAATATCAAGAGCCTATTGCACGATATGTTCTTCCTATGCTTATGCAAATGTGATATACGTTCTATATTTTGAATAGCTAAGAGCCTTACACAAGATATGTGCTTACTACGCTTTACGCAAATGAGGCATACGTTCTACATTGCACCAAGCTTTTATATACCAAATATAAATTGATACAAACATATTAATTTGTAGTTAAGTTTTGACGGCTGTTCAAATACATCTTAGGACATCTTACCAGTTTTACGAATTGTGTAACTATAATAGTTATTTTTCTCTTTTTAGTGTATTTGTAAATGAATGGTTGGTTTTGAAAGATTTTTAAAATTAATTTATTTACTTAGACGTCAGAATTTAAAATTGAAATACGAAGGAACTCTGTCGAAGCCACTGTTGGTATCGGTAATATTTTTCTGGGCTGAAGTGATCTAAGCCTTCTGAGGTGAAGTGTTCCTAACCTTCTGAGGATTAGCCTTGGTGAATCGAGAATTCGATACAATTACAGTGGATGCTTCGTGTCACTATTTGTCATTATTTGTTGTACACTTGGTATATTTATTAGATAATTGCTGTATTCTCGTCACTTGTATTTTTATGGATAGTTGTAATATTCTATACAGTGTATTAAACATGGAAATACGAAATTTCCCAGTAGCTAAATTACAAGCGCTTTTCTTTTGCCGCCCTAAAGTAACCATATAAATGGCAAATCTGGTGGCAATGTACGATAATATAGCTGGCCTCTTGATAGACATTATCATAAGTATTATTTTAAATTATGGTATATTTTTTCTTCAAGGAATTTTAATGCGACGTGGTAAATTATTAAAGTTTAACTCTTGAACATTTACTGTGAATAGTGCATATGGCTACAAATCCTCAGTTAATATGCAGGTTGCGAAGGAATGAAACAAAGTAACCTCACGAAGCATTAGTATTCCTACTGACGGTTCCGCTTTCCCAACTCGCCAGGAAACAAATCTGCTGTTTCTGCGGAATTGGGAATACATCGAGTATGGAGTCACTTGATATGTTTCTTGTTGCTGCTGGCGTTAACTACCGCAAGTTCACTTTGCAGTAGCGAGGTGATTCAGAAATGGTCATAAAGGGCACTCAGTTACCATTTGCTCTGAAGCCGAGATGTTTAGCACCATTGAAGGTGAAGCGATTTGGAAGCAGAGAAGATACAGTAAGCAAAGGTGTGTGAAACGGCAGCACTCGAAAACCCAACGGCAATCGGCAAAGTCCGCCACATTTCTGCTGTGGAAAAGAAGAGAATTGGCCCCGACTGGAGCTGAAACCTGATACTTGGTTGGTTGCCGGTGAGGTAATCACTTGGATTACGAGTTCCCAGTGCTAGAGCTCACACAGTCCCGAATCAGAAGTTGTAACAAAAGACAAGTCAATAGGTTGATTTAAACGATAAAACAAAAAGCATTATATAAATCTAAGGGGATAACCAGTTATACGACCAATTCTTACAGGTTACAGTGTATTTGGAACCAGACAAATGTAATAAAAACCATTGGGTAAAGAAGATGATATTAATTTTTAAAAATTACTATTGTTATAAAACAAATATAATACAAAAAAATATACACTAAATATATACAAAAAAAATGTAAACCAGTGTATTCTAATACAAACCAGTAGGGTGTATAATAATACAAATAACCCAAAACCGAATACGTAAAAAAAAGCAATGTAATGCAGCAAATAGAAACACAAATTGTGTATCATATATCTACAAAAGTAACGAATTACCCAACAAATAACACCGAACAACAAAAAGTGACAATTTTTTGTATTAAATACAAGACACGCCACAAAAAAACCCAAATTTTTGCAAAATCTAATAAAGCATGTTTAACCTCCACGTTCATAGTCAATTTGTAATAGAAGAATTTCAAGGAGGGGTAAGATTCTTTTTTATTTTAATATAAAAGTTTTACACAATTTATCTTGATTTGTCCAGCTTTTGTACCTTCTACACATACATGTTCTTTTAGACTACAAAGTGGACAAATTTAACCAATTGTGTAAGAAATCTTATTTAGGAAAGATTATTGACTACAGATTAATGCATTTTTAATTACTCCTTAGTAACAGCTATATTTAAATGCAAGTAAATAAAAAAATATGTTCACTATCAAGAGACTATGTACACATACAATTGCACACATAACATTCGTATACTTACTTGCTGCCCAGAATATCAAGTTCTGTTGTGGTCAGTCTGTCGAAAAGAGCATTTAGTTCTTCTATCGCCATTGGGGGATCATAAAATTCTTCTTTTACCACATCAGAAACACAGTTGGAAAATGTGGTGGACACAAATACAGCAGCCTGCAAAATTTCAATAAGTAAGATATTAAGAAATTAATAGTGCTATAACATGAATTATGCGTTCTCCCAGATTCCCCAGATTCTTCTCTATTTTGTTATTTCTTTACATTTATAATTTTTTTCCAATTACATTTTCGTTACAATTCGTTCCTGTGCTGACCATAACATAGGTAGAAATTTTAAAATTAACTCACGTGTCAGTATAAAACTTAGTGAATTGCGACAAACTTACGAATTTTGTGCTCTCCAACTGCATCGACCAAACACATGGTGACAAAATGAATGCTGTAACCGAAAATGAGGTCTCGATATCATATTAGTTACATGGCTGGTGCATTAAGTAAGAAGAGCAAATTGTCGCATGGTTTTTAGTCTAAATAAATAATACCAGATTAAGTCAACACATTTTCGGACCTAAAATAAGTTTATTCGCTTTGTTAAATACTGAAACCGTATTTCGTAAACTTAAATGAAATATATTATTTGAAATACTAGACATCATTACGGGGAAACAGAAGGGTCATTTACGAGTGCATTTAATGTGAACGAAATGATTTTGCACAGGACTCCACCATGAATGTTATCTTATAAGGATGGTCCCTTAAGAAGTGCTTATTATCAGAATATGAATAAAGCTACACCCTCTTAATGAAACTGCACATTATTTCAGCCAAAGAATAGACTGTAAATAAATTGTTTATCACTTGTGTAAAAACTGCAAATAAAATATATATATATATCACACATTGAAAAAATTTCCAAGGAGCAGGCCACGACAGATTTATTATTTAAATGAGCATAGATAAAAATTGAAACTAAACATGTCAAAATAATTTTTTTACTACTGCTTGCGGAAATAACAGTCTATAAAACCTATATGTAATTATACAAAATATTGTTTTTTTATACACGCTGCTTACCTTTAGGAATGAACATCCGTGGCATAGCTCTATGACACCCTGAGTGCCCTTCATGTTGATATCCACCAATGTTTTCAATTTATCGTCGAACCTGACATTGCAGCAAGGTGCAGTACAATGTTGGAATGTTGAGTTAGGTCATGGTAGTCGGAGTGACTGAGACCCAGGCGAGGAGCAGAACAGTCTCCAGGCACGAACACAATCTTCTCCACAGAGTTCGGCTGCTCACTCTTCATACGCTCGAACACCTGCAAGGTTTTGATGCCGCCTGTGTAATAGGGATAAAGGGGTTTTACTATGGTTTAGAAGTAACTACTGTACAGAATGTATATACATGTTGTCAAGAAAAGTTGTACCCACAAGGAAAAACTTTAAAGGAATGAAATGTTGGGGGGTAAGTTTGAGATTGTTTCATGCAGAAGATGCAGATTTCCGCTCGGCCATTCAAGAGATGTCAGCGAAAGAGGGTCTTTTAGCGACACCTGCTGGACCATATAAAATCGTCCTTGTGTGCATGTTTTACATTCTGAAAGAGCTGGTGTATAGGAAGGACCCCTTCAACATAATGTATGCTTCGGAGACGAGTTCAACAGAACTTCGAATAGTTGAACACATTTGAAAGTGTTTGCATGGTAGGACTGCAGGAAACATTCGAAAGGGTTCCGTGGTAGGACTACGGAAGCAGGTTGGTCATTTTGTCATATTGGTGCCATACCAGTTGTATGGATATTACCAGTAGCACATTGTTGGCACCAGTGGCTAGATGAAAGCATACACATGCTACACATAGGATTAGGAGACAACCACAAACCACACTGAGGGAGAACAGACAAATTGTTAGACTTTTGTGGAGTGACCCTTCTTCCTGATTGCAGAAATTCAGCGAGAAGTAATGTCCCTACTGCAGAATCCTTCGATTACCGGTACTGTTAGTAGATGGCTACACGATGCAGAATTACATGCATACAGTCAAGTCCGATGATTATTCTTAGCACATTAACATTGCTACAGACTGCAATGGTGTCGTTACTCTTGTTATGTAGCCATGTAGAATGGCTGTAGGTAATTTTCAATAGTGATTCTCACTTTCGTTTTGGAGACGATGAGCGAATTCATTCGCTTATGGGAGTGACATGAGCAGCACAAAATGAATTCTTTGTTGTGACTTGTCAAACATCCAAATGGCCTGGTATAATGGCGAGGGTGCATTTTCGTACTATGTCCGATCATTGTTGGTCTTTATCACATGCACCTCGACAACCCAAATGTACTTTGAAGCTATGGATAACTGTTAACGTTCTCCAGTAACCATCCTGTGGCATAGCTGTTGAATTCACTTGCATCTTACAACATCTCGCGAAGTCGTAACTTCATTTCGGATAGAGATTGTAATCGCATAGGCCCACTGGGCGAACGTGGCACATACAATATCCATCATGGCATTAGCAGTGTGGCACTGTGAATTGTAACAAGGATAATGGAAGTCCACAGCAGGAAGTGCTATCGCTGTATCCTGAGTGCGGTACATAAGTGATGTTTTAAGAAGGCAAAGAAGTAGCCTGCATTGATCATCTGCTTTTTTTGTAGAGCATGGTGCAGGTTATTTCATGACGTTGTATATCCAACAATCATCACCACCATATGTTTGTAGGGTGTGCTACTACTTTGATGAGCTGATCCATGATTCTTATATTCATTGGGTTGCTGCTTCAAACATGGTTCATGTGACAAGAACACCTTTCGTCCATGAAGACCCTTCCATGAAGGTGTAACCTGCCCTCGCAATTTGCAACTCGAAAATTCATCATGGAAGTGCATAGCGATGATTTGTTGTACATTTGTGATTTGGCGTGGTATCAATCATAAATAATTTTGCAGAACCCAAAATTATCGAGCGAATCATTTAACATGGTTTTGAGGCATTTGTATACTTCCATGGATCAGTCACACACATTCCGTCGGCGATCCACATCTAGCAGGGAAGTAAGGAGCTATAATTTTATTATCCTTTGAGGGTCGTCCTGAATTATATTGCCTATCCTTTGCAAAACACTTTCACATGGTAATGCTGCATTATAACAAACTTCAATCAGTTCCTTAAAACAGTGTTGACCAACCGACTATGTTTCTTAAATTTTCATCAATCATGTTCTTCTTTCATAAACATATCGTTTGTGTGCTTCAAATCTCCTTCAATTCATGACACTAAATATTTAACAGAATAAAACACTGCTCTTTCCACTAGCTACTCGTCTTCTTCTGACAATCCCCTGCCAGCAAATAATAACCTGTAGCACTGTGGCTGACCCCTACGATGTGTCAACAGTGTTGCCACCACTTTGTATTGAAAGCATATACAATGCCAGAAAATAAAAATATTCACCTTGTAGAAATCATGCGACAACCACGAAACTATGTAAATAGCTAGAGTACAGACCGTTATGACATGATTTCATGTTGGTGTGTTTGCATTTGACCAGACTCACGACAGTGTCCCCGGAATTCCGATCAGCAGTCTTAGAAACTGGCGTGTATTCTAATCTGTATTAATGCGATAAACACCAAACGATACCAACTCTAGCATTCAGAGTCAAAATAATGAGAGGAAGATGCCAAAAGCGTCGCTTTATGCAGTGGATTGAATTAGAGAGAGAGAGAGAGAAAGAGAGAGACCTGATAGTTGGGATGAGAATTGAATGGAGGTGCTATCGCCATAGAATCTACATGCGGATGTTCGGACCATACTGTCCGATGCTCTTGACACAGGCACTCGTGCACAAAGGACGGGCTAAGGACAGTGGTCGACTACCAGTCGAAAGGATCGATGAATCTTGCGCCAGGTGCAAGGGATACTATGGCGAACTGATCACGATACTGGTCAGTGTGGGGCTCCTGAGTGCCAACGAACCATTTTCCGATGATTTGTGGAGCCGAATCTGCAATCCCAACGACTATTATGGTGCTGTCATAGGACTAGAAGAGCGAGGGCTCTGTTTGTAATGGTGCCAAGCTAGAACAACGTGGAACACCACACACTAGCGATGTGTGGCGTTTTTCAATGATTACCACTTCTATTACCGAGAATGACGACCATCGCGCATAGGGTTGAGGGTACCCTCGTGTATGACATAATCCCAATCATGCTATAAAGCGACCCTCAGAGCCCTCTGAAGGCAAACTTATGGTCATGGGAGACATATCTTACGACAGCCGATACATTCTCGTCGTATTACGCAAAACGTGGATGGCGTAGCGGTAGGTAGATGAAATCATATGCCCCCATCTGCTCCTCTGTTTGGCACACGACATGAGTCGCCCAAGACTGCCTCCATCGTGTCCAAACTCTACCATTGCTTGCCCACTCACTTCAAACGCCCCAATAGGGAATGCTTGGGGCCAGTTTAAAAGGTGCGCTGTACCACAGTGTACAGGATTTGTAACACATTGTCCAATAATTGTGGTCCTGTCGGTCACATGAAAACATCCGGAATCTCCTTGTACTCGATGCCATACCCCGTTGCTTCGTGTATCGCTGCGTGAGCATGTGCGATGGACTAATGAAGATGACCAGATGGCGTACCACAGATCAATATGTTATTGTCCTGCTGCGTGGTTTTTGTGATCATATGTTCGACTGATGATCTTATTACATTTAAGAGAAGTCGAGAAATTTATCTGATTATAGACACATTATGAATGCAATGCTATTTGTTAAATTAACTTGAGAATTTTGGTGTTTACGGTGCTTGCATTTATTTTTCTTTGCTGATATAAAAAACCGTAAGTGAATTTAAGGTTAAACGCTATCTGAAACGTTAAGGATTTGAACATTACGGGAAAACATTTGTAAAATAATTACCATTTTTACCGATATTATAATATGAAGAAGTTGTACAATTCGAGGCTTAGCAAGGGTTACGATGCTTCTCACTTATGTTGTATAGATGACATCACAGAAGCAAGTGGTATAAGGACTGGTTGCAACAGTTTGCATTCTTCGGGTACAGGTATAGCTGAATGGAATACGACTAGCGGCCCCTGATCCTTATAACAACGATGTACGCGCTTCATGCGTGGTATTTATCAGCACACTGCAACTCGTGGCTAATGAGTCGAGATCATTCTGTATAGGGCTATGTTACCTAAATGATTCAGGTACAAACCTTTGATTTCATCATTTATTTGTATGAGATGTATTTGCAAGGGTAAGTGTTAACAATCTGCCGAGTGCACTTGGCGACGGTTTCGCCGTATTCGTGGACGGTAATACTAATTAGTTGCTTAATCTCTTATTTCTAAAGTACTTATAGGCAATCGACCTAGTAAATATTGGGTTCTGGTATACAATATACTATATAACAACTATGCGATAACTGCAAATCATGAATGTTTTCCCGTGGTAATAGACATTGTACTGGTGTTGATTTACATACAGGTATACGGTTCTTCGTTAGCAAATTTAGTATTGAAGCATCATTATTAATTTTACATATCTAAAAATGGTAACTGGAAGACGAAGCTGTACACTATTTGAGATATTCTAATAAGTTATATTCTCATACTTAGGAAAACTGCAATTTCCACGAACACGAAGACACCCTAAAGTCATCGTTGAAGAAATTGTACAGATATTTTATTGCAAGATGGAAATTTTGTATTCCCAATCAAATTGCCTTAGAACGGCAGTATTAAAAATAGCTTGTTATCGTTGTGAATTTCCTTATAACGTGGTTGCAGTCTTTGGATCAAGTGAGTCACTGAAATTTGCACCCACAAAATTGGCTGTCCAACGAAATTATACACTGAAGTGTGCGACCGGACAAAAAAAATTACTAAACATGCGTCCAGATCTGTTACTAATCTCGTAAAGCAATGAGTGTTCTATAAAAGCAACCGAGTGGGAACGTCGACTTTTAAACATGTAAATTTTAGTAAACAAAAATAATAAAGAAACGTTTTAGAAATTTATATTAACTTAGATGGCATGTGCGTCCGTGACGAAGCATTCTCTCTGCTGAGGTGAAAATGGAACAGCGCCGGAATGATGGGACGGGGGTAAATGGAAGATCCCGAGAAAATCCTGTGTGAACCAGTGGGGACCGAATCCTGTTCGCTTAGTGGGAGGCGAGCATTCTAACCGCTCAAGCACTGTGGCTGCTAACATCAGAATATTATCAAAAATGCGCAATGTGGATATTTATCCCAGCTGTTCGAAGTGGGTTGAAGTGTTGTGTACATGGGTTTCAATGGGCCACCTAGGCTTCCTCCACATAAGAGACGATAGTGACTAGTGAAGATTGTGATAATTTATCTTTTTGTTCCCGCTAGTTTTGACAGGGAAGGATGGTGACGTGCGGAATATTCCTCGACAGAGATCCACAAATTTTGTCGACCCATAATGCTTCAGTTCATCACAGAATGTAAAAAACCATAAAGAAGAAGTGCGAAATCAAAATTATAATTACCAATTTACAGTTTCAAGCGAAAAGTGCCCACAACGATTGATGACAAATTTTCCTGTGCTTTATAAGCACCAGTACATAGCAGTGTCCGATTCAAATGCAAACAGCGAGGGGTTCTTCGTAGAGGACAAGGAATAAGCCAATAAGAAATACGTCCTTATATATCTACCTTGCATGAATACATTATAATTTTGGAATACATCCTGGTAATTTCCTAATGATTAGACAGGTGTTCACATATTTTCTGTGCAATAAGACTTTCCCGTGTGCTATATTTAGACCTTTCTGTTTTTTTAACTTGCTGGCTTAAATCATACCTGGTATTTAAA
The DNA here is from genome assembly GCA_029891345.1 of Dryococelus australis. NCBI lineage: Eukaryota > Metazoa > Arthropoda > Insecta > Phasmatodea > Phasmatidae > Dryococelus > Dryococelus australis. Next base: position 21,710,359 of record CM057000.1, read on the forward strand.
CGAAGCAGTTTTGCAAGAATTTAATAGAAATTGTGTTTACTAATCCTGATCGCTCAAAGCAAATAATTGCCCTAACACTAACAGAAACTCTGATAGAAGATAATGCAAAGCAACAAACGTTGTCAAGGAATTAAAAGGTTTTAAATCATATTATTTGTTTTGTTATTAGCCACTAAGCCAGCATCGACAAATTTAGTACATGTTGTCAAAAAAATTAATTAGATTATAATGGATTGTACACGTGGAATTTACTGACATTTATTATAATCGAAAGGTTAGTGCACAACACATTACAATGAAACTTGCTCTGCTGCCAATAGGCCAATTGTCTGAAGAAGGCCAGCAAGCGAAAAACAAAGATTTTAGCAATTACTGCGAGTTCATCTGTTACAAAACAATTAGAATAATTTTTATCAATTATTTGTTTTGGAGAATTTTACAACCATAATATGCGGTTAATGTAATCTATAACTGCATAATTGCAAAAAAAAAAAAAAAAAAAATTACTTGGCCCCGAAATGAAATGGACGACATATACTAATTTCTGAGGAAATTGAATTTGACAGTGACGATGATAAGAAAAACGAATATGACAACATATGGAGCAGCAGCAGAGAATCATCGGTTTTATTTATTTTGTGGATTTACTCATCTAATAATTCCTATTATTTGTGCATTATTTTAAAATGTAAATGTGTACATGTTATACATAGACCAATTGTTAAAAAAAAATCGTTATGATATTTTGTAACAAATATATTTGTTATATTTTAGAACTTTTCAGTAATAAACTATACATCAAATAAAATGTTTAGAAAAAATCACATACGCGCCCTAAATAAATCACATTCATGTTAAATAAAATAAGCACTAATGACTAAATTTTGCTGGTGCATAACCAACCACGTTTTACAAATGAATTTCGTTCAAATGCAGGCAGAAGTCGATATCGGTATGTATTGTATGTTAATGTGAAAAATCATAAAAATTTAACTAATATTATTTTGTAAATCCTTCCCTAACCCTCTCACCTATTAAACCACCCCACCCCCTTTTTTTTTTTGGTAGATATGAACTCAAATTTATGTTGTAAGATTATTAAAATTTACATGATAGCTTTGCGTGTCAAATATGAAGTGAGAAATAAAAGTAGAAGAGTCCGGAAGGATTTTTGAAACCTGAAGGATGAATCCAGTCCACTGTGAGGCGAAAGAATACTAAACAGGAAGGTATGTAGTAACAAAAAATGTCTTTCAAAAATGCTAAATTAACAGGGAACAGCCTACGCCAATATTTTCGCGTGTCTATATCCGAATTGTATTTTATGTTTTAAAGTGATCAGCTCGTTTATAACTCTCTCTTGTAAATATAACACAGTCGTTGTCTTTAAAAGATCTCACCACATTGTCCAAGAGGTCCTTCTTCCTCTCTTCTACAGACAATCCCTTCTTGGAACGTATGAGCACGTAGACTCTCCTGACACCAGGACAACTTCGCAGGATCTTCTCTATAGTCAGCTTACCGAGGGTTCCAGTTCCACCTGTGATGAACACCCCTGTGTCCTGGTAGAAATCCTGGATCTCCGTGTTCTTGGTGGGTGACATTTTGCACAACGCGCTACTGCTTCTGTACTCGGTAACGTCGGTGGAAATAATGTGCGTTGTTGTTTCATTCTTCGGCCGTCACTCGCTCATAAGAATTGCTAATGCCGCGTATCTAATGCAGTAGAGTTCAACTGAAATGACCCACGGTAATGACGCACAGGATTTAACTTTATGCTAATTGTGAACGTTGCTTTGCTAGCGGCTGTTCCCGCTGCATGTGTATTGAAGTGCACACTGCCTCCTCTGTCAGATATTACCAGAAGTTATTAAGTAAAAAAAAAACATGTATAAATGTAAAGAATAATGATCAAAAATGCTTTCTTCGGGCAATAAAATCTGCATTGTTTCCTGCAGTCAGTCATTCGTATATAGTTACTAAATATATAAAATGTACGCCTTAATATCGACAAAATATTAGATAATTATGAATATCCGATAAAAATGATTATATAACAAAAATCGAACACAAATTGATTTTTCTTAACTGTATACTCTATTGAAGGCAAGTACTCCATAGTTTATCGATTAAAACTTACAAAGAATTTAAAGGATAAGGACATAAATTTACTTTATTTCAATGATGATAAAGCAGATGCAGCTGCGCAAAATTCGCATTATTGTTGGATCAGAGATTTATCGAAACTACTTTCAATACAAAAAGATAATCATAAATGTAAAGCTTATATATGTGATATGTGTTTTCGATTCTTTTATTCTCAAGAGAAATTAAGTAAATGTACTGAAGACTGCTCTAAAAATATGGCATTAAAAGTCAAAATTACTTTGAAAGAAGAGAAAATATTTTTCAAAAGTTTTAAACATACACTGAAGGTCCCGTTCGCAATATGCCGATTTTGAATAAATATTGAAGAAAATATCCACAACTAAGCCAAATCCAAGCGAAACGTATAAATCTAAATTAATCCAAAAATACTGTGTTTTAATAGAAAATGATATCGACAATGGCCTTTATAAGGGATACTTAAAGAAAGATTTAAACTTACTAATGAACAAATAAATACATTCATTTATGCTAAACGATGAATCACATACTGACATATCAATTACATGAAGCATCTGGTTTTCCTATTATTTAGTGTCTGCTTATGGTGATTATAAGCCGCCAGCCGTATATCGTGGCCAAATGCTCATAAAATGTTTATACACTCAATAAAAAGAAGTAGAAAGAATTGGGGAAATATATTCACATATTGAATCAATGCCACTGCTTACAAAAGAAGAAAACAAGTGATATAATACATCTCAAAAATGCACTGTATGTGAATGCGAATATTCGAAGGATAATAAAAATGTGCGATATCATGATAATTTAACTGGCAAATGTATTAATCATGTATGTAATAATTAAATCCACAATTAAAATTGCCCTACTGACTGGCTATCATGCTCATTGATTTATTAAAGAGCTAGGCTATGATGACAAAGATTTATATTTAATTGCAAATAATGAAGAAAGTTTATTAGTTTTGGGAAGCAAACATAAAATTAAAAAATGCTCTTTATAGACACACTTAAATTAATGGTAGCGATTTGGACAAATTAACATCTAATTTAACTAAAGAACATATGAAACACACATGCGAACATTTTACAAAACATCAAGTAGATTCAGTTATCAAAAAGGGAGTCATCCATACGATTATATGGGTAGCCGGAGAAAATAAACAAAGCTATGCTTCCACCAAAAATAAAATTTTATAATAACCTAAACGAATCTGATATAACCGACGATGATTATGAACAAGAAAAATCCATATGGATTCGATTTAATATAAGAATCTTGGTGACTATCACGATTTATATTTTTTAAGTCATGTATTACTGTTAGCAGATATTTTTCAAAATTTTAAGAAAATGTGTAAAAATTCATACGAATTAGATCCAGCATGGCATTTCACAGCTCCAGGCTTATCGTGGGAAGCAATGTTAAATGTTAAAAAAGACAAAACAACCATTAGATTTATTACACGATTATCACATGGTTTTAATAGTAGAGGTGGAGTATCACATTGCTGTAAACGATATGTTAGAGCAAATAATAAAAATTTAGATGATATTGACTCTAATCAAGAGTCCATCTATTTAGCGTATCTCAATGCTAATAATTTACATGGCTGAGCAATGTCACAATATTTACCAATATGGGGGTTTCGAATGGGAGAATTATACAGCACTTCATTTTTACAATGAATACATGATAAATTAGCAGTATTATTCACCACACGGTTGCATTTTAGAAGTTGATTTGGAATAACCTAAGAAACTAAAAAATCTCAAAATATATCTAACTTTTGTTCAGAAAATAAGGTAGTTCCGAAAACAAAGCAATCAAAATTGCTAACAACTTTGCATAAAAAAGAAAAATATGTAATTCACTATCGTAATTTAAAACAATGCCGAAAAATGGATTGAAGTTACTAAAATACATAGAATGTTGAAGTTTAATCAGTCTGATTGGTCGGAAAAAATATAGATTTAAAAACAAAGATGAGAACTAATGCTTAAAATGTCTTTGAAAAATATTTAATATTGATGATTAATTCTGTGTTCGGCAAAATATTGGAAAGTATAAGAAACAGAGTGATATCAAACAAAGCAAAAAAAATAAAAAAAAAATAGTAAACCCAAATTTTAAGGAAAGTGCAATGTTATGAAAACCATAAGATATACATAATGAATTAAAACATGTTGTAAAATTTAATACACTTTTTATGCTGGCATGAAAGTTTTAGACGTAATCAATGGAATTTATGTATGATTACTATTTTATAATTATGAAACAAAAATATTGAGATAAAATTGAAATTATTTTATCAAGATATCAATAGCTATATCTAACATAAAAAGAGACGATTTTATGATGATATAAAACACAATGATGAGAAATTTATACAAGTGATTATCCAAATTATAGTATATATAACATGCCACCAATAAATAAAAACAAATTAGGAAAATTGAAAGAGTAATGTTATGGCAAAATAATGAAAGAATTAGTTGGTTTGCAAGCAAAAATGTATGCATATAGAGTTGATGATAAAGAAGACAAAAAATTTTAAATTTTAAAGTATATGTTGTTAACAAGAGCATTTCATTTAAAAATTTATAAGAATTGATTGTTTAACTAAAGAAAAATACAGTATAGAACAATGAATTTAATAAAAAGCGAAAAAGCCTGAAATATATACAATAAAGTTGATTAAACAGCAGAAAGTCCTAATATGACAAGAGAATTATACTAGAAAATCAAAATCAGTTGCTGAAAGAGGCGTGTCCCGCTTCATTGATGAATCAAGAAATTTCCATGAGTGCAACAAGTTGTCAACTTTGAGTAAGATCGCCCGAAGTCGTCGAATACGCCCAGTGGTCCCATCCATCACATTTTTCTTCGTAAGTATGTTGCGATCCGGACTCCAGAACTAATAGTCGATTTTAGAGTCGTCTGGGAATGACAGGACGTACAAGTACTTTGAGTGAAAGGGCGTCATAGTGCTCCATGGTGACTCGTACTTGACAAGCGAATAATTTATTTTAGGGTTCAAGACATAAAAAATTTTCGGTCGTGGTATGTAGTCGTATTACACACTACCAGATATGTTATATATATATATATATATATATATATATATATATATATATATATATATATATATATTATGTATATGTGTGTGTGTGTGTGTGTGTGTGAGTGTGTTTGTGTGTGTGTTACAACTCTGCGAATACCCCTCGTAAAATGCTTTTCTCGAAGCGCTCAGCAAAGAACTAGGATAGTTTCTTTTCTCATTTTACAAGAAACGGACAGCCATGTTCGCTCTGCAAGTCTATAATCTCCACTTACACATATAACTTGACCATTTTTTTTCTCATCAGGTCCGACCACATAAATTGGCTAGAGTCACGGCGTGATTGTAAAATTACCCTTGAGCTCGCAGCCGCTCTGTAAGCCTTGCAGATTACAGTACATTATTAAGACTGAAACGTACATATCCACAACTTACATATCCACGTAAGTAATTAACTAATTATTTTTACTAAGCCGGAAAATCAATCGTACTGAACAATCCTGTGGTGGAGTCTCAAGCAGTAGGCAGCGGTGTATTGCGGCTCATTTTCCTTGGTGATTATCTCGATCCTACAGTCGACTGTTCCATTTCGCAAGTGCTCTTTTGCTGGATGTTTCGAATACTAGCAAAAATATTGTGATGCCCGAGCACAAACACTCAATAAGAAGTAATCTAAGTTAATTTAACACATTTAATAAAATAAAATACTGAAACGTCTGCACTTGCAATAATACATCTAATTACTTGGCGATATAGCGGAATTGACTTGATACATGTTTTATAAAACGTAATGAAATTACGGCTGGAAACAAAAATATATCAAAGTCACGGTGTATGAAGGGGTCGAGTCTCAGCCAGCTCAGGCGAGTCGTCCCAGGCGGCGATGTGCAGTCTTGGGTCCTCTGCTGAAGTTTCTGTCTTCTGTCCGTGCATGGTGTAATAAAGCGACATGAATGTAGTGGGGTGAAGTCTCCCTCCATCAAGAAGACCGCCATGTGCAGTTTCCCACCAATGAGAAGTCAGGGAGTGGAGAGTCGCCAACAAATGAGAGTGCAAGCCAATGAACTGGAACTTTGCACACGGCCCCACAGTGTGATATTGAAATCATGCGATGGGAAAATAATGTGCGATACAGCATGTGATTCAGGAGTCATTGGACTGAAATATCGTGAAAAACAGGACGTGTTTCCCGTCAAAAAAGTGGTTAGTATCACGATTAGGTGGTGCTGAAATCACCACAGGCAGTAACACATCAGAATCAGCTTCCTGCTGCAGGCACCGCAGAACTTGATAAGTTGGGATAAATTATTCATTAAAATGTTCTCTCTCTGAATGGAGAGGCAGCTGAGTGCCCGTGGCACTAACATTATCTTTACATTTTCGACCTTGCAGGGGATGAATGTAGATTTGTCGGCCTCTGATACTATGCTGAATCACGCACTGTATCATGCGTTATTTTCCTGTCACATGATTTAAATCACTCCCTCTTTTAGAAAAGTTTTGTTCGGCCCGAGCAAAACTTTAGAAAGATATGTGTCTGAGGCTATATGTGAGTCGGCCATGAAGGTGAAGCTGGTTGAAGTATAGAGTCTGGGAGTGTGACTGCTCTATTAGAAACAACAAATGTAGACTCGCCAGCAACAGAAATTCAGGTTTCCGGTCGACCAGCTAGCAGCAGCAATTTGCGAACATCGACTTTGACACATGAGCCTCCTTTTCTTGAAGCTATATGAAATGTTCTTCCATACTCGCGGTCGTCAACTGAATTTAAAAAAAATGGCATGAATTTAATAACTATTCCATCAAATAACTTTAAAATTAACTGAACTCAAAATGGGAGTACCATGTCACCTTCCTCATTATTTAAGTTCGCCTTTGAAACTTTTCAAAGTGCAGCTGAAACATATCACATACATACATAATATACATATTGGAAAAATATTGAACATCAACACACATTACAACTATTTGTTTCAGCTCTGTCTTTCATAAAAAAGATAATTTTTTTGTTTAATGGTTCAATTATAATTTGTTTGTAATGTTCATGGAGTAATCGAACAAATGAAATATTATATCATGGAATAAAAATGTTTTTAACACAATGTATCTTGTGTTCATTATCAAACTTTAATGTCTCTTGTTTTATTCTTGACTTAAGTTATATCCACATTAGAAAAAAAAAAAAAATATCAGTCATTAAATTACAATCAAACAATTGAATAAATACATTGGGACATTTAATGTTTGTTGCTCTCTGGGATATCTGATTCCTAGTGTAATATCACTTGCTATAACACAAAATTTCAAAAATTACGCACACTGTACTCTGCTTTCACTGACTCTACTTTACTTTTGCCTTTGGGCATGAACACTTTAATCACTTGGACGTATTATGGAAATTCTTAAAGCGGGTTTAGTGGCTGTCATCCTCGAAGTCGGTTGCGGGGCTGGAACTGCACATATCTCAACGGCATCTGCTTGACCCTCGGGAAGTTGTGCAGGCTCTGTGGTCTCCACCACCTACCAACATGGAGGCAGGCGCGTGAACACCTGCCAGTATCTCACACTGGCGCTGTCTCAGGAACCAGATGAGAGTTCCAGACGTCCCATCATAACGAACTCCCCAAGAATTGACTGTGGCGTTCGATATGTTCGCTCATAATATTTCTATGTTTCAAATCGCGAATGTCCAACATGAGATAATCCAACTCTACATCATTTTCTGCATTTAACTCTGACAGACTAAATTAAAGTCTGTTTTCATTGATGCGACGAACACTTGTTCACTATTTGTTAATAAGGACTGAACTGGAGAAAATTTGACTTCATTAACTTTGTATTTAATATGCTTACCTGGTACATGACTCCCTGCGCCGAGATCCACTCCTCCACCACACGTTCTTCACTCTTTTTATAAGGACACATTTTAGTAACTTTCATCTTTCCGGGTACTGAATAAATCCAACTATCACCATCTACTGATCTTATAAACACTGGTACAAATGAGTTACCTAGAACGTCTCTTTTACACAACTTATAATCGTAACCAGGTTGTGACAATATTACGTTCTCTAGACAATTTGGAACCTTTGTGGAAAATGTCTGGACATTAGCTAGACAAACTATTTATTTCCACCTTTACATTGACTCACATCTGCTTCAGACATTAACGCTTAAAACTGCCTATTCTCTGACAGTGCGATATAAGGTGCATCTGGCACTATCTGAATGTGTATTTCTAAATGTCTCTCGAACACAGGAAAAGGACGAGCTCTATAAATTCTGAAATACTTATTCCAGATCTCAAAGGAAACTCAATTATCAACTGCATACTATCAATTTTAGCAAGTTCATGTACCATCGTTACTTCATAGTAATTGTAAACCTGATCTAATTAAGTTCCTGCTATCAAAGTCTTGTCCGCTGGTAATTTAAGAACACTACCTCGAATAATTTCTGACAGATTTCCTGGAGCCAATTACGAAGTGGGTAACCGACCAGTCGCTATGATATCCAATGCCACTTTTATTTTTGTGACCTTTTGTTTATGCGTCTGAAGAGTTAATTCTAATTCTCTTAACAACTATTGTATTTAAGAGCTCTCCCTAAATTTGTAACAGTTAATCGATGATTTCTCTCAATCTCTGAGGATGAAGTACTCACCACGTTTATGGCTTTTATTGCTTTTTCTAACTCTTTTGCCAAAATGCCAATATCTTTCCAAAGTTTCTCTACTTTGGCATTCGCCCCTTTCAAGAAAGTTAACTGTTTCTCTATTATATGAATAAATTTTTCTTGTCTCGTCCCCAACTCCCTAGTGACTTGTTGAATACGGACATAATCATCATTCGTAAGTGTACGAATTAAAAATTTCAGAATATTACCACCTGCGTCTATCAAACCTTACTGTTCACGAGATGATGTTCTGGGTAATATCAAAGTTACTTAATTTACTTCCCCCTCTTGTTATGCAATTAAACTATAAAGAGCATCTAGCTCTGTATGTGGTTATTCAAATTCAATCTCCAGGCTTCCAGAAAGCTTCATCCCTTGAATTATGTTCAGATGGTTCCCAAATTCTTGAGTAATAGTCTCCAATTTTCTTATGGGTATGTCTAGCACTATTGTCCAGCTGTGTCCTGTTATTACGACATCAATTTCTTGGACCAGAATCACACCAGTCCCTATGGTGTGATCTGCAAAGCGAAACAATTTATCTCTTATTTAGTTCTTCCCATTGAATTCGTAATTATATTAAATTCTAGGTTCATTTTACTCTAAGGCTAAGCATCACACATTTTTGCTTCCTCCTCTTCCACTGCGGGGCTTCTTACTCACGAACGCAGATTATTCCTGACACTAGGTTCACCTATTTTCCCACGAATTTTCCCTTTTAAATAACGCGACGGTTCCCAAATGTTGTTATTTTTTATATTATCCTAATGCTCACTATCGCAGATGATGCTATCGTCCTGAGAGCATTCAGCACATATTTCCTCTACTTCACCAATTTCTGTTATCTCCATAAAGTCTGTTCAAATTGGGCGTGACTTTGAGCCTATAATTTCATCAATATTTGCCTCGCTTAATTCTTTATCACTTTCACTATCGCAAAATTCCAAATGATTCTACATCATCAATAACTTGCCGGGCATTTTCCCAACATGTTGTGTCTTTACCTAGACACGAGCTCCTTGGCTTGTAGTTCTTAAATAACTTTAATCTATCACTGTACACAATAACTTTTATCTTCGGCTAATAATACTTCAAAAGGGACTAGGCTCAGTTTTCTCAAAACTTTTGAGGTCCAGACCAAAAATTTAGTGAAACTTAGATTCTCTAACTATCTTCACACTTGACGTGTGCAAATGCACGTAATCACCTACCTCAATATCTGGTGATTTTGATTTCTTATCATAATACTCTTTTTGTCTCTAAAAGCTACTTTATTCCTTTCACTGGCGACTTAATTTGCTTCTTCTAACTTTTTTCTCAAAATATCTACATGTTCCTTGGCTTACATACCTCCCTCTACAACATAGGCTGACTATTCAATTCTCAAAAAGGAGGTAGCCTAACATATTTAACATACAACAAATAACATGGGTTATAACCCGTCACTAAATGTGGAACTGTCCTAGATGCGTGCACTGCATATGGCAAATATTCTTCCCAATTATTACCTTATTAATCTACATAATGAGATGTCATGTCCGTTAGGGTTCGATGAAGTTTCTCAACGCATCCGTTACAAGTGGTCTGAAAGGGGTCGTCTGTAACTTATTAATTTTTTAACACTTTGCACATCTCTAGCATTAACTTGAACACAAAATTTCTCCCTTGATCTGTCAGCAGGGTTTGAGGACAACCATGCCTTAAAATAATCTGCTGTACAAAATATTTCGCTACTGTCTCCGCAGTTTGATCGGTAATTGGTATCGCTTCACATGCCTTGTGAAATAATCACTAAATGTCAACACATATTTATTCCCTTTCTCACTCATTGGCAAGGGACCTAAAATATCTAGAGATACCAACTGGAATGGGGAATTTAACTGCGGTAAAGAACCTAACGGTGCTTTCGTAATTTTCGTACTTTTTCTCCTAAGACAATCATCGCACCTCACAATATATTCATCTTCATCTTCATTCAATGTTGGCCACCAGTAAAATGATTTGAGGATGTTATGGGTTCGCTTCACGCCTTGGTGAGCAGAAAATGCAGTGAAATAGTGATGAATAATTACTCCAGTCACGAGGGATATTGGGACAACTACCAAAATTTTGTCCTCATCGCTTTTGTATAGTTTGTCTTCCCTATCAATAAAGAAATTTCCCTTATCTGTCTTATTAATTTACTTTGACATGTTTCTTCTTCCCCCTGTTCTTTCTTAATTATTTCTCTAGTTAAATCTCCTGAACTAATCGCATTTAGCCTTCCAGACAAACTATCTGTATTCGTGTGTTTCTTGCCCGGTTTATGGTTAACTTCAAAACCAAACTCTGCTAAAGGAAGTGCCCATTGATTGAGTCCCGAACTAGATTCTTTCAAATTAAATAACCATCTCAATGCGGCACGATCAGTAATAACGGTAAATCTACGTCTGTTTAAGTACGCTCTGAACTGTTTTGTGGCAGAAACTAAAGCACAGAATTCTTTTTCTATTGTACTGTAATTCCTTTCTCGCAGAATATGTCTACTGGCATCGGTGATTGGCTTTTCGAGTCCGTTTCTCATATGAGACAAGACAGCATCTACAGCATAATTACTAGCATATGTACTCACAATACATGATTATGAAAAATCTGGATATTCAAGAATTAAATATGATATTAATTTTTCTCTTGACATTTTGAATGCTTCCTCCTGTTCTGTTCATCATGAAAATGGTTTATCTTTATAAGATAATTTCTTTAATGGTCTCGCTATATTTGCGAAATTCGGTACAAATTTCTTATAATACTGAAATTTACCAACCACTGAGTGAACTTCTGTGATATTTTTAGGTCTGGGGGGTTCTTTAATTGCTTGTAGATTTTTCTGGTTTGGTTCTACGTCTTTTGAACTTATAACATGCCCTAAGTATTCAACATTATCTTGTACTAAAGAACACTTACTAGGCTGGATTAGCAAATTAGCCTCCGCTAGTCTTTCCAATACTTTACTCATGCACTCGGCAAGTTCTCTCACAGTACTTCTAAATATTTAAATGTCATCAAGGTATACTAAACACTGATCACCTAACAACCCTGTTAGAACATAATTCTCCTTTAACCTCTCAAATGTAGCTGGGGTATTACACAGTCCAAATGGGAGTCTATTAAATTCATATTTCCCCATGAATGAAGCAAAACTAGTTTTCTCTTTATCACTCTCTTCCAACAATATTTGGAAGTAGCCACTTGCTAAATTCAACGTTGAAAAATATCTCGACCCGAGCAAGAAATCTAACCTCTTAGTGACATTAGGAATAGGATAAGGATTCTGTTTTAAAACTTTATTCAACTGACAGAAAGCTATACAAAATCTCGTGTTAAAAGAACCTTTTTTTGTTTATCTGTTTCACCATCACTACGGGAATCTGCCAATGTGACTTACTCTCTGATATAATATTTTTTATCAAGCATGTCATTTATTTGTTTTGCAATTACTGGTTTCAATGCATGAGGTACTCTGAATGGATTCTGCTTTATTGGTCAGGACTCTCCTGTATCTATCTTATGTATCATTAAATTCGTGCACCCGAAATTCGAACTACCTTCTACTTGAAATATATACTCAAACTTCATTAACACTGGGATCATTATATTAAAATCACCCTTACACAAATGTTTCAATTTACCTCTGACAATTTCTCTACCTCCATAAATTCATCTTTTGGTAACTCTGGTAACATTTTGCCCTTCTGCTTCACTGATTTACTACTATCTGCCACATGAGTTTCAAAACTCCGACTACCATGAGTCACTAAACAAGTTGGCTAATTTAATATATTATTATCCCTATTCGCTGTTTTACACGTATTTTCTGTGCGAGTCTTACAACTCTGACTACCTTGAGTCTGTACATATTTTGGTTCATTTATTCTCAATTTACATGAACAATCTGACATCGGTACCGATTTTTCATTTACACACCTATTTTCAAAGTTAACTTCTCTATTTTCACTATTTTTCTCATTACTCTGGCATTTGATTTTACTTTGACATCTCAAACCATTATATCTCGAAATATCATTGCAATACAATTAATCTTGACACATTAAATTATTATGACAGGACTCGGGGTTATAATTTGGAATCGGGACTACCTCTGCCTTTCATACTCTAATCGGCGGATTTTGGGGACACAGCGACCAAATCTGTCCTTAATTGACACCCTTACTGAAAGACAAAATATTACGATACACCTTCTGAGGATAATACCTAAACGTGCGAGAATGCCGAGGAAGCATTATTGATGTGTCTTCTCTAATGACACGGTGCGATATGAAATGCACCAACAGCCTGCAACCTTTATATACTTCACGAACAAGTTACATCCAATACACGAACATACAAAACACAAAAGATAAAGACACAGAGTAGGCCAAAGGAACCAAACGACACCACGCGCTATTAATAGCCCGCCCCCTCGACAGGCGAGTGCATAGCAGCAGGCAGGCTATTTTTATCTCCCATACTGGCTGCGCGCCAACCAAGGTTTAACTCCCTGAGTTAAAATCTTAAACGCGACATCTCATAGTAGTACCAGTGGGCTAGTCGCGCGTTCGTAATTTTCTAAGTCCGTAACTTTGAAATACAATTGCTCATAAAATCCGAACCACTGTAACGAATTCAGTGAAACAAACACCAATGTCATCACAGTTATTCCAGTAATATAATTATGACAAAATAAATGCAAATATGAAGCATGATTAATAATGTTACAGTCATCACAAACAACAACCATAAACAGATTTCATAACCTGTACATTGTATCACAAATCAACTATTAAATTACAACCTCAATACACCACAAAGGTATATTTCTCCTAATAAGTTCACTGTCAACTGTCATTCACGTATGTGTATTTATAGGTGCAGTTATAAATTCTCATTTCTGAGTCGTTTAATGCAAGGTTACTGCTAGGGGTTATATGTGATCTTTTTATGACATTATACAAGACTGTTAAGACTGTTGATATAGAAGAGAGTTACATTTTGTTGTCATTTTTGTACCGTTTTGGTCTTCAAGGAATAAACGCTAAAACAGGTAGTGGTTTGTTCGAAATGTGTTTCTTCAGGAAGTCGCATATTCAAAAGGACCCTGCGCCTAAGGAAATTAGTGACATTGACTCTCGTGATATAATACGTTGGAAGACTATTCCAGTTCATGAAGGTAAGATTGATAATACTGCTGTTATTAGCATATTCGGTAACGCTTCCATGTTTTCTTATAAGAAACTGAAGTTTGAACTTGGTGATCAAATTTGGTTGTATCGCAAGCTGGTTGGTACAACTGATAACATGCATATTCATGGTCATGCTGAATTGTTTTTTAACCCATAATAATTATGTTTTGCCGTAATAATCGGTTTATATTTCGCACAATAACTCACTCACTTAATGGCTATCACAATTCGAGGGAATTTTAACTGCTTTGGAGTGTGGAAGCAGGGACTTTTTATCTTCGTTTCTAGGGACAACTGCGAGGTTTTTCCCTTGTGGTTCTATTTGTGGCGACACAATCACTTTTATACAACTTCTCTCGGATATTCGGTGTATGCTATTTACGCATAGTACTCCAGCAACATCATGGACAAGTGTGTCATATCCTATTATTGAACCCTTTGGCATGACAAGCGTCTCATTGGTAATTTTCACGAATTTTGTCACTGCACTTTCTGACTTTACTAACCCTCTGTGAGGTTTTCTCGAAACTTCAGTGTGAGGTTTATTTGAACCCTCAAATAACTCTTGACCATCCCTGTCAGCAGTCCTCTCGACATGACCATCTACTTCAAATGTCGCACATTCTTCCTCCGCGCGACTAGGACTCCATGTCCTCTTGCCCCCTTTGACGTGATCGCGATGATAAACGAAACACTGGGACGCGTCCCTTTGATCCTAAATCAAGGGGATATCACACCCTTATAAGTGCCTTATTTTCAACTACACAGGCACCCTGACAGTCTATCACCCCATCCTCCAGATTTGTCTCACTCAATTTATTACATGTCCTTATAGATTTTCTAGCCTTTGCTTCTTCCCCTATACACCTCGTTCTCTGGGAGGCTCTTAACGGTAAGAATTAAGTTGCATATTGCCCTTGCCACACGGCTGTCCGGTACATTCGTCTAATGTCGGTTCGATAAGAAGCAATTTCGAGTCAACTTCCCAACCCACCATGTGTAAAGCAACATCTATCACTGCCTCCAGATTTGGTGACAGAATTGTGTTTTGTACCATTTCCACTTCATTATATTGACTACTATTCACATTTCCGGATACAAGTTCAGAGTTAGCTATGCTCTCAGCTTGTTTCCGCTGCTTTTTCTCAATTATGCATGTAATTAAATTACATGTATCTAAATCAATTGTATTTTGAGATAAAATGCATGTTCAAGTCGATTCTGTCCTCATAAAAACTGAGAAAATCGGTTCCAAGAATTCCCTTCAAAGGAAGCTCTTACGTGCACACAAGGAACCAATATGGGTAACATTGACCATTTATCACAAATCTACATACTGGGTACCTGGGATCTGGAGAGAGTCTTCAGTTTCGCCTTTCGTTCCTAACTGAGTCTCATCGATAATATTCCCGCTGACACTAGGGCGGACGAGAGATATATCGGACCCTGTTTCAATGAAGAATGAGTGAGACTGGCCCTAGACAAGAACTGATTTTATGTTCTCTTCCCCCCCACCCCAAAAATAACTGTAACCACAGCTGTGTGTGCCCGGGGCTGACACTGGCTTCCTGCGATTGGGTGATTATTACCTACATTCTCACTAGTTCTCTAATGCCGTGCCCTATGTTCCTAAGTACTTGGGCTTGTTATGGGGTTCCCAAACTTCGACATTCTCTGATCATATGTCCAAAGCGTCCACACTTAATACATCTAATATTACAGTTATGTTTTGTTCTTGTCTGTAACTCATGTTCTTGGGAGACACACTTGCTACCGATAAACTCTTTCTACTGTAATTACTATCATTCGAACTATGGTAACATGAGTTTTAACATCTTCCAAAACCTCTGTTAAAGGAAGAATTTTCGCTACTCTTTGTGTTACCCTTGATGCACTTGTTTGCTGGGAGACTATGTTTCCTCCTCCTGGAAGGATCTTAAATTTTGTTTTGCATTCCTGGTTCGCCTGTAAAACCTCTAATGCTATTGCCATGCATTCAGCTTCGTCCATGGTTTGTGGTATTTTATATCTTAACTGCTTAACTACATTACCTTGTAACCCATCAGTGAAAGCTGCTAATAACTTCTTCTTCCTAATTCAAAATTTCCTGTTTCTCTGGATTATCTAAATGCTGAACTGTTTTCTCACTTCATTTACGACATCTTTAGGCAAATGTCTGCACATCCTCATTACGTTTCTGCCTAACATTGTGCAGCATGTAATAATGAAATTGCAATGGCTGATTTTCCTTGAATCTATGGTTCACCTCAGATTTCATAATTTGAAATGTTAGGCCCCCTCTTAATCTAAGAAATGTCGCAACAAAACGAGACACTAAACCTTTCAATTTCATTTTCGGTAATTGTAATTTGTCCTTATCTGAAAGATTTCCTAGGCTTGCTGCACATTCTACACTTTCTATAAAGTCGTGTACTGGTAGCGAGCTTTATTCGCCAAACCATTTCTCTGCTAATGAAATAACCACCAAATGTTTAACTTGAGCTGGCACTTGAATTTGTGCTGGTATTGCTGGAGCTGCTTGACTAACTGGACGTCTATCGTCCTCCATGTTAACTAGAATAGTGCTATTAGAATTTATTAAAAATTTACATTCAATTTCGAAAGAGGAATGGAAGTCTTACGATAGCGAGTCCAGTTTTTTTTTTTTGGAGTATTGTAATACATACTTCTACTTGAATATTTAGTTTCATGAATCGTATTTAAATTTCTGTCTTAGGAATGGCAATATATTCCGAAAGTGAAGAACTAGCAGTCGCTTTCTCGTATTTTACATTCGCGGCATTGAGAAGTCGAAGGCTCTGTATTCGCAACTAAGTCAAGCCTTTGTATCTCAAATTCTAGATAAACACAATCTCGAGGTATGAACCTCTTCAATATATGAATTTCAATTTCCAGCACTACTCGACTAGAAGAATTTTCATACTTGTATACTTTATAAGTGGGAGTTGGAAAAGATCACTTTGGTTTTCCCTTGAAAACTATTTCCAGTCCTGAACCTGTAGTAAATTCCTTCAACTTAGCACAAAATGGCTCTACTTGAGACAATATGCATACTTTTGAAAAAAAATACTGTATAAGTTTATGTGAGTACTCTTCTAAACCCTTCAATGCCTCAGTACTTCTAGTTAAAACTGTTTATTTTGTCAAAACCATAAACTCTACTACCTCCCATCTTGCGTATGGAAAAATAAGCTTATTAGCATAATGCTTTAATGCTATTTCCAAATACAGCAAAGAAGTGGGGCTGAATCCAAATAATGTCTGCAATATTACACTCTAACCCAAGTGTGGGATGTTATATCTTCGACATCTACGTGGCATTCAACACTACCAGTTACTCTGTTATTCATAGGTCCATAACATACTCAACATCAAAGCGATGTGATTTTCTGCAGTACACGTGTTCGTTATAATACTGCAAATCTTCTCTTTCACGAACTATCATATTAGATTCGTCCACTAAAATGTGCATGATCCTGAGTGTTTCAGGACACATTAAAAATCCCCACGCAGCAACACTACTCAGCTCATTACAATATCACGATTCGCATACATAATACAATGAACGAATAAAATAAAACAACTGAATTTTTATTCATTGGAGGAAAACCTAAAACTGTTTTCAATGACCTAACATCTATCCCCTATCACCTACAACCTGATACTATGCTGTTTGTTCGTATGAAGCCCCAGTACGAAGCAGCGACATTTTTGTGTTCTGGATGACATAGTCACGACACAGTTATTTCGCGTGGAGCGGGCAATGCAGGCAGGTGACCAGGCGCCAACTTCTGAATGCTATTTCGATCACTTTGTCTTTCTTGGCATAATCAACAACTTGACACATTCACGAATGCTCGGGGTCATGTGAGGGATGAACTATTCTATGGTGTTCTAAGTAAGTGAGACAGGCTGCAGGTTTTCTCCTACTCCCAACCTGGCACCCAAATGCAATGTGGATAGCATTATCATAAGTTCCTGCCTCTCTCCTTTTACTATTTTCTAATAATATTCGGCAAACCCCAGTAGCTTGGACAGCAGAATGCACACTTCAAACCTGTCTTTGTCATAAATGGAAACACTGGAGACACCTTCAATACCCCACAAAGCTATTAGTAATTTTTTATTGATGAAGTTATGCCCACATCACATGATTGATCGATCATGACCCCATTAATATCGTTCATTACTCGCTCGAAAATATGCAGCATTCCATTTCGTACCAACTTAGTGGTGGTCAAATGGGTCCCTTCCAACTTTGTTAGTCTGACTCTTATGCACACAAATGACTGGCTCTCTTCCGAGAGCGAAATGTCCAGCAAGGTACGGATCTTATTAGTGCATTTCGATTTTATCTATTTTTTTGCCGAAATCAAGGCATTAATCCACGTCGAGAATTTAGTCTGTCATGTCGATTTAATTTTAAACCTAAGAAACAGAGATACTTTGCATTTTTAGGTGTTAAAGCAATGCTTCCTCGCAGCTTACTGAGCTCAGGTTCCATGTACTGAAGGCATTTATATATATTTTATTGCTGACAAATTTAGCACCATCTTTTCAGGAGTTATCGTAGTGTACTTTCTTTGTTTTGGAAATGTATCATATCCTGGTTTTTTTCCTCGAACGAAAAGGATACTTTGTGGATTTTCTTTGCAACAATCGAAATATAAATTATATTTCTCGGAGATTCTACAATTTATATCCAGGACATATGGTGCGAGTAAACTCATAAATATTACTGCTTGGTTTCCGATTAATGTAACTGCTACTTGCAAAGTTGAAGGTTATTCATATAATGTTGATTGGAAAGATGTTTACAGCATACGACGAGTCGTGTTTCATTCCTGCTTCGTACACTCTGGCTTCGGACCCCAGCATGAGCCTGATAGTATCTGGTTTCATGAAATCTACATCTGTGGTGCAAAACATTTCAGCCTTCAGGTAATTCGGTTCCTATGCTGTCAATTTGCAATGCCATGCGGTAGCAATTTATTTATTAAGTACTCCATATCCTTCAGCTCATACTCCCCGGTGGGAATGCTGATTTCGTTTGCATCTCCTGCCACTATGTATATGAATGTGGAATTCAAGTTCTCTTCTATGTTGCATATGGAGTTGTAAGTTTGAAAGTCCACTTGCCCAACACACACCCTCCAGCTCCAAAGGACGGGTAAAAGCTAGTCCTCAGCTCAGATGTTTTACCACTCAGAATGATGAATACCGACATACTGACAAGATCGTTATTAATGACACAGCCCATTATATAACTCAGGAATTATATCGAGTTTTTTTACCCCATTTTCACTAGAGATCGCGATCACTTAAAAATTGCAGATACAATTGTCCACAGTTCTACGTGTTGGGCATCTGTTCTGTTTCATAGTTGTAAGTCAGTTTACAATTTTTTCAGGTATTCGTGCAGTTTAGGTGGAGGGTGCAAATTCCAAAAACTGTCTTATTATATTACATGTTTGCCATGTTGTACATAACCTACTCAGTGTGTGCCAGGCCCAGTTGTTGTGTTCAGATTAATTATGGCACATTTGTTACTTTGAATTTAATTCCAAAGCGTCTCTCATAAACACTCTTCTAAAATTAGAATTTTTCATTTTGTGTGTAAACAGTTCCAAATATATTTTCGTCAGTGAGTATCTAGACAGCATCATTTTGACTCCCTTCTTCGATTTTTTCCTGTTTTCTCTCCCTCCCCTTACCCACATTTGATCCACCTCCTTTTCTTTCCCGTTATGGTTGGAGAATATAGAGTCTTTAGCATTTTTTTACTCATGGCAATAGTTTCCAATGTTCATTTATGGTGGCAGGATTCCTCTACCTGTTTTCGATCATTAGAAGCCCACTTCACAGCACTAATGATATTCGTGACTGCACTGACAATACCGGCTAGAGAGCTGATTGCAGGTATCAGTGCGGACAGGAGCCCGCATACCTTGTTGTTCCCTTTCCTTTTGATCTTTCGAGGATTGTTCTGTGAAGACTTTTTGCATGTACATAATATCACACCTAAGTACACCTTGGCTTTCATGCTGTTGGCTAATCTGCCTAGAGTTCAGGTACTTGTTTGTGGAACGCAATATAGATTTTTTTGCCCATGCCTCATCCAGAATATTGATAACTGCGTTTTTGCTCTAGCATTGTTCCACAGAACCTGGAATGGACAATGAACCCACGACCAAATTTTGCCGACTTTACCTCATAGTAAATCGAATTAAACTGACCTACAATCTATACATATTCTTATTTTATACTTGTTTTGTTTCAAGATCAGTCTAGATTCGCATCAGTATGGATGCAATGATGCATCTACTGTGTCGCTTCTGCGGTTAAGAATTTACAGCTTTGAGGAATTTACAGCGACACTTAATAACTACCTGCAAGACAAAAATGTTTAAAATGTAATTTCGATGCAAACTCTGTCCCAGGCAGTGTATACGGAGTGACATTTTGAAGAGACATGCTAAAACTTGTAGCATTGGTTCTCCTCAACCTACAATCGGCACCACCTCAGCACTCAGCACCACACTTAGTACTACATTGTTCTTGTTTGAACTCCAGATGATATAATCTATTTGTAGTACCGGTGATTCTGCTTCAGCAATATGTGCGTTTAAAGTGTCTTAGGACAGTTCAGAACATAAAGACGGGATTCACCTTGACCGTCTTAATAAAAATTCTGTAACTCATAATGGTATAACACTCTACAATAATTACATCATAATAAACAAGAGAGTGATTATGTTTCACATCTATTCAGTTATGTAACAGCCACTTGTTTTAAGTATCAAACTAACGTCTCTCCAACATAAACGTTAGGAACCAGTTCACCTTTATCCTTGTTGCAAAAGGCTGTGTCATTTCGACGTATCTCCATCGGCGACATATCAACAGACGTGGTCCCCAGTACAACCCTCTTGTTGCCCTTCGTGAGAAGTCAGCCATTGGGTGAAAACCGATAGCATCTCATGCATCAGGCTGGCATCTGGCACTGTGCCAAACCTCACACTTGGCTATATTCGAACATTGCTTGAATTATCACCATACTGTTTACTGTCTACCATTTGTCTCAATCCCTGGCTTCCTGCTTCCCCACTGAAAGTGTTGCTAGGTTCAAGCAAGCATTAATTAAGGGCTTGCTCAGACCACTACATACAACTCCTGCTTCAAGTGAGCTGGTCCCAAGCTTTGGGACTGATGTATGGTGAAGTGGTACAGTACTAGATTTCGTCGACCTCATGGCATTTGCCTGTTTCCTGACAGCAGGAAAATTGTGATGTTGAAGCCCTCTTCAATAATAAGAGGAGCAAGGGTAGAAAGATGTGACAAAGCGGGGGAATTAGGGCAGTGGACTGCCATGCATTCTTTCATTCTTGCATGTAATAGCATTAGATTTTGTACGGGAGGCCTGCTGGATGTGTTTACTATGGCTGCCTGTGCTGAAATTTAATGGCTCGGCTGTGCCCATGCCCGTGAAATTGGCTAAGTGTGAGTGGTGTACAATCTTCCTCTGAGTTGATGCTGCAAGACACTCGAAATGCAGACATGAACGTGTGCAGCCTGCTTGATGCCCTTTCGATGTAAGTGGCATTGTGATTAAGGAAATTGTGGTGGGCCACGAGGAGTTTTTTTCACACAAACATAACATTTTAAAACAACTCTCAATTTTATTTTACAAGAAAAATTCAAGGCTTGTTTCACTATTTCACATTATCATATAGAAAATGAATATATAAAATACCACACTTTAAAAGTTACTTTTTGGATACTGTTATGCGGCCAAGCAAAGCATAAAATAATATCAAATTCTAAAAAGATAAATTAAAATATGAAATAACATGATCTCATTAAGGCTGCCTAGTACAATAATCTTATTGTTTCTGGGATATTCAAAGCTCCATAAAGCAAGTTTGAGAAAATTCAAACTTAAAAACTTACAACACTACTGGAAAATATTTTTAAATTGTTGACTAGAATTCTCGAAACACTCTTTAAATTGCCTTCAAAACTTTAAAAGAATCATTAAAAAGTCAACAGATAATGAGTACATCATAGCCTACAAAGCCTTATTACTTAAAAACACATTCCATTAAAATGATTAAAAATTGAACCTATTCTGAAGTTTTTTAAAACCAAAACAGAATTTATCTTTTCTCTCAGACCAAAATAAACGTGAGGCAGGCAGAATATTTAAAAGAAAGGTGGGTCACCTAAAACTATCAAGCCAAGCACCATCTTACTGCCATAAACTTTACAGGCACTCGTGCAATGCTCAAACATATACTATACTAAAATAGATACTTTCAAACCAGACAAAGTAAATTACATTAGTGGGCTCCACAGAAATACAAGTTACAGCCAAAAGGAATTTATCACACAAAACTAAACTAAATTTTGAATGCAAGCTAAGAAAATGCACAACAAGTTACTCTCTAACAACAATAAAGTTTCTACATGCCATCAAAAGGCAAACCCACCTCGAATGTTTGCTACCCACAACAAGTCAGCATGTCAGCTCACACTATCAATAATTCTTCAAATTCCTTGGAGGGACCTCGCAGGGCTCAATACCAGAAGGGTATTGTCAGTAAGACAAACAGATTTGAAGTGGCAGAAGCCTTCGCTGTTCCAAAGTTTGCCAATGCAGAATATTTTTCGCAGGCAATGAACGATGAATTTAAGGCGTGCATGCTCAGGAAGGAAGAGTAAGCCAGGAGAATGAGGGAAGTGGTTAGTAGAGGTCTCCAAAGCACATGAGAACGAGGCCGTCGCAACTCAATTTAAGAAAATACTGCGCCATCTATACTGGCCAGCACTGGCCACAGTGCATGGAGCAAGTCACATTGTGCGACGCATTACACTAACGGCTCAAAATATTAGAAATTATCCATCTATTATGAGACAATGCAACCAAATTACATTAATTTGTGTTTAGCTTTAGCATTTTGAATAGTGAGTACCTCCCCCGTAGCAATAGGTATTACGATTAAAATATTTAATATAGCGAGAAAAATTTTTGTTTAAAATGTTAATTAAATTCACCTGAATAGGAACGTATTTATAAGTAACATGCAATTGTACTTGTGAAAGACATACAATGGTGGACTTATGGTTGTGCCACAATGAACCCTCATATATATGTTTAACCTGATATATTATTTTATGAATACCATATTGAACTCATTTGTAAGGTTATTGGAAGGATGTGCGTAATGAAATGTAGTATATTTTCGACTTAAGTTATTTACTCGTGTGAATTTTTTTTTCAATAATTCTTAACCCCGCTATGTTTTGTTACTTAGGATGGGTGTTATTGGAATGTTTACTCTACTTATATATAATCTATTCTTACAACTATGAAGTAGATATTAATTTCTTAAAATAATTTATGGTTGAGTCACCATTGTTCCTTAAGAGCTTAGGTACGTCAACTCTACCACACTCGCAATTATGACCTCAAAACAATTATTACACTTCAGCCCTTGTTGCTTTTCATCCCTATTAATATATTTAAATTTAAAAAATATATACATTAAGGCATTTTTACTCAGATGAAAATACATTCATTACTTAGTAAAATAATTTTGAATTGATTACAGAGAGTATTCGTGACACTACCAATTGACAATTTGCAGCAGTAACATTTCGGTTCCTTTTTTTGGAATCATTGGAAAAATAATTTTTACAATACTTTGAGTTCATTGGAACAAATGCTGACCATTACCCTTAATCACGTAGCAGTTGTTGTATGGCACCACAAGTAAAATATATAGATCACGCCCTGGTGCTAAAAGGCGTTATTGTTAATATATATCATCTACAGACACAAAAAAGTAATCGCCTCTTGTAGGCTGCACGAGGGAACCATCACAGTCAAAATCGGAGAAACATCCAGACGTTAATGCCTACGATGTTCTCGGGCAATATTATCGTGGACACAGTACCTTATTCTCTGTTGAGTGACGAAACAGGGTATCCATAACTCCAAGAGTACAGGCAGAATAAACGCAATTATTATCAGCTGCAATAAAAAAAAACCTTTCACCATGCTGTACAACTCCATCCAAAGGGAACCATCTGCATTGCTGATGTCAACCGCACACCACCCAGCATAGCGAAGAATGTTTTCCACCAAATTTGCATGCTTATGCAGATATGCAATTTACATGCCTCCGTTCCAGCAGCTCACTCACACACACGTAACAATTATGTATGTGATAAAATATTGATCATCACAGGGTGACAACCTGATAGATTATATTTAAAATTATCTCATCCATAGCCAGTGAAATTCTGACTTAACACAATAAACCATTAGTGACGTTGTTTTAAAGTGTTTATTAAATAGTCGATATGGCTTCTCAACCCACTTTGGCAAAATTACATTATTAGCAATTATTTTTAAAATTTAAATTTTCAATATCTAGTGCATGTCTCAGATATAATGCATTTTTACATATGTTCAAAGATACTGAAAGTATTCAAAATTAACTATATTTGTTATTTGAAAACAACTTTAGTGCATTTAATCTCATAGGGGTGAACATTTACTGCACCTTTGTCTAATAAAATAAATATAACTATAATAGATATGTAGAAAACATATAAAGTTTATATTGAACAGGTTTATATACGTCACAATAAACAATCGATGTGATTATGTCCTTAATAATGTTTTTTTAATTTGTGTTTTCTCGATTACTAAACCCACGGGAGAAAATGTTTCTATACTTAAACTCAGCAAACAACAATACATCTTTGTTTCCTGCACGAGCTTGTCGTCCATATTTAATTAGTATCTGGATGCTGTATGTGTGGGTATTATTATTCGTTCCAGCCGGACTGTATGTCAGTGTAGTGTAGTAAAAAATTGACTGCTCTGCTCTGCACTCCAGATTAAATGAGTCTGCACTGTAGTTCTATGGCCGTGTATGCCCTGAAACATTTTCAGTGTGGTTTAGCACTCAGACATAACAATTTAATTTAAGACATAGCCCCATGGGAGGTGGTTTACTACCTCTATGTCGCATGCTTTATAATGCTGACTAAATTCCGAAATTTACTTTAGGGGAATTTGAGTTCTTTAATTAATCTCACTTGCAGCAAGGTGGGAGGGAGCATTAGGCGCCTCCACCAGTGTTCTGGTTTGAACTCCATACAATATATTCTATTTGTAGTACAGGTGAATCTGCCTGTGCAATATGAGCCTTTAAAGCGACTTGTGGCCGTGCAGAATATATAAAGAGGGGATTCTCCTCAATTATCTTTATATAAAACACTGTCTGTAACTCACAACATTACAACACTTTGCAATAATTACATCATAATAAACGGGAGAGTAATTAGGTTTTATTTTATTCAATTATGTAAAAACCACTTGTGTTAAGTATCAAACTAGAGTCTCTCCAGCATAAACATTTGGAACCAGTTCACCTTAATCCTCGTTGCAGAAGGCTGTGCCTTCTCGACGTATCTGCATCGCCGGTCTCTGGTACACCCATCTCGAGGCCCTTATGCGTGTGGTCGGCCACTGGCTGACGTCCAATGGCGTCTCACACATGTGGCTGGCATCTGGCCTCGCGAGGATCCTCGCGCTGGCCTATATCCGTGCATTGTTTGAAGTATCGCCATACTGTTTACTGTCTACCATTTTTCGCAATACCTGGCATCCTACTTCCTTGCTGAATGTGTTGCTAAGTTTAAGCGAGTGTTAATTAATGGCTCGCTCAGACCAATACAACATGCTCCACGTGCTCCACTTGCTCTGCAAGATCCACAAGTCCGCATGATCCATAAGCTCCACATACTCCACCTGCTCTGCTAGCTTCACATGCTCCACGTGCGTCACAATCCCTGCAAGGTTTTAGTGGTAACATACGTATTATCAAGAATTATGTTACTCTACCTTATTCATTTATGCCGAAGATAAAATATTTCTCACAAATCACACCACGGTGCCCTTTTGCCTACTAGAATGCGAGACCTAATAAGCAGACCGTCAGGTTGCGGCAAGGCATGTGTCGTACTGAGCCTGCTGGAAGAACCGAATGGCCTTCGGTTAGAGAACATGTACATTGATTCCAAATCGCTCCAGCACACAAGTACTGCAAGCTGTAGATGGTATGAAATATTTCCCATGCAGCAATAACAAAACCGTCGTACCAGCAAGCGACACTCTTCCAAACTCGATATTTCTCTTTGCCAAAATTGTCTGCGAAAAACAAACTTGGAATCACATGTAATTTAATATGGGATAGCATGCGTAAAAGGAATAAATGTACCTCGGCGAGACTTATTCCCATGTATCCAAACAACTGCTTCCCCATAATGCTAATGTTTTAGTGCTGTATCACATGGACGACACTAATTTATGCCATCTTTACAATGATCAGGTCAATATGGACATGACATTTGAAGAATTCAAAAATATACATGACTTGTGATGGAAATATAAATGAATTTTTGACGATTATAAACGATTGCCCACTATATAATGGGAGGTACAGGCATGGGCTGTCACTGCCAGGGCTGCTCTTCGGGCCTTGCACCAGCCTCTGCGGTGCAGCATGTCGGGAAATGAAGTGGTGAAGAGTTCGAAACACTCTTTGCATGGGAGGCAGTCCCATATGTCTTCGTCCATCTGTACGTAGGTTGGCAAATACTTGAATACTGCCGAAATTTCCTATGGTGCGTATGTGAGCAGGAATTCTTTCGAAATGTACGGTAACTCGTCCTGTTTGTCCAGGGCACTAAGCGAACCCACCCTTCCAAAAGTTAAAATTGATGAAAGGATTTCATGACAGCTTGTACAACTTGCATACATTTCTAACAGCACGGTACAACTTTTTACCAGAGGCCCTCGGGGACACGTCTTATAAAGCCAATCGAAGAGATTGGAGGGGGTCGATCAGAGGTGAGTAATTAGCCAATGTGAAACATTGGCGGGGATGGAACGGAGATGGTGGAGGCATGCCGACTAAACACTGATTGGTCGAACGAAGGTTTCCGAAGATACCCGAGACAATAAGGAAATCGGGAGGGTTGTCACGTGACTAATTATTCAATGAGAGGTATGTCACATGACAATTAGTCAATGAGAGGGTTGTCGCGTGGTGGAGGGGATCGAGGGAAAAGAGTAACCAGCTAATGAGTATCATTGGAGGGGGTGGAACAAAGGTGACTTTTTGTGTTGTGGAACCGACAGACGAACAGGGGTGGTGGAGGATCGGTGACTAAACAGTATTAAGCCAACGGGAAACTAGGGGATCGAATGAAAGAGAGTAATTAGCCAATCGGAAGCATTGGTGGGGTGGAACGAAGAACTTACATGGCATATGGTTTTTTTATTGGCAATATAGGCTACTATGCCAGATTTGTGACATCTCTTGTCGAATTGGCCGAACCCATTAATCTTTTGAAACATGGGGCCAGGAGTTTTTGTGGAGAGTCGAGTAAGAGGCGGCGTTCGTGAAAATAACAAATTGTTTGACCTCTCCACCAGAGTTAAGGTAGGCTGATTTGACAATAAATTTGTACTGCATGTTGATGGAAGCTCCCTGGTATTAGGAATAGTTTTGTCACAAGAATATGAAGATGGTGTTTTCCCCATTTCTTATGCTAGTCGATTATTAACATCCACGGAAAGAAAGTACTTGACCTATGAAAAGGAGGCTTTTGCCTGTTTATTTGGGGTTGAAAAAATTTCGGATTATCTGAAATGGACACATTTTTAGTTGTGGACAGATAACAAAGCCTTTACGTGGCTTTGGAATTCCAAGAATCTTTTGGGTAAATTAGGCTGTTGGATCGAACGCCTTAGTAATTTTTCATTTGAGATAGTTCATATAACGGGAAAGACAATTGTGTAGCATACAGTTTGTCTAGAATGTTTGACCCCGATGGGGGAATTCAGGAGCAGGTAGATGTTCTGAAGCAAGTTCCTGTGGCTTATTTTATCATTAAGGTTTGGTAGCATAAAGACGACGAATGTGCCGAGTTGTGGTGAAAAATCCAGCTAGGCGAACTCACTAGTTTTAATGTAGAGAAGGGCATTAATTGTACGGCTTCTCGTAAGGGAATTTTCAAGATCTAGGTAAATAAGGCAGTGAGGCCAATGGTGTTTGATTATTTCCACGACTCTTATTTGGGTGCTAATCGGGGGCAAGAACGCATTTTGCAGTGTATTGAACATCTTTTTTTTTTGGCCAGAAATGCAATCTGAAATTATAGATTGGGTGAAACAGTGTACTTTGTGTCAGCATGTAAAGGCCCCTAATAGTAGAGCCCAATGGCAATTCAGTAGTTCACCACCTAGTTTTGTCTGGGAATGAGTGTATAGGGATGTGTTTGGCCCTCTCCCCAGATCTAAGAAGGGTTTTAATGTGTTATTGGTTCCGGTTTATGGATTCTGAAAGTTTGTTTTGTTATTCCCCACGAGGGACTAGAAGACCACTACTATCTGTAAGATCTTACAGGAACAAATGTTTTGTTATTTTGGTTCACCCGCCCAAGTAATTACTGATAATGCGAGAAATTTTACTTCCACCGAGTTATCAAATATAGCTTTTTCTTGGGGAGTTTGTTTGGTCCATACAACCCCTTATCACCCTCACACTAATATGGCAGCACTGTACAATCATTCCATTAAGACTGCACTTGTTGCTTTTCATCATGATGTTCACACAGATTGGGATAAAGAGGTCCATGTCATAATGTTGGCTTTGAATTCTTGTGTGAATGCTGCTACAGGGTTGACACCGTAAGAAGTGTTCTTTTGTCGGAGATTATTGAATCTTCTTAATGCCTGGGGCTTACATTTTTATGTAGATGTAGGGGAGCGAAATTAATCCTGGAAGAAAGCTACCAAGCACCTCGAGAAATAATAAAGCCATATGCTTAAGGCGCAGGATGAGCAATATGATCCTGTTTCTTACAAGGTCTGTGAGTTGGTTCTTGTATAGACTCATCATTTATCTAAAAAGGCTGATTTCTTTTCAGCAAAATTGGGCCTTAAATACGATGGCCTATATTGCATTGTTAGTTTTTTATGCCAACGTCAGTGTTGTTGGAGGACCCAGCAATGAACAAGTTATTCAAAAGCTATTTCTCTAATATTACGATTTTTCATCAGCCATCGGAAGATATGCTAAACCCCGTGCCCTGAAGAGGAGCTCTGTCACCACCAGGGAAGGGCTCACACTGTATGGTAAGGTATTGTAGAAGTAAGGTACTGCAAATATTGTCGTTAAAATTCCCCTTTTTTTTAATGACGTTCTGTAAATATATGTATTATTTTTAATTTGCTTCTGACCTTGCTGCATCCCAAACCAAGGGCGTGGCAAGGCAGGATTTGCATAAGACCTAGCAAAACCAATAAGAACACTAATAATGACATAAGTCATGCAAAAAAAACATAATTCTGTACAGTGTAAGGGTAGTTAAATGTTTAAATCGATTTGTAACAGAAACAAAGAAGGTTGGTCGTGTTTTTTTTTTTTTTTAAGTAAGCCTTTAAATTTTTCTTTTCATTCTTTTTTCACAAGTATTACACATGGAAAACTTCTTTGGTTAGCTTTCTTACATTTAATATTGAAGGGTAACACATTATTATTTTCTTTTCCCCATATAGAAATATTTTATACTAAAAGAACTTTTACATAAAACCTAGGTTCCCAAAAATTAAGAATAAAGTGCAACGAAATTTTAGGTACCAATACTTTCGCCGGTATTCAGCTAATACTTACACATTTTTAATATAGGTTATATTTATGCTCCTTACTGGCCATATTAATAAGTAAATACAAACCGCAAAAGGCCATCACAAAATATTTTGAGCAGGTGAGCCCAAATTACCATAGTTACAAGCTCCAAAAGAAGTAAACAGCAAGCAGTAGTTGATTTTATAGATTAGTACCCAAATTATATCCACCTCATATATTTTCTTATGGTGAAGAAACACAAGGGGGCGTGATTAGAAGTGTCAGTAGGTTGGTTTAGGTGGACATCTCCTCCCTAGTACTTTTCCCCCTGTATTCCTTTAAACCATGCCAGAGCAACTGGAGTTCAAGAGCGTAAGATACGGGTAGAACCTGGCCACTCCTTCGTCCTCTGCTGTTTTCGTCTTAGCTTCTCTGGGTTTGGATATGAGATACCCTGCAGATATATTCCACTGTGTGGGAGGATTGAGGCCCTGCTTCAAGTATGACTTGCATGTCACTCATTAAATTCAAACAATTTTATGTGAGTAATCCTGTCCTCCCAAAGACTGTCCTACCTGAACAATTTATTTTTCGTCCTGCCAACTGGTGAAATGTGCAATGCTTACAATTTTCTAGAGTACGATTGAATGTTGCTGTTCTGTGGTTGCTGTGTTTACAGAACTACATAACGTTAATGAACTTGGTTAGCAAGTTTGCATGGTTATTAGCCACACTGTTTTTTGTAGCCCAACTTAATAAACTATAATTGTTTGAAGAGGGGTTAATACATAAAGAGGCAATATGTTGCGGCAGTAAAAGGTATCTTGTTTATTTTGCCCCCCCCCCCCCCACAAACGTCTCATACGTTTCGTGGTCACATGTCTGAACTCTACCACGATTTGAACTATACTTAAGAGAAGAGCGCGGTGCTTGTGGCGCGGCCGAGCGCTGTCTGGTGGCCACTACTGACAATGAGTCAGCCTTGCACACTCTGGCACCTTCCATACTCCTCTCCGCCATTCTTGCACAGCCCGAGCAAGTGTGCAGTGTTCCTCTTCTGGTTGCGTGGGCTGGCCGACGATACACCACTTCGTACTTCAGGGCTTCAGAATGCTAGACGCGTTTTCTCGGAAAACTCGTACACAAGTTAAGTATTGCAATGAACGTTGTTATTGTAATGCTGGAGGTAGAGTTCCCTTTTTGGTATAGTTTTTAGCGATTTTTGTGTATGTGGATTTTTGTAGCGATGTGTTCCTTTACTGTTCTGATTGTGTAGATTTTCAAAATGGTATTTTGTTGAAATGTTAGTAAGAAGTGGATTCATCTTTTTTGGCATGCTGTAGAGATGGTTTCTTTGATTACGATTTGACAAAATGATTTTAATGTCAAGGAGTTATGTTCTTATTTTATGGTATGCCTGTATACTCATAGTCTAGTGTAATGTCAAGGAGTTATGTTCTTATTTTATGGTATGCCTGTATACTCATGGTCTAGTGTAATGTCAAGGAGTTATGTTCTTATTTTATGGTATGCCTGTATACTCATGGTCTAGTGTAATGTCAAGGAGTTATGTTCTTATTTTATGGTATGCCTGTATACTCATGGTCTAGTGTAATGTCAAGGAGTTATGTTCTTATTTTATGGTATGCCTGTATACTCATGGTCTAGTGTAATGAGGGCTTTTGCTCCTTGCTAATGGAAGTCATTTTTAAAATTAGTACTCCATGTTTTACTAGTTTCCTTTTTAGTGAATCATCAGGCGTAATTTACTTTTAAAATTTTAATGAGGTGTCCTTTCTCAGGGAGTCATTTTACCATTTTTAATGGAATTTCAGAAGTAAATATTCAGGTTGAGTGCTTTCTCGGGATATATTAACACTGTGATTTTTCTGTTTGTTCCAGTGCATGTGTGTTCTCTCCTTCCCTTATTTTATCGATTGGTAGCAAGCAAGATAAATCATCAAATGCAATTTATATTTTTCAAATCAATTTGCAAACTTGTTGTTGTTGGTCATAATGTATAGATGGCCTCTAATATATAGTGTATTAATTTAAGATTTGTTTTGTGTCCATGCTCTCTTGATTTTTCTATGTTAAGCGTTGTCCTCCTTGCTTTTCTTTAGCCCTGTTGTGCTCTAAAGGGGCGTAACACAGTAGATAGAAAGATCTCAAATAAGGCTGCAGAGACCCAGTTGCTAAATGGCTAGATCTTACCCAAGTGGGGCTATAGAGGTCCAGTGGTTATTGCGATACCACGTGGGGCCTCAGTTGTTCATTGGCTAGAGCGATCCAAATAATAATCGCT
The DNA here is from genome assembly GCA_029891345.1 of Dryococelus australis. Lineage (NCBI taxonomy): Eukaryota > Metazoa > Arthropoda > Insecta > Phasmatodea > Phasmatidae > Dryococelus > Dryococelus australis. Next base: position 21,742,477 of record CM057000.1, read on the forward strand.
TCAAGAAGGAGGAAGTTTCACCATTCGCCCATTTCAGGGCAATGCAAAATTGCAGTATTGTGCATTAAAGTGTCTCATGAATGTTTTTTGTGATCTTTTTAATATTTTCTCTAGTGTAACGATTTTTGTGTGAAGTGTTTTTGTTATTATCTGTTCCACCACATATCTAACGTAAGTAATGCGCAGGGTGTAAACAAACATAGTACGTGACCATGTACTCATTCGCATATTTTTGCTAGTTTAGGTTATGTATTTTTCAGAGTTTCGTGTACATGAAAATTAAATATGATGATTTTTCCAATGTTTTAATGTAGTGCACACATAGGAAAATAAGCAGTGATTGGCATAAGTTCAGACTGAAACCACCCAAATATTTCGGTATACGAGATAATGTAAACATTTACACACTGTATTCTAATTTTGTAAAGAGGTAATTATATTAAATCTATGCAGTGTTAATTTGTTTAAAATTTCCTTAAGTGTCATCATGTGCCCATTTAATCCCATCATGAAAGAGTAAGTTAATTTTAAGTTTTTCTTTTATTCAGATGGGAACGTCGTGCAGGGTAGCCGACTCCCGCGCCTGGACACAATAGTAGAATCCTGGCAACTGAGTAGGGTGGACGTCGCGCGCGGCCTCTCCGGGCCTTCATCCACTTTGTATAATGATTTAACTGCAATAGTCATTTTTTAGTTTACTGGAACATGTAACTAATCATTTTTCAGCCCGGAGAGAGCGTTGTCCCATAGCTCAGCCTGCCTTTTATGCAGCTTAGTGTGATTTCGCAATTTTAATATCACGTAAGCGTCATGTCCTTTTAACCGTTTTAAGAGCTCTTCGAGCTATAGTGGAGATGTAAAGTATTAGTCCCTCTTCGGAGGGAATTACAGAGAATAAAATGTCGTCAGATAAAATGTGAATATTATTTTCTCCAACCACAACACGCTTGCTTAAGCTATTCTGTCGTTCAACCCCAGGGCATAGAGTTGGCCAAAACAATCTCTGTACGGGAGTGAGGAAGTGTTGAGAGCGGCTATAAACACCTCTCACTAGTCAAGGTCTAAGGATTTTCCTGAAGTGCCATTAAGTTTTTAAGTATGATTCCAGAATTTATTTTTTCTTTTGATGTCTTCTTGGTGGGAAGGGAGTTAGTAGGCTTAAAGGATGTTTTTTATTATGATAAGATTTTTCTTATCGCTATTTTTTTTTTGCACTGGAGGTAATATCTGTCACACTCACCGTTTCAGTACCAGCTCGTGTATCTCGCTCAGGTAGTCCTGTCACAGCATCTATATCTGAAAACTATCTATGATGATTTATGATTTATTTGTAGCTTGAATTCTCCCAATATATACTGATATTTTATTTTATTTTGGTTTGTTGTCACTTGTTTAGACCCTGTCTGTCCAATGATAGCTCAGAGTCCTACTATACTGTTTCCTTTTCTTACCTGCTACGTTGAAAATCACGTAACAGCGGTGCTATTGATCGGGAGAGCTTTAATAAAATAGCATGATGGCAATTTATTATGTTAAGTTCAATTGCCACTACTATTAGAATATAAATGGAAAGTCCCCACCTTGTTGATGTTGCTGGAGACTGATTCTAGGAGATGGTTTACAATGTCCGGACAGACCCATCTTCAGTGGTGTTCTCGTTCCAATAGCCCGACGACAAAAGACGTCGCGCCTAATGGCACACGGGCCTATATCGGGCTCGTCGTTTAATTGTATTTTCGGCTCCGTTTACTGACCGGTGGAGGGGTTTTTTCTGCAACTGCCTTTCGCAAGGTGTTACTGCAATCACGCTCATTCTCTGGTTCAATGTTTGATGGTGCGATCAGGCAGGCCGTCCAGCTAAGGTCTGATCACGTCAAACAAGTGTCTCTCGACGTGAACATAGGTGTGTGAAGGGGGAAAGGCAGAAATCATCTATGTGTTCTCCTGTTAATCCATCAGCCACAAAGAGACCATTATCGAGTGTCGTCAGATGACAGATAACAGACCAGCACAGCAACTCTCTTAGCTTTACGGACGCGTGATCTGTTTTTATAGCCAATTATGAGAAGAAAGAAACAATAAATACTCCGTTTTCGATATTGCAAATTTATTAAAATTTCAACTGTGTTGGTGAGGATACACACGGGTAAGGTATTTTGTTACATCTCATGCAAATCACAAAGGTACAATTATCATGTTGGGTGCGGTTTATAATATCTGATTTGAAGTCATGATGTCACAATTCTCAACATCAAATAATTTGTTTTAACTCGTTATCCTTCATTCATTCAAAAACTATTAATCATTCTTCACAAACATGATTAAATTAATATTCTTTCTTTTCAATTATTTAATACTTAAAACATCTTGCTGCTATTATTCCTTATTCCTTATTATGTTATTACAACTTATATTGATGTACACACAACTATCTTTGGCCGTAGTGAGAAAAATTATGTCGAAAAAATTAAGGCTCTTTTACTCCTGCCTTATTTAAGTTGTCTCCTGTCATACGATTCTAAATCGTACAGTTACATAAAGGACTGTGAAAAACATAATTTGTTGGGCTTCGATATACTAGCACAACTACTAGATCTTCCAGGATATTCCTTAATAGTGAAGGCAACATATAAGCAAATAAGTATTATTATTTAATATTAAGTTTTTTTATGAACACACTAATGTATACCGAATTAATATACGTTTATGAGACTTTTTACCTGAGTTATAAATGTAATTAAATATAGGTACGCATAGCCCGATATTACTTGGCGGCATTTGAACTTGAGTTTGAAATATCTAATTAATTTATATGGCTTTAAAGTAGTGTGTCTAAATTCTTATAAACTATAGAAGAATTGTAATTAATTATTATTATTTGGATACCTTTAAATATATCTACTTGCCACATGTATTAACTAAAGGATTTCCTACCATTGCACGCAATCTATGTTGAAGTTACAAATATTTTCTTCACAAGTAATTGCAAATCATAGAATTTATTACTATTGAGACTGATCTCCATAATCGTGCTGTTAATAAAAGAGACTTATGAAAATAATACACTATAAAAATCCATACAACATTTTATGTATTCGTTATGTATGGACAGGCAAGGAGAACGAACCAAAGAAATAATGTTAGTTTATATATATGGATAAACAAACGAAAGTTGAACGCTAAAATAATAACAGATAAAGCTCCAAATCATTGTCTTTAGTGGTTGGCATATAATATAGTGAAAGAAACTGCATACTACGATGTGCTGGAAGTGAAGCCTAACTGTACCGCGGATGAAATCAAGAAGGCATACAGGAAACTAGCATTGAAGTACCACCCAGACAAGAATCCCAATGACGGTGAAAAGTTCAAGCAGATATAGCAGGCGTACGAGGTGCTGTCGGACCCAGACAAGCGGCGCCACTACGACCAAGGCAAAGAGCAGGCGCCAAAAGAACGCCCCACTGGTGGCAGTCGCTCCTCATCCCCTGAGGTCGAATTGGAAATTTTCTTCAGTGGAGGGTCATTTAGTGTCTCGTGGCCCCGGCCGGAGGGTCGTGACAAGGACATGGTACATCCCCTGCAGGTGTCTCTGGAGGAGCTCTACACGGGCACCGTTAGCAAGCTGCCAGTGAAGAAGAACGTCATCTGCGGAACGTGCGCGGGTCGTGGGAGAGAGTGCTGCCCTGGCTGCCAAGGCTTTGCAGAAGAGGCCGGACATGATCCGGCATAAAGCGACTAGGTGCCAGGAATGATGTGGCTCGGGCGACCTCAACAACCGCAAGAAACGCTGCAAGACTTGCCTCGGCAAGAAGACAACATGGGACCGCAAGATCCTAGAGATGCACGGGACAAGGGCATGGTGGACGGGCAGAATATAGTGTTCAGCGGGGAGGGTTACCAGGAGCCGGGTCTGGAGCCAGGGGACATCACCTTGGTGCTGGCTGAGAAGGAGCGCGATATCTTCAAGCGCTCGAGCAACGACCTGATAATGCAGATGCGTGTAGAGATGGTGGAGGCGCTATGTGGTTTCCAGAAAGTGATCACCACCCTCGACAACAGGTCGTTGGTCATCAACTCCCGGCCAGGGGAGGTGACGAAGCACGGGGACGTGAAGTGCATTCTAAACGAGGGCATGCCGCAGTACAGGAATCCATTTGAGAAGGGCCGGCTGACAATCCAGTTCATGGTCAACTTCCCCACGATGGATCCGCCCGAAACGATAATGCATCTGAATAGCTGCCAACTTTCAAGTACGTAGGTGATGATCCCTGACAACGCAGAGGTGTGCATGCTGGTGGAACTGAACCCAGAGCAGAAGCGTTTCTACCACAACGTCTACAACGAGGATGAGCCAGGGCTCTGTCAGAGCAGAGTGCAGTGTGCTACCCAGCGAGCTGTACCGCTGTGTGCAGTAGAGACAAAGATAAAACGCCTTTGCCGACTACGACTGCAATCGTAGTCTAGCTGTGTAACCTGTCACTATGCCGCACGCCCTACAGTAATAAAGTTGTTTCATGTTCTGTAAAAATAAATATTTATGTGGATAAACAATGAAAATTTTATTTTATTTTGTAGACCAATTGTCTGTGAAGACATAAATGTCTATACAAAAAAAAATTCTTTGAGGCTGTTTGAATTAAACCTATAGTGCGTTACTGAAAACCAAAGAGAGGGCAACGGAGATATACAGGTTTCCCGATATTAAGATTATTTGTAGGTTTTTGTTAATAGCAATACATGATACATTTATTATAGCAAATACTTCAAACTAACACTCAAAGAATTTGTAAGTAATTCTGTATTTACAACAAAGGAAAAATTTAAGCGATCATAAAAGCTATACGTGTATGATTATAATGATATGTCTGTATACATATATTTTTTCTAAAGGTGAGATCTGATCACTTACTTTTCGGTTTATGTACAGCAATATCTGTTCCTTTACTCTGCTTGTATAGCGGTGGGATATTTACTATATATGTACGCAATTCTAAGGAAGACAATGATTGTTCACGTTGTTGGATGTACATTGGTAAAGAAGAAGAGGACTTGTTAAAAAGTAAGGTTAAAGAAATAATTAAAGTTAGACTTAAAAATCAAAAAAGTTTATTGTATCAGTAAAATGAACTATATATACAAGGTATATTAAATTTTTTTTAAATGGCAGTAATATAGTTAACTGATTGAGTTAAATGAAAAAGAGGACCAGTGAATAACTTAAAAGTAATCGTGAGTGTGTCTCTCTTTCTCACAAATGGTTATTCAGTCCTTTCCTTTCTAGAACTTCTATCATATAAATGTTTACCAGTTTGTCCGGAGCGTGAAGACCTTGGGTCTGTCGCTATCTGTCAATCAATGATGGGGGTCGTCCGAACTTTTAAGCACAGTAAGCAACTTCAGTAACTCAAATTCGTATCTGTTCATTTGCCTTTTACACGGTATTGTAAGTTAGTTACCAAATTTAATTCAGTTGTTTTATTTAATTTAGGTTAAACATATATCTATTACAATTTGTCATTTTGAACACAACGCATCAAGTTGCAAGGAAACAATCACAGAATTACTGTAACTATGCTAACTGTCAAAGATCCATCATAGATTAGAATTAATACACAACATAGTTCTGCAGTGCAAAAATACTATGAATACACATATATACATGTGTGTATATATACATATAGGGATCCATTTCGAACCTGTTCATTGAAAAGTTTGCCGATCTTGTATATTAACACCGCAATGCCGCCTTGTTACATACGTGTACAAGAGAACAGCTGTGTAGGAACCACACACAACAAAACCACAATATGTAAAATGTGTGTGCGTGAGAGGAGAATAAATAAGAAAATACCTTTAAATACATAAGCCACAGCTATATACACCTTACTCCGGACCACTGTGATTAAAACAGTGGCTTATAATAGCGTGCTATACTGTTCACAAGAGTGAGAGTTCTAGATGCGCAGTGTCCCTGCCCATTTGTTGATGCCGTTTCTCAATTCTCCACTTCTGCCATGTACACCAAAATTTTGTTTGAAGTTTATTTTGACGTGACGGTTTTAAGACAACCTGACGGGATACTTTTCCCGGCACATACAGGCTGCCGAACTGAATCATTTTTACGCTTACCCTTTTAGCTTATCAAAATACACAACCATAGTGTGTACCATTTGTACAGGAGGCTGAATGAAGCACATAAAACAGTTCAAAGAAATTTCAATCATATATCCATGAACCATGTTAGGTAAATAGAGAGTAGGATTGTAACTACTGAATGATAACCAGTTTTCAAAACAACTAGTTTAAAATGTTCTAGCTTTAAAGAGGAAAATTTCCAAAATCAAAATAATAATAAAATGTTTTCAAAAATATTCAAAGCTGTCCCTACGAGGCAATTCTGAATGAAAAGTTATTGAAAACTCAAGACTAAATCGTTGAAGTAGTGGCCGTTAAGTTACCTATGCCCAAGTGATGAAAGTGATTTAAACTTTACACTTGAAACGGGTCCAGATCTATAAAACTCAAACACAATTCTCAGAAATAAATAATTCTTGCATCAAACATTTAACAGTCCTAGCCAGTAGTGGGACAAAATTCATTCTCAGGTTCTCCATGGATACTATACTGGGAAAACTTACTCCTATGTGATACAAGATGGCGGCCGTTCAAAGCTTCTAGAACATCTATCAGGATGCCAACTATTGTGTGTCACTGAAAAACCTTTATTAAAATCAAAAACTAATTCTTAGCTGTTGTTGACTGAGACTTGCAGGTTCTGCTTTATTTCAGGGATGTGACATATGCCGGCCTCTCCTGCAGCAGGATAAATTAGCAATTAGGGAAGTCAGTTTCAACACGTCAGCTCGCGGCTTATGGACCAACGGTCAAACAAAACTATCATTTAACACCTGGCCAGCTATCGCGGAGGGGGATTTTTGGGGCCGTCTTAAGTCCTCACGAAAACATTTCTTCAAGAAGTAATCTGTAATCAGGGCGATATATGGACTCCCTATCCACGCTAATTTAACATCCTATATCACCACCCACTCGGGCGTCCTGCCAAAAGTCGTCCTACCCTTACGGCGACGTAGAGATGTCTGATCATTAGCCTACTATGCCATACCATGTCTTAAGGAAGGTTCTGACCTTCCGGACAGTCGCACGGCTCCAAGTTGAACGTATTTAAAAAAAAAAAGGTCACGCTAATAGCCTCAACGTCCTAACTGCATAAAGTTAAAGATCTCGAAATGGCGACAATACAAAATATAAAACCAGAAACATTAAAAAATATGCGAGACCAATAATAAAAAATTATATTAATTATATTATAATAACAAAAAAAAAAACCTAAAATGTAATATGAAAAAATGCAAATCATAAATAAGTGGTGAACTGTAAAACGAACAATTAGATATTCATAAATATAAGAAATTGTGTCCTATATATTTCATTATAACGAATATGAGTAAGAACAGTGAGAAAACATGTGTGTTTGTAATGCATAGTAAGGAATAGTACTTGCATAGTGCGCCAGAATTCAGTGTTTAGTCATTGGTGAGATTTTCTAAACTTAGTTACGCTTTGTTTACATGAGGCGGAGAAATATCCTGGAAGTAGAACTTAAACAGGGCTTCAAAAAATTGTGAAGTCACCGTGAATGGAATACAGCTTTCAAAAACAGACATGATGCTTACATTGAGACCCACACAACTAACGAGGCCTCTTTAGCTACAAAATACATGTTTGTATATTCAAAGGGCCATGAAGACACGAGCGAATATGCCGTTCATACGTCTAAAGGTTGTTCACGATAAAGTTGAGTACTTTTGAAACCAACCTTATAAAAATGTTACAATCCCTACCTGCATATATTTAACGGGCAAACTGAGTGATATACGCCCAGTAAAGTTAGTAACGGTGAATGGAAACCAGTTCCATATTTTAACGTCGAATAAAAAGAGTTTGGTAGCAATTTGTGACAGTTAAATTTCGTTTTTTCTCTTTCTGTTTTTTAATGCATCGAAGTGTAAAAATAGGCATATTTGAAAAACATTTTTCATTTTTAATAATTTCATTGTTTCATTTTACCTACGAATAAATAAAGTGACGAGGCCCATGGCAATGTGTATTTTGCTTTAGGCGGAAGAATACACCATGTGGATACAAGTAGATCCTAAGCAGGGCTTTCAAAAGTGCTCATTTTACCGTGAACACCCTATACTCGCCTCCAACCTAGGCGAACCAGATTCAATTACAGACGGAGTCACCCCTGGATTTTTGCACTTGGCAATCGTCTCGAACAATGCCGCTGGTCAGCTGGTTTTCTCGGGAATCTCCTGTTTCTCCCGCCCTACATTCTGGCACTGTTTTATAACTCGCATTGCTTCAAGATCATCGGCTTCCAAGATCTCGATGCTGAGAGCCGCCCAAATATCTTCACTCACTGGTTCGTACATCTTCATAAATGCAGATGAGTGCATGAAACATCTGAAAAGCTTTGCGTAGCACCTACTACCAAGCAACTACCGACACATAGCAGTATTGTCGGTTGCATATGTATCAGGCGCTACACTACAAATGCGCTTTAAGTTAGCAGTGAATTATTGCATCTTTTCCACGTCACACACATTCTAGCTATTTTTTTTGGACGTGAATACGTCTATACATTTGTGACCGTAAAGGGAGGCAATCCATAAAATCTGATGGCAACAAAATTGGGGTATACAGTTTGGCATTGCAACTCCGAATCTATCGTCTACATTCAAAATTATATTACACCAATCGAGTGCCAAAGGGTCGAAGAATATATTACGTTGAGTGAGGACTGTGAAGCATTGCGCACGTGGCGATGGAGGGGGGGGGGGGGTCTTAATTTTGAGTTGATTTCGCCGCGTCTCATAACTTCCGCGTAGTATAACTTTTGATTAGGAGAAGCTACGACGCTCGTTTAAGTTTTAGTTGATAGCTCTCGTCGAGGTCGATCGATTTCGTGTGTAAAAATAATTGTTTGGCTTGGTTATGGTGAAATTGTACGAGATTAATATAAAAAAATGTAAGAAAACTTAACACTGTCGGCCTATACTCGTCAAAAAGGCAAGTCTAAATACATAAATCGTATATGGTTAGAAAGAGCATCTCAAAAGCAATACAGTGATACCCATAAAACCCCATATTATTGAGTGAAGCGGTGCCAGGAACGTAAAAAAAACACCAAGGCGTCCGAACGCGTTAACTTATTCACGCAAAACAAACGGCCGTGTCCCCAACAGAGCCACGCCCCGTTTTTTATATTCCTTTAGTACTTTATGTGTTGTACTGCGTAGGTTGTTCCCAAAAACCGAGTACTTTTGAAAGCCCCGCTGAAAACCTATTTGTATACATATTATGTATTCTGCCACAGTGTGTGACATGGGCCTGAGCAATTTTGCGTACGTCAGTCACGTATCTCTGTAAATAAATTTCCTGCAAATAAGATTTTTTGCGAGAAAATATTAAAAAAAACCTGTCCATGCCCCATTTTCTTACTTTTGTCATATTAAGTGTATTCTTGGAGACAAAAAAATGTGTGTAAATGGTCAAATACCGCAACTTTAAAGCTTGTCCATGCAGTTTCGTTAAACGGAAAAAGAAAATCAACATACAGCGTAGGTTAATATGAGGACGTTCATCGCGTGTAATAAAACCCCACTGTTACAGATCTAATTTGCACAGCACGGCGTCATCCGACGATAACACTGCACTCCTTGCGCGTAGGAGCGAAGAGGCACTTGGCGTGCGGGTTGGTGTCGCCCGTATCGCTCCTTCGCTTCTTGACCTTGGACTCAAGGGTCCATCCCACTCTAGAATGTGTTAAAGGAACATAAAGCAAAACAAATAAAAATACACGCAAGTACGGGCACCGGCATCTTTACAAGGTTGTTTTAAAACATGCTCAAATGTACTGCATTACCACCTTGTTACAATAAATGAACCCATCCCTAGTACCTTTAATACGTTTTAACCTAGTTTACAAAATTGAGATGTGCTCGTTTGTGAAATTGCTAGATACATCTGTTAAAACTTACCATTTTTTTTCGTGGGAGCATGTTTACCTAGGATGCCTTATCTTTATTAGGAAATACGGTGTAAACTAGTTTTTTCGTACCATCTTGGTTCCTGGGAATAACTTTTGCTGCATTTGTAAAGTCAGAGTTCGTAAAATCCGGTTCAGGTTTCTACTGTATGCAAGTCCAGGCCGACCCGAACAATTTAATTGTGTTGTTGACAAAGTACTTTTAATGACACTGGGACAGTATGGCAACTACAGAGCTGTGCTACTGATTTCAATGAAGAAAAGGATGTGCAGTGTGCAGATTTTACAGCTAGGGTACCTCAGTTTTATGTCACAAGTCCTCTTATTGTCCCTTGTAGTAATACAAACGTCGACTCTCTAGATATATCCAGTTCATGTATATGTTTGAGTTTGGTAAACAAGTGCAGTTTTCATCATAAATTAAGGTACTACGTCAATAGGATTTCATTTCACGAGTGCACCGTAGAAGACTATTGCAGATATTGGCGAAACTCAATAATTTAACTAAAATTCACGCAAATTTCTTACTTTCAAGCATTATTTTTTCAATTTCTTCTGAAAATACGATTCGTCTTCAATTTCACCCCAAAAAAAAACAAGATAATTTGACCCAAAATCGATATAATTTGACCCAAATCTGCGTTCTCAATAAAGCGCACTTTTTTTAAAACATAATTTGTTCACTCTTTGATCAGTGGTTCATTTTCAGAGTGAATGAGGCTAAAATTAGGTCATATTTACTTAATAATAATAATAATTTAAAAAAAAAGTATGGAAATTCCATCAAAAATATGATGAATTAGCTCGCAAATGAGTCTTGAAAGAACCACACACAAAGAGTGAACACAAGTTGATAACTGATTTTGATTTTGAGTTGCGCTTTGGAAAATTAGACGGGGGAATTATAAATTTGTTTGACTTTAGCTTGAAATCGGTTGGATTCTAGTTAAATTATTGAGTTGCGCCAAGATCTGCAATAGACATCTACTGTGCACTGCTATTATACACTTTTTCACCACTACGTTTTCAGCTATGGCTTGATCCTGTATGGAATCCGTCAATTCATTTTCCCATAGTAGGAATTCGCTTTAAGATGCCAGGATTAAGTTCTCTTTAAACATACAAAATTACAAACATTTACTGCATCATGGCATTCAAATTGAATGGGGAAAATAGTACAGCAGAGCCTTTAAACAAGGAAGTGCATAATTGATTAGTTTTAAACCTTCTTTATTACTAACATAATTTTGTTTCAAAACTAGGTCTACTGCATAGCAGATATTTGCTCAATGTCAATAGCAATACTATTGCTGCTTCAATACCAAGTAACAAAATAGTGTAGTGCCAAATGTGAACCTTGTAATACTTCACTTATTATGGATTCCCAATGATCATTGATAAATGTCGCCTGTTACTGTGGCCAATAGCATGATACGTATTCATGTTGCTTGTATAATGTCTTTGTAATCAACAACTCTTGGTAGCTTTTTGGTTTTAAAATTTTTAAGCGAAGCTAAATTTACTCCAAGGAACAATGCATTGTATTTTTTTTTTATGTGTGCGCTTTATGTATGAACTCAGTCACATTATAGGCTGTACAAGATTAATTGAGCACATAACCATCTATCTTTCACTACCATCCCAGGTAGATTATTTTGAGGGGGGGGAGGAGGTGTCTTTGTATTAAAACTGTTAGGTGAATACTAAATAATTAATTTTGCTTTCTGCTTATAAAGCATATAAGTGTAAGAATTAGCAGATTTTTAAAACACTTTATTTTCTAAAAATTTAAGTTTCACTTAATATGCACTAATGGGCATATGAATACAGTGATCACGCTCATGTTAGATGTTTATTTTATGAATGTTGAAAGAACACACAATATACAGACAAGTAGACATTAAGCAGTGATTTCAAAAGTACCAGTTTACCATGAACAGCCTATACAAATTTTTTTTTGATGGAACTGAACAGAGGCTATGCAAGAATATACAAGATGTCTGAATGGTAACAATTCCTACACTTCAAAACGATTCTGGCCAATGCGCCGAGTTTAACTACTGAAACCAAAACAACTATTTGATTATTTTATATTTTACATATTTTTTATTCTCATAACTATCACGTCACCTTAGTAAAGAGTCTTAACATATATCGCAAGGAATTCAAAAGCATTAAAAGAAGAATATAAAATGTAAACAAACTAAAACTCTAATTTTTACCAAGAGGTTTTTGAAATGTTTTATTTATTTTAGAAATAAAAGTATGGCATTTTAAATTTTAGTACGGTTTTGTATCGTTTAGAATTGTTTTTATCTAAAGAAATAAAATTAATGTTTTAGTTTTTAAAAAAATATTTATGCAACATGGCAAATACACTGAAAAGGGTACTGAATAGGAATTCCAAAATATTTCTAAGGGCTATAATGTTTCTCATTTTCTAGTTTCTTAGTTCGAAGGAGATGTTCTTCCTCCCTGTGTTTCATCACTTGTTTATGAAGTTCTTCCTCTCTAACTGCAGACCTACAATGCTTTTCTAAGATGAGAGTATGAAGCTCATCTTCGCGAGCTGCTGCCTTTCGTGCTGTTCACACTTGCAGCCTCGACAGGAGTTTTTGCAAATTCTGAATGCGTGCTTCTCCTTTCTCTAAATGATTGAGTTTCGTAAGGGGACGTTCCAGCTCACGGCCAATGGCATTATTGCGGCTAGAAGTTGTCGTGCCAGAGGGAGAACGAATTGTCAGTGGAATACGCTTCTCTCTAATTGGTGTTGTAACAACCTCTTCGTTTACTGTACCAACTTCTGATGTACTATCAGACATTGGCACTTTGTAATCATGGTCTGACACGAATACTTGACATGTTTATGATGATGGTTTTGCAGAATCTGCAATGACAACCATATCACAGTCGCCTGTGTTCTCCAGGAAATGTTGATTGACACACCAGCCAAGGTCGCTTCAAGTTCTGGGTTGGTAGGAGTGTCCTCGACAAACGGGTCTCCCTCTGTGGCCATTCGCTGTCCTGTGTTGCCAGCAAGGATTCTCTTCCTTTTAGCTTGCTCATTTCCCAGCATTTTTTCAGTTTGCTGAAACACTAGATATACATTTTTGGAATGCAGGCCTAACGAACAGTGAAACTCCCCATCAAGTTTGTGAAGGAACTAAACAATTTTGACTTGTGAACCAAGAACACACTTCAGCTTCTTAAACCACTGGTACTTGGAAACAGAACTTGGCTACAGAACTTGGCTAAAACCACTCATCTTACTATTAGTGACAAGTAACTGTATGAAAACATATTAAAATAGCACACCCGCAGTAAAGTGAACACTTTTGAGGCCCTAGTTAATTTATCCTTTCAGCCATTTTTTATCCTTGATCCACTTTTCTAATACATATTTCCATAAGTAATAAGCACATTGAATATATTTCACCACACTCGAGAGTTTACGTCTAGGGCTAAAATATAATATTTTAAACGAGAGGACTTCAAAAAGTGCTCACTTTACTGTGAATAGCCTATATGCATAATCAGTTTTTTTTTTCATAAGCATTTCAGTTGTATGGTAGGCTTTGCAATACAATTTATCAGACATTTTCATAACTTTAATTTTGGTTTTTTAACCAATTATTAACTAAACGATTTACTTTCTATTCACAACTCTTCCCACTGTTCACGCTTATACAATATGTGAGGAATTCAAATTTGTGTCTTTTTAACGGACTCGTTAAACTGCTTATCTAGCCAACGAGAATAAAACTGGATTTTTTTTAAAATTATATCATTTGAGTAGTCAAACTATATCAATGACTGTAAACACACTTTTCATTTTGTTTTTTTTTTTTTTTCAATATTAAGTAGTATGCAGTTGAAGTACAGAAATTACTATATTTTATTACTGCAACAGTTACAAATTGTTAACAAATATTAAACTCAATACGTACTAAGAACTTTAGTATTAACCTCACGAATACAACGTCACTCAATAAATATAATACACAAAAAAACTGTGAACTGGGATGCGAAAAACCATGTGTACACACATGATAAAATTTATAGGGCTAGGCTACTAAGGGGCTAATAAATTATTATGCAAGGGTCTTTGTTAGTACGCCCAACTATTAAAATATTTCATAAAAATGCTAAAGATACCTTAGAAATTTCACCATACGAATTAAAGTGCTTGGCAATTTCGTCCCAAGCATTTTTCTTGTTTGTAATATTACGGAAGTCTGTCTTCTTATTTTCGATTATGGATGAATAAGACTCAACTAAAGAAAATTAAGATAGTTTTCTCGCTGGAGGAAAAACTGTCCGATAACACGTTACCATTAGGTTTATCCATTTCAAATAAAACTGGAAGACAAATGCGCGATGCATGTGTCACAATCGCCACGTAATGTTTTCCCCGGGGAAAATAAGGCGATTCCTACCGGCTGAGATCATCTAACGTCATAAGGTTCGGGCCGACTCGGCTATTTTCGTATTTAGTAATCATCCATACTAAACTTCATGAAGCAGCGCTGGGCTTGAACTAAAACGGCCCGAACGCACGAAATCTAACGAGGCTTAGGATCTCCACCACAGGAAGTGCTAGCGGCGCTTCATTTCCAGGAGGCGAGTCCGCGAATACGGCCCTACATCTTCAAAATCGGCTTGCCGCCCGAATCCCTCTCCATTCAACTCCTCGATGCCGCTCTGCCTCTGTGAGGTTGTGTGTTCTGTGACGGCGGAGCTGTGGAGGCCGGACTGGGGCGGTGGTCGCTGCCGGGTCCGAAGGCAGGCCCTTATTTGGCGGCGATCGCAGACTCCGCGACCCCCCCCCCCCCACCCCCCGCACGGTTGAGTCACTCCGCCCAGCCCCGGCGTCTAGTGGCCCGCTTTCACCCGCTCATCACACAGCCCAGTCTGTGCCACTCCTCACTTACCTCGCTACTCACACACACACATCAAGGGTAAACGAAAGAGTCGCCTCTCTACGTTAATAAAATAATGCCGGAATCACACATATGCCCGGTTGCACCATCGTGGTTCGAAACTCGATCCGAGACAGGATCCAAGATCGTAGCACAGAAAACTGTTGCACCATTCGACTTCACAGCTGGACTGGAGATCGAGATGAAGTTCATTTCGAACCGAAATCTCGATCCGAGATCAGAAGTCATTGTCGAGAAATGTAGTTTGGAAATACGCCAGCAGATAGAACGACGTTCGATTGTTTTCTTGGGAAATTCAAAACAATATACGCACTTGAATATTATTCAGTAAAATTCGTACAACAATAATTCACTTAAAAAAGATAAAACTTCACACATCCAGTTCTATCTATAGTGAAAAATACGCTAACTTCCATGACGTCATATATTACGAACCAATAGCAAGATTTGTCTCATACTTAATCTCGATCTCTCACTTTGAAACCAAGATCGACGAATCGGAGATCCAGAATCATTAAGTTTCCTTGGTGCAACACTTTTACGTTGGAACCAATATCAAACTGGATCCTGGTTTGGAACTAGTATCATTCGATCTCGGATCGGGGTAGATGTTGGTGCAACCGGGCAGTAACCCCGACCAGCACGACACCGCAAGCACGACACACGACTCTTTAAACAAACAATGAAATACAAGATAGATTTGACGCAAGTCCGACAATTCTGTCGCACGACCAGCAGTTTTGGATTAGAAATAATTTATATTCTTTGTCGTTTCGTGCGGCACGACGCACAGAGTAAACTTGCAAAATATAATTGTATGATAAGCTTTCCCTGCAGTGGCAAATGCGTAGCTTAAAAGGAAACATTTTATCAAAATTATTGTATTTAACTCTCATAAACAATACTTTTATATCGGTAAGCAATAGCTATAAAACTGTCACCATCATCTATACAAAATGTCCTGTCTGCACATCGCCTTTGAAACAATACCACAGATAATCAGCGCCTCCTAAATGGATCCGAAAAATTCTACTCGTGTCGCGTCAGTAAACTGTCGGGCTGTGGATTCCGGCAGGGCACATTGAAAATGGTCGTGGTTGCGGTTTTTATCGTGTCGTGCTGTGCTCTTCGGGGCTGTGAGATTCCGGCTTAGGGGCCCTTTTATGCATCCAATTTGTGTCGCACGACAAGATCGTGCGACAGTTGGGACTGCTCGAAAAATTCAACAAATGTCGGCCGATTTCAAATCGCCCGTTTTTAACACCACCAACACGATCCACTGCACGGAACGTTATCGTTCGTATAGTCGCCGCTGTTGGCAGCACTGTCCACTACAGTCCGGAAGACTCGCCCAGTCGTCTGTTTCCATAGAACGATCCGTTGTACGCCATGCAGGCCTACTTAGAGAAGCCGCACGTCTATGGCAGTCGTTCATCTCCTAGGAGATCGAGACATGACTCACGAATAGGACTTCAAAGAAAATGGGACGTTTTCAAATCGCATCCATAAAATTAATCATTTATCTCAAGGCAATTACAATGCGTACGACTCTCGAGTCGCGAGACACAAATCGGATGTATAAAAGGGCCCTAAAGCTTGGTTTTACGATGTGAAAAGTGTACGTGATTAAAGTCTGCGTGAGGTAGAGGCGGGTCACAGGGTGTAAACCTGTTATCTGACAACCACATCTATCAGGTACTGCCGAACTGTCTGGTGCATTGTATACAGTCCATTCAAGGTTACCTCAAACTTTACTGAAGCCCTGCTGTATTTCTACTTCCCGGATATTCTTCCGCCTGAAGCAGACAAAGCTTATCCAAGTCTAGAAAACTACACCAACGGAACAACGCTTCGCATTCGTGAGTGCACAGTGTAATAATACTTTGCTCAAGAACTATTTCTTACTAGGCGTTACCAACACACCCATTTTCTCCCTGTTTTTATTCAAACTACTTATTAATGAAATATATTAATTTATAAGTAAAATATAACAAAAGTTCAACTTAACCAAAAAATCGGATATCTTCGTGTTAACAGAAGTATGACAAGTTTGTGATAGGTGTCATAAAACCTAACACAACCATGGGAGAGTTGTTCAAAGGTTTGATTTAAAAAAAAAAAAAGTGTGTGAAATAACCACGAAGAGACTACATGCGCGTTAAGAAAGGGTTTCGAGTTGGAGCGAAATCTTCCAACTGTGCAGTCACCAACTCTAAACCAAAAACTGAATTCCTACTTAACCCAACATTTTGGATACAATTAATATTGTAACAGTGTTACATGGAACAGCAGACGTACCACACTGGCGAGCGTTAAAATTGATATAGTCTATTCGGTGTTTCTTCCCTTTTTTTTTAATAAAACCTTTGAAAAATCACACCATGTATGACTTGTTTGATTGTTTACTAACTAAGCCATATGACTTTTATCACAAGCGTTTGATACTCTCTTAGAGTAAAAGTACCTTATTTTTGGTATTAAAACTAAAGCACGACTTGCCAACCTCCCGTGGCGCAGTTGGCTAGCGCGCCACCGATCTGGGGTGCGGAAGGCCCTGGGCCCGAATCCCGGGCAAGGCATGGGCACTCCTGAAATCAACCTTAGAAAAAAGTCGACTGCCCCTGCCTGCCTATATCTTAAAGGGCACACTGGGCGACATGCACCGAGCAAAGTTGGCAACGATGGAGGGATAGTGGTTCCATATCTTAACGTCGAACAGGAAATATTAGGAAACCGTTTGTGACAACTTATTTTATAGATTTCGCTTTAAGAATTTTTAATTCATCGGAGTGTAAAACTGGGCAAATTTTTAAAATGTTTACTTTTTTAATAATTTCACAGTTCGACTTGACCGACACGTGAATAAAGGGATGAGGCCCTAGCAAAGCTAATTTTACGTAAAGCGGAAGAATACACAACGTGCCTACAAGTAGATGCTAAGCAAGGATTCCAAAAGTGCTCATTTTACCGTTAACAGCCTATAATTTAAGTTGTCTGTAAGCCGTCCCCTGCTAATATTTTAAGCATAAAACCGGGGGACGTTAAAAAGTCCTGTACAATACAATTTAGCAGAACTTCATAAAAGTCGAGGGTAACCGTGGATAGATTATACCTTTTATCTTGTATAGGCCGTTCACGGTAAAATTGGCTCTTTTGAAAGCCCTGCTTATGATCTACTTGTATTCACGTCGTGTATTCTTCCGCAAGATGTAAAATTAACATTGTCCTGGGCCTCGTCACTTTATTCATGCGTTGGTCAAGTGACACACTGAAATTATTAGAACAGTAAACATTTTATAGGTCTGCTAATTTTTACACACTGATGAATTAAAAGAAAACAGACAGTGAAATAAATAATTTAAATTACTACAAATGGTTACCTAACACTTTTTATTTGACGTTAACATATGGTACTACTTTCCATGTATCGTCACCAACTTTACCGGGCGCATGTCACTCAGTGCGCCCGTTGAAGTAGGCTATAATACAGGCATGGGCAGTGACATTTTTCTAAGGTTGGTTTCAAAAGGGCTCACTTTATCGTGAATAGCCTTTAACTGACAACATGCTCGGACAAGGCTACACGTAGAGACATTTTGGTAATTCCTTTATCTGACACAGAAGGTATCAGATAGTTCGTATTACAAGTCTGTGTCCATCATAGACTGAAGATGATGAAGACCGCTTACTCGTCTTCTGCGCATGTACCCAACACTGACCTACCGCAATTAGACACAACTGTCAAAGTCACATGGCCAACAGTGACGAATGTGTTTGTTAAATCTTATTTCTTTAAATAACAGGTACTATTATAAGAATAAAATACTTTAACCAATTTAAATTTAATCAAACTGCAAGTTGGTTAGATGAAGTATAAATACATCTTAAAGCATTTGTTTACTAATCAGTTTTCTAACCTAAAATCCAAGCCATGGCGTTTTCGCTAAGCGTGTTGGCAGAAAAGCAGTTCAGTGTTGGGACACGGGAGACTCGTGCGCTGCCAGCGAGATCGGTCTATCTCGTCTTTAGTCTATGGTGTCTATCAGTTTTTAACAGGTACAGAAAATAGCTCTAACGACTTATCTCCAAGACAAAGTATTCTTGTGAAACGCCGGTTCTTATTCATCGTGTTGCGTGTCGTTTAGGTGCATCCACTACACGTAGACGCGTAGGGAATTACGAAAATACACGTAGACGCGTAGGGAATTACGAAAATTTACTTCGTCTCGCATACGTAAAACCATCGGCCAACAGAAATACAGAGAAAAGAATAAATGTATTTATTCTAATATCTAATTTATAAAATAACGTTTATATTTTTAGTTTCCTTTACTACAGTATATATAACCTGTTAATTATATTTTCTATAAAATCACTATTTTACTAAAAATAAAGATAATTTATGATTGGTTGAATATAACATGAGTACATTCGCTCTTAACTACTTTCTTTGAGAAACGGCGAAAGTGAAGCCATTTACAAGCAATATTACAAGTACTCACGACTTTAAAATAAAAAAATCAAATATTCATCGGAAAACTTTTAAAGAAAAAGTATAATTGTCAAGAAGTAATGTTTCAAATACGAATTTGTTGCAACAATTTGTAGTGTTTAATACAGAGTGAAATTTATTTCCCCCCCTTTTGTAAGGCGTTTTCAGATAACCCTGGCAGTTTTTTAAATGTACATTTTTAATGGTAGTGTAGGTATATTTCCATGTGCATTTCCTCAGTCTGGTACAGATTACACACAATTCATACGCATTTTTCACGAACTAACAAATTATTAACCGGAATAACGTGTCTTCTTCTTGCTCAAAGACGAGTTGTTGTGGCTCTTTCTCTCTCTTGTTGCTACGCTGCCACAATAACGACATTATTCGATATAAAGTATAAATTTCAAAGATTTACCAAGTATTTCATCTTCATTTTGAACAAAAGGCACGAATGAAATAAAACTTTTTATATGTGATAGCGATTCAGTAACTTGCGAGCAATAGAATTTATATTTTCCACATTGGCACTACTCTGGCCGCCCTATATTTTAGTCATCTGACGCCGGCTATAGAGTTGCACCCTCTCTGTGTTCATTATACTCAGGTTAAGGAAGTTCACTGCTTGTAGTTTGGCAACTACAAATGTTCGCTGCCAGGGTGCATTTGTGTTCCACGTTTACCGGATGGTAACGTTTACTAGAACCTAGGTAAATAATAAATTATGTTGTTACCAACAGAGTGGAAAATATCAAAAAATGTTCACTTGTTTTTTTAATAATCTGGCATAAAACTGAAATTAGAAAAACGTACCCATGCACAATCAATTAATTTTAACTATGGCATCCGACTTTAAAAAATTGTGAAAGGAGAAAACAATTAAGTTTTCTTGATTAACTCACATTTTAAAAAGTAACTTTTTCCAGTGAAATAGCATTCCTTATGAACACTCAAAACACAGGTGTAGTTTTACTGTTTGCTCTTGTGAACAGCATTTGAGGACACAGTAGTCACGAAATAAAGTTAATTCTAAAAATTTAGGGTGAAGAAAGTATGTATCACAATTCCAACCAAACACCATATTTCACAAACAAATAAATATAATTTCTCCATATACCGCCAGTGACTACGGAACACCAGCACACCAAGCGGCAGAAATTTTCCTTACGCCAGACACTCACGTTTGGAACAAGCCGAGGCATGCATACATGTACGTATCTTACCCAACTCATCCTATATAATAAGTAAACGATCTCTTCCTGTCCGTATTTAATGCCTCGAAGTCCCTTGAAACTCAACAGCAAGATCAGATTACTCAATCATTAACTTTTTCCTTAAAAACTCATTTTTAAATTAATTTTTCCCTATGAAAAGTTTTGTATTAAGGCATAGATAATATTGCATAGAGCTATGAAGCTAATGAAATATAATTCTTGTTTACTTTAAATGTCTCGCTTCAATGTTGAGTTAATTTCCAAGTGGGGCCTTAGTGGCTTAGTGGGTAGAGCGATTCCAAGCGGGGCTTTAGTGGCTCAGTGGATATAACTATGTTAAGTGGGGCCGCAGTGGCCAAGTGTATAGAGAAATAGTAAATGGAACCGCAGTCGCTCCAATGTTGAGTTAATTTCACATCATTTCATTAGTACCTACATATAGCTATGCAATATTTCTTTCAGTCTTTGTATGATAATCAAATTTTAAAAAATGGTATCTGTGACGATAAAAAAAAAGGCTACGGGCTGGGTCCCCTAGTTTTATATATTTTCATTATATGGCTTTCAGATAAACTGTGTAACAGTCTTAGTTTGGCGTGTTACACCGGACACAAAGCGAGGTTTAGGTCAGTATAAATATATGTATGTTTCTCTTACCTTTAGTGGGGATCGAACCAAGCACTAGTCCAGTATAAATTTATTTACTGTTTAATTATCCACGACGAGAATCGAAGCAAGGTTTAGGTACGTATAACTATATTTATGTTTTCTTTAGCCTCGATGGGATTCGAACCAAGGATTTGTAGTGTACAAATATATTTACGGTATAATTATTTTCAATGCGAAACGAATCAGTTAGTAGAATAGTATAAATGTATTTGTGTTTCACTTAGCCATGACAGGAATCTTCACCAACTCAGATGGCAGACGTATATATCACAAACATATTTGCCATTCACGGCTCAATTGCGAGTGAGCAGTGGTCGGGGTAGGATGTGTACTTAGTCTTGGTACTTATTCATTCTGCAATTACTCATTATGTCTAATTACTCATTATTAATTAACATACACTACGGGCTGCAGCACTGTACTCGTCAGACCACTCGCACCCCATCAAGACTGACCGGGTTCGATTCGTGGCAGGGTCGCTCCCGGATTTTCGCCCTGTGGGAATCTTGCCGGACGAATTCCGCTGATCGGAGGGGTTCCCCCCCCCCCCCCCCGGCTGCTCCATACTCCGCTAACTTCACCCTCATCGGCTCTCAAGACCTCGATGTTAAGAGCCGCTCGGATCTCACCACTTCGCTGGACTCCATTGCGAACGCTAGTTTTACCGGATCGCGACTAACATCGAGGCCTTGAGAGCCGATTAAGGCGAAGCGAGGTGAGTATTACCAGCGGCATCATCCAGCACAATTCCCACATGCGAAAATCCGGAAGCGACTCCGCGGGGAATCGAACCCGGTCCCCCCCTATGTGAGGGCGAGTAGTCTAACCACTACATCTTTGCAGCCCGCCGGTGGTGTAAAACTTATTTTCAGGTGTATATTGTACGTAAATAGTTCAAAACTTCTTAGTATCAGTAACGTCTACAGTTTCTTTTCCATGTTTTCCTGTTTATTTAATAATTCCTTCTCGACGCGTGGAAATACTGCCGTCGTTATGCGCATGCGTAAAACAGCAGAGGAGACTCGTTCAAGAAAGAACTTTCGACAACAAGAAGACTTCGGGTCAAGACATATCCACGGTCTTATCGCGCCCGAGACGCAATTAAATTTTGAAATATTTCACGTTCGCAAATATGTCGAGCCCGCAATTTTTTGTCGTGTTAGCGTCACACTCAGCCTCGATACAGTTCGATTGCGCAATTATTTAATCCGCTTTGCGGGCATCGCGTCGCGTCTGTCACGCTATTGTGATTCCAGCAGCTGGTGGAAAAAGTGGTTCGTTCCTTTCAACCATAAAAAGGGTAACTGATGTAGTGTAGTGTTCCTCGCGACGCAGCTACACAGACAAAGGTGAAAGAAACTGCTTTTGTGGAGGTCATCGCCACCATTTTGCTGCGCAATTGACTTTGTGTATTACTGTGAAGAATTTCTTTTTATTACGAGAGGACAGGCGAATTTCATAATTTAATTTTCTGTTACGATATATTTAGAGCATTCGTATATTATATCAGTAGCCCCAATCTGCAATATCATGTCTGCATAATTCGACATACTAACAAACATAACCCTGTAATTATGTTCTTGGTTCAGAATATTAAACAGAAAATAATCATAGAAGTGTCTAAGTAAATTCCGAATAACTTAACATTAATATCTAATAGTATTCAAAACACAACAGATATCATTGAATATTAAAGATTACATTAACTTAATCTAACTCTCAAACACACATTATTCGCGGTTTTCATTTGTGAAAATAGTTCAAACACAACCTCAAAAATGTTACAAACTTTCCTCTCATGATAATCATTCCTCAATGAATAAAACAAAACGAAATATTTAAAATTATTAGCATAAAAGTTACGCTTCTTCACAAGTTAGTGCGATTTTTTCTGCACAAATTCCACCAGGTGTAGCTCTACGCCAGCTGAAATAAATGAGCACTTTTAATTTGTACGGCATCACACACGGTTGAAAGAAACTAGTTCTGTGCAGTTTTACTTGCCTGTGTAACGCACTGTAGGTATTTGAAAGAAGCAAACCTAATAGCGCTACGAACACGGTGCAAGCGCTATAGAGTGAGTTTGCGCAGTTGTAACACACTGAACTTACAGTTCAGTTTTCTACCCATAATCACTCTTAATACACATACCCACACCTACCCCTAATATCCATAACCACTCCCACTCCTATTACCCATACCTACACCACCCCTAATACCCATACCCATCCCTAATAACCATAACCACTCCCACTCCTATTACCCATACCTACACCACCCCTAATACCCACACCTACCCCTAACATCCATAACCACTCCCACTCCTATTACCCATACCTACACCACCCCTAATACCCATACCCATTCCTAATAACCATATTCGCCCCTAAGTCTATAAACCATACCACAGACCCGACATGATGCAAGAATTATCAACTAATAAAAATCAAGGTCAGCCCAACTAATTCGCATCCCTGGAAGTACAGCAGAAATATAGTCTGTTTCCACTTTTCGATGTGTTGTCTTCAAGGCGCGCAAAGAATGCACCTACAACATTAAAAAAAAAATAGGTTAATTTTTTCCTGCCGAAGTGAATAATTCACTTCGTGACAAAAATCCCCTTTCGGATAGTTTTTAGATTGTGCTACTTTGTTTTAGTATGCATTCGAATTATGTCGAAAGGAAAGAATCGTGAGTAGGGAAAGCGGAAGAGTTCTATGAACACCGGGAGCATCACTGGCCTACGTGCCATAAGAATAACCTGGGGAGGGTCACTTCGAGACGGATAACAATTGCCGGCACCCTTCTTAGGGTTAATCGGATTATTCTCCCTATCCCCACCTCCTGGGAGGTGTATTGTGGTAGGCTGATGGGTTCTCCCACCACTTGTCAGGTGTGCTGTGGTTGGCTGTTACTTGTGGGAGGGGTAGGGTTGTAGTGGTCAAAGCGCACAAGCGACATTTGTGGAACTTTTAATTTTTTATAGGAAGTCTGGTGGGCGAGGGGCTAGGGGACGGGGTAAGAGGATGTAGGGATACATCAGGAGGTTTCGGAGTCTGTCAGTCCTTGGTTCGAGATCCATAAAGGGTAATTGGGTGTAATTACATGTAATTGCATGATTATTAATTGCATAATATGTAATTGCATAATGAGTATGTACCAAGAGTAACAACACACTAAGTACACATGTTTACCCATCTTCTGCCGAAACACAACTGATGAGGTTGGAGGACGAGTGGCAAGGGATAGGGGAAAGGGAGGTGTATGGTTGGACCAGAAAGGTTGAGGAGTCAGCCCTTTGCTAGAGAGAGCCACAGAGGGTAATTAGGTGTAATTATATGCTAATTATGTAATAAATAATTGCATAATGAGTAATTACAGAGTAAGTAAGTACCGAGACTAAATAAACAATAATCACACACTAAGTATACATCTCACCTCGACCACTTCTCTCTCGTAACTGAGCTTTGAATGGCAAATATGTTTGTGATATACATCTGCCATCGCAGTTAGTGTCGATTCCTGCCATGGTTAAGTGAAACATACATACATTTTTACTGGTCTACTAACCGATTCGTTTCGCATTGAGGATAATTAGACCATAAATACATTTATGCAGTACAAATCCTTGGTTCGAATCCCATCGTGGCTAAGTAAAACATAAATCTAGTTATATGCACCTAAACCTTGCTTTGATTCCCGTCGAGGACAATTAAACAGTAAATACATTTATACTGGACCACTTCTTGGTTCGATCCCCACCGAGGGCAAGGAAAACATGACTATATTTATACTTACCTAAACCTTACTTTGTGTCCGGCGAGGGCAAGTACTGATTATCTAGGTTTTTATTAGATTAGTTTTTGGTTCGAAACGCGCCAAGGTTAAAACATATTTAGAATTATACTGACTTTTATACTTACTTCGACCCCCCTAAAGGTAATTCAAACATAAATAAATTTATATTATCACATGCCTTGTTTCAAATCCCGGTGAGGGTAAATACATATGTACCAATTTAGTTATTGGTTCGACTCCTGTCAGGGGTAAATAAATCGTAATAGAAGTTATACACAGACAACATAATAAATAAAAGACATATTTGCATAGACTAATTACATTTGAAGTACTACTTGTAATTACACACCCAACCTCTATAAGAGCCAATACCATCCTGAACCCCATCACAGACTTATGACCCCAAAATAAATAATGCAAAGGAATTGCATTTCGAGAGTAAATAAACAGATTCGTATATGAAGGAAATACGTGATTGTACAGCTTGGAGCCTGGATGCAGATGGAATCTAAAACACTAATAAAATTTGTTCACGCCCCAAACATCTTGAACTTTAAATAAGAGAGAAATATTTTAAAATGTAATGTCGTTAATAAACATTGTGCTAAAGGCATGTGATTTTAATATAATATTGTGTAAATATCACCTTATAAACACACTGATGATGTGTTGGAATGCTTTTAAACCAGAATGAAACCCTACTGTCGGGCACAAGTGTGGAATTTGTCATACTAGGAGCACTGTGCAGCACAGAAACTCAGTCGACCAGGAAACATGACATTTACGAAAGTGGACCGCTCCATTAAAAATGGCGAGGGGTGAACGTAGTTTCACTCAATACCGCCAGGCAGACGAACATCGTGGTGGGTCGAGGATAGAACAGTCCTTACACAGAAGCCAAAGAGAAAACACCATGACCCTCTCAAGGCGAGACAAGGGCGAGAGAATGATACTCTAGGATCTCCCCACCACACATATCCTCATATTGTTTCATAAATAATAACACAATGTTATAGGCTGTTCACTGTAAAGTGAGAACTTTTTGAAGCTGTTTCATCACACATAATAACCAATAAATATATATCATTGCGGCCTCGGGCTTTTGGTTTAGGGTACGGTGAATGTATACACTGTGTTTATTACTCACATGGTAGAGTTTATACTAACAAGTGTTAGAAGGATATAAATTCGTTGAAAGAAAGAAACTAACTATGCATCAAAACTGCTCACTTTACCGGAAATGGCCTATACAAATTGAGGCCCTTTCCTCGTCCTACACTGTAGGGAGACGCAAGGTCTCTTTCCCAAAGTACCTAGGACCAAACTGTCGTACATAAAAATCCCTCCATATTAAAGCAGAAATTGACTACAAAACACACATACATATACACAAGCTCTTTGAAAATGTTCGCTATATTTTGGATCAATGCTACAATCATTATAGATCAAACAAAAAATACAACAAGAGTACTGAGCAATACTACAGATACTACATTCATTCAATTTTATAAACCATGTACATGTTTCATATCCATCTATAAAGGACTCGCAATGCAATTTAAAAACAATATATAAAATGGCATTTGTTGCTTTCTCTGGTAGTTCTTTTCAAATGCTGATATTTTAAAAAATAAAATTCTGAGCAGAACTGCATTTTCAAAATTATCATGCCACTGCCCATTTTAGGAATTAAAATTCCTTAGTAACAATTTTACAGAGAATTTTCCTTGCCTTCATAAAATACATTAAAATCATATTTACTAGTTTTTTTTCACAAACCCGTTTTCTAGATGACTGATATGAGTTTGAAAATGTAAACTGCTTCAAAATTACAGGCTGTAATTCCATGGGAACTCTCCAACAGCCTTAATTTTACCAGTGCGGATCTAAGCGAGTTTTATTTCGCTTATTACACAATATTCTACGTAATTTATGTATGCTCATGTCATTACAAACTTCTTGTACCTTTCCTTTCATGGAAAGAAATAGCTTGATAAAAATTCAAGATTTTAACAATTTCGTTTTATTATCTGGTTTAGCTTCAAAATCC
Organism: Dryococelus australis; assembly: GCA_029891345.1. Classification (NCBI taxonomy): domain Eukaryota; kingdom Metazoa; phylum Arthropoda; class Insecta; order Phasmatodea; family Phasmatidae; genus Dryococelus; species Dryococelus australis. The sequence continues at coordinate 21,769,715 of CM057000.1, forward strand.
AAGTGACCATACAAAAACCACTTCTACAAGTAACTTTGGGCAGCAATTGTCCAATTCTACATCACTGGCTTAACGAGCCCTGCATTGATGATATGCGACTAATTATCTCAGGTGTGATTTCGTCCCCAGCAGCCACAGTCTCTGCCGACCCATGCTGCTGCGGGGACTTAATTACTAAATCAAAACTAGTGGTGAACCATGAGAGCCAATCAGAATGAATTGCATATTCCAGAAGTGAGTAAAACGCCATCTATTTTATTTAGAGTTACGGCGATGGTAGCGCCCTAGGCGCGAACATTACGATCTAAGGATGGCCGTCATGTTTCCCAGTCTGTTCCCAGCAGTTACGCTAGTCGGATGTCCGTGCTGGGAGCTTCAAGCGAACTTCACGTATTCGTAATCGCCTGTCAATTTCCACACTACTAGATCGTGCAAGTAACAGCTTATAAGTCTAAGTCTTTCATATGCAATTCTCTTCATGATTTCGCCGTGAAACGATGATTTTGCGTCGTGCGCTTTAGCAAGCTGGTGGACTGGCGGCTGACACACCAGGGCGATGTCGAGACAAAGGCAGTTAACTAGGAACGTGTAGGCGGGTTGCTAATTTTCCATGCATAATGAGACATCACCATATCATGCGACGCCCCTGAAGAATTCCATCTCCGAAGAAACCAGGGGTGAGCAGCCAGGAGTCCATCCAAAATGACCAGTCTTGTGTCAACCCCCGACACACCATCACTCCAACCTCTCCAGTCACAGGATGCTCTCCTCCATCCTCCAATGCTCGAACAAAAGAAGTCACATGTCACCATCCCGCTGCTCCAGAATCCATGAGCTACAGCAATGACATCCACTCTTATCAATCTCACGTGAACCAAAATGTTTTTGAGACTAACCACCAGGGACTCGACCCCTAACCTTGTGTCCCTATCCATAATTCATGTACTCTGATGTTGAGGCTAGACCTTCACAACCAATGTCTTTTGATTTATTTTTTGTATAAAAGCAAAACAACCTCTTACAATCTAAATGAAGATGATTAATGATGATAATGAGCGTGAACTGAGAGTACTGTGGCGCTGGGGGCCAGAACAAACAAAATGTTTGTGAACACAATTCACATAAAAATTCCTTACACTTCTAAAAAGATTATTACATTGCGAGAAAATACCTTAACTCTAACAAATTGAAAAATACACTAATTGAAACACTTAATTACTATAACTACTGCAACGCCCTTGCCCCCAAGGACGTAACAACGTGGAACAGAAGGTCCCAAAGTCAAAACTCCCTAAGGAGAAACAAACCCTCGTAGAGCAGAGCAAAAATGGAGACAATTCCTTGAAATAACACTTATACTTAAAACAAGTGGTGAGATCTTAGAACCAGTAAAATTCATGAGTGGTTTCAAAATATTTATTTTTGTTTCTTTTAGTTAAAGGTGCAATTAACATCTCTTGAATATATTTAATGTTTCATACAAAAATATTCATAAGCACCGAGGTGCGGACATTTAACAAAAAATTTTTATTATAAATTTGCGTAGCCACACGGCCTACAATAGTAAACGGGTTTCAATATTTTGTTCTAGAATTGGAGTATTTCAACATATATAATATGTATCATATCGACCTATATGGCTCCATGCTAACTTGGAGAAAAATAATTTCAAGTAAATATAAATACAGACTACCTGTCCATTGCCATGATTCTTTTTTTTGTTTTAGCAGTAGATTTTGTTCAAGATGGTAGTCAAAGGTCAGGGTTAAGATTGCTTGTTATGGTTCCTGCTACTGTGAGTGAGGCAAATGGAATTTCTCAGAGTGTTCTCATGATTGTTTTATAAACAAAGTATAGATTTTTTCCCTTCGTCCCTATCGTAGATGTCGTAAGAAATGTTGATCAAAGTGAACATTTGCTGCGGGGAACGTACAATTATTCGATGATGGAAAGTTAATGGGAACGTTATTTGCGCAGCCATTGCAAGAACGTATTTTCCAACATAAACTATCGACAGCATGAAGCTGTTTGTCTTCAGAATGTAGTATGTTCACATGAGAAAAATTTAAATCTCTTATGGTGGAACACTAGTTAGGTAGCAGCAGTGTCGAAGTAGTTATGGCGCCAGTTTGTCCGCAGGTGTCGTAAATGCATAGTGTGCTCTGAATTGATTTATGATCAGTTCATACCTGAAGGGTGCTATGAGCGTAGATAGATAATGAATCATGAATATGTAGAGCATAACAGTATAAGATGGGATTCATTGAACATATGTATTATACAATCACTATTTACAGAACTATTGATCGTGAGAGCTTAAATGGGATTGCAAGATGCTAATTTACTATGTTAGGTTTGATTGTCGCACGCCAATACTATTACAATCTAACTGGAAAGTCCCCACCTTGTTCATGTTGCCGCAGGCTGATTTTAGGAGGTGGTTAACAATGGCCGGACATACCAATATTCGGTGGTCATCTCGTTGCAATGGCCCGACGGCAAAATGACATCGCACCTAGTGGAACACTGGCCAATATCGGGCGCGTTTTTTAACGTTTCCGACCTCGTTTACTGGCCGGTGGAGAGGTTTTCTGCGACTACCTTTTGTAAGGTGTTACTGCAATCACGCTCGTTCCCTGGTTCAATGTTTGAAGATGCGATCAGGCAGGCCGTCCACCTAAGGCCTGATCACTTCATAACAAGTGTCTCTCGACGTGAACATAGGTGTGTGAAGGGGGAAAGGCAGAAATCTTCTACGTGTTCTCCTGTTAATCCATCAGCCACAAAGCGACCATTACAGAGTGTGGTCAGATGACAGATAACAGACCAGCTGAGCTAGACTCATAGCGATACGGACTCTTACTCGGTGTTTGTTGCCAATCCTAAAAGAACAATAAATACTGTTTTTTAATACTGCAGATTTATTACAATTTCAACTGTGTTGGGGGGGGGGAAGAGGCACATGAATAAGGCATTTTGTTACATTTCATACAAATCACAAATGTACAATTATCACGTTGGGCATCGTTTATAATATTTCATTTAAAATCATAATGTCCCAATTCTCAACTTCAAATAATCGTCGTTAAATTATTTTTCTTTTTCAGCACATTCAACAAATTATTAATCAATCTTCTCAAATATAATACACTTAGTCTTTCTTTTCACTTATTGACAATTAATCTTTAAAAACCATCATTCTGATTGTTTCATTTATATTCGCATATATTATTACTTATTATCTTATAAAAACTTTTGACATACACACGTCCATTTTTGGCCGTGGTGGGAAATATTATGTCGAAAAAAATTAGGTGTATTTTACTTCTCCCTTACTGTTTTATCCCCTGTGCTCCGATTGGTTGTCGCCTGACCATAACACATCTCTCCTCCAATAAACAATGGTGAGACCAGAGACAGACAGGGTAATTTTATTTAGTACTTTTGTATAATAAACATTAGATGCTGACTACCTTCTAGAGAAGAAAATAAAATAAACTGAATACTGCCTAGAAACAAATGAAAATTACTTACACATGATCTCTATGACAAACTATTAAAATAACCAAAGATTACACTGTTAACGGATATATTAAAAGGAAATTTGGAAATGATAGGTATTAAGGAAAGTGACAGCATAAACAAGTACCGACCAACTTGAAAAATTCAGTAAGTTTCTTACCGCTACCTGAAGTTACCTACTTGAATTAATGCGCTAAAAATCAATTACCCAGTGTAGTATAACCTTGGAAAATTTTTTTTCAGTATATCAAGCAAATAATAGCATTGCTTGATAAGGCCAAAAGACGAATAACGAAGCTTGAATATTCTACACAGTTGCTAAAGGCACAAATAAAACACGTATCTTGAAGACGTCTCTCAAGTTATCCTATATTTCCACTTAATATAGAAAACATATTCAATTAGTTTAAGTGCTACTGAAGAGCGTATTGAGAAATACGCGTACAATTGTTAACCTACCACGTTCCACATTACGTGATGATAAGCCACTTGCGCCAGGATCAAGATTATTAAAATACCAGACATAATTTATTATTGTAAGAGTATGGGAGCTGGTTTGTGAACTGTAGTGAGGAAATTTTTCCCTTCTTCGTGTTGGTTAGAGCTGACCGCCACTGCAGACAGAGCATTGCCTTCGTGAAGCAGCTCGCAGGCCGGCACACCTGCACTGATAAACCTCGCACCACCAAATAGTCCCTGAAACAGCGTGAAGTAGCTCGCGACCGGCACACTTACACTGATATAACTCGCACCACCAAATAGTCCCTGAAACAGCGCGAAGTAGCTCGCGGCCGGCACACCTCCACTGATAAACCTCGCACCACAAATAGTCCCTGAAACAGCGTGAAGTAGCTCGCGACCGGAACACTTGCACTGATATAACTCGCACCACCAAATAGTCCCTGAAACAGCGTGAAGTAGCACGCGGCCGGCACACCTCCACTGATATACCTCGCACCACAAAATAGTCCCTGAAACAGCGTGAAGTAGCTCGCGGCCTGCACACCTGCACTGATAAACCTCTCACCACCAAATAGTCCCTGAAACAGCGTGAAGCAGCTCGCGGCCGACAAACCTGCACTGATAAACCTCGCACCACCAAATAGTCCCTGAAACAGTGTGAAGTAGCTCGCGGCCTGCACACCTGCACTGATAAACCTCGCACCACCAATTTGTCCCTGAAACAGCGTGACGCAGCTCGCGGCCTGCACACCTGCACTGATAAACCTCGCACCACCAATTTGTCCTTGAAACAGCGTGACGCAGCTCGCGGCCTGCACACCTGCACTGATAAAGCTCGCACCACAAAATAGTCCCTGAAACAGCGTGAAGTAGCTCGCGGCCTGCACACCTCCACTGTAAACCTCGCACCACCAATTTGTCCCTGAAACAGCGTGACGCAGCTCGCGGCCTGCACACCTGCACTGATAAACCTCGCACCACCAATTTGTCCTTGAAACAGCGTGACGCAGCTCGCGGCCTGCACACCTGCACTGATAAACCTCGCACCACCAAATAGTCCCTGAAACAGCGTGAAGTAGCTCGCGACCGGCACACTTGCACTGATATAACTCGCACCACCAAATAGTCCTGAAACAGCGTGAAGTAGCACGCGGCCGGCACACCTCCACTGATATACCTCGCACCACAAAATAGTCCCTGAAACAGCGTGAAGTAGCTCGCGGCCTGCACACCTGCACTGATAAACCTCTCACCACCAAATAGTCCCCTGAAACAGCGTGAAGCAGCTCGCGGCCGACAAACCTGCACTGATATACCTCGCACCACCAAATAGTCCCTGAAACAGCGTGAAGTAGATCGCGGCCGGCACACCTGCACTGATAAACCTCGCACCACCAAAAAGTCCCTGAAACAGAGTGAAGCAGCTCGCGACCGGCAAACCTCCACTGATAAACCTCGCACCACCAAATAGTCCCTGAAACAGCGTGAAGCATCTCGCGGCCGGCAAACCTGCACTGATAAACCTCGCACCACCAAAAAGTCCCTGAAACAGCGTGAAGAAGCTCGTGGCCGGCACACATCCACTGATACACCTCGCACCACCAAAGAGTCCCTGAAACAGCGTGAAGTAGCTCGCGGCCGGCAAACCTGCACTGATAAACATCGCACCACCAAATAGTCCCTGAAACAGCGTGAAGTAGCTCGCGACCGGCAAACCTTCACTGTTAAACCTCGCTCCACCAAATAGTCCCTGAAACAGCTTGAAGTAGCTCGAGGCCTGCACACCTGCACTGATAAACCTCGCACATCCAAATAGTCCTGAAACAGCGTGAAGCAGCTCGCGGCCTGCACACCTGCACTGATAAACCTCGCCCCACCAAATAGTCCCCGAAACAGCGTGAAGCAGTTCGCGGCCTGCACACCTGCACTGATAAACCTCGCACCACCAATTAGTCCCTGAAACAGTGTGAAGCAGCTCGCGGCTTGCACACCTGCAATGATAAACCTCGCACCACCAAATAGTCCCTGAAACAGCGTGAAGTAGCTCGCGGCCGGCACACCTCCACTGATACACCTCACACCACCAAATAGTCCCTGTAACAGCGTGAAGTATCTCGCGGCGGCACACCTGCACTGATAAACCTCGCACTACCAAATAGTCCCTGAAACAGTGTGAAGTAGCTCGCGACCGGCACACTTGCACTGATATAACTCGCACCACCAAATAGTCCCTGAAACAGCGTGAAGTAGCTCGCGACAGGCACACTTGCACTGATATAAACTCGCACCACCAAATAGTCCCTGAAACAGCGTGAAGTAGCTCGCGGCCGGCACACCTCCACTGATATACCTCACACCACCAAATAGTCCCTGAAAACAGCGTGAAGTAGCTCGCGACCGGCACACTTGCACTGATATAACTCGCAACACCAAATAGTCCCTGAAACAGCGTGATATATCTCGCGACCGGAACACTTACACTGATATAACTCGCACCACCAAATAGTCCCTGAAACAGCGTGAAGTAGCTCGCGGCCTGCACACCTGCAATGATAAACCTCGCACCACCAAATAGTCCCTGAAACAGCATGAAGTAGCTCGCGGCCGGCACACCTGCACTGATATACCTCGCACCACCAAATAGTCCCTGAAACAGCGTGAAGTAGCTCGCGGCCTGCACACCTGCACTGATAAACCTCGCACCACCAAATAGTCCCCTGAAACAGCGTGAAGCAGGTCGTGGCCGGCACACCTGCACTGATAAACCGCGCACCACCAAATAGTCGCCTGACACAGCGTGAAGCAGCTTGCGGGCTGCACACCTGCACTGATAAACCTCGCACCACCAAATAGTCCCCTGAAACAGCGTGAAGCAGGTCGTGGCCGGCACACCTGCACTGATAAACCGCGCACCACCAAATAGTCGCCTGACACAGCGTGAAGCAGCTTGCGGGCTGCACACCTGCACTGATAAACCTCGCACCACCAAATAGTCCCCTGAAACAGCGTGAAGCAGGTCGCGGCCGGTACACCTGCACTGATAAACCTCGCACCACCAAATAGTCCCCTGAAACAGCGTGAAGCAGCTTGCGGGCTGCACACCTGCACTGATAAACCTCGCACCACCAAATAGTCCCTGAAACAGCGTGAAGATGCCTGACGCTACCGCTCTTATGGCCAACGCTCGTACTGCCGTCTTCTGGCGATTTCTGTGATGACCGCATTTCTGTTCCCCCCCCCCCCCCCCAACTTGCTTACACATTTTTTGTTAGCGAATTTTTGGGGTATAAATACGTATCCGAGCCAGGCAGTTAGCGTGCGGGGGACAGGCCCCATAGCACCTCCCCCCCTCCCCGGTAGTAGAGTTTACCCCTCACTATGGTTAGTCCAGCGCCAGACTTGTCAAGGTAAAACAAGATCCCGGGCCCCCCTCTCTTCTAGAATCTCTCTTCCCACTAATAAAAAACATGGCCCATACACATATGTTTCCTGTAGCATTTTATAATAATGTTGTAACAACTTTTAATTCTTTTTCCGTCGACTGGGTTTTTATGTTGCCTATGCCGGTTTCACACAACTTCTTCTTAGTTGTAATTTTAACAATGGGTACACTAATGGTGGTGATCATGACCCAAAACAGTGGCCATGGCTGTCCAGTCCCTCTCTGCCGCAATGCATGCCTCCTTGCAAGCAATTCCTTCTCCTGTAGGCGTCAGGGGCTCAGCCCTGAGACGCATCAAGCTCCCGTGCAGTTCCAGAGTTTTAGTAGTTCTGACGACCTGGCGATGGGTGGGAGTCACCGTAAGAGTGCGCATTTCAAATCTTACGCATCATATTGCAGATGCCAAAGTCTACTTAGTTGCCCAAGCGGGGGCTATGTTGAATAATATTTTTCTGCCTAGTTTCAAGGTGTTTGCAGTCTATACTGATTTTGTGAATTTTGAATCTAAGCTGAGTAAATCAGTGGTATTTCAAGGGCTAGCTTTAAATGGAAAATTTGCCTGTGATATATATATATATATATATATATATATATATCACTGTTAGAGTACCAGTCGTTTATCTCCTTCAGGATGTCTTGTAGCAGCGTCCACGTTTGAAACTATATATGATGTTTTATGATGATATGATTGCAGTTTCAATTTTGCAATATATGATGCGTTCTTGGAATTTACTCTTTTGTGATTGGTTTAGACCCTGCCTGTCCGACAATAGCCTTCCGTCCTACTATCTTGTCTCCCTTTCTTATCTGCTACGTTTAAATCAGGTAACAACCTCTGTAATCATAAATAATTAAAATATATATGACTAATGTTAAACAAAACACCTAAAAATTGCAAGTTACAATGTACTCCCGTTCGCCTTTTTAACTCGCCTTATAATTTTTCTAGTTTTAAACAACGAGAAAATAGGTAATATAATCTACTGTGGCATAAACTGAAAATGTAATTTCGTTTGTTAATAAAGAAAATGGATTAAGGTTAACTGCCATATTTATATTATTGAACTTTTCAACTAACTGAAAATGTAATTATTCAGCATGTAATAACAGACGAATAAGATATTCCTGGTATATTTTTACCCGGTTCTAAATCATATAGTTACGTATAGGACTGTGAAAGACATAATTTGGTTGACTTCGATAAATTAGCACAACTACACAATACTCCAGAATATTCCTTAATAGTGAAGGAAACATATAAGAAAATATCATTTAGTATTTAGTTTTATTTTTAACCGCACAGTATTGTATACCGAATTAATACTCTTTTATAATTTAAGAGACTTTCTAATCGGTATTATAAATATAACTAATTGTAGGTACGCATGGTCAGATATGACTTTGCGGCATTTGTACAATACAATTTATAATATTTCGTTTATTTTTATGTCTTTAAGGTAGAGCGTCTAAATTCAAATTAATTATTAATGAATACGTACTTGCTACATGTATGACACTACAAAATTCCCTAAAATTGCACGCTGTTGATGTTGAAGTTACTAACATTTTCTTCACAATCATCTGCACATCATATAATTTATTATCATTGAAACTGATTTCAATAATCGCACTGTTAATAAATGAGAGGTATGAAAATAATGCACTATAAATATCCATACAACACTTTATTTATGTGTTATGTATTAAAAGACAAGGAGAACTAACCAAAGAAAAAATTTTAACTTTATATCTATGGATAAACAAACAAAATTTGAAATTAAAAATAATAACAGATAATAAAGCAGCAAATAAATGTTTTTAATATATTTAGTTGTTTGCATGCCATAGAAGATGATAAAAGAAACGACATACTACGATGTGCTGGAAGTGAAGCCTAACTGTAGCTCGGATGAACTCAAAAAGGCATACAGGAAATTAGCATTGAAGTACCACCCAGACAAGAATCCCAATGACGGTGAAAAGTTCAAGCAGATATCGCAGGCGTACGAGGTGCTGTCGGACCCAGACAAGCGGCGCCTCTACGACCAAGGCGGAGAACAGGCGCTCAAAGAAGGCGGCATGGACGGCCGTGGCTTCTCATCCCCTATGGATATATTTGACATGTTTTTCGGTAGTGGGACACCTAGAGGCTCGAGAGCCTGGCAGAAGCAGCGCGCAAAGGACATGGTACACCCCCTGCAGGTGTGTCTGGAGGAGCTCTACGCGGGCACCGTCCGCAAGCTGCCAGTGAAGAAGAACGTCATCTGCGAAAAGTGTGAAGGTCGTGGGGGCGAGAAGGGCATTATGGAGGGCTGCCCTATCTGCCAAGGCTCCGGCATGAGTGTACAATTGCAGCAGCTGGGGCCGGGCATGATCCAGCAGGTACACACTATATGCCAGGAATGCCGCGGCTCGGGCGAGCGCATCAACCCCCAGGACCGCTGCAAGACTTGCCTTGGCAAGAAGACGATACAGGAGAGCAAGATCCTAGAGGTGCACGTGGACAAGGGCATGGTGGACGAGCAGAAGATAGTGTTCAGCGGGGAGGGTGACCAGGAGCCGGGTCTTGAGCCAGGGGACATCATCGTTGTGCTGTATGAAAAGGAGCACGATATCTTCAAGCGCTCGAGCAACGACCTGATAATGCAGATGCGTGTAGAGATGGTGGAGGCGCTATGTGGTTTCCAGAAAGTGATCACCACCCTCGACAACAGGTCGTTGGTCATCAACTCCCGGCCAGGGGAGGTGACGAAGCACGGGGACGTGAAGTGCATTCTAAACGAGGGCATGCCGCAGTACAGGAATCCATTTGAGAAGGGCCGGCTGACAATCCAGTTCATGGTCAACTTCCCCACGATGCTTCCGCCCGAAACGATAGCGCAGCTGGAGAAATGCCTGCCTCCAAGGCCGGAGGTGGTGATACCGGACAACGCAGAGGAACGCATCATCGTGGAAATGGACCCGGAGCAGAAGCAGGACTACCACAACGCCTACGACAAGGGTAAGCCGGGGCATGGACAGAGCCGACGGCAGTGTGCTATCCAATGATCTGTACCGCTGTGTGGAGAGGCAAAAGCGGTTTGTCTGGGTCACTGCTACAACTTGCACTCGTAGTCTAAATGTGTAACCTGCCGCCATGCCAAACGCCCTACAGTAATAAAGTTGTGCAACGTTCCAAAAAATATATTTGTCTACAGATAAACAAACAAAATTTGTAGTGTAAAATAATTACAGATAATAAAGTAGCCTATCAATGTGTTTAACATATTTAGTATTAATTTGAAGACGTAAATGTGTATAAAAGAAAAAAAAACAATTCTTCAAGGCTGTTGATTTTCAGTAACACAATATAAGTTTAATTCAAAGAGAAGGTTACAGACATACAGTTTTCCTGTTGTTATATTCCTTTATATGTTTTCATTAATGGTAATACTACATCATAGCAAATACACATTCTTGAGCGTTTTTTGTTTAAAGTAAATAAATATAGATTTATACCAAAGGAAAATGTTTAGCGATCTAACAAGTCGTGTGTGTACACACACACACATATATATATATGTGTGTATATAATTATATGTCTGTATACATATATGTATTTTTTCTAAAGGCGAGAGCTGATCACTTACTTTTCGGTTTATTTACAGCAATCGCTGTTTCTTTCCTCTGCTTATATAGTGGAGCGAGATGGACTATATCTGCACTCGATTCTACGGAAGGCGATGAATGCTCTCTTAGGTAAATTGGTAGCAAAACCGACGACTTGTTAAAAGGTAAGCTGAAAGAAAGATTTAAAGTTAGCCTTAAAATAAAGAAAACTTATTGTAACAGTAAACTAAACTATATACAAGCTATATTAAAGGAATATTTAAAAAAAAATGACAATAAAATGATTAACCAAATTAGTGAAATGAGTGAGTGTGAAAGAGGAGGTTGTGGAGCGCTCAACAGTGGGGTCATTGGTGCCCATAAGAAGTTGAAGATTAAAATATTTAAAACCTCCATGGGAGACAAAACCAAAGTTAGGGTAAAACAAGTTAAAACTCTCCATGGGAGGCAAAAACAAAAGGCAGTTTATAAAAAAGTAAAACCTCCAAGGAGGCAAATGGACAGTCACAAAAACAACTAAACAGAATTTAAAAAACCAGACAAGCAGCAACACAAGAACAAAATAAATCACAACACATCAAGACCCATTGCACGTAAAAATGGGAGTACGGAGCTCATAGACGTATTCCCATCGGACAGCATTCGCCGTAGGTTGTCAGTAAGGTTAAAAGTGCCACGAGCCTGGTTATACCTGCGACACTCCAAAAAAAATGTACCGCAATGTCAAGGAGTGCCACTGACATCACACACTGGAGGGGGTTCCCTACGAAGCAGGAATTTGTGTGTCAGAGAAGTGTGCCCGATACGAAGGCAAAAATGCACATAATCTTCCCTGCGAGTACATGAAACAACAGGACGAGCGCAAACAGGCAATTCAGAGATGACCCGTAACTTGTTGGACAACGGAAGAGAAATCCATTTCCGCTTCCAAGCATGCCAGACAAGGCCACGGAATACATGCAGCACATCTCACACAGGGACAAGAGGACCACAGGGTGGAAGGCTGCATGCCTCCTTAGCCGCCAGATCTGCTGCTTCATTCCCCAGTATGCCCACATGGTCCGGAACTCACAGGAAGATGATGAGAACGATGACGTGAACACCAATCCGCACAGCCACTGCTAGTTTTTCCCGGATTATTGAAAGACGTCGATAAGCTGTGGAATCAGATCGAATGGATGTCAAGGCACTCATCGAATCGGAGCACACGTGGCATTTATGGAAAAACCTCCTACTGATAAAATACAGAGCCTTGACAATAGCAAAAAGCTCTGCAGTTAAAATACTGCAAGATGGATGAAGTCCGAAAAGGTACTGAATACCGCCAATCACAAATGTACACCAATTGAGAGATCTGATTTGGAACCATTCATAAAACAGCAAATAAAACCATCGAATACAAAAGAAAAAAGACCAAAGAAAGGCCCTTATAAACAAAAAGAGGAGTGGTTATCTTAGGAAATTCCGCTAGGTCGAGGCACACCTCCACCTGCCTCGTCAGCCATGGCTGTTCACAGAGAGGCAAAGGCAACACACACAAAGGCAAATCACACATTTTCAAGTTATGTGCAAAGTGTACAGACGCCGGTTGAAGATAACCTGGGTGGATGGAGAAAAACAGTGTGCTGAAGTTGCGAAGAGTCCGAATGCACCTGCATCCCATAGGAAAGCAGAAGTTGGTCACGCCTCTAATGGAGGGGAGGTTCACCAGCCACAGCATGTAGACTGACAACTGGGCTTGTGCAAAAAGCCCTAGTCGCAATGCGAAGGGTGACTGTGTCAGCACTCCAGTCACGAAAACTCAGAGATATTTTTATATATTCAAGTCCCTTACACAGTGATATTTCAGGGACTGAATATGACTTCTCCATGTGAGTTTACTGTCAAACAAGAGGCCTAGAATCTTAATTCTCATTAGAAACAGGCAAAACAGAGCTATACAAAATCACCTCGGGAGAACGAAATATGCCACATCTTCTACATAAATGGACCACCTGTGTATTGGCAGCGAAAAAGTGGAATCCACAGCTTTCTGCCCAGTCGCTAAGGTGGTGTTCTAACATGCACAGATATGCAGCACGGCAGAAGATAGTAAAGTCTTCTACATACAGCGCACATTCCAAAGGTTGTCAAATGAGAGACACAATGCCTTTGATAGTGATAGCAAGCAAGGTAACACTCGAAATGCTAACCTGTGCCGCATCGTTCTCTTGAACGAACTCCCGAGAATAGGAAGCACCATTGCGAACCCTGAAGGTACAGACATACATAAATTGCTGTATGAAACCAGGGTGTGTCCACGAAATCCCCAAGTGAACAGCTGCCTCAAGATACCATGTCATAATATTGAGTCGTATGCCTTCTGCAGGTCAAATAGAACAGCAAGGAGGTGCTGCCCTCGTAAAAATGCAGTCTGTATGGCAGCCTCCAAGCTGACTAAATGATCTACCACAGAACTATTTCGGCAGAAAGCACACTGCAGAGGCGATAATAGCTGCCAGGTCTCAAGGCAGTATACCAGACACACATTAACCCTATGCTCCGTGGTCTTACAGATGCAACTGGTGAGGGAAACAGGACGATAGCTGGAAACTTCCCCTTTGACTTTCCTGGTCTCTTAATGGGCATAAGGGTCGCCTCGCACCAGCTCAAAGGGAAAACATCAGAGGTCCAAATATTATTAAAAATTCTTAGCAAAAACAATTTCCCATCAAGTAGGAGGTGTTGCAACATAGCATAATGTATATTGTTGAGGCCAGCAGATGTATGCTTCGAGTGTGATAAAGACTGCTCCAACTCAAGAAGGGTAAAAAGGCTGGTTGTAGTCCTTTTTACCTGAGCCACCAAAGTGGACAGTGTAAGTGCACTGGTCGAAATATCTACAAAATATTGACCAAATAAATCTGCTATGTTTATCCCCTCCCTAACAATATTGTTGTTGGCTCAAAGAAAGGAAATCTGTGTGGCGAGAGATTGTCCGCACAACTTCGGAACATTGTCCCAGATAAACTCACTAGTAGCATGTACCATTTGCGACAAAATTAAGTCCCTTCACGATGCCGGCTGTCCTTGATGACACATCGAGCATGAGCCTGACAGACACAGAAGAGCTCCAAGTTAGCTGAGTGAGGTGAGCACTAAAGCATCTGAATGCACATCGTCGAGCACGGACAGCATCCCTGCATTCGTCACTCCACCAAAGAACACACCTATGACCACAAGATGAAGATTGGGGGATAGCAGCCTCCTCAGTTGACACTATAATAGAGTTTAAGAGTTCCACTGCCACATTCATGTCAAGAGGAACCTCAGCAGTAAAGTGGAGGGAATGCTGGAAATGTGCCCAGTCTGCTTTCTTAAGCATCCAGTGAGGTGGTATAGGTGGGGCTGAAAACGAAATGTGGTCCAACACGAATGGATAATGATCACTTCCACAGAGATCTAGGTATATAGACCAATAAAAATGGGTGACCAAAGCTGGGCTACAAAAGGAAAATCGATACAGGACAAAGTGTAAGTATGGGTGGTAAAGTGTGTAAGAGTACGAGTGTTCAACAGGGCAATATGAGAACTTGTGAGCCACATCTCTGCCACATGACCCTGATCGTCCCTGTGGTCTGAATCTCGTATCTGATTGTGGGCATTGAAGTCGCCAACAATCAGTAATGGAGGTGGGAGTCGAGATGAAAAGACCTCAAATCAGCCCACCTTACATGTTGGTAAGGGGGGGGGGGGTACATAAATACTAAAAACAGTGACAAACATACCGAGGAAAACCCTGACCACCACTGCCTGCAGAGCAGTGCAAAGGGGCAACAGTTTCATGGTAAATAGAATCCTGCACCACAAGACAAACACCGCCACAGGCATGATCCAGCAATACGTTATCCAGGTGGTAGTAAGTGTGACCTCGAAGGGAGGCCATACCTGTGGAATGAAAATGTGTTTCCTGACGGAAAATGACTGTAGGGGTGAGGGACACTAGGAGCATGTTCAGTTCTTCATGATTATTAAAATATCCTCGGGAGTTACACTGTACGAGGGACATAAGTTATGGAAAGAAAATGTTGGGAAACTACTACTTAAATTTCCCTCTGCTGTTTATCACTGACTTAAAGCCCTCTGAGTCTTCACCAGTGTTGTGAGAATCGACATCAATCACCATCTCGGACTCTGACTCCGAGGAAACAGGATGGAGAGTTGGCGAGATCCCACAAATCATGGTCACTCGCAGGAAGGGATACATGAGATGGAGTCTTGTATTGTCTATTCTTTTCGCGGCAGCCTTGTGACAAGATTTGATAAAAACAGAAGGTTTTGACAGTTTTGTTTCAGCTGGCCTACACTGCATACTGACAGACTTAGTCTGGGTCATCTGGACTCCCTGTGGCTTCAGTTTACTCACAGACAATTCAGTCTGTGTAGCCACATAGACTGTCTGTATACATGCATCCTTAACTTCTGGTGAGCATTGACAACCATGTTGTAAGGCACAGAAGGCTTTGGGCCCTGGAAATATGGAAAAGTTTCCATGCCTCAACAAAGAAAACTTTGTCTGTGGCCTGGATCCGTTGAACAGCTTGCACCTCCTGGTACACAGGGTACTCCTTCAACTAGACCGGATGTCCTTTGCTGCAGTTCACACATTTCAGCAGCTTGCTGCACTGAGGAATATCTGGATGCAGTAGATCAGCACACTTCGGACAAGCTTGTGAATTACGACATTTTGCAGAAGAATTACAAAACTTTTGACAGTTGTAGCACTGGAGAGGAGCAGGTATGAACTGCTTAACATGCACATTCAAGTACCCTACTTTGATAATGGAGGGAAGATCATGCACACCAAAGTCAAGATTAGAGTAGCTGGAGGTGACTTGACACCATCAGTAATCTTCAGCACAATGCAAACATCTGTGATGTACTGAGTTTTTTTTCAGCTCACATAAAATCTCTTGTTCTGGGATGTCGATCAAGTCGGACACCAGATGACGCCCTTGCTGGAGTTGAGGGACACATTAAACTTGATCTCAAAAGGGAATTTTGCAGTTGCCCCACTGAAAGTTTTTATTGCCAAGAGCCCCTGTGTCTGGGCGGCATTCGACTTCTCTACCAGTAGCTCGCGCTTTTTACTGATTTTTTTACAGTCAGCAACAGGACTACCAGCAGCTGCTCCATCACTAACTTTTTGTAGTTCGAAAGGAGACACCTTTCCAAAAGATTTCCCTTCTAAACCTCTGATAATCAAGAAACATGACGTACATAATTTAACAACTGTAGACTTACAAGTACTGCAGAATCACAATCCGAATCAATATTAAGGGTGCCACCCTTGGGGAGTACATTTGGAAGCCATTTTGTAGGCCCTGCCATACAAGGACTGGTCAGCCTCAGCCTGTCGTTGGGGGAGGGGGGAAAGAAAAGAAGCCAGCAGTTGAAACACCTCACGGGCTGTTCTGTTAGGTGGGAGACCAACCTCCCACAGACCTAAGCAGTACTTAAGAACAGCTACCCTTCGCCACTATTCACTGCGAATTACTGCCCCAGTAGCACACCAAAATGTAAACCAGGGGCGAATCGTATATCCTGAGCGAGGCCAGTTTTATTTCCCTACCTGGGAAACATCCCAGGCTCCCCACTAGAGGACACCCTTTGGTGCCAGTTCAGGGGACTTGTGGTTGATTACACCGGCCTCTCTGTACAGCGGTTACACGTTTTACTGGCAGGTTTAGGCACATAGGCTAGGTCGGCCCTGACATCCCTCCTGCCAAGAAGGCACCAATTTGTGCTACGTGGGTGTACATGTACATGGATATGGGTTCCGCACCTAGATTTTCCTACTGGGCCAGTGGGAAGGATTCGCTGAACCATCACTAACAGAGTCACCACGAATGGTCACACAATTTGGAGGCAGCACTCATTTGTGAGGTCAGATCCTCATTAGGAAAAAAGACATCGCTTAGGCCTGAGACGATGCTGTAGAGAAGGAAGATGCGATGGGACCTGTTGAGGTGGAAAGAAAAAGTATGACAAAAGAGAAGATGAGAAAGAAGCACGAGATGATGGTCCGAACAATTTCATATCCCGACCGCGTCCCGATTAGGCCTAGTCCACAATAGCTGGTCCGCAGTTGAATGGTCGGCGGATCTATTCGTCCCCCGGACGCTTGTCCCAACGTGTGTGTATACAATAACGACATCCGAAGCTAAGCTTTTCAACACTAGCACCAGAGTGCACCAAATTCGACGCCGTCCGAAGCTAAGCTTTCAGAGACAGTTTCTAAAGTGTACCCTAATCAGCGCATCAATAAATTGTATGCTATTACTCATGAATATGGATCTTTCTAGCTTATTTTATTTTGTTTTCTAATTTGAGTTATACGAATGAGTATGTTTTGTTTTTGCTCTAATTTAACTTTATTAGGATTTATTTTTGCTCTAGCCAGTGAATTTTTGTACTTTTACTTAGTAATGTCTGTTTTCGTGGTTATGAGATTGAAGGTTATTGTTTTGAACAAATAGTGAGTTTTAATAATAATAACTAACACACCCACCATTTACTTTTTGCACGCGATAAAATGTAAACGAAAACAATTTAGAAAAGGTCCGCGGACGAAAGTTGATGATATGGTCACATGGGGCCTTTGGACATGGGGACGGCGAGCTATGACGTCAGAGTATCACGTGCACACCAATCCTAGGCGTTCGCGGACCAGTTATTGTGGACTAGGCCTTAGTTGCCTCTTACGACCAGCACGGGGTGGCTGTGGTGGGTATTCTAAAACCCCGCCACGACCCGGCGGGGGGGGGGGGGAGTGAAATGGAAAAGAGGTCCAGTGAATAACTTAAACAGTAATCGTGAGTGTATGTCCCTTTTCACACAAATGGTGGTCCAGTTCTTTTCTTTCTAGAACTTCATTCATATGAATGTTTCCCAGTTTTCCCTGGGCATGAAGACCTTAGGGTATGTCGCTATCAGCCAATTAGCGATGGGAGCCAGCCGAAGTTATACGTAACGACTGCCAAAAGCTCACAGAAAAAAAAAAACACACACACGTTGAATTTAAATTACACTAGTGGACGGCAAACACGCAATTAGTACAAAGATTGTAAGACTGCAATGAGGTTCGCAACAAGCAGACAATGAACCTACTGCCTTCAAACGGTAGACATAATGAAAAAATCCGGAAAACTCTCTATGCCGTGAGAAAAAGTGTGCCTGTGGGACAATAGATACATATGCATACACACATTATATAATCACCGATCACGTACTTTATTATACACATTAGCAGAATGTGTACATCGCATTTAGATATTTAAAAATTTTGCAAAACTCTTATGCACAGTTAGCGATGTTTTACTCAAATTAACACCTGGTCATTTACCATTTAAACAGTATTGTAAGTTAGTTAACAAATTTAATTCAGTTGTTTTATTACATTTAAAATAGACATCCGTATTTTAATCATGAAACTCGCTAATTTCACAGAGCTGTAATAATACAAACTACAAGATCTATTACAATTGGTCATTTTCATGACAACACAGCAAGTTACAAAGAAACAAACACAGAATTACTGTAACTATGCTAACTGTCAGAGATCTATCATGTATCAGTAAGCAAAAAAAAAATGGCACAATTATAAAGATCAACCAATTAAATGGCGCATAATCTACCTAGATAGTGTTGACGATGGAAGGGGTACAAGCCAATATACAATACCGGCAGGTATATCCCACGTATTCGCGAATGTTTCAGCCGAGGAAATTTTAACTACTTTTGAGGCCTTGGGGAAAACGGACAATTCCCTTTACGTTTCAAGGCTGCAACCTACAAGTGAGAACAAATGGGAAAACGGACAATTCCCTTTACGTTTCAAGGCTACAACCTACAAGTGAGAACAAATGGGAAAAACTGTTATTTTAACTACTTTTGAGGCCTTGGGGAAAACGGACAATTCCCTTTACGTTTCAAGGCTACAACCTACAAGTGAGAACAAATGGGAAAAACTGTTATTTTAACTACTTTTGAGGCCTTGGGGAAAACGGACAATTCCCTTTACGTTTCAAGGCTACAACCTACAAGTGAGAACAAATGGGAAAAACTGTTATTTTAACTACTTTTGAGGCCTTGGGGAAAACGGACAATTCCCTTTACGTTTCAAGGCTACAACCTACAAGTGAGAACAAATGGGAAAACGGACAATTCCCTTTACGTTTCAAGGCTACAACCTACAAGTGAGAACAAATGGGAAAACGGACAATTCCCTTTACGTTTCAAGGCTACAACCTACAAGTGAGAACAAATGGGAAAAACTGTTATTTTATTGGCAGTTGTTAACCGCAGATTCACACGCTCGAATTAGAAGTTTTTTCTTTGGATTAGTGTGGTGCGTAATGAAATAAAACGCAAGTCTTTGTCCACCACTCCGCCCGCATCGAATATGAAAATGTCGTTGAGATTAGTAAGGACACTATTTCCACAAAAAAAGGGTTTCTCCCATACGTATTTCAAAAATATCTTAGTTCTGGACAACGTTCCCCAGTGGATGATTTCATCGGTTCCATGTCTTGGGTACCTTCCCGCGAACCACAGAGGTTTTTGAAAGAGAGTGACCAAAGTCGCATCGCGCAAAATATTATCTCAAGGACACATGGCCAATAACCAAAGGAAAACTTTGGTGTACACGTAGCTCGTCTAAACCACGGCTGCTTGAAAATCTTCGCAAAAATCATGTGTCTATACTTTGGAAGATAGAAAGTGGATTTGTTGCCCGTGACTTTGCCCACTCGGAATTTGGATTTATCAATGAATCTGCTAGATTGAAATTCAACACAGCTTTTAACCTACAACCAAGCCCGACAGGTATTTGCATTGTTGCGTTTGTCATAACTAAAATATATAAATGAAACAAAATTGGAAATAAACAAATAAATAATATTCATTAACTAAAATAAACTAATAAACTAATCAATGAAGATGAATAAAATATAAATAAATAAATACTGATTATTTACACTTTGCTTTTAATCCACCAACATAACAAAATAGCAATGTTACAATTAGCAAATAAAAAAAATATTTGTGCATAAAATGCGTACTGGGAAGCAAAACTTCATATAAAAATTTAATTTTACTTCACATCTTCCTTTTGATATAGGGTGATAAAAACCAAGTATCAGTTTAAAACTTATCACATTCACAGCGATTTTGAAAAATCCATGCAGTAAATTTTCCTTGTTGCTAAAAAATGCAGAAAAAAATACGTACTTGAACTCACTTTTTGATGATTATGCTAGATATTTGCATAATTTCATTTAAATTGAATGACAAAATCCACAATCATTTTTTTTCCAGTCAGGCGATTTTTTTTTTACTAAACGACAATTAATACTCACAGATATGTATATTTATACGTATTTTTAAATGAACATAAAGAGTTACTGTTGGAATCTCACATTATAAAGGATGGGTATGTATGAATTACGTGATTGCCATACGTGATATAATGCACAATAATACATATGTATCATTCATAATCAAAATAAACTATGACAAACTGGTCACTATAGTACGCAATAAACTGTTCTGGCAGAAAACACATTGAAACAAAAATTTCTACATATATAAAGACAAAATAAATGAAATTTGTATCTCTTAAAAAAGCCACACTATGGATTTGTACAGGCATACGCAGAGAAAAAGGTTTATCTGCTGGTTCCAAAAAATTTGCTTGAAAACAATTTTACACTGAACAATATTTTCTTCTCTCGGCCAATCTTTCGTTTCTCCAAATATGTGAATTTATTCCCTTCAACCACACAAAACATTAAAACATAACTGGTTGAGTCGAATAATTATCTAACTGTCCCAACATCATTTAAACGCATTTGTGGCTACATACAGAGCTATTTCACAAGTACGTTCAACTAATTAGTTTCGTTACCATCAAAACTATAAATATCATGGCAAAGTCAAATACTTCGTTTGAAGTTGATAAACGTATGGTTAGCTAATAATCATATGTAACCATTGTTATGGACTATTTCGCAGTAACAAAATCGGCTTGGAGGAGTACTGTCATGTATTTGATTGGCTGTAGCGCAACCGAGTCATTTGGTGGCCTCCTTTTGAATTTACAGCTTGAGAGTAAATTTGTAATTTTTCTGACTATTATATCTACTGCAGTGTTCGTTAGTGTATTTATTTATGCTTAACAGTGTAAAAAAAAACAATCCCAATGAAACGATTTCAACCAAAAAAACTGCATAAGTTAACATTTTAGCAAATCTACGTACATGCCATGCACTGAATTTTCTATGCCAATTAAAATAAGTGAATTTGTAAAACCTTTTACGATGGCCGTTGTTGCCAGGACACAGAATTCAACATGAATGAATTTGTGTACGGAACCCGGTCCCGTTGGATCTTGAATTTATAACCAAAACTGTAGTTTATGGATAGCCATAAACATCTTCATTCGCACCAATAAAATTCTACATGTTTGGGATAGCCAAAAACGAAAAAAAAAATTATATATTTTTAGCAACAAAACAGTTGGTTGCACATAAAGAAAAAATTAATTTTGTTGTACAAAACAATTTTCTTATTTTCAACATAGCTGTTTTCTCACTGTAAAAAAAAAAGAACTTAATAAGCTACTACCGTTCCCTCCTCTAGCTTATGTCGTGGAAACTGTACGCCGAAGAAGACTACCATTTTCAATTTTTTTTTTGTCTTAAATTGACGAATTGACTTTTTTTTTTTTTTTTCGAAATAAACAAATAACTTGAATACTTGAACGGGTGTATGAATCCGGTGCATATTTTTCTTGTTACCACATCAAACTCTCGTCCATTTTTTTTCTATATTTTGAACACCTATTTCAAATTAATTTGTTTTGCGTTAATGCCATTACTAGTGTGATGTACATCCCACTCTATCATTCCGGTATAATTTCTATATTATTAGCTGCAATTTATTTATTGCGAGTTAGTTATAGCAGGTAGGTAGGTAGGTAGGTAGGTAGGTAGGCAGGCAGGTAGGCAGGTAGGTAGGTCTTTACGTCGCGTTGGCAACAGGCTCGTCAGAAACGGAGCAAATTGCTCATAGAAGTAAGGACAGGGAACTGTTTATATATTGAGCGCAAAATAAATTCCATATAAACCAGCCCAACATTCGCTCGGAGTGATTACGGAAAGCCTCAGGATGGCCGGACAGTAAATCAAAACAGAGGTTCTTCTGAAACTAAGTCTGGTTATTTCACCACTGCAACACCTTACTAGATGCGAGTATGATATCACGGATGTGTATAGTACCTATAAAACATTCCATACGTCTTAAAACTTCCTGTAAATACGAATACATAAACCGTCTGATTTCCCGGCTTCTTGAATATTCTTACCAAATCTGTGAAAATAACTATTTGTAACATTAAGTAATGCAGAATGCCAGATGATCTAAAAGTATAGATCATTCGATAAATTATCAAATATAATAGCATAAATTTGGGATTTGAAAACTCTTATTAATTTTGTAAATACGAACTGTAATCATATCAACTTTAGACTCTTAGAGTATGCTAAATAGCAGGAAATTCCGAATATTATGTATGTTCCCTCGGTTGTATAAAACCTGTCCATATAATGAGATCTTGATTACTTTAGCTTTTTATGCTTGCTTTCAGCGCACAAAGTCACTCCTATTAATGTTTCTAATTGTTTAGTGGATATCCTTTATACATATGTTATATACTCAGGCATATAAATACTTAGATGCCCACGAATACGTCCATATTTCATTCAGCAGTTTGTACGAATCGCATGTCTCTTCCAATATATTCGTACTGAGCATCATAAATAATATACAAATTAATACACCTACCACAGTAATACAAAATAGACATTCATGTTCCAGTTCTACATTTGGAAATAAAATCTATCGCTTTTTTTTTTTTACGGGCGGTGTGGCCCTTTTCTTCCTGATTTGAATAGTCCGTTTAAGATAATTTTCGTGCGTAGGCTACTACCGGCAGAAAGCGTTATTTGCGCGCAAGAAGACATCCTCACTTCACATAAAGATGTTTTCTTTACAGTCAAACCCAGAATTTATGGCACATGTGTACAAGAAAAACCATTCAAATATTGGGGAAATTTTCATTATGAGGTACAATACCCGTAACTATAAAATATTATCAACACCTCAGCAGTTAATTAATATTGTTAAAAATTTAACTGATATTAATCGCCACAAAAATTATATACCTGCAATTCATGTAGTGATTGGTATAATCAAAACATAAGTTACATTACAGTAAAAACACAGGCTAGACAATGGGTCTTCTGAGTCATTAATTTTTGTCGTCCTCCTTTTGACCACGCTATCTGACATCTAGAGAAAGACGAACCAGTGATGGCTGGGACCCAGTGCCAGGGTGACTCGTGACTTAGTCAAACAATTGGCAATCAAGTGATTCGGTCTTTACTCAAATATGTAAAATCAAGACATTCTGCCACTTCTAGCTGACCTTTACGTAATCAGGGGATGTAAAACCCAATGACAAGATGGATATTTTTGGACATTCGCCATTGCGATGCAGATGTCTGTCACGGAAAAAACAGGACTGAGCATGAAAAAAATACTTTAAAAAGACGCAAGCAACGTATGGATGAGAAATGAAATATATGTATACGACACTGGAAAATTCTAAATAGTCAAACAACAGAACGGTAACCAATTACGAAAAATATATGAATATATACAGGAGCAACAGATAACACATGGAAACCAATACAGGCAAGAAACCAGCTGACAAAGTTAGGGCAGCGCTAACAAAATAAGGAAGAACAAAATAGGACAACACAACAAAGACATGCACTAAAACACAGCAGTTTCCTCAAATAAATATGCATACCGGATCCATACCAGGAATAGTGCAATGCTGTGTTTTAGTGCATTTCTTTGTTGTGTTGTCCTATTTTGTTCTTACTTATTTTGTCGGTGTTGTTTTAACTTTTCAGCAGGTTTCTTGCCTGTGTTAGTTTCCATGTGTTATCAGTTGGTCATGTATATATACTTTTATTTTTCGTGATTAGTTCCTGTTCTGTTTTTTGACTGTATTCCCTCTTAGAATTTTCCAGTGTTGTGTGTATATATATATATATATCGTCCATAGGTTGCTTGTCTCTTTTTAAAGTATTTTTTTCGTGCTCAGTCCTGTTTTTTCTATGACAGATATCTGCATCGCAATGGCGAATGTGTCCAAAAATATCCATCTTTTCATTAACCCCCATTGCACTATTCATTCAAAGATAATGTAAAAGCCAATGTTGTGTTGAGTCCTTGTACTAAATGTATGCTTCCATAACAGAAAAAAATGTGCTAATAAGATAGTATGCACTGATTTTTATTGTATATTTTGAACAACAAACACAAATACCTAAGCTCTTTCAAATTAGATGGGCAATGTACATTTTCATTTAAAAAAATTACACTGTAGTACTTAATCGTGCTGCAAGCCCATGTAAATGATCCAAGCCTAGCAAAACAGAGCGCATAGACACTGGTCACTGTAGCCAGAACAGAGGGTGTCAGTCTGGCTCGCTCACCAGCCAAGCAGCAGAAACCGCAAACAGGAAGGAAAGTATTCACTCCCAGGCAGTAATCCGATCGGGGGAAGAGATGACGACGAGCCCCTGCTAAGTGCCATCCCAGTTCCTTCCACATTTGAACCCTGCTGCACACTCGCCTGGAAGAAGTTTTGCCGCTCGCCACGACCGCCATTTCCAGCAGCACTCCATTGACAGGAGAAAGTCCTGAAATCTGAGTAGAGCAGAGTTGTCTTTAAAGCGGCTAATTTTATGCTTTTTAATGAGTGTTAGTTTGGCATTTTCGGATACAGCAATGATGTGTGGCAGCAATAAAAATGTTTATAAATGTTTCTTCTGTGTTATGCTGTAGTTATTTACCCTGGTCCACTGTGTATGTGCAGAGTGGGAAGCAATTTCCTAGGAGCCTGCACTCATCGTCGACGAAAATTTGATGCTTTTTTTAAATCATTAGTTTGGCTTTCTCGGATGTTGTAAAGGTGTTTTCTAGCCATAGGATGCTAGCATAATGACATACAAGTGTCATATCCTATTTTTTGTATCCAAGTTTTGTATAATGAATAGTGGATAATTACTCCGAAGTCTGCACATTGGCATTATGCAGAGGTGAAAATAAATATTATTTGATAACAGAAAAATTTTACGTATATAAACCCAATTTCATCAGAACAAAGCAGAATGTTGTATATTTACATGATCAAAACCTCGTACACATATTTTCAACAGGTCTCGTATTATGAAGCAAAAGATTAATGAAATTGATTATTAAATATATCTACTAAATTTAAAAAAAAAATAACAAAATCAGGTAGGCTATACACAACAAAAATATCTCAAAGAAGTGCACGAAATTTCATCGAGATCGGCCAACAAAACTGTAATTAGTGCTCTACCTTAAGCGATACCTGTGGAGAGAAGCAGATAAATGTGAGTGTTTGTCTATCAAAGTTGAGAGCGGATCTTTGCTCCCACCTAAGTTTTGATCTCGACCTAACACTAATCCTGCAATGTGAGATGGCGCATTTCATTAGAGGCGATAATTGAAAGAGACATTACAAAACAAAACGTTTAAATGTAGTGGCACTCGATATGGATGGTACGTTAGATTGTGTTATTACGTAGGAATGTTTGGGTACTATATTTTCTGCACTGCTGCTCGAAATAGTTTCGTGATATCGTCTGCTCATATGGTTCGCTCGTAGGGTTTATGCGTGATCTTTTTCTGTGCCTATTTAAAAATTTTATGTGAAATATACTTTTTTCGCGTTCACGTTCGTGTCTTGTTTTTGTCTGTTTTCGTTTGTCTGTCTGTAAATAAATATTACATTTGTCCAACAGCAATTGCTGTTAGTTACAATAAAATTTCTCTATGTAAAACCGAAGTTATTAAAGATGTATTTATAAAGATTTCAAATCAATTCTTTTTCTTCCACAGTGAATACTACATATACTTGTTAAGTGAAAAATAGACATAATGAACATTAAGATTATCGTTTGTTTGGCAGAAAACAGCGTGACTGTGAGTAATATTTACAGATGTGGGACCATGCGAGGGTATAAATATATCTATGTTTGAATTACTCTCGATGATGGTCGAAGTAAGGAATATCTCAGTATTAATGTAAATATGTTTTAACTTTGGGGAGATTTGAACCAAGAACTAACCCAATACAAACCTAGTTAATTAAGTATTACTTACCCTCGCCAGGAATCGAAGCGAGGTTTAGATCAGTATAAATATATTGATGTTTTCCTTACCCTTAATGGGGATAGAACTGAGAAGTGGTTCAGTATAAATGCATTTATGGTTTAATTACACTCTACGGAAACCGCAGCAAGGTATAAGTGCGTATAACTATATGTTTTCCTTGCCCTCCCCAGGATTCGAACCAACTATCTGAACCGTATAACTTTGTTTACGGTTTAATTATCCTCGACGGGAAACGAATCAGGTAGTAGACAAGTATACATACATGTATTTGTGTTTCACTTAGCCGTGGCAGGAATAGACACCAACCAAGATGGCGGACGTATATCACAAACATATAAGCGATTCGCAGCTCAGTTGCAAGTATGCAATGGTCAGGGTAGGATGTGATTCCAGTGTGTAATTACTGTGTACTTAGTCTCGGTACATGTACCTGTTCTCTGTACTTATTCATTACGCAATTACTCGTTATTCCTAGTTACTCATTACTCAGTGAACATCTAACTATGTCTAATTATCCTCTACATGTCTCGAACCCAAGACGGACTCCTCAACCCTTCTGGTCTAACCTCAGACCCACCCCCTTTCCCCTAGCCATAGCCACTCTCCTTCTAACCTCGTCGGTTGTGTATCGGCAGCCACTGGGGAAACATGTGTAGTTAGTATGTAATTACTCTTGGTGCATACTAAATGCAAAGGGGGAGTTCTTGCTCACTACAATTTTTAGGGTTATTTCTTCTAAAATTACAACCAAAAAAGTGCACAACAGTGCACTAAATAGGGTTATTTCGTCTATAAGAACAGGAAAAAATTAAAAACTCAAAATCTGAAACTCAACGAAAAAGTCGTGAAAATCATGTAAATTAAAGCCAAAATCAAGGTATTTGAGGGCTAAATTTAAGCTCTAAAGTTTTTTTTTTAAAGAGCTCTCAAAAACAAGCAATATTAAGAGGAATTTTTTTTCCTCTTAATATTGCTTGTTTTTGAGAGCTCTTTAAAAAAAAAACTTTAGAGCTTAAATTTAGCGTTTCTTGGAAACTATATATATTATATATATATATATATATATATAGTTTCCAAGAAACGCTAATTTTGTGAGCGAGCAATCTAAATCAAGTAGAATTTACGACAAAATCAAGTAAAATATTATATTATAATTAATTATAGATTGTATTCGAAGCTCTACTAACGTTTTAAAAGCTTCTATCTTCTCAAAATCATCACCTATTTCTCGAAGTACACACTTGGTGTAAATGTTATCTAAGATAGATAATTGTAAGCTTTGTAAATTTGAATGTAAATTTACCAACTATATTTCTAAGATCTTCAGACGCGTTATCTAATCTAAAGGAAGGCGGTCTCGAACCTCTACCACCTTTTAAAATGTTAATTAAACTGCATGGAAACACAGGCTTTTTTATTTACAAAGAAAAATTTTAATTAGAATTACGATTTTTTATTTGATCAAATAACTCATCTATATATTTAAAAACTCGTAAAAGTTTTAAATTTAACCACTCAGCTATGAGTCTAAACTATTGTATTAATTTGTTGATTCCTCCATTTAATAATATTAAAATTCATAAATCTTCAGTAATTCTTTCTTTCAAATAATCATAAGTTAGATTTCATTTACTAATTAGAACAACATTACAAACTGTCGCCGCTACTTCAAGACCTTTATTAAAATCAACACGAATTTTAATTTTTTTTTTAATCTACAGGTGTTTTTCTATATGAACAGACTATAACATATAACGGTATTCCCCCCCCCCCCCCCCAAATGAATAGTAATTAATATCACCATCAAAGTTTACAGTTGGTTTATAGTAGAGTTCGTCATTTCTAAAGTTGGTATCTAATTTGGATTTTGAATTTCTAAAATCACTATAAGCAAGAAATTGTTTAAGATAAACATCTTTTCCAATGTTTAGATTCCAGTTTTCTGTGGGAAAAACCTCATGTCTACCATTTTTAACATAAATGTTTCTCACATTACAATGATCAAACATAGAAGTGTGTTTATGCTGTTCAGCACGATTTTTTCTATTAAAATGAAAGCCAGCAATTTCAAAATCGGGCATGTCAAATTGTAAATTATTGAACTGATCCTTTATATCAAAGTTAAAAACAGTTGTTCCTAAGGAACTTCTTTTTATAAAAATTGCCAATAATCCAAACTAATAGGTATTTTAGGTTCTTTATATATTTCTCTTTGATTGCAATAGCCGTGTTCGATTCCTATTCAACAATATGCCTCATAATTTCTAATTTTTCAATAACAATTTTATCAGGGTCAGGACGATGTTTCGTATCTTTATCATCTTTATCTAAAGTTTCATAAAGAAATAAACAGTTGTTATCAGGTTAATTACGAAAAAATAAATTTTATAGCCACCTTTCCAATAAACTTCAGAGTTGTCACGAATAAAACCAAACAGATATCTAAGACGCTAGATTATTTCATTTGTTTTATTACTAGACACAGTTTTAACCTCTTTTGTTATATTACTAGAAACAGATTTATCTCAATATAGATTATTAACACCAGTAAATTCTAAATAATTTTGTTCACTTGGCGATCTTAATAAATCATTCATCATTGTTGATGTTATACCTGAATTATCAACAGCATTAATAACATTTCCATGTTTCGAGATTTCTACTCTAGAAAATTGGAAAAGAAAATAAGATTGAACAAACATCAATATTGTCTTCTTCGCCATATTTTGCCTCATTTCCAACCTTATCTCTCTTAAGTAAACTAAATTGTTCATAAACATAAGCATCATTTGGGGAAAAAAAGCCATCCCCTATAGGAATATCAAACTCGATTCTATTATTGCAAACATTTAAATTCCCCCTATTTTGATCTGTTTGAGGAAATGTTTGCCTTTTGAAGCTCACTTTTATAACTCATATATAAGTAGAAAATTTATATATAAATGGCAGAATCAAAGGGAGTTTCTAGAGTTAAATTACTCATTGAAAGATATTTTAAAAAATAAAAAAAGGATCATGAAAAAGAATACGAAAAAAAATAGGAAAAAAGAACTACCATTTATTGACGAATTACGAAATATTGGTTTTAAAAAAAAGTAGAAAAAGTAAGTGAAGAAAACAAAAATTTTATAACAGCATTAGTTCCCGTTGCGGTAAAAAATGTAGATTATCGCCCAACTCCAGAAGAAACATAGTTTCAAAGAGAATTATTTGCAGAACAAGAATCACCTAATTTTGAAGAGCAGATGGTATTATTCAATTAAAAGATTTGCCGTCCATAGCAGGTATTTCTATTGCAAATCTAGGAGCAGAAATTGCTAAAAGAATAAATGTTATTATTGAACAATATGGTTTACGCGGAGTTGGGGAAGATTTTTACATCGGTGATACAAAAGTAACGATGAATAATGATACACTATTTTTTAAAGATAACGAATATACATTAACACCAGGACTTTGTAATTTGTTAACAAAAAAAACATAATCAGATCTTGAGGGTAAATACACTATTAATGACTATGAAAATTGAGCAGAAAATTTTCAAACAACCAGTGCTGCATTCCAAGAATATAACACTTATAAAAATCCAGCTTCGCATGTAGGTTGGAATTATAATCGTATAATTAAACCAATTTTTGATGACTATATAAGACCATATTTAAGTGAATTAAGATCAGAGCTGAACACACCAAAAAGAACAAATTCTACAAATTCTCCTAGAACTGGCGATGGCATAAAAAAGTGCAATAGTTTGCCAGAATAATATGTTTGGATGGATGATGTTATAAAATTGGTTAATAGATTATTAGTTATTCATGGTGAAGAAACTGATGGAAATAAAAATTATTACAATGAAAAAGTAAATATAATGAATATGCTAAACAATAAATTTTCTGATTTCGTTGTTAATAATCCAAAAGGAATTCCATATCTAATAGGAGTTTTAAATGTAATTTTACATTCATTTTGGAATTATGAACACCATGGCAAAGGTATTATAAATTGGTCATTAAAAAAATTTATATCTGCCCGGAATGCATTTGCCAGGTTATAATTATTGTGGACCATTTACAAAATTAGATGAAATATTAGAAAGAGCATGCAAATATCACTATATTGCTTATAGATATCGTAAATATTTAGAATCTAGACATAATGCTGATAGGATTTTTCAAAAAGAAACAAAATAAATCATGTTAGATAAAAATACTCCAATTGGAGAAAATATTGCTTTTGCTACTGTTGCCTCAACTTTGTTTACAAAAAGAAAATTAGGATGGGGAATTGAAATGTTTTATTGAATACATAATATATATACTTATAAATTAAGATAAATATAACTTTCGATATCCCCTTTGAGGAATTAAAAGATTTGGGTATAGATAAATCTTTAACAAAATATCAGATTGAGAGAAAAAATAAAAAATTGAAAGATGGTAAAAGATTCAAATTAACTTTATCATTCCCAACAGTCAGAAAGTTGGCCAAAGAAAAAACTTGGCAGTGGTTTACACCGAGGAGGAATTATACCAATTGTACTTGCTGTTTTAGGTACACTTGGTGGTTTGGCCAGTGGCTTAGCCGGTGGAGCTACTGCAATTTACAATTCTGTTGAACAAACTAGAAAAAATAAAAAAGGATAAGAAGGACAAAAAATGCATAATTTAGCAAAGGAAAACAAGGCTGGAAAAGGATTAGTTGCGAAAAGAGGAAGGACAAAAAATTTTAATATATGTTCACTATCTAATATCTATATTGAAAAATATGTAAAATTATGAAATATTAAGCATTTCATAAATGTTTATATGATTGACGAATTACCGAAAAGTATGCACAGAAATGAATGTGCAGTGGTTAATTTTGACATTTCATCAAATCCGGGGACTCATTGGGTTTGTTATTTAAAAAAAAAATGATATCAACTGTTTTGATTCATTTGGAGGCAATATTCCCACTAATTTAACCAATTAGTTTAATAACAAATTCAGAATTTTAATTCAGATATATGTGGCCATTTATGTTTAATTGTTTTACACCTTTTTTCGAGAGGATTTAAGTTCAATGGCATAATTCCTATATTATTAAATGATGGATATTTTTGGGAAACCATTAATCAAATCTGTCAACAATGTTTTTGACACTAGTACTTATGCTTTAAAATCATATGTAGATTCTCAATGTAATTCCAGTGTTTCTTCTTTACAAAGTGAACTATCCAACTGTTTTTATTATACAACAAACTTATGTTTATTTTCTAGGATGTAGAATTGTTAATATAGACTATCCTATAAATAATAAAGATGTGGCCAATAAAAGATATTTCGATATACATATAGCAGATTATGCACTAAAAAAGCGCACTCTGCCTCAATGCAAGTTTTCCTTGTCGCCGTAACAGGAAGTGTTTTTCATGATCGTGTTGCTATCTCCTCTTGCTGCTGCAAACACACTGCAGGTTGCAGCTCTTGGAGAGTTATAATCATCTCATTCCTTGCCCTGTTGCATGTCTCAAGCGGCAGGACGTTTGGTTTGAAATGTGAAGGTTGGGGGTTCGATACCCCAGTCTGTGCAAAGATGATTTAATATTTTGGATATGCGAGCCCCATATTCGCAATATTAGATTATCACCAAACCATTCAAAATTTGAGCCAAAAACTCGCTCTGGCCTATTGTGTAGATGCTATGCAATAGGAACAGAGTACAAAAAATCTCCATCTCCTCCTTGTAAAATAAGTTGCAAATATGGTGAGGAGATAGGGATTTCTCCAAATGAGTTTTGCAATTTTTTTTAATAATAGGTGAAATGTATGTTGAACGAACAACAAACAAATGACAAACGAATGATGAATGCATGTTATAAACGTCAAATGAGCATTAAAAAATTGTTATGTTACATTTTGGAAAATATATAATACATAACAATATTTTAATTTACAAAGCGTCACCTAAAGCAGACTTGGTTGCGCAAACATCTGTTTTAGTAATCCAAGATATATGAGAGTTGAAAGTTGAATTTTTATTATATTCTTTAATATTATTGTTTTAATTTTTCATTTTCTTTATAAAATGAATATTAATAAAAAGACATTACTAGGGGTGAGCTAAACTGCTATTTCGTGACAAGTAGTCGTTATTAGTGAATAACAGGTTATTTAATCATTCATTGAATAACAGTAATTTGATATATAACAGTGGATCTAATTTTACTGTCATAGTTCTACATTTTTTTTACTGTTATAGTTCTACATTTTTAAATATATGTGGCACAGGCTGAATGTCATGTCTTACACCATGAGATACTTAGCACATAAATAAATAACGTAAAAAATTACAATGACACACTATAAACAAATCTTAATCCTAATATTTACATATAATATAGAGTCAGCAAATTGTTTATAGTAACCTGGTAACAATTTATACCGATTTTTTTACTAAATATTTTAGTTTATATCTTTATTACAAGTAAACTTAATCTGGTGTCTGAAATTACTCTAAAGATACATTGGCTGTATATACTACGGGTCTTGAACTATAGATAATTACATTTATTATGACCCAAAACAAACACTGCATTTCCATAATATAGTAGACTAGTGTGGAGGACAAAATTATTTCTAATGTTGTATGTATTTATATTAAACAATAAAAGATAGGAATATTTAAATATTGATGTTACAGTTCACTAATATCAGCACTTAAATGTTGTTTGTGCAACTTTTAAAGTATTTATTTTTTACACCACTGTGCATTGGAGTTTTGAAATAGCAACATTTTTGTTTTGTTTTCACTTAATCGGCTCCTCCGCTCACATAAGAATAGGCCAGCTTTTGAAAACAAACGCTCACAAGGAACAGATGTCCCTAGTGCACACAATAGATTCCTAGCCAATGCAGACAAGTGGGGAAAGAATTGCCTGTTTTCCTTCCACCAAACAAGTGGACTACCCTGAATTGGTAGAAGACCCTCGTCTATGTATCGCTGCACCTCAACCAAAGCTCGAGACATGGGTGTTCCTCTTGATTTTTTGCAGCAGCATTTTTGTCAAAAAACCGGCCAAACCAACAGCTCGCCGTCGTCATCTTTATTGTTTGGTTTCGCACTTAAAGCTTGAACACCTGTAGGGCCCATATATTCTGAATTTGAATCAATGACTTCAGCCAAGCTGCTTGATGTGGCAGAAGTCACCAGTTTATTTGTATGTTCAGAAGAACTGGGGCTGGAAAAAGCTAACGACTTAAATCTAGGGCCCAAAAACGTACAAATCGACAACGTCGGACTATTTTCAATTTTGCCCAGTCTTGTATCGAGTCCTGCATAAAGTTTCACTACAACTTCTGTTACCGAATTTGAAAACACTTTCTTCAATAAATTTTCACGTACATTCTGCAAACCATTAGCCAAAGGAATTCATAGAGATGCAGAACAGTACTTCTCTCCGCTAATAGTTTTGGTGACAGACTGGAAAGGCTTCAAAATCTGACAAAGATGACTAGCTGTCTTCCACTCTTCAGGTGTTAGTGTTGGCAGGTCTCTGTCTAATACGGCTAAAGTACTTCGTATGGCAATCTCCAGTTTTACAAATCTTTCTAGCATGAAGTATGTGGAGTTCCACCATGTTGGTACATCTTGTATAACTTTCAGTGGTTGTTCTCAGAGATTTATTTGGTTGGTCATTAATTTTTCATTCGCCACACAACTTATTTTGAAGTGTCCTACAATAGTTTTCACTTCGTGAATTATAATTGAAACTAATCCCGTTCGTAAAGCATCGTTAATTAGTAAATTTAGGGTGTGAGTAAAACAGCCCAAGTGTTTCCACTCTTAACTCTTTGGAAATAGCATTTTTATGTTGCATGCATTATCCGAGACAGCCTAAACAATTTTCTTATCTATACCCCAGTCGGTCACGATTCTCTTTATCTCTGATGCCAAATTTTTACTAGTATGTGCTGACCTCATCACAGAACAATCTAACAGAACTGAGATCAATTCAAAGTTCTCATTTCCAAATGAGATGTCAGGCCAATGTAACTGTCTGTGTTCAGTGAAGTCCAACAATCTGTTGTCAAACAAAAACTGTTTCCTAACTTAATTAAGTTCCTCATTTCAGTCAGACATTCCTCATATAAGGCTTGTATTCCAGTTTTTGAAATGAAATGTCTTGAGAGCAGTTGATACGGAGGATTTAATGCCTGGGCAAACTCTTTAAACCCCTCATCTTCAACTATACGAAATGGTTGGAAGTCTTTCGTAAACAACTGCATTAACCTTTCATCAATTTTTTCTTACCTTTCTTTGTGAACTTCTTCGGCATTAATACACATATTTTATCCTGGTGGCACACAATTTTGGGTGCGAATTGTGTAGTGGAAATAGTACTTACTGTTTCAAAAGGACTTGCCGATGTTGAAGGTTGAGTGACAGATGTAGTTGATAAACCAATGTTCTTGGAGCCTCAAATCTCTGCGAAACAGTCGCTTTCATACTAGGTGCAGTTTGTATGTCAGGATCATCTTCCAGTTGATCATCCACACTTTTAGTAGACTCCGAAATGCAATATAGGATTGTAATACTAGCAGTGGGTGGGGGATTGTCATTTATTGAACAAAACTTAGGGCCATATTAATAGTCGTTTCTCAGATCTCGTCTTGAGAACGTATCACGTGATAAAGTCTTGAGATGAGTTTCTAGTCTTGGGATGAATGCGAATTAATATTCATTTCTCGAGTCATACGCAGCTGAAATTAGTGTCAAGTTCGCTCACTCGAGAAGAAATGTTTTTTTTTATCTAGCCTCGCAAAGGGCCCTTTGAAGCAGAAATTGAGGTATTTTTTTGCTGTCGATGCGCGTTTGACTGCAGCTACATTCGAGTATTTCTTGTATTAAATTTTTTTTTCCTGTTTCTTGTGCGGAAACACATTTTAAAAATGCTACAAATTACACAGTGCTGAATAAACATTAACAGTTTTTGTAAAGTTTAAAGGCAATAGAAAAGTAATTTGAGAACTAAATGTATGCCGAAAAGCCGTAGCAGAAAGTTGAAAACATACTCATTATTCAGAATTTCAATACTGAAATAACATATTTCGTTTATAGTTCGAGTTATACTGTTTTACATGTTTTATAGCAAGTAGGGTGGAATATCGCCTCACATTGGAGTAATATTCTTCAGAGATCGAATTTATCTATTTGCAATGTGAAATTGGTTTGTAAAATAAACGTGGTTTATAAATGTATCACTAGGCAGCCATAGGTTTCAAAATACGAAACGTAAAGAATACTAAACATACACTACTATCCTTTACAGTAGAAGGAATTTTGTCGTAAGCTATGATTTCAACCAAAAACCAAACAAAAATAATTTATTGCTGCTATGCAGTGCGACATTTTTCAATTAAATGCCAGACATATGCAACTATAATTATTATATTAATAGCAACAAATATTAATTTATTGCTGCTGTGCGGTGTGACACTTTTCAAATTAATGCGAAACATGCGCAAATATCGTTGCTATATTAATCGCACAAAGGTCTATATGATATTTATTAACATTTACAGTACCATCCCTTACTTCGCATAATCCACAAACGAATAAATTGTACAAATCGTGTGTCAACACATCTCTCGACATCAATTATGTGAAACGAGAATAATTTCCTTTCCTGTCTCTCTTGATACTAATAAGACGTACTCTCAAGATCCGACTATTATTAGCTAAAACGAGTTTTAAGTGAAAGCACTCTCAGGTGAGAGCTACATCAAAACTAGTCTCAAAACAAATCTCAAGATTCATTTACGAAATAGGATGTGTTCTCAAGAAGAGTCCCAAGAGCAGATACACCACTATTAATACGGCCTAATGTTTGAGTAAAATCTTGAACACAGGATAGACATAGATAGAACAGACTGGTTTCCAATCATAAATGTTTCTAATCAAGTGGAATTCCAAATAAAAAAACAAATTTATTCAGTGTCGTATCACATTTGCTTTCATTTCTTTAAAAAATAACAGTTTACTTGTAAAAGTGTATTTCTGAAAGAAAAAAAAACTCAAATATTTGGATATTTGTATGGATTTGAAAAAATAAATACTCGACATGTATGAACCTAAAAGGCGTAAAATAAGTGAAATATGGAACTTTTTCACTGCTGTTAATGATGAAATTGCATCATGTAACATGTTCAAGCAAAAATTTTCCTACAAGAGCACAACGAGTAATTTACGAAAACATGTTTCAGTTAAACACCCTAAATTTTCTTTACCCTCAACTATTACAGGTAGATCACAAAGTAAATGTAGACTGAATGTAAGTTGGCTTCTGCTAAACACATTTAAAAATATTATATATATATATAATATTTTAAAATGTAATATATATAATATTTTAAAATGTAATATATATATATAATATTTTAAAATGTAAAATGTAAGTACCAATAGTACCGTTAAGTAGATTTACTCCACCTAAATTTTGCATGCATTAAGCACATTTAATTTTGTAATTCACTTTCAATAACAAAGCTTATTTCAATCATGAACAAGTCACTACTAATAACCAACCTGAATACATGCTTTTTACGATAAATTTAACTACAGATTTTCATATGCTTTATGGCGAGAAGACTGGAAAATATGTTGCAGAATTCATAAGCAGCTGAACTGAAAATTACTTAACTTGGTCATGATTTTAACATACTTTCTGTTCAAATTCATGGCTCTTGTTATTGCGATGCAATTTGCAAGTACTTTCTCCAATATTGCGGTTACCGCAAACAAAACTCTGTGAATAGGCTAACAGGTCAAATGAATTGGTGCATATCACCATCATTCCCTTACCTGCATTGTAGAATGTGGCAAAAAAAATTCATTCAAAAACACCTAATTTATGTTAATACCATAAGTGTATGCACAAAGTTAAAATATTGGGTACTTCAGGGAGTAAATGAGAGGAAATGAAATAGAAAAAAAAACCGTTTACTTATTTGTAAACATTTTTAGTAAATAGGCCTACCACTGAAATGTCACAATGACTCTCAGGAGTGAAATATTATTGTTTGAAAGTTTTGTACACAGTCGTGTAAACAATTGTGAGTAGAATGATATAAAAAAAAGGGGGGCGAATGTCGCTACCATTTTCGATTAGTTTTGACGGTAACCCTCACTGGACAGCTGGTTCACACTCTGCAATATATAGACTGACTT
Organism: Dryococelus australis; assembly: GCA_029891345.1. NCBI lineage: Eukaryota > Metazoa > Arthropoda > Insecta > Phasmatodea > Phasmatidae > Dryococelus > Dryococelus australis. The sequence goes on from CM057000.1 coordinate 21,807,276, forward strand.
GCCAACTGTAGACAACCTGATGACATCTCCACTGCTGCAATTAAAGTGCCTGGTGTATGATGTCAGTTTATGGTGTTTAGCATACAGAATTAAACTTTTGACACACTGGCTGCATAAGGATTATTCTCGCCACCAAAAGTTGTACTCAGCATCTCTCCACTCATTCAAATGAAAATTACTTGCAAACAAGTACGTAGCGAAATTAAAATATTTTCGCAGTAAAACAATAATGATATGCAGACCTTTGGGAGTGTAAAGGGTAAGCGACTACCTATAAAAGAAACTATTACAGTTCTCATTCAGTTGCTTATTTAATAATTCTTTGAAAATATTTGGTAGTTGGTGCAAACATAACCCAAATAATGTACAACTTAATATTCAAATGCATAGTTTTCCAAATGTAAACAATAACATTCAAAAGTATGAAAATGCAATATAAATAACCAATGTAAACACTGTAACTTGGCACACCACACATGTTTTGCACAATAAACTTATACAATGGCCAGTAAGGTACAGCACTGCTTAGTACATACACATCATATATTCCTCGACAGCAAATTTTATAAATTTGGCTCCAGGCTCCCGCCAGTTTAATAAATCAATATGTAAACGTTGTAAGAGCCATCACCGACATAGACCTAAATATGAAAACAACTATTTTGAAGCAATTAATTAGTTTTATCATTAGCTCAACTTGCTTAACTATACACACACTTAAACAAGAGGCTCCAGACAGTTCAATACACTAACACTGAATATGTAAACATTGTTTGCTTTTATTTTTCGAATGTGTCGCTCCAGTAAAAACAAGCCTGCACCTTTCTCGTTAAGGACTATCAAACTTCGCACGACCCTTCTTTATATAAGATTAGAAATAGCAGCTGTGACACTTAACTGTGTTGTTGTCCCAGTGAATGTAAATTTGGGTTGCGAAAATCCTCTTTTCTGAAATAGTTGAGACACACTGTTCGCGTGTATAAACAGCAAGGCCCTTTTTTCTTTATTGCATCAAAGTCTGCTCTCTTGCAATTTTGCACCCATTGCCTGCACCTATGAAATGGCAAAACAGTATTTAAGTAAATCAAGGTATTGTGTGATCGGAATTTGTAATAAAAACACACTGGCAATAATAAGACAATGGAAAAAGTTGTCTACTACAGCTCGTGTACTTACCGACTTGCGTCCTTTAGGACTTGCTGCAGTTCGCAACGTTGTAATTATTGCAGCCAAAAACTTCGCAAATCTTTCCTGCCATTATGAATAATCACGCGAGCGAGAAAATTTGAATTAAAATGCATCCTTAATACTCAAACTGCCCATTCAATGCACAGCTTATCATAGTACGAACAGCACAATCCACTAGGAGCGCTGGCATCGGTGTCTCGCGTTTTTTCGGCTACTTTCCCATATTGTCCTTCTACCATATTTGGTTACATTACGTACATATGGTGACGATGCATGCTATAATTTCATGGGAAAGTTACTGTGTGTAGAGGACAGTAGTGACGTTTATCACCCCAATAAAGGGGAAGGGGGGCCGTGGGTCCTCCCCCGGAAAAATTAGGATTTCAAGGTGCAAACTGGTGCCATTTAAACATTTTTTTCGTACGTAAATATAAACTACACAGCTTGTAAAATTAATAATATTTTTTCAACATAAGTTTTGCCCCAGCGAAAAATTAAATAAAAACAATACGATTCGGGCTGTGCACACGAACTTGCCCACGCATCGATCTAGTTGCTGTAAACTACACGACGCCAACTGCCTGCGGCTAGGCCAGCTTCGGCTATGTCCGTTTCAGTTCGGTGAAGAAAGCACTACCATCGTAGCTTCTAACACAGGTTGACGCAGCCATAAGCCCCCGCCCCTCCCCGGGAGGTCTTCCTACCCTGCCATCCCTCCGTCGGCTAGGAAACAATTGTGACCGCGTACCTGCTGAAAGCATTACTTATACCGCTTCCAAACATCTTGGTTTTGCGAGCCAACGAGTTGTTTTGCGTATAATGTACAGTATTGTTTATCGAGTAGAATGTGTACTGCATGAGTGAAAAGTTACCTTAAAGTAAATATAAGTTAGAATTAAATATTTATTGTAAATATAACATTGTTAGCAAACTGTCTGGGCAAGCGCTGCTTGCCTTGCTTGCCCTAACGAGATGCTACTGCCTACATATAACTCTCCAGCTTGGCATGTGCTTCAATCTCACGATCCTCTGGTCTACATAAAAATTTGTGAATTATATTCCGTCGCGACGAGTGGGTGCGTCAGTAATATTTATGATGCAATCGAAAACTTTTATAAACAAATTATCTTGCAATAAAAAAAAAAAACTAACAATTTTATTAAACTGTTAGTATTAAATTATGAAATAAATTCTGTGTGTTAATTTTTTATTACTAAAGCCAATCCTCATGACGAAGTAATGCACCTCATAATAAAGCCCAATTTTCCTTTATGTACGTTTTAAATACTCCTGCAGAACATTTTTACAGTTTGATTGTTTTGTAATGAGTTTTGTAAGTATTAAGTACAAAACCAAATGTATTCTACTTGGTAACCAAATATTACTTTGAAATGGATTTTGGCTATTCTAATGGAGTATCGTGTCACTTTTCATCATATGTGAGCAGAGCAAGTAGCATTGAAAGTATAAATACGTATTATAAAATAAGAGAGCTAACTAGGATTATTTTAATCTTTTTTCGTCTTACAGCCAGTTAAGTTCTCAATATTTCATTTGTCGTTCAGTGGTGTGTTAATTTTTCGAATGACAAATCCACCGCTTCTGGTAAGCGCTAGCGGGCCACGACACTAAACTTTGCATGAGGCCATGGCGGTAATGCCACAGCATACCGATGGCTATACTATTTAACTTGGCGTTTGAGGAAAGAGTTGGGCGTTGCGAAACATTGCTGTTTCTCCCGCCATTGCAGCCGTCGATACTCATCTCCGCCTCGTTGCACACCCACCACTCCAAGCGAATGGCGAGCTGGTCCTTGAAAGTGACCTTCATTACTTCCTTCCCCGTGCCCGACTCTCCAAGAAACTGGTTCCACCTTTAATAACACTGCTGTCGAAGAGGCCTTCAGCCATAAATAAAACCTATTCATAAATCATATGGACCACCATCGGCAACCACCCTCTTCCACCTGTTCCTCCTCCTCTCCGCCAATTCTATCTGCTCCGCCAATTGTGCCTTCTCCGCCAATTGTGTCATCTTCACCAATGGTGTCTTCTCCGCCAATTCCGCCAATTGTGTCATCTTCACCAATGGTGTCTTCTCCGCCAATTCCGCCAATTGTGTCATGTTCACCAATGGTGTCTTCTCCGCCAATTGTGTCTTCTCCACCAGTTGTGTCATCTCCACCAATGGTGTCTTCTCCGCCAATTCTATCCTGTATTTCCACTATAGCATCACTCCACCCACCCGCTTTCTCTCCTTTCTCCCATTCAACATCCTCATCTCTTCATCCTTATCCTCTCTCCTCTCTTTCTCTCGCTGCTCTTAAGCTCTTTTCCCTCTCTCCATCTTTCCCTCGTTCCCTCTTTCTCTAACCTCCACAACAACTTCGCGGAACATTGAGTGATCGGCGATACTTGGATTGTATACCGTCTGCCATAGAGCAGAAACGAGGTCTAGGCTGTTCGCGGTAAGCTGAGCACTTTCAAAAGCCGTGCTTAAGGTCTACTTGTAGGCGTATTGTGTATTCTTCGACAACATTTAAAATTACCATTTTCATGGACCTGACCACTATGTTCATGCGTTGGTCAAGTGAAACTGGAATTGTAACGAAATCAAATACATATTTTACGCATTTGCTTGTTCTTGCACTTGTATACATAAAAAAATGAAATCTAATTAAATAATTCCAGTAGTCACTATAATGTTTATCTAAAAATTTTAACTCAACATTAACCCTTTGTCCTTATCTTAAATGGGTGCATGTCAGGCAGCGTACTTGTTAAAAATATATGCAGATAGGCGCAGTGGGGCTTTTCAAAAGTTGATTTAAAACGTGCTCATTTAACAATGAACAGCTTATAGGCAGATTTCCGTCTCCTGAAGACGTCCCCCAACATTGGCCAGCATAACTCTCGATTTCGCGACTGAAATAACGAAGGCGGCATCTGTTTACTTCTGGCTTTTCAAAATATGAGAGTTTTTATAGAATACAATATTTTGCCTGATTTACCATAACCCAGTTGCATTCTATCTCCATCGCAGAATGTGGGGTAAAACAGCAAAGCAAGATTTTGTGTACAGTGCCCATGAATAGTTTACTTGCACCACACCGTTCTGTATACTCCACAGACATTTTGCAAGAGGTTTCGAAAAAAAAAATAATCTAACCAAATCAAACAGTGTGCATCGGTCTAATAAATTGTAGAATTGAAAAATTCGTAGAGTCTATACATACAAAAACCTATTAGAACATCTTGCAAAAACAAACACATGATGAAACCCAATAGAATTCCTACACCCCGGTTTAAGTAACAAATGTGTTCATGCGTTCATATAATTCCCATAGTACGTTCCGTCTAGGCAACCAGAATTTCCTCGTCAGAAGGGAATGCGAGTTGTGTTGTGATCCGCAGTACAACCGGAGTGGTTATCGAGGGAATTTTGGTGTGAAGCAGCAATGGCTCGGAGAAGGAAGAACACGCATATTGAACAGCGAAGCTTGGTGATTCATACGCAAGCAAGAGGTCTGAGTTACCGTGAAACAGGACGGGAACTGGATATTCCATTTGCAACTGTGCGATGTATCGTAAAACGATTAGAAGTACGAACATGCTGGCGGACAAAACGAGGAGTGGGGTTACCGAATAGTACTTTCGCGTAGAGAGGAAAATTATATTGCGAAACAAATCCGCCAGAGACCTCTTACCAGTGCATGCGCTATTGCAAGGGGCCTAAAGACGAGTTTACACGGCGATAGTAATTGCTACTTTCGCATTAATATCGCCATGTAAACTACACAATAGGTACTGACGTACCGTCGCGATCGAACTATCGCGATATAATCTGGAGCTAGATAGTTGATAGTAACTGTCATGACAGAACATGTGACTATCGTAGTGTAAACCTTGTAGCATCACTATCGTGATAGTGCTGGTAAAAGCATTTGTACATGTGTTCACTTTGACAGTAACATTGCAGAATAATTTGGATTCTGTTAATATCTATCGCGGTTCTTACACTATGAGGCGGAATGACAGGACGTAAATTATCATATAGGTATGACATGGCAGTATTGACAGAATATTTGTTGTCATATAATAAACCACGGGAACAATGTATATTTACATGTCATTAATATCCTGTCACGATATTTAATCACCCCAACAGATATCAAACTACTGACAAAATGATATAAATGTAGGGCCTATCAAAGTATCTACACAATTGTCGAACATGTCCCTTTTGAATTAAACTATCACAGCATGTGTAGATCGTGTGTGTACACAGGACACATCGTGGCAGTTATTGTCACACACTTTCGGGATAGCTACTATCGCCGTGTAAATGCGCCTTAACAAATACTTTCAAAATCATTGTCTCGCCAATGATCGTGAGAAGAGTGCTCAGGAATAGTGGCTATAACGCAAGGACACAGCAGGAGAGAAACCTCACGTAAGAAAATGTGATCAGAACAAGAGAATTAACTCTGCGAAGATATATTTACAGTATGTCAGTGATTACTGGACTTATGTTATATTTGCAGATGAGAGTAAATTCTATGTTTTCGGTTATGACGGCAAACGTGGAATGGGGGAGGGGGTACCAATGAAGCGATGAATCCCCAAAATCTATGTCCTGCCGTCAAGCATTGGTGGGGGTTCCGTTATGGTGTGAGGGTGCATGAGTACACGTGGTGTTACCGTTTATGGAAGGACGGTCAGTTCAACATAAATATACTAACCTTTTGAAAGAGAATTAGCGACAAAGTGCCACACAGCGTGATACGAGTACTACAATTAAAATTTACCAGGATAAATCCTACGCAACACGAATGTGGCTGATGCATAATTGTTCTCGTGTAATATAAACTTCACCACAATCCCCAGTCTTAAGCTGAATATACCAACCTTGGGCATACTTCGACTAAATACAACTAAAACGTCATATTACGAGTATGCGGGTCTTTAAGCAGTAAATGCTTCATGAGTGAAACAATATTCATCCCGGCGTCGCCTTGCCGATTCCGAAAAAGCGCGGTTATTTACATTTGTTTAATATATTGTTTTGTTTCTTCTGTAAGGTGTGTTGTTTAATAGTGTATTTAATGGAATGGAATACAAAATTACAGATTGACTTCGTGAAAATAACAGTAGTCTGCAAATGAACATTTGTGATCGTTAGTAGTAGGGGCGTGGGAGACCTTGATCAAAGGCGGTCCCTCCTGATTAATCGGATTAACCATTTGATATCAAATTAACTTATTAAAGTATTTCCAGGGAACTAAATATATTTTTGTACAAGATATATTTTTCTCGCTAATTTTTTTAAGTATTGGAAAAACACACAACATTCGATATAAACAAACTTACATTAAAACCAAATGTCTCTAAATTCAGTGGAAAAACAACATATTGAAACTTTCAATCCGTTTTATATATATATGTGTGTATAGCAGAGAAAAATATGTATTTTATGTGTAGACTTCTCTACGACAGTAAAATTTACTTATAACCAAAGTTTCAATTCAAAAGCTTCCCAGCAGAGATTTCCGACTACACTGTCTAGAATAAAATGTGTAGCTTTGAATAAATATAAACTTATTTAAAAATCGATTCCCTAGAATATAAATTTCTATGTAATATTAATGAAATAACACGAATCCAGCCTCAAATGATTTTCATCGATGCTTGAATCTGTAAAATTCCACAATATTTACAAAAAAAATAGACCAAATTTAAAGGAAAATTGTGGCAATATTATAATCTTATAACCCATAATTTAGGATAGTAAACTCCGACTATCAACAAATTATTTACATCGTAAAGAGATACCCGAAACAAATAACTTTATTCCATACAACTCATGGAAAAGACATAAACGAATTATCAGACAAAAATTACTGGGAAAAACGAGATTCGTATTACATATGCACGTTTAAAACATCGTTAAGACAATCGCAGCTAAAAATGGCTTACTCAATAGACTAGCCTCCGACTAACACAATCGTTTCTGTAAACAGTCTTTAAAAAGTCCCTACAAAATATTTCCAAACCCATATCTCCCTTCTATCATTCCTAAAATTCAATTAATCTTTATTCATTTTAATCGAATACCAAGTAAAGACGTATTCCGTCTAACATGTGTGGATTTAACCACATGGTGAATTACTATTCATACTTCTGCAATTAATATACAAATATTAGAGTGGAAGATATTTTTATCTTTATTAATTTAACCTGCTACTGCTTAAAACATACATTTATTCAGAAACAAATTAGTCGACTTTCTGACATTATGAGGTGAACATCTATTCGGAAGTAAACTTTCTCCTCACACCGAAGATTATTCATTTAATCTATCTTAATGATGATGGAGGCAAATAAACTACATTGCAGCTACTTTGGGAAAATTTTCACTTTCGCTTATAATGTTCGTAGGCATGGGAGGAGCAAATGGTTGAATAACGCTTCTCGTACAATTTGTAACTGCAAAAAGTGTTTTTTTCCAATTCACACGAACTGCTAACATGAATCGTCACGTCAAGATCTGTAAAAATAATCTTCCTTATGAGAAACGAATTGTAACATCTACACAACATAATAACACAGAATAAGAGGGAATTAACTTGAATACAAGTAATGAAATAGAATAGGATCATATGAAATATACACTCACACATGAACGTAACGATTTTCGACATAAAGTACCGCAATCAGCTGCGGAGACCAGTGTCGGTAACAATACACCTAGTCTTTCTAAGCATAATGAAGTCTATATTTATTATGAAACATCAGGTGAAGACAGCAGTGACGATGCCAGTGATACTGTTGAAGTCATTCCTTCAACAATGCTATGAATAATCACTACATATTTTCCGAAGACTCCAATGAACTTGTTGACAGACTTAGATATTTGCTTAAACACTGGAATTATTCCGGAATAAAAGAGATGGTTTTTGACATAACAACACTTAAGGAACGAGGTTACATTGAATGAAGTATTATCTGCTAACGCATGTTAGACAGAATATATCTTTACTTGGTATTCGATTAAAGTGAATAAAGATTAATTGAATTTTGTGTATGTAGAAGGGAGAGATGGGTTTGGGAATATTTTGTAGGGAATTTTTAAAGACTTTGTTTACTGAAACGATTGTGTTAGTCGGAGACTAGTCTATTGAGTAAACCATTTTTAGCTGCGATTCTCTTAACGATGTTTTAAACATGCATATGTAATAGAAATTTCGTTTTTCCCAGTAATTTTTGTCTGATAATTCGTTTTGCAAACAGGTCAATGCTTCGAGGCTAGTGGCTGGAGCGTTGGAGGGGGGAGGGGCGCAGGCAGGAGTGTCGTGGTCTCTTCTCGCTGGCTGGCGCCATCTTTAGTTTGACGGCAAGTCTTACCAACCACTGCTCAACGCAATTTCCCACTTCACCGGACGGCTGTCGGTCTCCTGTAGCAAGATCGTTCACTATGAGTTCTGCGAAGCTGGTGTTTGAATCCAGTATACAGCGGAGTTCAACTCTCATTAAGCGATATTAATTACGCATTTTAGATTAACAATAATTTAAAATAATTTTTCCCAGAGGAAGTGTGTGGGTTTCATAAAATATATACTATGTTTCTATAAAGTGTTGCAGGATTAAGCTTTGTGGGATTAAGGTCTTCACGCCATCCGACTCTGCCTATGCTTCGATGGAAATTGATTATTCTTACAATAAATAAATTTAATTTTCCTAGGGAAGTGAAATTGTGTTAAAAATCTGGGTAAGTTTTTCTCAGTACTAGTATGTGTTTGCTATCATTACATATTGTGAAAAGTTGTCTGTTGTAGAGCATTCAACCAGTTCGTTAATAAGTTTGTGTATTTGTAACATGTGGTTTATTCCATCTTTAAGTTATCAGAATGGGTGGTAAAGCAAGTTTTGATTTTGATGTGGATATTTATTATCTAGGGAAATATTAATTCGTAAAAATAATTTTTATCCATTCACGTAGTTGTGTGTTCAACTCTCTTTCCCGTGATTTCAACTCTGCCGCAAGCTCCACGTCTACAAGTCATTCCTTGACTGACCTCACAGCCGGACAGATGTGTTTTGAGAGGCGCTTGTGGGATTTCATTAATTAATTTTTTAAAATTCAAGTAGTGTAATTTATGTATTAGTACGTGCGCTGTAAGCATAATTTTTATCCATTTGTCAGGTGGTAGTCTATTCACATCTATTTCCGACTAGGTATAACCTCATTCACTTGCCAGACACTGACAGCACTCCACATATATAATCAGGCTCTCGACACACAGCTTATAAGTCTCCGCAAATCCTATACTACCGTAATTCCTTCAGCAACCTCGCAGCCGGATGGATGTATATTGGAATCATTTAAGTTATGTGTAGAATTGACAGGCGTCATGATAGTTACGTAGTTGTGTTCGTTCGTTATATTTCTCTAACACCAACCGTATAATTAATTTCGAAATGCATATCTAATCAGGCGGGGTAGATTTCATTTTCCAGAAATATGCTCTATAAGTCGTTCATTCTACGATCTCCCAAACCCAACGGACGCATATGAAAATCGTTTTATTTCTTTCCATAGCTGAGGTATGTTATAGTTTAAACACTCCTACATTTATCGCATGTGTTAACTGTACGTCGTTTTCTCTTTATGTTTACTCCCACCAACATCTGCGAGCAATATCACTACCAACCCAAAAACACTTACATCAAAGAGAAAAAAAATTATTCGATTAAGGATTAACGAAAAAAATATCCTCGGATTAAAATTGGATTGAACATTTTTGATCGTATTAATTCGGATTAGGAACTAATCTTATTAATTTGATATCAAAGGGTTAATCCGATTAATCAAGGTGGCATCCTCTTTGATCTAGGATCCCCCCCCCCTACTACTAGGGTCTGTAGGTAATGTACTAATTAGTCAAATGCCCATACTTTAAACAATTTCAGTGGAAAACAAAAAGCAATCAAGTTGTAACTCGGAAATTAGTTACTGCGCTGAGGTAATGCGATTTAAACGCCGTACTTCTTCTCGGAATACCACAATTCGAGGTATTACAATCTCCAAGCACACAGACAACTTTCAGTCTTGTGTTGGTAATTTAATATTACTTTAAATAAATCCATAATATTACAACACGCATATTAAATGTCATATTAAATGTCATATTTATACACACTAACTTTTACACTAGGCATTATAAATTTAATAATAATAAAATTGTGCATGTGTAAGACCTATTTCGCAAATTAATTCTACCTGAGAAATATACACCTTTCAATTTCCTTGTATGTGAACGTTCTTTACTGCTCTGAAAATAAAATACATAATATGATAAACGAGGATATTTTAAATAAATTGAGTATACAAAACTTTTAGAAATCATTACGTAAATCATTTAATCGACAATGATCTTATAATACCCAGGATATTAAAGATATCTTGAATTAAATGTATCTTTTTCGAGAAAAAATTAATTTAATTCCCCGTTTTAACCCCTTAAAGATAAGTCGAATCAAGACTTGAGTGTTGCAGTTTCTACGAGTGGTTTGAAAATGTTTTTCTACTGCGAAAATAAGCACTTAGAAGTAGCAAATAAAATGTGTACGCCTATGTTTAAGCCAAGCTACTGGAATAATTTCTAAGTTCAACCTCTTGACTCTAAATAGAGTAATCATCTCAAAACGTAACTGCAGTGGAGTTCTTGCCGCATATTACACGTCCAGGCGTATATTCTACTTATACGGCAAGTGAATAACTCCGTTAGGAATTTCACCTACCAGAAGGTCATTTGTGAACTGTGATGACATGAGTCAGCATGTAGGTACTTGCATTGTTTTGAACAACTGTAAAATCCTAATTTGAAATTCCAAGGACACTTATGACCGCGCGTGCCAAGTTGGTTAAAACTTAAGGCATGCCACTGCCTTGGTATAAAAATTTAACTCTGCAAGACATCTCGCTCAGATGTGAATTTAAAAGAAAAATCACAAAACTTTGCTTCGAGTCTTTCTAAATAATTTGTGGTAAAAAGTTAAGTTACGGCTGTTCACAATAAAGCGAGCACTTTTGAAATCAACCTTATAAAAAAGTCACTGCTCCTACCTGCATACATTTCAACGGGCGCACTGAGTTACATGCGTCCAGTAAAGTTGGTAACGTAGGATGGGAAGTAGTTCCGTATCTTAACGTAGAATAAAAAGTGTCGGAATCATTTTTGATCACTTAAATTATTTCTTTCGTTTTCTGTTTATTTTTTAATGCATCGAAGTGAAAAAATGAGCAGATTTGTTAGATATTTACTTTTCAAATAATTTCACAGTTTCTCTTGGCCAGCGCATGAATAAAGTGATTATGCCCACGGCAATGATAATGTTACACAAGGCGTAAGAATACACAACGTGCATACTAGTAAATATTAAGTAGGGCTTTAAAAAGTGCTCATTTTACCGTGAATAGCCTATAACAAATGAAGACACGCTGGTCACAAGTGCACTGCAGACTGAAATGCAGCTGTGCCGGCCGGTCGTCGTGCTAGTTGAATCATCGTCGTTCGAAATTTGATCTGAGATCGTATCGAAGATCGACACATAAATCTGTTGCACCGTTCAAGTTCAGTGCTGGACTGGAAATCGAGATGAAGTTCATTTCGAACCGCCGAAATTGACGGTTCAAAATATCGATCCGAGATCAGCAGCCATAGTCGACAAATGTAGTTTGAAAATACGCCAACAGCTGGAACTACGTTCGATTGTTTTCTTGGGAAATTAAGACAACATTATGTGGACTTGAATATTATTCAGTAAAATTTCTGCAGCAATAATTCACTTAAAACAGATAAAAGATCGCACATACTATCTAATGAAAAAAAGTAAAAAAGTGCCTACTTCCATGACGTCATATATTACGAACTAATAACAAAATTTGTCTCATACTTAATATTGTTCTCTCATTTTGTTTTGTTTTATTGCATCCGTAAGATATTTGTTTCTCTACGTACCTGTGTAAAGATATTGGATAAATCAAATTACAGTATACAAGGTTTATGCACTGGACATAGTAAACACACACATATATATGTCAGACTACACATACACGCATTATCTTTTCATCATTATTTGACTAATCTTCTTCCAACATACAGTGGGGGCGTCGTCGTTTTACAATAATTTCTTAATTTATGTAGTTTGTAAAATGTTTGTTTAGAAAAAAATTCTTTCAGCTTTTTTTTAAAGTGGTTTTGGTTAGAGAAGCAAATTTATTGAATGTGGTGTGGTAACTTATTGAAAAGTTGTCTACCAAAGTAGGATGGCCCCCTCTGGACGACTTTTAAGTTAACTGAAGCCACGAGTAAGTGTTATTTATTCTAGTGTCATGCTTATGAAAGGACTCGTTTTTCTGAAATAAATTACTGTTTTTGGACACGAATATAAATACTGAAAATATGTACTCACTTTCAAATGTTAAAATCTCTGAGCTCTTGAAAAGAGGTCTATATGAGTCTGACTTTATTTTACCATTGATTATTCCTACAGCTCTCTTTTGCATGTGAAACACTTTTTTTTGCTGTCAGTGGAATTACCCCAAAAAGTTATACCATACCACATGATGGAATGAAAATATGCAAAATATACTATTTTTGCTGTATTTTTGTTCAAGACCAAAATCGACGAATCGGAGATCCAGAATCATGGGATTTCGTCGGTGCAACACTTTTACTTTTACATTGGAACCAAGATCAAACTGGATCCTGGTTCGGAACTAGGATCATTTGATCTCGGATCGGGGAAGATGTCGGCGCAACCGGACACAAGTGACGTGAAGCGCGAGCTCCGCATTCGCAGAAGAAGTCGCGCGTCTGATGGATTTCTTGTGCAGTTGGCTCGAACGCGCTCGCTCGGAACAGCCGAAACCGGACCTGACTCGATCGCCCTCGCCAAGTGAGGTCACGGGTTCGATTCCAAGCGGTTTCGCGCTGTCTAGTTTTGGCCTGTCCTCCTCAGTTTTCCATCCGTCTTCGATCTTTGTATAGTCTAGTCGCGGTGTCTTCACACTTTCTTATTCAACCATTTCGAAAATTGCCCCACGTATTAAGTGTTTGGTTGTTTCCCGAATATGGCAAATATCATAAATGTTTTATACTTACGTTAAAATGAACGTAAAGCCTGTTCACGATAAAGTGAGCACGTTTGAAATCAATCTTAGAAAAAAAGTCACTGCCCCTACATGAATATACTTTACCGGGCGCACTGAGTGACATGCACCCAATAAAGTTGGTAGCGAAGGGTGCAGTGTAGTTCCATATCTTGACGTCGAACAAAAAGTGTTAGCTAACCATTTGGGATAATTTTAATTATTTCTTTCCTTTTCTGCTTTTTTATTGCACAGAAGTGTAAAAATGAGCAAACTTTTAAATATTTACTTTCTTAACAATTTATCAGCTTCACTTGACCGACGCATGAATAAAGTGATAGGCCCTAGCACGCTTAATTTCACATAAGGCGGAAGAAGACACAACGTGCATACAAGTAGGTCTCAAGCAGGGCTTTCAAAAGTGCTCATTTTACCGTGAATGGCATATAGTTTATTTTCCGCTAAATTGAACTCTTACTTATTAATTATAAATGAAATATTCTAATTTATATATAGAACTATAAAACAGTGAGATAATGTGTGTGTGTTGGTAATGCTACATACACACTAAATCTCAATCAGTGCGAATTTCACTGTTTCAGTTAGTCAAATGTACCTGACTGTTACAACAGTCACTTCAGTGAATTTAACTGATGAACCAGTGGAAAAATGCCATATGTCCACTGATTGATTCAGTGACATTTCCCACTGATTCGTCCGTCATTTTTTCCACTGTTTTCTCAGTGGTTTATTTTTTGACTGATGGATCAGTGAAACTACGTGTAAATATGGCCGTCGAACATCGTTTAAAAATGGCCGCTAAACGACGCATATCAAGTGAAGTACCATCACAACGGATAATAACAAATACAAAATACTTTCTAAAATGCGTTTCGTCTTTCAAAACGCCATTTTACGAGGTAATATGAACACACAGACTTTAATTCCGTTTTAAGTCTTTCATTTCGACTTTACGTCATTCTTTTCGTTTGCATGTAAACGTCACAGCACTCTATTTGAAGGTTTAAACTGCAATTAATACGGCGAAGAGAGTACACTCATATGAACTATTCGTTTTAACGATTCTAACTGTACCAATCAAACCAAAAATGAAAAGTATGAGCAAATAATTTCAAAATGTACGATTTCGCAGTAATACTATAAGACATATATCTTCCTCCAACAATTTGTACTTGGCGTGGTAGCTGAGATGCAATTTTTTTTTTTACTTTTTTAAATTAAGGTTAATTACACACTATAAATGGTAAATTATCGTAGATGTATCGTTAATGTAATTATTTACCTACATTCAATAAAAGCAATATGTAATTCGCAACTGCAGTCAGCCGTCATTTATTCAATCAGTGAAATTGTTTCACGTCACTAAATCAATCAGTGAAATTTTTCACTGAAACAATCAGTGGTTTTCCACTGATTCTAAGTGGAGCCAATTCCACTGATTCGAGTAGTTGAATTTCACGGCGAATTAGTGATTTTCCACTCATTTGGATTCAGAGTGTAAGAAATGGTCCTCGTGTTAAATATGATTATAGGCTGTTCACGGTAAAATGAGCACTTTTGAAAGCCCTGCTTAAGATCTACTTGTATGCGCGTTGTGTGTTCTTCCGCCTTGTGTAAAATTGCCATTGCCGAGGGTCTCGTCGCTTTATTCATGCGTCGGTCAATTGAAAGTGTCAAATTATTAGAAAAGTTGATATTTAAAAAATCTGCTGATGTTTACACTTCAACGCAATAAAAAACAGAAAGCGATAAAAATAATTTAAGTTATCACAAATGGTTACCTAATCCTTTTAATTCGACATTTAGATAAGGAACTACTTTTTCGTTCATCGTCACCAACTTTACTGGGCGTATGTCACTCAGTGCGCCCGTTAAAATATATGCAATGTATTAATATCGATATTTTTCTAACGTTGATTTCAAAAGTGCTCTCTTTATAGTTAACAGCCTTTATGCTGATATGTTCTGTTGTTTATCATCAGAAACCGAACTCTGTAAGGCATTTCTTCTTCGACGCCAAACAAGTATTCGTTTAAGCAATACAGTGACATGACTAACTCGCTGCAGAGTTTTACGAGGAAAGTGGGCAGCTAGTTATTCATCAGGAAATTAGTTTCTGGTAGGTGATTTAAAATAGGACAGAAAAATAAGTAAACCACTGAAGAGAAAGGTAAACTTGTAGTAATGAGTTTCCGAAAGGAAAAATTCTTCCATGATATAGCGGAAATAATAAACAGGCCCCTGCAATACTTAAGAGCATCATCTACAGGTTTCATGAAACTGGAACCAATCACAACAAAACGAGAAGTGGTAACTTTTCTGGTACACCGCGAAGAGAAAAACTTGAACAAAGTTAGGAAAGTAACTTACACCTTAAACTGAGTGAACCAAAGATCACAGCTGACGTTGAACTGAAAATAGGTCACAGTCAATAGTACGTCACAGTCAAAACGTTACGAAATGTACTTCATGAAGCTGGATATAATGCAGGGCTGCCTGGCATCTCCAGACATTATTTATACAGTAGCTCAAAAAAAAAGTGCATTGTATGATGGGTACATTAACACTTAGTACATAACAAAGTCGCCCGGCCACGTGTATTTACACGTGTTCTCGTGTACACACGTACACTCGTCTACACACGTGTATATGTGTATGTGTCATATATATACACACACGTGTGCGTGTGTGTATTCGGCTAGGCCTTTTAAACTACTTGATGGATTTTGATGCTGTTTTCATTGTCATTTAGAGAATTTCTCGATGATTTTATAAGTATAAGATGCATTACTATTTAATGTAAGGATAGTAGAGAAATGGCGACGTTTCCTAATAAAGTCGGAAAAAGACGCTTTTCGGGCCCTTACATGGCTTACGCTGACTAAACCATAAGAGATACACCAAATTAATGTACTAAAGAATTGTAGATCTCAAAAAGGTCTACAAAAAAAGTCCGGGACAGCATATGTTTATCTCTTTTTAAGGATGACCCACAGTAAACTTTGTCTTTTAGGGGTTCTCTGACGCGAAGACTTTGTGAACAGCACAGTATTAATCCTACGTTAGTTGCCTTAGGCATTTAGTGTATATACTTGCTATAAACCTAAACAACGCCATATTTGTAAATCGCACCCGAGCGAGGCCGAGGCGGGTCGCTGGTAACTGAAATACATTTTTCTCCTGTAGAAATAATAAAGAGCAAGTGCACATATCATTTCACCCAAAACAAGTTTTCGTCTGCAATATTTAAAAAAAAAACATCACTAAACGTATCTTAATAGTCTTAATACCTGGTGGTCCTACCTTCCTTCATAATCTCCAATAACATTCGTGGAATTGATTCGACCTGGTCATAAGTTGTTTCAGTTGGTATCGTCCTCCATTCGTCTAATAAAGCATTTGTGAAATCATTGATTTTTTCCGGGATGACGCGCACTTCCACGCCAACATTACTCGGCTCACCAGCCAAAGGTACGTACAAAACCTGTTGCAGTAGAATACGGGTACCTCGAGGACAATCCAATTTTTTGCCCAAATTCCTCGAATTTTCATCGAAAATCAAGCAATTTTACCCCGAAATCAAGCCCTTTCCAAAAAGCTTTGAGCCAAAAAAAAAACCCTAAAAATAGCCACTAAAACTCCCAAGAAATCGTCAAAATGGCTTCAAAAAAACATAGTTTTTTTTTTTCACATCTGAATTTTTGTAGCCACGCAAATAGCGAACGCAAGATTTAGACCCAAAATCAAGCAATTATACCCCGTTTTTCAGAAATAGTACCTCAGAATGTTTTTCTAGTATTTAGCCCAAAATCAAGTCGGAACCAAGCAAATTTCTCGCTTTTCAAGCAACTTTTCCATGTTTTCTAGAAACGTTAATTTTGCAAGCGAGAAATTTAAATCAATTAAATTTATGCAAAAATCCAGTAAATTGAAGCTAAAATTATATAAAATATTTAAAAAATTCAAATGAATAGATTTGATATATTTTTAAGAGAATTCAATATCATGCACAGATTTTTACATTTTTCATTTCTTTTAAGCCTCTATATGCTATAAAATCTTAATTCTCATTTATTAGTTTCAAAGTATTTTATCAAATATTTTCCCATAGCGCTCTGGGAATGAAATTTTAAACTTACCATCTAGAAGACAATTTTTTTTGCCAAAATTATATTCATAAGTTTTAAAATCCATAGCTTTCTTCTAAACCATGCCACAAATTCTCAGTGGGGTTAATGTCCAGATAATGTCCAGAGACTGTGGAGGTGTTGCCATGTAGTGTGGCGTGTTGCATAGCAACCACAGTTTAGCGTTTAGGGTGGTCAATGTGGGTGAAAACGTAGTGCCCAGTAAGACCCATATCATCGACACTCTGGGAAGGTGAGATTTCAGAATGCAAATGCAGAATTTGTAGTCCATGGTACTATCAGTAAAACACAACTCGCCTACACCATTACTATCCATACACTCCCAAACAAGTATGGACTCTCCACCGTGTTTCGTTGAAGCTGTGAGATTCTTTTCGTCTTCATTTCCGAAGGAAGGAATTGTTTACGTGATAACTTTCCTGCTCTGTGCGTGCGTGCGTGCGCGCGCGGGCGTGTGTGTGTGCGCGCGGTTGCGGATGCCCCTCTTCTTTAGAGTTAAAATCTTTTAAAATCTTGAATCGAACTTCATCAAACTCAGTACACGTTAGGGCACCTGACATATTTTTTGATCACGTCAGGTGCTTACTTTCAAATTGATGGCCATTATATAATTGAGGGTGATATATCTCGGGAACCACTAAAAGGATCCAAACAAAATCTTGTATGTTTTTGCAGCGAATCATATAAGAATTGTATATAGAGATGATCGAGTGAAGCGGTGCAGGGGACGTAAAACAAACACCAAGTCGTGCAAGCGCGTCGACATAGACGTATTCACGCAAAATAAACGGCCATGTCCCCAACACAGCCACAAGTGCAAGAAGATTCAAATTTGTATAATATTTACTTTCCTAATAGTTTCATAGTTACACTTGACCGACTCGTGAATAGTGACGAGGCCCATACAACGTTAATTGTACGTAAGGTAGAAGAATACATGTTGTGCACGCAAGTAGATATTATTCAGGAACTTCAGAAGTGCTGATTTTACCGTGAACAGTCTTTACAAGTTTGTACCTCTATGCTGTGCGGGCCTGCCCGAGTCTTACAGTGGGTGGGTCCCGAACCATTCACAGCTCTATCTCCCCTCCCCGACCACACACGCGGAAGATCGCCGAGGAAGCAAGCGATAAAAAAAAAAGCCTGCGAGAAAAGTCCTGGAAAGGAGCTGATTTGGGCCCGCACAGTGTAAGCAGCCAGAGATGTCAGGCTTTCAGTGTCCATTGACCGACTTACCTTCTATAGTTCGCCACTGCCGGGAGGCGCGATGTTATTATCAGCTGCAGTGGCTGTTGCAGTGATCAAGTCCTAATATGGCGGTGAGCTCCCCGACCTCTATAACCAGGGCCATACCCCCCCCCCCCCCAAATTCCCTTTCCAACCCCTTCTCTAACTCGTGCTAAAACCTTCCTCAAGACTCCGCCGCGACCCACATGCAACGCCGTGCGACACACACTTTCCTATATTCAATTCATGGTTACTTACAACTTTTCTGAACCCCTGCTCAAGTTCTACTTCCAAACTATTCCTCCGCCTCACGCAAACAAAGACTAACCGAGGCTAGAATATTGCACCAAAGGGACAGCGCACCGCATTCTTGCGCACTCGCTTTAATAAAATATCACAATAGAATTATTTCTTACTAGGTACTATCAACACCTATTTTCTCCCTGTTTAATATAATTTATAGATAAAATATAAGTTCCATTTATCAAAAAATAAGGTACTATAAAGAAGAACTACACGTAAAATACTTCCACTAAGGACTACAGAATTCTAGGAATAACAGAAACAATACGGAAGAGAAGATTGCTATTTTTTGGACATTTATATATATAATGGGTGGCAACAGATTAACCAAACGGATCTTAAAATATCTTTGGAACAAGAAGTCAACAACAACCTGGATTCAGGAAGTTAAGAAAGTTTTGGAAAGAAACATTGCAAATGCAGAAGAAGCAACATAGAGAGAAAATTTTAACAAAAAAAGTGTTAAAAAATGGAAGGATTCCAAGGCAGGAAGGAAACGAAAACAGGCTCGGAATGGTCCGGGGAGAGGAAAAAGACAACATAGTGAGAGGATGAAGGAGTGCTGGAGGAAGAAGAAGGAACAACAAAGAGCGAAGCATTGAAATTGGCTCGTGGCCCCTAGAAGACCCTAACAGAAGAAAGAAGGTACTTTTATGCTAACGCAAGTATAAAACGCTTGTGATACAAGACATATTTAATAAACAACCAAGACGTCGCACTTGGGGCGATTTTTCACTAAGGTTCGATTTTTAAAAAATGTGAAGAAACAGTGAATATACATATATAGTGATGTATTGATGCAATCTCACGCTTCCTGAGCCATTGGAAGATCTACGGTGCACTGCAAATATCTTTTGTATCAAAATCCATAAATCCATAATTTGTTGATATTTATATGACTAATATAGACATTTGAATTTCGTCGATATAACCCTATATCTGATATACTAGTAAAATCTTAAAATAAACACCTTTGTGTATATAAATATACAAACACATCCTTTTGTAAATATTTCAACATCTCCAAGACTGTGACATTGTTAACTTCGCTGCATTGCGTATATCACGATATGCGATGTACAGCAATTCTAGACTGTGGCAAGATTAACGTAATATTACCGTATTACACAGTGTAGTCCACATGAACGCATTTACTAGAGGGTTTACGACATAAAATTTAACTCTTGGCGTATGTGTTGGATTAACTAGCTTTCTCCTGTGGTTGGAATGGTAATTAAAATCCTCTTCGTGTAATATGTCAAGCAATTTTAAAGCAAGGATCAGTCATATTTTTAACATGACGCCATTCAGTTTATTTATAAAATAACATATGAGTTTTGAGTTTTACATACGGTATGATACGCGTCTCTTGGTTCCTAATAACGACATCGTTGGTATGCTTATGCACGTAATTATGGCGTGTAATTGATTTATTATTTGGCAGCAAATGAAAGTGCCACGTCTTGACGTTTACTGTATATAGACCAAGATGGTAGCAGAGATGAAAATTGCCAGAGAAAAAGTAAAAAAAAAAACATTGGCCTAAAGTAATTAAAAAGGGAAAATTTAGCTTGCTTGCTGATGATAAAATTATTATACTGCGAGCAAAAAGTATTGAATCTTTACAACATAAATGTGAAACTACTCTGCAGTTCATTGAAAATTGGTTTCATAGTAAATAGCTTAGTACTAAATGTTTTCTAAAACAGGATTTGTTTTATTTACTATAAGTAAAACTATTAATTTGAGCATATTAAGGAATTATAATCACAATATTATAAATTAATCTAAGATTGTTAAATTTTTAGGTATTCGTTTTGATAAAAACAAATTGGGATGCACATATATCAATACTTTACACAAAAGTACCATTAATTTGCGTTATGTTGAGAATCTTACAAGAAATAGTAGATTATAAAACATTAAGAATGATATATTATATATTTTTCCATTCTCTCTATGAGGTATGGTATTGAATCTTGGGGCAACAAGCAGGGAAGTAGAAAGATATTTTGCAAAAAAAAAAAAAAAATTGCAAATCTTAGTAAATGTAAAGTACTCAACTTCCTGTACGAAAATTTTTAATAAATATAAAATTGTGCCACTTTATAATGCATGTATGATCAATTTCATTAAACTTGTAAAACTGAATATTGAACAATACTAAACAAATGATAACACTCATAATCATAATACTAGAAATGCTCACAATCTCACAGTTATCCCACATAGAAGCACAATGTTTCATAATAGTATATACTACACTGAACTACGATATTACAAAAAAATTACCAAAAATATCAGAGAGGAAAAACATATTAAAAAATTTACGTGACTCTCAGTGATTTTATAATACTCAGGAAATTTATGAATTTCTACAAAATTGTAGCTAGTATGTATCATAAGAAATGTTTGTTTTTGTATATGTAATTGTATGTTCACCCACAGATAAGCTAAGTTATATAAAATATGTGTTATTAATTTTATATTATTGTAATTAATTAAAATTCTGTTCCAATTTTTTTATATTATGTTAGCACGAAATGCTGTGTGCAGGGGAAACTCTAAGTTTTGCGTGTACCAGAAGAACAAACAGCAAGCTGAAATATACATATACCATCAACTTGTTTTGAAGCAGAGGAGTTTTGTGGACCAAGATGTGATTTTACATATTGTGTTGTGTGGAGCTTTTTATCCATGTTTTCAGATTGCTGTAATTACTATTATTATTTGTATTATGTATTTATTTCGTGTTGTTTATGTGGTTGTTATTGTATGTATATATATATATTATTGTGAATATCCATCATTATATTTATCTTGACTTGTTCCATAGCTCTGTAGCTTGGCTACAACGTGGGCTCAAAGGAATGAAAAATAAATAAATCAATAAATCGAGTTCTATTCCTGGCGGGGTCCTTCCTGGATATTCTCACGTGGTAATCATACCGGACTGGTCAGCGGGTTTTCTCGGGGATATCCGATTTCTCCCGCCCTTGCATTCCGGCGGTGCTCCACACTCACCTCGCTTCACCTTCGTCGAATCTTCAAGACCTCGATGTTTAGAGCCGCCCAAATCTCTCCAATACACTCGGTTCACATTATTACTACTACTGCAATAAAATAGTTCTAACGGTAATTTTTAATGTCTAATTTAAAAAATCAGCAATTTAAATTGTTTATGGTTGCTCTATTTAATGCTCTTGAAATATCAAGAAATATTTTGCATATAATAATAGTTTTTTTTTTTTCTGCTTCGGGGTAAAAACGCCACAAGAAACCAGTATTATGCATAATGCGGACGTGGTAGATTTGACTTAATTGTTAACACGTGTCTACATGCATAGAAGAAAAAGTCTTTAACGAAGATAGAAGATGTGTGATGATTAATATATTTAATAATATATATAAATAATTACTTATATTACACAATCGTAAATAAAAAAATAATTATTTTATTTTGTAATTGCGTGGCGGGGCGTGAGTTAAACAACTCGTTGCTTATGAGATGTTAGCGGTAGGCACAAAAAACACCTTCCAAGTAAGCGGATAGGCGGAGTGATACACCATAAATTGGACATGTTATAGTACCAACAGTGTGATACAATTTGTACACGTGGGATTTATTTCGTTCAGTTTCTGTTTCTTTTCTGCAACTGAGAGTAAGAAATGTAATATAAGGAAATTATCTACGTCGCTATAACTTTCACGTTTTCGCTAACTCGGTGCATGAACAGTGATAAAGTGAAATTTAATGTTAATGTTAAATATGGAGGTAGGATACAAGAGACAGAAATGGTAATTAGTACACGCAATGTGAGCTTGTTATCCAAGTCATGAAATTTAAGACTGCCGATATGTTTTGCCTTGCCAAATAAATTTAATAGATATAACACGAGGCAAAAGAATTTCCGGCTGTCTCGGTAAGCCAATATGGTACAATAAATATCTGCGGCAAAATACTATAGCAAAGATATATAAATCTATGGTTAGACCAGCGGCAATACGAAGTGAAACAAAGCGTGACCAAGATGGCAAAAAAATAAAAATAAAATTGATGTAACTGTCTTGCAATTCTCTACTATAGGCCATTCACAGTAATTGAAAGCGCTGCTTAAGATCTACTTGTATGCACGTTGTGTATTCTTCCGCTTTCTGAAAAATTAGCATTGCCATGGGCCTCATCACTTTATTCATGCGTCGGTCAGAAGAAACTGCGGAATTACTAGAAAAAATAATTTAAAAATCTCGTATTTTTAATACTTCGATGCATTAAAAAAAACAACAGAAAATGAAATAAATTATTTAAGTTATCACAAATGGTTGCCTAACACTTTTTATTCGTCGTTAAGGCACGGAACTATTTTCCACCCATCGTTACCAACTTGACTGGACGCATGTAACTCATTGCATCCGTTAAAATATATGCAGGTAGCGAACAGTGATTTTTCTCTAAGGTTGATTTCAAAAGTGCTCACTTTAACGTGGACAGCCTTTAGATAGAGAAAGAAATGAGAACGTGAGAGAATCTTACCATAGTGATCCTATTGCCCAATGGATAGCTTCACGTAGGAGAGAATCGGTTCGACATATTGATAGGGTGCGAGGAAATAGGGTTTCTCCTCGCTCACTATTTTAACCATTCTGACGGCAGAGAAGACTTGGAAGACAGAGGTGCAGACGAAAGGACATGCCAGTGTGATTGGAATGGAACACAGGCCTAGTTCTACAAAAAAACTTTATGAAAGGACGCAGTTTCTTCTCAAAACAAAATGAATCAAGGCCAATGTACTAGTACAAAACTAGGGTCGTGCAAAGTTTTCATGTAGAAGAATTCATAGAAAGTTTTAATTTAAATTAAAATTTATAAGGAATTCCCAATAAAGGCGTTTACCTAATTAAGAGACTGCTATTCACTGCACTATAAAATTATTTATTTTTTTTGTATTTTTACAAGAAAAATCCTTGGAAACCCAGTTGCCAGGAGAATCCTTTCTAAATCTACAAAGAGGTTTCCTGTAAAATTTGCAAGACATTTATTTGCAATATTACACATGATACCCTTGTGTTTCAACTGAAATTATTGAGAACTGTACATAAATTACTTTTTTTATCTTCTATAAAACAGATGTGATAAACTAATAACCGAGAATAATTTGAAAAACATATTAAAAAATATAGTTTACGAAAAAAAATTTTTTTCACTTTGTCAGCACAGGGACTATAACTGAACGTTCCTTGTATCATTAGCCGGCACCCTTAATCACAACACCAACTTACGAGCTTAAAACTTATTTTTACATTAAATATAGCTGCAAGTACCTACAAAATATTAATGAAGTTATTTGTTTAATAAGAATAGGTAAAATTATTTAATTTTAAGAATTCTATTGGACTGCTCTTAACGAGTTATTGAGAGTTGATTAAAGGTTCGTCAACATCTGATTTTGAAGGGGATAGGTTTCCCGCGAGATTTCACTGGCTGTTATACAGAATGGTTTTTAATTGGGATCGTTGACTGTTTACTACGCGCAACTGGTCTTCATGCATTATTCCCTTCTTTAAACCTATCTTAACCACCAACGAGTTCGAAATGATGCCACCTATAGGCACAAATCACATTTCTCGTTTAGAATATTTCGATGTCAGTAATACTGAGTTCAACTGTTTATTTTTAACTCCGAGTGTTTCAAAAACCCTGGTGTGTGCGCGTGCATATATACAATTATAATTACTTGCCCTTATATAGCTGTAATATTTTAGCTTCAATGCGAAATTAAAATTTTTCTGAAACAAAATTAATTGGGTTCACGTGCACAGTGTACTGAGAAAAAAAAATACAACTTACACTTGTACACTATTAATAATGCTGTATGAATTGATTTGCAAACGTAAAAAAAGACTCTCTGCGATATTTCCTGTCGTCAAAAATTAATAATATCTCAAGGTACTTCAAAGTAATACTTCAGTTTTAACGGAACCGATTCTTCTTAGATTCATATGTGCCAGAGTTTATTGCCTGTCACTTGCATTCAGACATTCAGAGGATGGAAATTTATTTCTGAACTACACGATTATGACTAAGTGCTATCGATTACATTTCCACGATGCCGTATATAAAATCCGCATATAAAGTCCGTGGCATTTTACAAGGCTTCAAATAGGACGTAAGGTATGTTGTCTGCCCCCCCCCCCCCCAGTATTTTACGGACCATCTCTGCATGGATTTAGGAAATAACCAAGTACATCATACATGGGGTGACTTTTCAAAGGTCCCATTCGAAAAGTGTGGAAAAAAAACCTCGAACAGACTACAGTAAACTTCCAAAATTCATAATACGGCCACATGGCTACCGTTTTTGAAACAATAATCTGGGCAGCTGGTTTCCAAAAAAAAAAAAAAATGTACACACACAAAAATGTATTCCAATCTTATGGAACTTTGCGAGTAACATTTCAATAAATAAATTTTAAAAAAATCTGTACAAGCCAGAATGGAAAGAGTGTGACGAATTGTGGAGGCTTTTATTTATTTCTCGTGATAATTTTCGTATATTATACATAAAACATAAGGGATTTACGCGTGTGGATCAAGATAATAAGTTTTGAAGGAAGGGCTGAACCGATGAAGATCGCAAATATTCCAATACACACACACATCTCTGCTTGCCATCTCTTAGGCAAATGCTTTATTTCAGGCTAAACCTTACCTTCTTACGAATACGGAATGCAGGCTATCTTACAGCATTACTGTAGAAATCTACACACACCTTGTTTTATAGGCCGTTCACGATAAAGTGAACACTTTTGAAGCCCTAGTTACTTTTTTTCTTTCAACCAATTTATATGCTTCCGCCACTTGTTAATGTAAAAACCCTGCCACGTGAGTAATAAACACAGTGCATACATTCGCCATACCCAAAACCAAAAGTCCGAGGCCACAATGAAATGTATTTATTGGTTATTACGTCTGATGAAACAGCTTGAGTAAGTGCTCACTTTACCGTGAACGGCCTGTATCTAATAGTATTGGACGTAACGGTGTATGGCCATAAAGTAATGGGGTAAATGTGACAGGAATTTCTTTCCACAAGGTAACCATCTCCACGCAACGACTGGTTCAATTTTCTTACTATATTAATATAATTTACTGATGAGTGTTAATGAAAATAAATGTCAACAAGCGCAGGAATACTTTTGCCAGTGCTAAAAATAAACCTAGTATAGATTTCTTCAATTAAACGTGTTTATAAAACTTTTCTATGGGCTTTCCCAGTATTGTTTCTACTCTTCAGTTTACCGTATTAAGGGTGCAAGCGAATTTAACTGATGACTATCATGCGTATTTTAATTGCGACAAATCGAAATTGTACATGTACATTGTACATTTTAATTATTTACTATCTGACAAAATCATCTTCCATAATTTTAGAATAATATTTTTATTTGCTATTAAACACGAGAGTTAAGGACAGTAAGAACAAAAGAAATCATTTTGAAAGAACTTTGAAAACTTCAATATTTAATTTAAAATACGCGCGAAGCAGTGTAAAAAGTAACAGAAATTACAAAATTTAGTTTCCATATTTTTTTTTTTTTCGTGCCCACAGGATCATTCAAGAGTAACAATTTGTATTAGGTATTACTGAGATAATATATCAACATTAGTGAATCTTGTACTAATTTGGAAGACATTACGCCAAGAGGTCTTGTTTGGATTTAATACTGTTTTTGATGTCACTAAATACCTTGCAAATTTGTCAAAGTTCGCTGGCCAGGAAACAAAACTTCGAATTTTAAACAAATACATAAACAATACATTCTCGACAACTATATTTTTGTTTTGCATTTTGGTCAGCTATGGTGAGAAAAGGAAATCTTCGGACATTTAAATTCCCGAGCGGGTCGCAAGAGGCATTGCAAAGCATTTTTAATTCACCACTCAATACAAATTGTCGTACATTTGATTAATTTTCACATATTAAAGGAAATGAAATCTATTTTCAACGCAATCGTAGTTTCGTTTCGTTGGGTTGTCTTTTTCCATGAGAATTTCAATGCGTAAACATAGATGTTTCCAGGGTGATTATTTTCCACAGTTATATAAAATTCTACAACATCGAAAGATAACGATCCTGCGTAGGATTCAACTCGATTGATCGATTCGCACTTTGGGCCACGGGTTCGACCCGATACAATCGCACTCGCGGCGTCTTTTCACGTGCAGCTTCCAGTTCTCGATTCAAGCAAATGCTGGTCCGGGTCCGTACGACTTACTCCACTTCTCGCTACGTTTTTAGATCAAAATCCAGACCACGCGCGTCGTTTATAAAACTGAAAGATAATCAGAGTAATTAACGCTAATGGTTATTTTCGTGGCACGTTAATTCTTTCCCCTCCAGTTATCTTCGAGGTCGTGGAAATGGCGCGACAACCTCCAGCGGCCTCTTGAGGTCGCTTTACGGCGAGGAACACCTACGTAAAGTGCGAGGACTGAAGAACGGATTTCCACGAAACTATTCGCGGTCATTGCGTACGTGTCGTGTGTTAAGGCGGATTCACGTCTCAGTAACGTACTCACGTACGTGGCACATCTTTCGTTGGCAGACATTCAAACCAAAATATAGCTTTGCGAAGCAAGATTATCCTTGTTTTTTTTTTTTATGCATGCTTTGTGCAAAACATTGTACAATTTTGAAACGCCGGCAAAGGAAAAGAAAATTTCGCGTATTGATGACTCTGCCTTAGTAGATTTAGTTAAAAGATTAAAATTTATTATTAGATCGGGCATTTTGATTGGTCGAGAGTTCAGCCGTACGTGTGTATTTACGCTGAAGTTGAAAGTTCAACTAATATGCCTCTTTTCTACAGGCTTACGTACGCTAAACGTACGCCAAGTGTGAATATGCATGTATACGGAATGTATCTCAATTCGACCGAGCAACTCCGACCGCAGGTTAATCACGAAAAAAATAAGTTGAAAACATCTTACAACCTATGGTATAAAGTGAGCACTAAGGATCGTACACATTTTTTAAAGTTGGGCCTGGAAGACTTGTATATTACAAATATCGGAGATAGTATTTCGGATTGAACACCGATTGTCTAGATAATTATTAACTGAGCAAAGATCTTCGAATAACACAACACTTGTCACCGTTATCAAATTATTTCATGTAAATAATCACTTTTAACTACCCCTATTTCGAACTAACCTCCATGTCGCGGTAGCATATTCGGGATTTAAAAGATGGATTATTAATCCTCGTGTCACAATTAACAAAAGTGTCACCGTATGCAAATACACCAAACCTCACCGTTTTAGAGTAATTCGTGTTTTACTTTTAAAGTATAACTTACCAATACCTGGCTGGTGGGGAACGCACAATACTTAATAATACACTTGTGTGGTTATTAAAGGGAGAAGAAGATTCTAGAGAAAGGTACATATATTTCTTCCACTACAACTTCAAAAATGTGCACCTCGTTAGAATTCATTTTAGACCATATGTCGTATATATTTTTTCTACTTCTTTTTTCGATATTGATCTACACCCTAAGTTTGTCTGTCGAATTTAGACACACTATGTATACGTATGCAGTGTTCTATTTTTATTCTTTCGTCGTACGCTACTTGGAGATTGTGAATCCATTTCAAACATCGTCGCCATGTAGACGTGTAGGACATTGCAAATATTTGATTTCGTGTCGTGTACGTAAGGCCTTCGGGCAACGGAAGAAGGGAAAGAAGAATAAGAATATTAATGTACAGTATCTGAGTATCTAGTTACTAAAGGACGTCTTCCATTATTTTTTTTCCTTTGCTTCAACTTTTCCAAATAATCATAACAATTATATTTGCTAATAAATCACTACTTTGTTAAAATCTAGTCGTTTGTGACTGGTTGAACATAAAAGTTTGCATTCACCATGAACCTCAAGTTTTCCTAAACGTTCTGCCTACACAGGCGTCCCTTTCGTACACGAAAGTTATCACGAATGGACCTTTCCTGCCTCTCACCCGGGCAATCAAAGAGTTCCATTCTAGCGCCGATCATTGGTTGGTGTGTTTGGGTAACCTCGTGCAGCAGAAGGCAGTGGTAAACCACAGGTGATCATTGGGTGCACCATAGTTCCTGCCACCGGGACGTTATCAAGTGCCATTATGCTCAGCCAAGAGAGGTACGAACCATCGACTAGAAGATTCAAACCAATTTTTCTTCTTCTGCGTAGGTACTCAACGTCGACCTACCACACACTAATACAGCTGTCAAAGTCACGTGGCCAACACTGATGAAAATGTTTTTATCTTAATTTTCAAAACGCAAGCTCTTTTATAAAAATAAAATAATCTTATTAATTTGAATTTAATCAAACTGCATTACAAATTAGAGCAGGTATAAAAACGTCGAAAGCACTTTGTTATGAAGTGATCAGGCCTTAGTTGAACAGCCTGCCTGATCACGCCTTCAAACACTGAACCAAGGCACGAGCGTGATTGCAATAACACCTTACGAAAGGAAGTTGCAGAAATACCCTCCACCGACCAGTAAACGGGGCCGAAAATATTAAATAACGCGCCTGATATAGGTCAGCGTAGCACTGGGGGCGGCTCCTTTTGTCATCGGGACAGCGGACCAAGAAGACATGGAGATGGGTATGTCCGGCCGTTGTTAACCGCCTCCTAGAATCAGCCTCCGGCAACATGGACAAGGTGGGGACTTTCCAATTAGATTGTAATTACAGTGACTTGCGGTAATAAAATGTATTATAATTAATTAGCATCTTGGTATTCCAATTAAGCTTCCCGGGTCAATAGAAACGTAAATAGTTATTGTATAATCATTACGTTCAAGTAACCCCATCTTATACTGTTGTGCTTTGCCTAATCATGACTCATTGTTTAGTTACATCCATAGCCACTTTCAGGTATGAATTGACCTACAAGTCGGTTCGTAACAACTTGTTTATATAAACAGTAGTTAAACCTCAAATACTATTCACATTATGGCAGTTGTACTGGCAGAAAAGCAGTCCAATGCTGGGATACGGAGTGACTATGCGCAACTCGGGCGCTCATTCTACCTCCAGTTCCACTCTGTGGCTCGAGCCGTCGTTGCCTGTAAAGGCGGATTCGCAATATCTTCGTAACGTACGTGCGCACCTACGTACTTTATTTTATTGTAAGACATTCAAACAAAAACGTAACTTTACGAAGCGAGATTATTATTTCGTTTTTTTAGTTTTTGCAGGCTTTGTGCTAGAACATGGTGCAATTTTGAAACATTGGCCGAAGAAAACAGAAATTCGTGTATCGGTGAATTGACGTTAATTTTTTTTTTTAGATAAAAGATTACATTTATAGTTAAATCAGAGATCCTGATTGAGAGAGTTCAGCAGTATGTACATGTAAGTTACGTGCGTAGAAGATAAAAGTTAAGTCGAGCTGCTCTGCATGTTTTCTACACACATGCACGAACGCCAAGTGTGAATGTGGACGAGTGCCTATATATATTATATATATATATATATATATATATATATATATATATATATATATATAATATATATATATATATATATATATATATATATATATATATATATGCAGTGTTCACCTTTTATTCATACGTATAGCCTATTCTTAGTTTCTTCACACTTTTTAAAACAAAGTTTTGAAAAATCATCCCTTGTGTGACGTGCTCAGTCATTTCCTAAATACTCCATGTATCAAGCGTTTGAAACGTGCTCTTGCATGCATCTACCTTACTTTTTATTTAAATAAGATTTTATCTTATGTTCTATTTATAAATTATAATATTTCATTTATAATTAATACGACCAAATGCAGGGAAAACAGGTGTGTAGTTAATGCCTAGTAAGAAATATGTATAGGCTATTCAGGATAAAGTGAGCACTTTTGAAAGCTCTCTCTCTCTCTCTCTCTCTCATTTGGAATAATAGTCAGTAAAAATATTTTTATTTGAATTATTGAAAGTTATTTTCCGAGTATGGTGGAATATGCAAACTTTGTTTGTTTATTACTTGCATGCCAATATTTATTTAAAAAGGTAGTTAGAGTATAAAATATGGCGGAAAGTGAACAAGTAACTGGGGCTTCAAAGAGCTCACTTCACCGTGAACAGCCTATAGTTCCCGTGCGAAATGTCAAGACTTAAAGCGCACGACTGCGGTGCGTTGTCCTATTGGTATATCTTTCTAGACTCGGTTAAGCTTCTTTTTTTTTTTTCTTCTTGCGTGTGGTGGAGGACTATCCTAGAACTTGAGCAGCGCTTCAGAACTGTCGAAAGCAACACAGTGAATTTACTATACGTACGTAATGCTGAGCGAGAAAACTGACACACGCAGAGAACCTTGCCCACATCGTGGACGCTGATGCGGGGGGGGGGGGGCACGTGACCGTCACCCTGCCGTGTATGTCCAGCGACCTTTTGACCCTCGGCAAACACGAGTGGCAGGTCCGTCGCTCCGTAGATGGTCTTCGGACACTCGCGCGTCGGACGGGCAATCTATACCTGACGACTGACGACCCTAGACCAAGATTAATTCTACTCAGATTAGTAACACGACAAGTTTTCTCACGGAGGAGTTTGGAATTAGGAAATTTTCCGCCGCTAGGTGCGCAGTGTTCCAAAGAGGTCACTTTTAAAAAAATGTTTTAAGCTACGTCGATAAGAAAAAGAAAGATGTTAGTTAGTTGCGAAGTTATTTTATAATTGAATTATAATGATTATAATATTTTTTTTTACGTGGGAAATAGAAAAAAAATCCTGTACACATGCGACACTAGCGCTCGCGTAATGGAGAGAATATTAGTTGCTGTAACACCTTACTTGATATTGCATAAAATGGTGTAGTCCCTACGTGCGTAGAACCACACAAGTACAAAATAAGGAATATTCAAGTCTTCAATTTCCTCGGCTAGTTCCTACTGTACTACGATTCGACTAATGCACCCTTCAGAAATATTAAATCTCGTAAAGTTCGAACTTGAGTGAGTGAAGAGATTTGGACGGCTCTTACCATTGGGGTCTCGAGAGCCGACGCGGGTGATTGAAGTGGGTATGGAGCATCGCCGCAAAATAAAGGACGGGGGAAACGGGAGATCCCCGAGAAAACTCACCGACCAACGGCATCGTCTGGCACGATTCCCACATGCGAAAATTCGGGAGCGACCGCGCCGGGGATTGAACCCCGGTTCGCCTTGGTTGGGAGGCGAGCGGGCTGACCGCTAGGCCACCGTGGCCCCGTTCGAACTAGATTTCATTTTCATAAATTTCCCATAGTTACCATGCTACTTGAAATAGAAGTGTTACGTTGCCAAACTGAAAGCTTGTTATCCAGCCTGAGTAGGATACTGCTTACCTAGAAACGTCAGGCAGTTTCCTCCAATCAAGCGTGGGTACAGGACCCGGTCGGCGGTCCACTGTAGCAGCTACTGTACTGATCAGAGAACACTATTTTAAACCTTATACGTTCCTTCTTACCATCCGTTGAGTTTTCTTCGACAACCACTTGCATCACGGTCACCAAAAAATTTAATTATTTTATGTTTGTACGAAACATCATTTTACTTGTGAACTCTTTCACCCGCACAAGATATTTTAAGATCGCATCGTTTTTGCTTTATGGCGAGTCGAAATCATAATTTTAGTGCTTTTGGCACATATCACATTTAAATAAAATATAACAAGAGTGACTGAAAATTCCTGTTTTAGCTTATTTTAAAGTATGCTTAACAAAATTTATTTTGCAAAAAAAAACATTGTAAACTACTAAAGACTGTTCACGATAAAGTGAGCACTTTTGAATCAACATTAGAAAAAAGTCACTGCCCCGCCTGCATATATTTTAACGGGTGCCCTGAATGACATGTGCCTAGTAAAGTTGGTAACGATGGAGGGGGAAGTAGTTCCTTATATTAACGCCTAATAAAAAGTGTTAGGTAACCATCTTTGATCAATTAAACTATTTCTTTCTTTTTTCGTTTTTTTTTTTTTAATCCATCGACGTATAAAAATGATCAAATTAGTAAGATATTTACTTCTAAAATAATTTCACAGTTCCGCTTGACCGACGCATGCATAAAGTGATGAGGCCCATAACAATGTTATTCTTACATAAGGCCGAAGAATACATAAAGTGCATACAAGTATATATTAAGCAGGGCTTTCAAAAGTGCTCATTTTACCGTGAATAGCCTATACAAATAATAAATGTGCAAAACTTTTCTTATTTTAAGCTATTTTTAAAAGTTGCTGGAACAATTCATTGCGTGATTTTAAAGACTTCTTGAAGTGACTGATTGTATCTTATTTTGAAATGAATGATTTTTTTTTCGTTTAAGTTCGTTGCACGTTCCGAAAACACTAAAATTGCGATTTTAAAATGCCATTTGCGGTCAAAAATTTTTTTCGCGAGGTGGAAGTCCTCGTAAGTATTGTATACAAACTGGACAGTACAAAAGATAAAATCATTTTTTTTATGACTAGCGTGAAAGGCAGGAAGGAGTCGAGGAGGGTTAACAGATGCCACCTACCCTCAGCGCAAATTCCACGTGAAATAATTCAAAGAAAGCCGTGGAACAAATCAACCCCAAATATCTCGAATTTTAGGGATTTTTGGAAGCCGTAACAGAAGAACTAAAAAAAAAGAGCAATTAACAGTTGAGAGAGGTTTGCACGGCTCTGAACAACGAGGTCTTGAGAGAGCAATAAAAAGATAACAGGTTTTCATGAACGTTGTGAGCGACATTTCTGCAATACTGCTGCATTTAATTAGCAAAATATCCTGCACCGCGGCAACGTGTACAAACACAATTGTCAAGTAGCTCGGCAAAAATATATTGTTCTGGTGAAATATTTGTTATCGTATTGGTAAAACAATTCTGTAATATCGTCCTTTATATTTCTCTACTAGCTTGCATAAAATTGTATAATTCGATTGATTACTACGGCGTTGGTAGATGTCCCATTCCCCTTAATATATATATATTTCGCCTTATTTTGTCACCATTTATCATCCCAGTATTTGACATTTATTCCAACATTATGCTGTTCGTGATATCAAGATATGGACATATTACGTTCAAAACGCTGAATTTGATCAGTATGAAAATACAATAAGACTAACACGTGACACGTGGAATCAACTATGAAATTAGATATTCCTGGATAGCTTTATGTAGCTTCTGTTACTGAAGGATAGTTCCTAAGAATATTTTTTTTCGTTTATGCTTAATTAATGACAGCTCAAAACATGAAAAAAAAAAAAAAAAAAAAAATTCTCTAATTGAAATTTTTTTTTTTTAATTATTGTACCTCTCTGCATAAACTGACATTTCAGATGGAAATTAAAGTTTCTTGTAGACAATAATTAAAATGTTTTAAGCCTCCCCTCCCCCCCCCCCCCCAAAACCATCTTACTTCCAGCAAGCCCACCCTCCTTGTTTGAGCCCTTACTGTGAACTGTGAGCAATATTTTTTTTCTAAAACAAACTACTATTATTATTCAAATATGAAAATATACATTTAATTAATACATTTAATATATGACAACTGTGATAACAGTTGTAACATAACGTCTACGAAATCCGAACAAAAACAAACGCTACTCCCAAGCACATCTGAAGCGAACATCTTCAAGAGAAAATAGTTGGGAGGACAAGACTAGATAAGAGTGAGGAATCGAAGTGTAAGAGGAAAATGTAACTTATAAGACAAGCACTTTCATAAGGGGGGGGGGGGGGGAATGAGAAAGGAATAAGCGCGTTAGCAGAACTGCTGTAGAAAGGTTCATAAAAATAACTAGAGATAACAAACCTTCCGGCAGACCAATAATAAGACGGGCTAAGAGGGCCGAAGTTAAGGTAATATCACCTTGTCTTATACTTAACCACGTAATTGAATTAAAACCATATCTGAAATTAAGTAAACTAACTGAAAAAAAACCCCTTTTAAAATCAAGCTTTTATTTATAAATGAACTAAAAACATAATTATACGGTAGTTACAGAAATTGTAGAACTTTAAAAGACGTGGTCGAACAGCCGTAATAAACTATACTGCAAATAGATATTTTCGTATATATTTATATTTAGTACATAAAATCTTGGCGCGAATAGTTAAATACGCTTACGCAAGATCTGCGCTTACTACAGTTACGTAAATGAGATATACGTTCTACAATGCGAGGCTAGAACCATAACTTGAGAAAACAGGATTTACTGGGGTTCCCGGAAGTCTTGCAGCGCCAGTAAAATTGGAGGCTGATTCAAAACATACATATTATCTCCTCTAAAAGATGTTGCACTTATCCAGATGAGAGTATACTTCAATGTGAAATGATCCTAGTGGTTTTTGCAAACTAAAATAAATTTAAAAAATAGCTTTAAAATTGGATTTGTGCTATAATGGGAAAAAAAATTTGGCCTTGTGGTTATGCGGGAGTTGGAAATTTACGCATTCTTCCTACAAAAAAAATTGAAATTAATTATAATTTCCTTCCTTTTTTCGTTCACGTCAATCAGTACCACTGCTGAGCGTTTCCAAACTGTCGATTCATCGGGAAGTATAAATTTTTAACTGGTTACCGATAACTGTTTCCTTGTTACTGAGGAGCACTGATGAATCATCAGTTATTTCAGCGGTCGCCAACAGTAACTGAAAGCTACTGACTAAAGATGAGGTAGACCGATCTCGTTGGCTGCGCACAGCCAGTCTCCGAGTCCCAACATTGAACTGCTTTTCTGCAAATACGGCTAGCAAAAAATGGCGTGGACTGGATTTGAGCTTAGAACATTGGTCAGTAAACAAGTACTTTTCCAAAGTTTTTTTAATTTCCTATGACCATATTGTAATGCTTTTTGATTAAATTAAAGTTGGCAAAAGTATTTTATTAATATAACACCGCTTGTCGTTTAAAAATTATGATACAAGCAAACACGTTCATCACTCTTGACCATGTGACATTGACAGCTGTGTTCCTTTAAGGTAGGTCGATGTTGGGTAGTTACATGCGCAGAAGACGAATAAGTGGTCTATGCTTTACACGGTCCAGTTAATTTTACCATATATGAAAATGAACGCGCGCGCGTGTGTGCAATCGTTTATAAAACTATTAACATCTTGAAATATCAGTGCATTTTTAATTACTAAAGTGAAATGAGAGATTTTGGGAAGCGCGTAACGGTGAGGTATCGAAGGTGAGGATGGAGTAGTATGGCGGAATGCAAGGGTAAGGTAAATGTGAGATCCTCGAGATAACCCGTCGCTCAACAGAAGCTTCCTCCACTTTTCCCACGTGCGAGAATTCCGGCGAAATCAGTTGGGGATCTGTAACGGTTCTCAGAGTTTTCTGGCCACCTCGCCACCGCAGCCCCTTTTAATTTAGAATTCTTTTTTTTTTTTTGTAATAATAATGAAAGTAATCACTTATGACACTGTCGTGCATTACTTTGCACAATGCTTTTATAAGACAGTTTATTACTTTAATTACAAATAAAGAGTCTTGTCACAGATTTATCAATTTCTACAAGCAAACTAGATCGTCAATTTCTAGGCTTCTGGGTTTGAGCAGCGTCATGGAGTCCCACTACGCAGCTGAAACCCAGAAGCCTAAAAAATTGACGACTATGGCCGCGAAAGCCTGCGAACTACTTTAAACCAGATCATATTCTGGTAATCTACAAGAACAAAAAGAAAAATTGGGTTTTGGCTGTGTTGGGGACACGGTCGTTTGTTTTGCGTTAATACGTCTACGTTGACGCGCTCGGACGCCTTGATGTTTCGTTTACGTTCCCAGCACCACTTCACTCGATCATATGAGGTTTTATGGGTATCACTGGATTTCTTTTGATATGCTCTTTCCAACCGTATACGATTTCTGTATTTCGACTTGGCTTTTTGACGAGTATAGGCCGAAATTATGTTAAGTTTTCTTAACTTCTTTTACGTTAAACGCATACGATTTCACCACAATCGCGCCATTTAAGTGTTTTAATACGCGTCATTGATTGATCTTGACGAGAGCTTCCAATTGAAACTTAAAAGAGCTTCGTAGCTTCTCCTAGTCAAAAGTTATACTACTCGGAAGTTATGAGACGCGGCGAAACGAACTCAAAATTGCGACCCCCCCCCCCCCCTCCCGCCCGCCTTTTTCCCCTTGCGCGATGCTTCGTAGTCCTGACTCAACGTAACATATTCTTTGATCTTTTGGCGATCGAGAGGGGTAATTGAATTTTGAATGTAGACGATAGATTCGGAGATGCGATGCCAAACTGTATCCCCCGATTTTGTTAACATCGGATTTTCTGGATTGCCTCCCTTTATGGACGGAAATTTAAAAACGTGTTCACGTCAAAATCGTTCCCACATAAAATCCGCATGCATTTGAATAAATGTTAAATACGCCTCACGCACTAATATTAGCTCAAGCGCTACATTCGCATTGTCATTACAACAGTTGTTTACGAATGGAAATTTTTGCAAGCAAAGCCTGTAGATTCTTCGTAGATTTCGCTCGAGTCCAACATGTTGAGCGTTAATTGCACAACTAGATAAAGTACGTAGAGTTAAGATAGTGAAAAAAATCAGCTAAGTAAATAAAAGTATTACTTTTTTTTTTTTTTCCCAGGGAGCTTATTCTAAGTTTCGTCGGTAACTGCCTACACCGTCATGAACCTAATGTCTCGCACCAGACAAAATATTCGTCGGATCCAAAACGGTATTCAGAGTTATCAGTCGTGTAGCGCGAGGGCGCAATCGGCCATCTTAGGCTTGCCGACTTTCCCCACTCCAAGCTAGACGAGCGTTTGTGTCTCTGCGCACGGTCGACAACGTAGGCTATTCGCGGTAAAGTGAGCACTTTTTAGGGCCTTGCTAAATTTATCGTTTCAATTCACTTCTACCTTTCCTCCACTTTTTAATGTAAATATAGCAATATGACTGATAAACACAGTGTATACATTTCATCACTCTCAAAAGTTAATGTCTGAGACTGCAGTAATACATATTTATTAGGGGTTAATGCCTTTTAGAAGGGCTTAAAAAGTGCTCACTTTACCGTGAACAGCCTATACCAACAAAACATTACTAGAATTGCTTGAAATTTCACAAACCTGTTAATAATAAATAAATGCGTATGGAGGGTGGACCCAGAGCGAGGCAAAAAATCTGTTGAAAAAACATTACCTACTTAAAGACACTAATAGTAGGCTTTATGCTTTTCAGCTCGTAAACAATAGTATATGATTGTAAAAAATGTGTAATAAAACAATAGTGTACAGTTTTCATTGATTTTGTGAGGAGTTTGAGAAACTGTGGTTGGTGGCCATATTGAACAGTAATTTTTTTCCACTTCGTGAGATATAGATGTTTATGTGTTACGGACGAGGCCCGTGTGTTTAGCAAACTATTCGTGTATGCGGAAAAGAAAATATTTGGCCAAGACTAAGTGAAAGAATGTTATCGGACTTCACGTAAAACTGTCCTGAATAACAAAGAAATGTTCACGTCTTGAATCGATTATATTAATATTCCTAACCTTGGTGTCCGCCGAAGTGCAATGCAGAGCCATGGAAAACCTCGTTGTTCAAGAAATTGCGAATTTTACAATGTAACACCTGGCTATGTTAGCCTGTTTTATTTTATGTAGGGAAATAATATTATGTTTGATTGTCATAATTTATGTTCTGATATGAAGTGTGCCAGATGATAGTATACAAAGTTCTTCGTCCATTGGTTCGGGTCAGGAAAGGTACGACGAGTGAAAGGAGCCAGCCACGGGTTTTCGATCAGTAACGGCGAATCCAAACGCAGCAGCTGGGACTAAAGTCGATGCCAGGACCACAGTAGTAGTAAGGGCGGACGAGTTCTACCCCACATTTAATTAATCGGATCATCGGTTTGATATCAAAGGGTTAATTAAATTGTTTGAAAGTGTCAATCCTATTTTAATCCAATCTTAATCAGATCAAAAAAATTAGTTCGATCTTAATACGATTAAAAATTTCGTAATACGATCTTAATCCGATCAAAAATGGAAAGGGTTAAATTTATTGGAAGGGTCAGATTTATTGAAAGGGTTAATTTTTGTTGTACTTATTTCTTAATTTATTTTTGGGTGGGAAAAGGGGGTAACAGGAGCTCAGGCACGTCCTCGCCCTTGGAGCTCTGGCAGTCGACTGACCAGAGTGGTCAGTTGCAATGTCTCATATAGGTGTAGAGTTTAGTGCAAGAGTGGGCTAAGGCTAATGTTTTCAATTGTTTCTAATTTTGAGCTGTTTAGAGGGATGTTGTTGGTAAATATGTGATTTTTACGAATATATTTAACATACAAGAGAAATTCAGATAATTAAAACGATTTCTAAGAGTGGCCTAAGTGTAAATTTTATGTTTTTTAGGGGGATATTGCTCGTAGATGGTAGATAGGCGACTTTAAAAGATGTGATTTATGTGTTAAACAATCTGTTTTTAGAATGCAATTAAACACACGAGAATTTCAGAGTGTTCTGCGTATCAATAAATTACACACATCATCGGAAATTTTTAAACAACTACTTGAATAATAAGTGATATTACACGAATCTTAAATGTAACATGAGCCTCAAGCTTAGAAACATAATTTACATTTGAGAGAATTTTAACTATATGAATAACATCTGATGTCGACAAGTACAAACTCACTAAATGAAATCCACCTATGAAATTACCCAAGGCAGAGTCTTTAAACGATTTCCATGTTAGAATAAATAACACGAGATACAAGTATACCAAACAACTACTGTCTTTAAATGAAATCCAGCTAGACAGTATGAATAAATAATACATTAACAAGTTTACACATACAAATTACACATGCCTTATATGATCTAGCCTGGTGAATATTATCTCATGGCACAAAACTCTGAATACGATTTAAATGACACACAATAGCATAAATCTATTCTTATAAGTTAAATATATAATGATAGAAAAATCTCACCCCAAATGATATTAAATTAATTCCATTCGATGTATGAATGAGTGGCACTTACGTCGAGCTGTGACTAGATATGTCTAGCACAGCCAATAGACAACTGTGTTTAAATAATAGCAAAACCTCATAAATGAAGGAAAAAATTACGTTCATAAAATTCACTGCAATTGTTAACACAAATAGTATTTTCGTATATCAAACACAGAAATCAATTACTTGCCACAAACACAGTATATCGATCCAAAAAGGAACATAAATAAGTTACCACACAAAAATTTATATTTTCCCAATAAAATACTTTTATCTTAAATCATGGCTATCACTAGAGATGGTCCATAGCTGCGGTAACCCCGATCATAAGCTCGTCAGCCAACAAATGTCTAAAGGTGCAGTTTTTATGAAGAAGCTGGCGACTTAGTACATCTGTCTTCCACAAATGTTATTGAACAACTGAAGATGGCAAAGCGGGGGATAGCCAAGGACACTTCACTCCAAAACTGCCTGCACCCCCTTTCTATGGGACCCTGAGTACAAGAAACCAGCTTGCACCTACTTTGCCCTCCCCACCCCTCTTCAGAGCATGCTGCCCTGAGATGCCCGGAATTGTCAGATGTTTTTGGTAATTTCCCAAGATGACATCATCTGGTTACTTGCGTTCTGATCGGAGGAAGCCTGCCTACCACCCCCTTACACCCCAACGAACCACCCTACCCTGCACCCCTCATAACAAGCCTGACACTACGATACCAGCCACCCCTATGCCCCTACCTCGCCTCTCCAGAATGTGAGGTCCTGGGGGTCAGTCAACAGTCTGTCCTCGATTGTCATTATTCTCCACTGATTCAGGATGGCGGCATCTGCCTACTTGCATGCACATCGAAAGCAGGCTGCTATTAACCACCTTAACCTTCACTGCTCACCCTCAGAACTGACCCAACTCCACGATGCCAGTAACTCCTTCACACCTACACCCCACAGAACTGGCCCTTGTCCAGAG
Organism: Dryococelus australis; assembly: GCA_029891345.1. Lineage (NCBI taxonomy): Eukaryota > Metazoa > Arthropoda > Insecta > Phasmatodea > Phasmatidae > Dryococelus > Dryococelus australis. The sequence goes on from CM057000.1 coordinate 21,848,309, forward strand.
GAATATGCCCCCTACCACCCCTACTCAAAAGCTGACTTTTCTGAAGAATTCCGCTATCCATCAAGGCTGGTGCTCACAAAAACCAGATGTATGCATCCCAGCATCAGCCATGAGAATGCTTTTTCGTATTTTTTGCGAGTTGGCATCCCTGCAGTGCCTATTTCAAAACAACATGCCCTCCCTGCTAAAGTATTCAGAACATATTGTTTTCTAGTGTTTGATCCCCTGCTTCACGTCGCCAACCCTCTAAATGTGTACCCCAATAAATTTGGCCTAACTTGCTATGGTTTCAACCTTATGCAACAAGTTGGATATTGAACAGTGTAAAAAAAATTACAAGTCCCTGAAATCAAGTTCCCAATATAAGCCCCAGATTAAAAATTCAAACAAGTGTATATTTGAATCAAGCAAATTAGAATTTGTGAAATCACACAGGAATAGAAGACTTCTTTTGTTTTACAAGTATTCAAACAAGTTATATTTTATTCACTTATTAAAAAATGTTTTTACTATCAATTCGATGTATAGGAGAGACAAAAATATTCGGATAGATTTGAGCGGCTCTTAACATCGATGTCTTGAGAGCCGATGAGTTTGAAGCAAGGCAAGAAGCACAGAGTTGTGAGTGTGAGGCTAGGGAAACGATAGAGAGAGATCTCCGATAAAACATGCCGACCAACATCTAACACGATATCCACACATTGCGAAAAAAAAATTGTTTTTAGGGTGTGACTTACCCGGGGAGGCGAGTGTTCTAGCCAATGCATTCCCATTCTTTATATCTAACCAAAAACTTTCCAACAGCAAAAATGTATTCCATGTAACATAATTTGTATGTATTTTAATTTATCTAGTATTTTAAGAGCTTGCAATGTAAGTTTACTGAGACATTATGAATACAGGCTGAAATCGTGTTTCAAGGGACAGAAAATAGCAATTTCAAAGTTATTCTTAAATATTTACTAAAATGTCCAAATTGTAAATTTACAGGAAAATGGTGTCCATATTGAATCCTTATAGTATATAAGGAGAGATAAATTAATTTTTTTTCAGTCTTAACTCGGTATCTGCCAAGGTCACTTTGTGTACTTGCGTGTTAATTGGAGTAATGTAGACAACAATGTCAGGTGTCTACTACAGGTGTTCGGGAAGTATTTTCATCAATGTCAAGTGTTGATAATGTGAACAATGCCAGGTATCCATTACAACAACAGATGCTCACTACAACATCTACTACAGCTCCAGACATCTGTCACAACTGCTACAGCTCTAGACGTCCTCCACAGCACCAGATGTTCATCATGTCTACTACAGCTCCAGCAGTTCTCTACAATGCCAGATGTCTACTACTTCATCTAGAACATAATCAATGTAGAATCTACAGTGAATTTCATCTTTTCATAAGGTGCAATGCATCAAGGTCACTGCTGTAACAATTGCGACTTTGAATGCCTTAAAACTTTCAATGCTATTTTGACTTACAGGAAGGCTAAAATCTTATTGAATATAGAGTGTTCCCAGCTGCAAGTGTTGCCAAAAAATTAATAATTTATTTTGTGGGCCACAAAATAAAATTAGTGAATCTGTTCCTGCCTGAACATTTAAAAGCCAATGAGGATATTGTATCATATTTACCTTGCCAAGACTGTCCTTATGGCATGCATGCCTTTGCTAATGATGAGAACTTACAGCATATGCAGAGGGATTGTATGTCGCACAGGCTGGAACAGATGCTTGAAGCTAGAATTATTCCAGATATAGTAATGGACGATTCTGGAGTTGAAATAGATTCCAAGGCGAGCACTGTCGTCTTAATTTTTATATGAGAGAGAGGCTTTTTTGTAAATAGTGTATAAAAATAAATAACATAAAAAATGATATGCTACGCTCAGAGTTTCGAAAACTATCAAGACAATTCCTTTGCAATTAAGGTGCTTGCTATTGCTTATGTAACCAATGCTAATGACTCTAAAGTATTATGTTTTAAATATCCCAGACCTTGGTATAGTTGAAAACCTGAAGTTAAAATGATGTTTCGGGATCAGGTTTACATGATACATAACCTGAAATGGGACTCTGGTGACATAGCTTAAAAAAACATTTTCAATATGTAAATTCTGCATTACTCGAAGACTGTCCCATATATGTGCTTTGAACAAGCCAAAAGGAAATTTTAAAAACTTCAGCAAATGCAGAAAAAATAAAGATAAGAATATACCATGACTGTTCGAGAATTAATTCAATTGTCAAACATTATAATACAAATCATTGTGAGGAAAAAACATTATGCTCTCAATGTAAAAGCAAAGCTTTAAGAGAATATTTGTACCAACATCCTACCTACATATACATATATTAATTTTTCCAAAAATGGTTTGTTCCAGGTAGCATAAGATTTCGAAGAATGGAGAAATTCGACCCTGAGAAGACATACTCAACTATTATTCGAGGACACAATAAAGTATGGTTCCAGTCTCTAAGAAACATATACTTTCATACACAGATGTGCAACAGAAATGAACATTGGAATTTCGCAGAGAGTTTCGGAGAAAGCCTGTATACAGAATGAGTGCTGTGTGATGAAGAAGAAGAGGGTCCTCTTTTTAATATGAAACCCGACAGCGAACTGCCCTGTTCTTCTTAGGACCTATGTTTTAAAAAGCGCAGTACAGAAATGGTTAAAGAACCAGGTTTTCATAAAATTAAAATAGAAATTGATTAGAGAATTTTATGACACCACCACAACCTTATGGACTGAAACATGTAATAATAAGGAACACATCATGCAAATACAAGGCAGTAGCACACTTTTAAGAGCACCATGCAGAATGTGGAATTGTGAGGTTTGCAACAGTATTGTTTGTGTGTAAATGTGATCTAAAAAGTTGTCATTAAAGAACTAATTGTAACTGGAAAAATATCTGTCTATATAAAGGGAGAGAAAATCGTACAGCAGAGCTTCAGTTAATATGGAGAGGTTCCAGTCATCACTTCAGTATGCCAGTGTTATTCCAGGTTTCAGGCGTGTGTGGTTTCGAATTGAAGATGAAGGTAGTCCACAGATACAGATGTGCAACAGAGATGATCATTAGTGTTTGTCGTTAATCAGTCCAACAAAAACATTTAAAGGGTTCGATGTATGTTATGGGCGAAATTATTGTCCTTTATAAAATATACGTCCTGACAGCAAGCTACATTGTAATGAAGGTAAACTGGAATTTGAAGCTCACAGTAAATACATCACCAAATGCAAGTCCTACAAGAAAATCAAATACATTATGCAGAAGGAGTGTAGTTGCTTTTCTCTTACTACAGTTTGGAGAGAACAATGCAACAACAAGCAACATTATATATACATTGGTGACCAAGATTCAACTTCTCCCTGTGGCTTGTGGGATTTCAATATTATTCAAAGCAAGAACATCTGGCAGACTATATAAAGGAGTGTGCCTAGTGTAACATCACCAGTCATCACTAGGATCTTCAAGCCTACAGATGTATACAAGGTACTACAAATTGGATACAGAGGAGTGTTCTTTAAACCATATGATGGTCTTCTATAACTTCATGTCTGTAACTATAGAACATTGGTGCTACATTTTGGACAACTGTCAAGGCATTTGCTTTGGTGAAGGATAGTTTATAACAATTGTGCTGTGAGATATCTTCATCCCAACAGTGACTTACCATCAACCTAGAAGATTTTATGATTGCCAGTCTTAGTGAGGAAATGGAAGAGGAATGGGGATACGGAGTAATCTACAACCAGCTCACCAGGGAATCACTATTAGTGGGAAGGAGACGTTATTTTCGAACAAGGAGGATTAGTTTTTCAATCGATGTGTAATTTAAGTGTGTGTGAAGTGACTAATTCAGAATAATTAGCACAATGTTCGCATTGTGTCCAATGAAGTACAATTACATTGTTTTTACTAAAGGTTTGCATTCTGTAACTTACAGCTTATTATTTTCACATTTTGTTGTAAAGGAAATGCATGAGTCAGATATTCATTTCAAATGTGCGTATTTCTCTCAAGTTTTGTCAGCACATAGTAAACCAAATATTTATGATGCTACTTTAACGCATTGTAACAGTTCTGAATGTCTTGTAAACCAGCACAGATCACATATAGTAGATTCTAAGCATAAACTTAAGGGCGAATGCATTACATTCATATTGTGAGAAAGAACAATTTTTTAAATGTCCTATTTATAATATAGACACTGTATTGCCTTATCAGTATTTCGATGAATGTGATGATAATCTTCATACTTTATATAATTATAGAAAAGGAAAGATTGGTTACATGTCTCATATGGGATATGATTCATCAAAATGTTACGTACATTGAAACATAAAAATAGCGAAAATAAAATTTAGCATTAAGACACATATCAACTTGCAAATTTAGAGAGAATTAATATATCAAAATACATGCATTGTTCCTTGCTAAATCTTCTCAGTCGAGTGTTGTATGTCATAGTAGCAGCATGGCATATTTTCATCCAACTAATCATTATGTCAGTGTCAAACAAGGGAAGTCTAATGTAACTTACACCTTATGGTGTCAGCGAATTTTGTGAAAATTTACAGAAACCTGTGACAATATTTTTCATTTTAAAGTAATTTACTTTCCTCTTGGAGATAAATAGAGCCAAGAACTCATAATGTGTGGTGACAATCAGACATGGCCAGTGTTTCATATGACTGCAAACACACCTCTTCCATCTACTATTAAATATGTTTACTCTCATTATGTTGAATACTATCCTAATTTGGTTGTGTGCATTGTTTTACATGCCCCTGATTGTAAAGATGATAGTGTACAAACATACATATTAAAACCAGGGCATAAGGAATGCTCACTCCTTAAAAGAAAAGGTCAAGAAGGGGATCTGGAACAAATTTTATACTTGCTTAAATATGTTGCTTCAGCGTTAAAATTATTTTTTGAGCATCCTGTGTTTGTATATATTACAAAAAATTAATATGATGTAAAATGAATCCCTTCCTTAAAATATATTTCCCCCTATTCCTTTTTAAAAGTGTTCTTGTTTTGCTATAAAAAGAGTAATAAGTATTGAAAAATTTGTCTCAACACAGAGATAGAGAGAGATGGGAGAGAGGGATAGAAAGAGAGAGGGGGAGAGAGGGGGAGAGAGAGAAAGAGAGAGAGAGAGAAAGAGAGAGAGAAAAGAGAGAGAATATATATATTCTTAAATTTTCTTTCAGAAGTATGTTGAATTAACAAGAAAGTCTTGTAAAGAAAAAACAGACTATTACTTCGCCAAAGAGCAGTAATCAACTAAAGATATATTTGAATCAGACAAAAAGATAATTGCTGGAAAAAAATTTAAAATACATAAAATAAGTTGTTAAATGTGGCCTGCCTCTGTAGAGGTATAAGATTAGGCAATGAGGCTTTGGGTTCGAATGCCAGGTAAGATATGGTAATTCTAATATAGAGTTTGCAGGTTCGATTCCCTGCTAAGACATGATTGATATAAGCTGGGTTCGAGTCCCGCTTAGATCATATATAAATGTAATCTAGTTTCCAACTTTCAGTGGGGGCTAAATGTATAGATTCTGGCTTCGATTCCAGATTAGGTCTTGTATAATAATAGCTAATTTGTAAGTCATTAACCATATTAACTGAAAGGGTTAATCAATTAAAATCACTGAAATGATAATAAAAACAGGCATTAATTTGTACATGTAAAAAGATTGTTTAATTGTAGCATTAAATTGATTTCACCTAGTAATGCAAACATTTCATATTGTAATGACAATTGTTCATGTAAAAAGTCGTTAAAGAACACAATACAAATCTATTGGATTAAAAATGGATAAACACACATTAAATTCAGATATCAAGGCTAAAATACAGCCTATCCACGCTAAATTTCAAAAACATCGAGTAAAATTATTTTTAATGCATTAAAATTGCTTTAAGAAAGTGATAAATTGTCTTAAACTGTAGTAATCGTCTATTTGATATCAATTTCGGGCGAATAGCATTAACTTTAATTTATGCAACAAGGGAGACTGGTGAGGGTATAAATAGCACCTCCCACCCACTGGAGCTCATTTACTCCTGTGACCCAATGGAGGTGACACCTCCCCTTTAGTGCACAGGTGTATCATCTCAACTATGAACTGGCCCACAATGCCTATATCAAGAGCACCAATCGCCCGTCCACCAACCGCTACCGGGACCTGACGTGATGGTCCAGGGAACTGCTTGCCCACTCATGGCTTTTACCGCTACAGTGAAAATAACCCTACTTGTCTGCCAGACAAGTTACCAGCTTTCTCGGGAATTCGGTCGGCCACACATCTGCTGGAGCAAACCCCTAGGACTTTCGCCAGCCTGTCAGGGTAGGCATGCATGGAGCTCCCGAGGGGGTTGCGAGCGCCCACCTGCCCACCTTATGCTCACCTAGTAAAGCAGGGTAGTGCTCATACAGCTTGACCTGGGTTCAGGTGTCTTTCCTCAACCAACATCTTCACTACAAGAGTTTAAGTAAGTGTATTTAATTTAAAAAAATTTTCGCATTTTCTTTCTACTTTCTTAGAATGTTTAAAACTTCTAACAAAATCATTATGACTTGTAAACCATTTAAATAAATTGTATTTATAAATTGTTACAAATCATTTTAATTTCTTGGAAATCGCTGCAGATTAATGATTTTTCTTTAAAATTGTTAAGACTTGAATGAAATCTTTATCAAACCGAATGATTAGTCTTCAGAATCGATAAACTTTTAATCAATTTGAATTATTTTCCCTTATAATCGAATGAAATTGTTTCACAATTCGAAATATTTGTCAAGTCAAGTATTTTAAGAATGTTTGAGTGTTTTTAAGGTTGGGTTTTGGCTGTAATTGGGTGTGAGTGTATGACTGAGTGTGAGTGCAGAGAACAGTCATGTAAATTTAATTCCAGATGTAATTTGTGCATGTATTGAGTTTATTTAACAGAGCTGAGAGGAGTGGTATACTGCCAGTAGATGCATCCTTGCTCTATATGGAATAGGGTTTGTGTCAATAACACACACCTACAGTCTTTCTTCACTGTTTAAATATTCACAATGTGCGTAAAAAATCATCTAGAATGTGTGACCTAGTACTCCGAGAAATTTTTTGGTTAAGTAGTTGTATGACTGTGCTTGTGAGGGGGGAGTCATGAAAATTTTATTTAGTTTTACATAGTTATAAGAAATATTTAAAGGAGGGATGTTTTGTGTATGAGGTATGAACTACGGAACAGCTAAAACAAGGGAAGAACTAAGCTGGATATGCCTCGAGTATTCAGGAGGTGCATTACCTCAGCTTCCAAGCTTTATCAGTATGAGTTGACTGGAGAAGGATGTATGATTACAGAGCCAAACTGGACTCTGTTCGCCATGTTTTGCACTTTGAGCAGAATGCATAGATGACTCCATACATCGACTTTAACATTGAGAAATGTGCACAGGCTGTGAATGCATTGATGAATAATTCAATTTATGGAAAAACATAACAGAATGTCAGCCGAGAAAGGGAGATTAGATTAATTTAAGGTATGACAGGATCTATGGGGCTGCAGAGCTGATAGGACTTCCGACATTCCGGGCATGGCAGATTATCGATGAAAATTTAGTCCTCATTGAAATGTCAAAGAGTTCTGTTTCATTCAACAAACCTTTGTAATTTTTATTGTTTAAATATGTGAAATACAGTTATGTGATGATATGCGGTAACAACATTTAAAAAAAAAATCTTTTAAGGTGTGTACATTTATATTTTGGCCCCTAATAGCTTACCATTTGGAATGTTTTGGAGCTGGCTCTGTTATAGAATATTTCGTGTAAGTGGAGTAAATTATGACGGTTCTATAAAAGTAGCACGGCCAAAATTTATCCTTCCACTACAGCTGTTTTGTCAGTGAAGGATGAGACATTTGTAAATAAATGTTTTGAGTCCAATGCATACTTGCATTTTCTTCTTTCGTGTTTCCTGTCGTGTCAGGTTCTGAAATACTAAGGTTATCTAACTACCGTCCAGTAATCAATGTAGGATATTATAGCTAGGTTAAGATTCCAAATTCATTTTTTTTTGTAATTATCAAGTTACATATGTTGGGATTCTGTATATTTTATTTAGAGGGAAAAAAAGAAACGGGCAGCTTGGGGGGGGGGGGGTGATTCTTTAGTTTCACGTCTTTCGTGAGACGACATTATTTGGATGTTCTTACGAGTATGCAGCATTTTATTTTGTATTTTAGGTATTTTGATAGAGCAGTGGAAAACTTTGCTTGTATGCAAAAACATTGAAATTGTTTAACTTGGAAGATTTTAACTTTAATGAAAAACAAAACGTGATTCATATACATCGCTGTTCGTATTCGTATAGCTGCAGCAATACATGCACACACTTGACCGAAGTTAACATTACACTCTTACAAATGCATTTACAAAACACGCAAACTTACAGTTTGAAAAATTCGCAATATCTTGAACGCGTGTTTTTCCATGGCCCTACAGTACACTTCGGTGGACACCAAGGTTAGATTATAATCTATTTAAGATGTGAACATTTCTTTGTTATTCAGGACAGTTTTGCGTGAAATCTATATTTAACATCTGCTAACATTTCTCCACCTAGCTTTGCACACATATTTTCTTTCCCACATACACAAATAGTTTGCCATACATCGGGCTTCGTCCGTTACACGTAAACAATCTCACGAAGGAATGAGTACTGTTCAACATGGCCACCAACCACAGTTTCTCAAACTCGCCACAAAATAAACGAAAACTTCACACTATTATTTTATTATAAAACACATATTTGTAGTCATACATTATTTTTCACGAGCTAAAATATATAAAGGTTACTATTCGCGTCTTTAAGTAACAGTTTTTCAACACGTTGGTGAAATTTTAAAACGAATAATTCTAGTAATATTTTGTTAATACGTTGTCACCTTGCGCAGAGACACAAACGCTCGTCTAGCTTCGAGTAGGGAAAGTCGGCAAACCGAAGATGGCCGATTGCGCCCTCGTGCTAAACGACATAACTCTCGATACCGTTTTGGATCCGACGAGGCCTCCACGAAGCTCCACTCCAACCCCGAGGGCGTCGTCTCCACGATCCTACGCCACTGCTACCTCAGGACGCCTGGCACCTGAAGATCGGCGCTCAGTATATAGTCTCTCCAGCCCTCCTGACAACCCTCACCACACTTATCCAGCAACATCAAGCCTTCATTTCCGCTTTACACCCGCTTCTCGCTCTTCTCCCACAGCTCGTCCAGACCTGCAGTCCCTTGTTTCCCAGTGATAATCCCGAGTGATTTTTTACCTACGGGGTTCCCCCCTTTTTCTCGCCCTCGTTTATCCCACTTCATACTCTACCATCCGCACGCTTACCACTACCAAATTTCCGAACCCATTAACTTAATACTAAGAATAAGGTTTTCCAGCACTACTAGTAGGTCAGCAAGCTTAGCAGAAATGACTGACACAAATACACGCCACAAAAAAATCCGTCCAATATTTTGGTCGGCTGCGAGACAGTAGGTTCATGATGGTGTCGGCAGTTCCCAACGAAACTCAGAATAAGCCCCCAGGGAACATGTCTGTGGTCCATTCACGGTTATTTCCAACTTTTCTGAAGTCCTGCTTAAGATCTACTTCCAGTATATGGCTCCGCCTCATGCAAGCAAAGCTTAACCAAGTCTAGAAAATTACATGAATGGGACAGCGCACTGTATTCATGAGCAATCGGTGTAATAATATTTTGCATAAGAACCATTTCTTACTAGGCATTGGCAACACGCCTATTTTCTCCCTGTTTTTTGTTTGTACTAATTATGTCGATTAACATCTAAGACCACAAACATGGAGGTACGAAAGCATTTCGTGAAATGCTTTGTACGGAGTATTGCAGGCTATGATTCAGAAACATGGACCCTGCGAAAAGCGGAAGTACTGAAACTCAGGGCATTTGAGATGTGGTTCTGGCGTCGACTTCTAAGAGTACTTTGGACTGATAAAAGTCACAAACGAGAACGTTCTCAAAAGTGCAAATAAAACGCGCATCTTGGTTGAAACCTTAAACAAAACAAGAAATAGCTTCGTTTGCCACTTGCTTCATTTTTCTAACTGGAAGTCTTGTTTGATGGGAAGCTGGAAGGCGGAAGGAGCAAAGTAAGATCAAGAGTAAATTTCCACTTCCTATTTCCACTTGAAGATGTTAGCCAAAGAAAGGAAACGCTTGGGAGACATGCTTATTACCCACCACCATCTTAAAGGTTGAGGGGGGAAAAAAAAAAAAAAAAAGAGAGAGAGAGATAAATGTAATTTTAAAAAATGTATTTTTTGTTAACAGAATTATAAAATGCTTGTGATTCATCACATGTTTAGGAAACAGCCAAGGAACGTATAAATGGGGTGACTTTTAAAAAGTTTTATTCAAGAACTGTGGAGAAACTGCGAATATACTACACAGCTCCGTTAATATTCTGAAAACTGAAATTAAGTATATACTTGTGCTCTGAACATTCCTTGTCACTCACATCTCGCTGCTATTGCTCAGAGTCGCTCGTTCTGTCAGCCTTATGCCCGGTTGCACCAACATCTTCCCCGATCCGAGATCGAATAATCTTAGCTCCGAACCAGGATCCAGTTTGACCTTGGTTCCAACGTGGTGTTGCACCAACGAAATTTCATGATTCCGGATCTCCGATTCGTCGATCTTGGTTCCAAAGTGAGAGATCGAGATTAAGTATGAGACAAATTTTGCTATTGGTTCGTAATATAAGACGTCATTGAAGTAGGCGTATTTTACACTATACAGTAGATAGAACTAGATGTGCGATTTTTTATCTGTTTTAAGTAAATTATTGCTGTACGAATTTTACTGAATAATATCCACGTGCGTATAATGTTGTTTTAATTTCCCAAGAAAACAATCGAACGTAGTTCTATCTGTTGGCGTATTTTCAAACACTACATTTGTCGACGATAGCTGCTGATCTCGGATCGAGATTTCGAACCGCCAATTTCGGTGGTTCGAAATGAACTTCATCTCTATCTCCAGTCCAGCTCTGAACTCCGAACGGTGCCAACAGTTTTCTGCGCCGATCCGATCTCGGATCGAGTTTCGAACCACGATGGTGCAACCGGGCATTATTAAAGGCGACCGATTTCACTGTGTATGAAATGGCGACGGATAAGAAGGGGTTGCGAGCTACTGCGCTTCCTAGAGAGTTATAAATACCACGGCGCGTAGGCCTAGAGAGTTATAAATACCACGGCGCGTAGGCCTAGAGAGTTATAAATACCACGGCGCGTAGGCCTAGAGAGTTATAAATACCACGGCGCGTAGGCCTAGAGAGTTATAAATACCACGGCGCGTAGGCCTAGAGAGTTATAAATACCACGGCGCGTAGGCCTAGAGAGTTATAAATACCACGGCGCGTAGGCCTAGAGAGTTATAAATACCACGGCGCGTAGGCCTAGAGAGTTATAAATACCACGGCGCGTAGGCCTAGAGAGTTATAAATACCACGGCGCGTAGGCCTAGAGAGTTATAAATACCACGGCGCGTAGGCCTAGAGAGTTATAAATACCACGGCGCGTAGGCCTAGAGAGTTATAAATACCACGGCGCGTAGGCCTAGAGAGTTATAAATACCACGGCGCGTAGGCCTAGAGAGTTATAAATACCACGGCGCGTAGGCCTAGAGAGTTATAAATACCACGGCGCGTAGGCCTAGAGAGTTATAAATACCACGGCGCGTAGGCCTAGAGAGTTATAAATACCACGGCGCGTAGGCCTAGAGAGTTATAAATACCACGGCGCGTAGGCCTAGAGAGTTATAAATACCACGGCGCGTAGGCCTAGAGAGTTATAAATACCACGGCGCGTAGGCCTAGAAGAGAAGCAGACCGCGTCTAATAAGACGTTCTCGTACAACGTAACAGATCGGGGCTCCTTCCAGCGTCTGTTAGAGACGCGACTCGCCAACTCCACGACCAGCAGAGTTCAGTCTCCAGTCCATCCAGGCTGAAACTTTTGTTCAAGTCGGCGAGCTGCAGCTCCCTGGAAATTCAAATGAGGCTGACGTCACCAGGGGGCTTATTCCAAGTTATTCGTTTCGTTTCCTTTCGACAAAAAAAAAAATATTCGTTGCTACTCGAATTTTCGTTTGCTGACGAAAGAAGCTATTCTAAGCGCATTCTAGTGTTCGTTTGACTCCAATAAGTTCGTTAAGAAACTCGAAACGAAAATGAAGTCCTGTGAACCTTCATCGCCGAGTTTTACTATAAAAACTTGGCTGGTGTGTGAAACGGAATATTTTTTTGGGACTGTGAAAGAAGAGAGTCGGGGTGCAATGTGCCTGCATGCGTGAAGGCTGGCTATTGTGATGGAATATATTAGATTATTGCAGTTGTTCATAATGAAATATGAGATCAGCAAACACTGATTTATTCAAAAAATTTGCTTTGAACAATGTAGTTCGTAAAATCACAGGATAGGTTGCGCTAAACTGTAAATAATTCATGGTGGTTTACAACCAAAATACTTTCTCTTGAAAATAATTGAGCGAAAATTCATATACTGATATTAATACAATCCGCGAGGAACACGACAGCGACTAGTTTGTTGTCAATCGCTTATTTTATAATCTTGGTATTATAAACAACAGAGGAAAATTCGTGTTCGTAAATAGCTTGCAACAAAAACAGCAAAATAGTCATTGAGAAAAATCTTCAGGCATGTAACAGGCAAAGTTCTGTCTGCTTCATCATACGTCCAGCAGAGTTACAAAATAGTAGTAAAATGTCGTCAGCAGATTTGACGCACTTGAACGAAATATACCTTTTTCCTACAACACATTATGTTTTATACCAATATTTAAAACACACCAAAAGCAAACAAAATATCCCAATTACTTTACTGCTTTGGTTTATCAATGTTCTCAATCTTAATTATTCATAATTTACCAACAAAGCCTCATAAAGCAGTAAAGTTCAATTGCATAGTGTTGCCACCCTGCATTCGTTAACGAAAACCCGAACATTGCCGAAGTGTCTGTGGCATCTGAACGGTTCTAACGAGTTATGAATTAGAATACCAAATTGCCTTTCTCGAAGGTTTTATTCGTCAAGAGAGAGCTTTCGAAACTTGACGAAAACGAAAAATTAACGAACAACTTAGAATAAGCCCCCTGCAGTGAGTGTTGCCAACTTTTCCCGATTTGCATTAACAGATACTTCAGACATCTCATCACACGATATCAGACCCCCAATGAAATGATCAAATGAAATCGTTGCAGTTAATATTTGTAAGTACGCCTGTTGTATAGTGATTACAAACAAGTGTTCATACAACACGTTTCACCCGATAAGCTTTCCCTTTATCAAACTTAAAAACATCTCCAGAAATTAATTGCAGCATTACGAAACACGTCTATCCACAGCGAAAGTTATCTGCAACTGTCAGTACAAAATCTTCATAGTAATAAGACTTAAAATGTAACCGACAAAAATTAATAATACATACAGTTATGGTTAAAGGAGGATTGGTGTCCATCTCCAATAAAATTAAATTTTGATATTTAGTATGGAGAGCGCTGGCATTTATTATATCATACAGTCTCCTAGGCATCGATTCTACAGGTTTATTGGTTATAGCTTCATAATCTTGCTCCATTCTTCTTTAAGTATCGTAATGAATTCATTCCTAGAGGTGCATTTCTTTTTTCTCGCTTGTCTGTCCTATAGGGCCCACATTTTCTATGCAATTTATGTGCGGGGACTATGGAGGCGTTTTCAGTGATTCTTGAGCTTCATATAGTGGCCACACGTTTGTTTTCCATGCAGTGTGCTTTGGATCGTTGTCTTGTTGGAAAGTAAAACTATTTTTAGACTTAACTTTGCAGCATTTTCTTCCGAATGACCTTTCAATATATCGTTATAACAGAGTTCATTAAATTTATCTTTGATGACAACTAGATTCTCTACACCACAGAATAACACATACTATAAGCTATTCGCGGTAAAATGAGCACTTTTGAAAGCCCTGCTTAAGATGTACTTTTATGCACGTTGTGTATTCTTCCGCCTTATGTAAAATTAACACTGCCATGGGCCTCATCACTTTATACATGCGTCGGTCAAGTAAAACTTTGAATTTATTTTAAAAGTAAATATTTCACAAATCTGCTTATTTTTACACTTCGATACATAAAAAAATATACAAATCGAAATAAATAATTTAAGTTGTTATAAATGGTTACCTAGCACTTTTAATTTGACGTTAATATAACGACCTATTTTCCATCCATTGTTACCAACTTTTCCGGGTGTATATCACCAAGTGCGCCCGTTATAATATATGCAGGCATGGGCAGTGACTCTTTTCTAAGGTTGATTTGAAAAGCGGACACTTTATCGTGAACAGCCCTTAACTGTGTAGAACATTTATTTATCTTTAAACACCTCATTAAGTTATTTCCTTACGGCAACTGCATACTGTGCTGGCTTACAAGGAAACAGTGTGGCTATTACATACATACATATGTTTAAATACATATACATGCATGATTTTCCAGTACTGTTTACATTAATGCTGAAACTGCCGCGTTTAAATTATGAATCGTTGACTAATTTGCAACAGAAGTGTTGTCTTACTATAAATTGCATAGATTGAAGATCGTTAGGTTTTTGTGTACTGTAGAATATCTTATTGATCTCTATTCCTCCGCTCGCCACGTTTAAGAGTTTGCATCCGTTGTATTACGTATTCGTGCATTGTAGAACCGGTCCATGATGCAAAGATGGGAGCATTCTGAAGCTGGCCTTATAATAAGAAATATACGTTAAGAATTATGCCGTAACGATGTTCGCACACGAGCTAAGTCTTCTGGATCCACAATTCATCCAATAATTTTTAAGTTCAGCCAGTGAATTATTTTTGTGACAACCTTTTACAATTCTCTACACTTACGTTACTTTAAATAACTGTTTCCCGCCAACATAAACTCCTCTGTTCTGATTGGTCGTCGCTTCACGAGTTTTACATAAGCTACATAATGTAACTATTTATTTAAACGCATAAGGAAATTTCAGAATACACATCCGAAAGTACTTCCAAAATATCTGAAAATGTGTTATCTTATGCCTGAAATTTTTACCTACAGCGCAGCGTGGGTCTGTTAAACTATCCACAACGCGTTCTGTGCAATTACTTCGATCACTGAGAGTTTGAAAATACCCAGAACGGTTGGTGAGAATTTCACTTTGCTCAGAAGCTGAAACATTATCGCTGTCCGCTTTGTGGCCTCTTCAGATCACCCACAACACGTTACGAGCATTCCAGTTTTACAGACAACGCGTCGTTCTGGCTGCAGTTCAGTTGAGAACATGTGTGAGAGGGACAGCTCCTTAAATCATACGGAGAGTTAAACGAAATGGATGCAAACCGACCCGATCCCCCGGTAACGTAAACGTGGATAATCGCGAAATACTCTGAACGCGTAGTGCGTAACATAAGAATAGGTACTCGTATAGCGATGCTCTTAGTTGCCCAAACCTATTCACACACTCGTATAGTGTTGCCTGTATAGTGGGTAATTTATAATGGTCACAAAGTTAAAAGGTCGGTCTCTCTCTCTCTCTCTCTCTCTCCTCTCTCTCTCTCTCTCTCTCTCTCTCTCTCTCTCTCTCCTCCTCTCTCTCTCCTCTCTCTCTCTCTCTCTCTCTCTCTCTCTCTGGGAGCGGAGTCAGGTGCAACTGACACCACACGAATTTGGTTCTTCCAAATGTTCATCAGTGACCGAAATAATTTAGCAGAATGCGTTATGGAAATTTTTTCTTAACTCACGCCGCGACCAAAACTTTCGGGCGATGGACATATAACGTGATTTCGAGTAGATTATACACTATCTATCAAAAAGTTATTGGACACCCATGAAGGTAGGTAATTCGGTACGTCGGTTGACTTTTGTTTCACGGCCTTCGGCGTAGGACCGCTGGAGTTTGTCCGTGGTGGCATGAACACAGAGGCCTGTTGTAACATTCTGGATAATGAAATGCTCCCAACATTGTAGCGTTTTTACGGAATTAACCCGTGTTACTTCCAGGATGACAATGCCAGGTGCCATGTTTCAAGGGCTACTGTGCAGTGGTACGCCGACAACAATGTTCGCCGATTGGACTGGCCCGCCCGGAGCCCCGACCTCAACCCTATAGAACTTCACTTTGGGACGAATTGGATCACCGGGCGAGGGCTCGTCAGGCGCGGCCAAAATACATTGCTCAACTCATGGAATGGTTGCAAGAGGAATGGCGACGAATCCCCGTGGATGTCCTGCAAACACTCTTAGAGAGCATGCCAGACAGGGTGGCTGCTGTTATAGCTGCAAGAGGTGGCCCTACGAGATTCTAAAGGGGTGACAACCACCTAGCAAACATTGTGGACAGGTGCCCAATTACTTTTTGATAGGTAATGTACATTTTATTATTTGGTATCGACCAATAATTTTTGGCTCTGTCCTTTCCTGTTATGCGGGCCGCGGTGGATGTAGTGGTTAGACTACTAGCCTCACACCAACACGAACCTGGTTCGATTCCCGACGAGGTCGCCCCCCAGATTTCCGCACGTGGGAATCGTGCCGGACGATGCCACTGGTCGGCGAGTTTTCTCGGGATCTTCCGTTTCCCCCATCCATTCCGGCACTTCTCCATACTCTCCTCGATGTTAAGCTCCCCCCCCCCCCCCCAATTATCTTGACACACTTTCCGGTTACAGCGTCTTACACAATAGAAAATTTTAGCATTTGACTTTACGTTTCCTTTTCTCTGACGAAACCATCAATTCACAATACAATTGTAAAGTCTGAGTTTAGACAGTTGAACATCGGTTCCATGAGCTTCGTAAAAATTTGTACCCTGTTATGTAAATAATTATGATGTTATCCAGGAATACATTTTACGTACCTTTTTTAAAAATAAGCTCAAAATTTATATTAAAAAAGGATTTCAAATCAAGAAACTTATTTGTTTACTTTATTAAAATATGTCAATTCATTTGTTTCCTCTTCACATTATATTTATTTGCCATTTATTTAATTTAAGATGAGGGTTTTTTAATATACCGAGATTAAAATCGCCCTACAATAAAATCACGCACTTTCCACATAACCTCTGTTAAATTCTCGGGAAAATGGCTGCTTGCTTTAAATTTCAACTTTTCGAAATCGCAAAGTCAAGAATGCTTGACTTTAACTTTGCCAGTTCCATTGTGTCATACTGCATAAGAAACAGCATGTCGGAAAGCAAACGTAAAGTGAAATGTTAAAGTTTTCGTTCGTGTAAGGCCCTTGCCTTACGGTTGCGATGAACCATGGCAATCGAAGGTCGCAGGAATGGGTTTGGGGTTAACGCTAACCAGACGACCGAATATAGGCTGATCACGGTAAAGTGAGCACTTTTTAAGGCCCTCCCAACAGGCATTAACCACTAACAAATATATCTTATTGCAGCCTTGGGCATTACATTTTGAGGCTGGTGAAATGTATACCCTGCGTTTATTGGCCGCATTGCAATGTTTACGTTAAAAAGCAGCAGGAAGATGGAGATTGAATGAAAGGAAAATTTTAGAAGGGCCTTAAAAAGTGCTCACTTTACCGTGAACAGCCTGTAGCACAGAGCTCGAGGGCGGGCGGGCAGGCAGGCAGGCAGGCAGGCAGACGGTGTGTTGATCTTGGGAGGGGTCAGATGAGGTGGAAAGCTGTTTGAATCACCTGCCGAGTCTAGCAGACCGGTTCGAGTCTACGCAACGGTGCCTCTACATCGGTGCGCGAATGTTTTAGAAACTGTTATGACGGAGTGTATTGTTTCGTTGTCCCTTCTACTCCAATAAGGAAAACCGACATTTCGAGGAAGAAAGCCGCAGACCATCCATGGGGGGGGGGGGGGGGGGGGGGAGGGACAGATCAACTATAGGCCCTGTCGAGTCACTATGGGTCTTATTCATAGTCGTTTCTAGGCGGGACTTGTACCCGGTTGCACCAACATCTTCCCCGATCCGAGATCGGATGATCCTAGTTCTGAACCAGGATCCAGTTTGATCTTGGTTCCAATGTGAGAGTGTTGCACCAACGAAATTTTATGATTCTCGATCTCCGATTCGTCGATTTTGGTTCCAAAGTGAGAGATCGAGATTAAGTATCAGACAAATGTTGCTATTGATTCGTAATATATGACTTCATGGAAGTAGGCGTATTTTTCACTATAGATATAACTAGATGTGCGATGTTTTATCTGTTTTAAGTGAATTATTGTTGTACAAATTTTACTGAATATAATGTTTTAATTTCCCAAGAAAACAATATAACGTAGTTCTATCTGTTGGTGTATTTTCAAACTACATTTGTCGACGATGACTGCTGATCTCTGGTCGAGATTTCAAACCGCCAATTTTGGTGGTTCGAAATGAACATCTCGATCTCCAGTCCAGCTTTGAACTCGAATGGAGCAACAGTTTTCTGTGTCGATCTTAGCTCCGATCTCGGACCTAGTTTCGAACCATGATTTTGCAACCGGGCATAAGGAAAAGATACTCCGGCCAATTTTCTTCGTATTCAGAGTCATATTATTGCTAGTTCGGGGATCCGGACTAACTTTTACTCCGGAATTAAAGTGGAATTAACGACGTATTAAAGTCAAAAAGATGCATGGGGAACTTAAAATAAGACGGTCTTGCTAATATTACATGCAATTGAAAGCTAGACAGAAGTTTACTAATCACAAAAAAAAATATGTTTAAGGCCGATTATGTCAATCTGTTGAAGCAAAAAAAAATGCCGATTTATTGGATGAAATGTTCCTTGAGTAGCTTTTCAAAGGAAATATAATCGTAATACGTTAATGCCAAGCTATAGGAAGGCCTTTCAAATTTCTTCGTCAATCAAATGCTTTATCTGAAAATTGATCCTTACCAGTCGTGATATTAATACTTTGAAACATAATTTTAACACAAATCCTACTTACAAAACATGTCCAGTAAAGTATGTTGTTCTGTCATGTTTATTGGTAGCTCAATAGTAACATTGTTTTGTTTTGTTCTATTGCATCCGTAAGATCTTTTCCAAAACATAGCTGTACAAAGATATTGGACAAGTCAAATTACAGCACACAAAATGTATACACTGGACATAGTAAACAAACACACACACACACACATATATATATATATATATATATATATATATATATATTATATATATATATATATATATATATCGGACTACGAGTACACGCATCACATCTTTTCCTCATAATTTGACCAATCCTCCTCCAACATGCTGTGAGGCGTCATCGTTTTGCTGAAACAGAAGAAAAAGGGAACGAGAATAATCGGAGCAAGAAATGCGTACAAAGACATGTTATGCAATAATTTCATTATTTTTGTAGTTTCGATATTCACGCTACACTATAAAATATTAGTTTAAAAAACAGTTGAAAGAATTTTTTTCTAAAGAGTTTTTTTGGCTAGTGAAGCAAATTTCTTGAAGGTGTTGTGGTAACTTAATGAAAAATTGGCTACCATGGTCCTTTCTGGACGACTTTTAAGTTAACTGGAGCCACGTGTAAGTATTTTTTATTCTAGTGTCATACTTATGAAAGGACTCATTTTTCTGAAATAAATTACTGTTTTTTGGACATGAATATAAGTAATGAAACCATGTACTCACATGCAAATGTTAAAATCTCTGAGCTCTTTAAAAGAGGTCTACATGAGTCTGACTTTCTTTAGCCATTGATTATTCTTACAGTTCTCTTTTTTGTATGTGAAAACACTTTTTTGCTGTCAGTGGAATTACCCCAAAAAGTTACACTATAAGACATTATGGAATTAAAATATGCAAAATATACAATTTTTGCTGTATTTTTTAAAAGATCTCAGCAACTCTCCGTAGAGTGAAACATGCTGAACTTAGTTTAGGTCAAATGTACGCAATGTGAGATCTCCAGTTAAGTGAATTGTCTTCTTTTAAGCACACGAATCTTAATAACTGCAGTTTCATTAATTTTGTCTCTGTTACTGCTAACATATCAATTAATGTTTTTTTATGTTATTTGTAAGGAAATTCATAACATACGTTTTACCTAGGTTGAGATTTAATTTGTTTGCAATAAACCATGCATTTAGCTCTGTAAATATTGTGTCCGTTTTTTGTGTAAGATCATTTACTGAGTCTCCAGAGACTAAGATGCTAGTATAATCTGCAAATAAAATTGGAGTAGTTTCTGGGGTTAAGGCACGTGGAAGGTCATTTATGTAAACTAGGAAGAGTCGGGGGACCTAATATTAATCCTTGTGAGACCCCATGCTTGAATTTTCCTGGTTCAGAGTAGAATGAAGTAGTTTTTCCTTTGATCCGCACTTTTCTGTTAAAAAGATATGAGCTTATAAATTTATTTGGTGTAGCTGAGACTCCATAAAACGTAAATTTTTCTATAAGTATGTTATGATTTACAAAGTCAAATGCTTCAGTGAAATAGCAAAATATCCCATTAGATGGCATCTTTTTATCAAGTGCATTAAGAATGATATTTGTTAGTTTGAAAATTGCATCATTTGTTGAAGTGTTTTTCCTACAGCCAAACTGGAAATTTGATAAGATTTTGTGATTCTCCAAATGCTGCAGCCACTTCCTGTAAATTAGTTTTTCAATTACTTTTGAAAAGGATGTAAGAAGTGAGATGGGTATATAATTGCTTACTTCGGTCTGGGTATATAATTGCTTACTTCGGTCTGGGTATATAATTGCTTACTTCGGTCTTGTCTCCTTTCTTGAACTATGATGTTACCATAGCCCATTTGAGAATGTCTGGAAACAATCCTGTATTGAAGATATCATTACAAATATGGCTTACGGGAACACTGAATTCAAAAACGCATTGCTTTAATAACCTGCAGCTAATGCCATCGTAGCTGCTAGATAATTTTGGTTGCAAAGAATAGATTGTTTTCTCCACTTCATTTGGAATTGTGTTTGTAAAAGACATAGCAGGTTATTCTGTACCCTGTAGTGTAGAGATGTGGTTTATATCTTGTTTAACTTTTTTTTTTAATCATGTTTTCTACGACATTTAAGTAGTATGAATTAAATGTATCTGCGACTAATTTAGGGTCTGAGGATATGCAGTTATTTACTTTTAGGTTTACAACTGGAAATTGCTCTGTTGTTCTTCTTGTTGTGTTTTTTACAATATTCCATGTAGTTTTTATTTTGTTTTGTGAATTCTTAATGATGTTACAGAAGAAATCCTTTTTTTTTTTTTTGCAGATTTTATGACCTTACTCAAAATTTTACAGTATTTCCTGTAGTGATTCAATGTGTCAGGGTTGCTGCTGGTTGTGACTTGATGTGCACAAGATCGCAAGTTCGAATCTCGTCTGGGATGATAAAAAGTTTTAACTATTTTATAACGTATCCTTGATGTGTATTTAGCACTAAAATGCTATTTAACATCATTATGAAGGCAGAACTGGCATAAGAAAATTAAACCAGTCCGTTCTACGAGTGATTAGGTGTATGTAAATCACTAGTATGTGCTACGAAAATCAATCAACATGGGATAAGATTATCAGTATATTAATTTTGTCGTTCTTCTTCCTGCGGTATTGCAATACAAGCTCGAGGGTCAGATTATATATATATATATATATAATAAACTATTCGAAGGAAAAAAAATTAAAGGAAATCATTTTGAGAACATGTATTTGCCTTAGAAACAGATAGTGGTAATAAACAAAATTGAACGAATAAGAGAGATTCTGATCCACAGTTCACATTCACTAAACAAGATTCTCATCCACAGCTGTACACAGTCATGCATGCTTCTGAGTTAACAAATTAAAATCTTACTGGTCATTGAATCCTAGATGAAAAGTAGTAAGGGTTTATGAATATGATATAAAAAGTAGCCACCCTAGTCAGGACTAACCTCAGGCAAACTCCGGGTAAGATGATCTCTGTATCATCCTGGGAGTAAGATCCGACTATTAATAGCGCCCTTGTTCTCAGGTCTCAGTCGCGTTACCAACATCGAAAATAAAATATAAATATCTCTTCTCTTAAAAACTGGAAATTCAGGAACAACCAAAATACCTTTGCTCAGTTCACTACTGTAAGGTGGCTAGAAAAAAAAATAACACGGAGCAAATTATACAACCACAAACGTGTAGCTTCGTGCGATCCTTGCAGATTTTCTGTGTTGTTCCACTTGCTGCTAAGTACCGTGTTTACCGAGATAGTTTTTTTTTTTTTACTCGGTTTGTGAGAAGGACGCGAAAAAAAAAAACTGGTTCGAGAAGATGAGGCGCCGCCAGTATTCAACGACTGACTGTGAAACAGATTTTAATCAAACCGTAAATTCATGCAGGCCTGTGTTTTTCCACTGGATGGACAATATTAATGCAAAGTCACCCAGGCAACATAACTTCGGCGAAGATGCTCTCCTTAGATTCGTTAACGTTGGTGTTATTTTGAATTCTTAGATTTTCATCCTGCCTCCGAGGTGCTGACGAGCGTTTACGTTGGCAATAAAACGTGGCACGTTTTCAACGAGAAGCCGAAATAAGCGTGAAGAGATATCGGCGGCTCTTAAATCGAAGATTTGAGAGGCGACGAGTGTGAAGCGAGGCGAGTATGGAGCGGCGCCAGGAATGAAGGGAAACGGGAGACCCCCGAGAAAACCCACCGACTAGCGGCATCGTCCGGCACGAACCCGGTTCGCCTAGGTGGGAGGCGAGCAGTCTAGCCACTTCAGCACCGCGGCCCCTTTCAGAATACGAGCTTGAGACAATACATGGAAGTGTCGTGCCTCTATCCAGTTATGTTCCTGTGGCCAGCGTTTCACAGTTCTGCAATATCTGCATTTTAATAAGATTGTTGCATATAAAAAATAACATATTTACGGCCTCTATGTTTTGAAAATGTGCTACTCCTTACATTTAGGCCGGCAGTAAGTTAGAAACAGTTCATTCTTGACTTAGACTGGCTTAGGATCTACTTTCCATACTCATTTTGTATTATTCTTCATGTTCTCATTATTCATGCGCAATTGAAGTAAAACAATGGAATAGTTAGGAATGTAAATACGTATCATTGTACGTAAATTCCTATTATCATACGTAGATGCGTATTCTAATGCGTAGATACGAATTCTAATGCGTAAATGCGTATTCTAACGTGTATAAAACAGGAAACACTAACTTTATTCTATATAAATTTAAACATTAAATTAATACGTCACGTTTTACCAACTGTTAATTCACTGCCAGCTTAACTAAGAAACTGCATACCAGTGTGTGATGTAGCATATGGCATAAGATGATAGTCCATTTTTCGTACTTTTCAGGAGAGCAGATTGAAGGTTTGATGAACCAAACAAATCAGGATTTGGTTGTTGTAATGCACTTAATTGTGTATACTATATATATAGTATTTATTAGAGCAAAATTATGATAAACGTTTTAAAATATAGATATATATATATATCACGTTTTACAGTGCCACGGAATTGTACAACACAACATATTGTGTGTGGACTAGTGTAGTATTTCATAAATCATTTAAAAATTACAAATAATTTTTATATAACCTAGATTTGAACATGGGTATTTCCTCCAGCTGAAAACCTCGAAAATTGGAAAAAGGGATATATAAATTTATGCCATACGATTTCAGAGCAGTTTTGATAGTAATTTTTGTTTCATATTTCCATATATTGGTTAATCTGGTTCTAAGTATGTTTTCTGTCCAATTGTGTTTTAAACCTTCCTTTTATTGGAAAATACGGATTTTACAGAGCACGCATGGAAAGATGACAATACACATGATGATCCTGAACTGTAGGTACCTACACATTTTGTAGGATAAGTTGTGGAGAATTGAGTTGAAAATACAATACAGCCTATGACTAACGTTAATGATTAACGTACGCACATGCCTTTGAAAAATGCGACTTATAATAGTTACTTGCAAAATGTAAAGATTACTCGAGATGGAAAAAAAAAAATTTGTCAAGATTGTTAGCCTGATGCGGTATCTGCCATCTGTGAATATCTGGTGGGTGGTATCGCCTGTCATAGGGCAATAGAGGGGACCAACCCGTGGGTTTATCGATTGTTATGACGTAATAGCCATGTGTACATCAAGGCACATAAAACTTTGGCTTGGTGTGTCGCCCTCAGGTGAAAAATTCTCGAATAAACATGCAACGTTTCGAAGGGTGCCGTAGGTTAAGATATTATACTGGTATACACATAAATAATTTGACAATAGCAGTTTTTGTGACTTCCGCTTTTTGATCAGATGACTGTAGAATCCTTCGTATTAGTGATATATCATGCGGTTTCCACTTGTATAAAATAGTCAACGATATTAAAATCTGTTTTTGTAACGGAATATGTTAGACAAAATATTGATTAAAGTTTTATGTTTGTAGGTTATAAATATCCTTTCTGTGTTTTTTTTTTTTTTTTTTTTTTTCCCCGGATTTTCTTAATATTTGGATTGGAAAATCAAAACAACTTCCAAAAATGCACTGCCTGACAAAGTTGAATCTTGGTGTAGCCCAAACACGGACGAATTGTAACAATAGTAAATGCTTCATCTGATTCGAAAACTCTCTAACTTGTTGAAATTAAACTATTTCCCATCCTATCAACAAAATGGCAGCAGAACTTTTTTCCTGCAGGACCCCTACGCCGATCATTAACTCTGTGCATTCGATTTCTCCTTTTCTCCGAGGTATTTTGAAATATGCAGTATAAATACAACCACATTTAGGCCAGCTCACGTCATATTACCATGGGTAAGCTAATATCCGACAGCCAAAACAAAATGTGACAAATTTGGTTTCAATATTAATGCTTACATTGCCGGTATCTTTAAAAAAAATCAAATAATATCACAATTAACAAAATAAACACACGAAATGTTAGTCAACATACAAAATAACTTATTCGCATCTTGTACAACACACGCCAAATCTGAATTTCACTTTGACAATTACAGTTTATTACTGATATTCTACGTTTTTTTGTTTAGACACACACACATGCAATAACACCGTTAACTACAATACTAGAATTATAGTAAGTGAGACGCCGTTCAAATGGAACAATTTCTTTTTGGTGGTGGCATATTCTCTTTCTCACTAGCTAATACTTCAAACCAAATGAGAATATAAAAATGAGACCATTTTCTTCATTTAAGTAACGTTACATTTATAGGTTAGTTGTTGGTTAAAATACACAGTTACTTTAAGGGTAGTAACCATCGGACACAAAATCTATCCCTCTATTTCGTGAACAACTAGTATCGTGCGCTTTGATAATGCGGTAGTAAGACATATTATGGGAATTAACTGTTTTTAGTTAGGTTGTGGTCATGTCAAATATTACCTTTTGCCCCTATATAAAGAGTGTGTGCTTCATTCATTAAAATATCTGGTCACGGTAACTTAGTAAACACTATTATTATTTTTTTATTGTGAAGTGAACAAATATTTTGCTCGTATCTGGCGTATCCTCCATCCTCATTTAGTTAAGAAAAAAGGCTGTCAAAACAAGTGCGTTGCTTGTTTATCTGGGTCGTTTTTTTTCTCTCGTGCAGAACAATGGGCGAGTCAGACATAACTCTGCTCTCAGCAATATCCCACGAAGAAAACCTGTTTTCCTGCACTTTCACTCCTCAGAATGGACCACACACTCACTCCGCACAGCCTCGATTGTGATCAGACACATCTAACCTTCGCAGCAGGGACTCGACTGCCTGCGCCGTTTCTCTCCTTTTTTAGCCGAGAAGCGCAGGAGCTATAAGGGTCACACTTGCACGGGCTAAAAGAGCGCCATCGCCGCTACGCGCAAGGCTCTGAACTGACGTGCAGTATTCTCGTAGTGCTGCCTCTATGGGACTTTCAACGGAGATCCTATCATTTTATTGACGAAAAGTAGTTAATGATAAAGTGAAAACTTTTGAAGTCAACCTTGGAAAAATAGTCACTGCCTCTACCTGCATATATTTTAACGGGCTCACTGAGTGGCATGCGCCCAGTAAAGTTGGTAACGATGGAAGAAAAGTAGTTCCATATCTTAACGACGAATAAAAAATGTTAGGTAACCATTTGTGATCAATTATATTATTTATTTCGCTTTAAGTTTCCTTTTAATGCATCGTAGTGTAAAAATGTGCAAATTTGAAAAATGTTTACTTTTCTGTTAATTTCGCAGTTTCACTTGGCTAGCGCATAAATAAAGTGATGAGGCCCATGGCAATGCTAATTTTACATCGGACGGAAGAACACACAACTTACATACAAGTAGATCTTAAGCAGGGCTTTCGAAAGTGCTCATTTGATCGTGACTAGCCTATAGCAAAGTTCAACGCAGGCTCCATGCCGTGGTTTGGCTCGTGTACGGCCGGTATGTTTCGAGATACGGCAGTCTGAAAAAGCAATCTTCAACGATATGCAAGGACTCCAAAATAATGTACACGACATGCGTGGTGTGTACTTTTAAAGCAGCATTCCGTCCTCGTATGGGACGTTGTGTCCTCGTATAGGACATTGTGTCCTCGTATGGGACATTGTGTCCTCGTATGGGACATTGTGCCCTCGTATGGGACATTATGTCTTATCGTAGGTAAATATACTGGGGACACGTTCAACATTTTCGTAGATAAAAAACACGATTTCAAGCGCTCTGCAACGCAGTTCATTCGCTACGCACACTGTCAAAATAATGGGAAATTTACCTGACAAGTGTAATGTGATATTCGCAAACTTGCGGAGGAAACATAGTTTTCCTCAGAGGTATGGTAAAATTACCGCACTCTGGAGTAAAATTCACGTACGTGGTAGTGGAGACTCCCATACGTGGATGGGAAAATTACCTTACGACGTGTGCATCTCTTCAGCATCGACAGCCAAGTGAGAGGAAGGGCGGAAGAAACTATAGTTTAAGACATATTCACTTACGCTGCCACGCTGTCGTCGTAGTGTAATGGATGGTGCGTGGTTAGCCTATCGTGATAGAGGACCGTGGTTTGTGCCCATCCACCACCAAGTGTCGAGGATTTTAGTGTTGAGGTTTCTGTTACTATTCGTCAGAGGATATAGGTAATTAAAAAATATTAACAATACTAATACTATGGGGTATTTTTGAATATGATTTTATTGTACAATATTGTTGATTTTCCCTTACTTGTATGGGATATTTCCCCCACATTTGTCAAGTACATTTCCCGTACGATTAGGGAATAGTACTCTACTCGTAATGTAAATTTACTCTACATTTAGGAGGTAATTTTACCTTACATGTACAGGTAATTAGCTTCCCTTGGCCGAAGGGAACTGAATTTTACCTCAATTTTTATTTTAACAGGGGAGGCGGAACCCTTAAGTACGATCCACTGGGGAGACACAGTTGTGTGAAGGTTAGCCCATCCAATTCGGGATCTAGCACTTACTGTAACATTTCAATCCGTACAGAATTTAGCGTTTCTTCTTAACGATACAATTTCAAAATCTGAAATGAAATGCAAACGAGCTCGAAAGGAGAGTGAACTTGGATATGGATGTTGTCGAGTCACAAAACAAACGTCCAACCAAATGCAAAGTTGCGGTTATATCTAGAAGTGTTGATATTCCTCATCCACTCCAGTTCTTCCCTGCTGCGAATCTTATTTAACGCTATTGTTTTACACACGTCGCTACTCTGTAAATTCATTAAAGATTCAACATAACCAAAATTTCAGCTCCTCGCAGCGACAGGATTGGATTATCTCACTTCAGCCCCGCTTAGTTCCGTGTTTAAGATTAACGTTCAATGATGATACTTTAGAATAATCCGAGTTGAATCTGGTTTGAAACGTTAGACCAAAATGGGATGCTTTTGCCATCTCTGTACCACCTCACCAATCCATCCCCAAAGATGGAACAGAAAAATCTCCGTAAAGATTCATTTGCGGGGAAAACCGGGCTCGGCGGTGTAATAAATAATAATTTCTTTCGTGTGCAGAGGGACAGCAGGATTCTAACACAAGTGTTGGAAAATTGGGAATGTTCGTACAAGTTATGCCGAACATTCCAGGTGGCGTTGCACGAGTTCCTTTACCTGCATTGCGAGATGGTTTATTTTTATAGCTTGAAAGTCCGGTTCATGCGATGTCTGCTACCAAACCGGTCCTTCGACCCGTGTTACACAAGTATTAAACAGCTCCGATAAGCTCAGGTCTTCCATTACAGTAAGTTGGTGGCCCGTACTCGCCGAAGTACAGGCTGCTCATGGTAAAGTGAGCGCTTTTTAAGGCCCTACTAAATTTTTTCCTATCATCCAATTTACATCTTCCTGCCGCTTTTTAATATAAACATTTCAATGTGACCAATAAACACAGTGTATACATTTCACCACCCTCAAAATTTAATGACCGAGGCTGCAATAAGTTATATTTATTAGTGGTTAATGCATGTTGGGAGGGCCTTAAAAAGCGATCACTTTTCCATTAACAGCCTATTCGTAGGATGCCTTTAAGCTCATTATGTTATACTTGTGTAAAACTCTTATGATTTTCTAACACTTACTGGCGGCTCATTTACCTTTCTTTTAGTTTTCAGGATCGACTAGGGATTTGGGGGCAAGAAGCCCAATAGTGCCAATTCCCTCACCACAGTGATGTGTAAGCATCACTGTGGTCAAGACAGCGCAAAATCAATAATCAAAATAATAAAATGTCCGCCCCCTTTTTACTAATCATTCTCCCCCACTAATAAAGAGCATGATTCCAAACACACTGTTTCCTGTCGCATTTTTTTTTTTATGCATGCAATAAATTGAATTATTTTTCTGTCGAAAAGGTTTTTACGGTGCCTCTGCCGGTTTTTCCCAGTCTATTCTTGGTGATAGTTTTAACTATAGGTGCACGTAGTGAGGTGGTCATGGCCCCAATCGCTGGCCACGGCTGCCCACTTCCTCTCTGCCGCGATGCATGTCTCCTTGCATGGATTACCTCCTTTGTAAGCGTATGGAGTTCTTCCTGAGACGCAATTACCTCCCGTCCCCTACCTCTCTTACACTTAACACTTAGATATGGGTTAGGTTAGGGGAAAAAAAAAACCTTTTAAGATATTTTTTTAAGTACTGAAAGTTACATTTTGTGTAGGAGGACTTAAATGCTGTCTTATTTTAACCTTTTTTGTTAAGTTATTAAGAAACGCTTTTACTAAACAAACGACGGCGGCAAGGAAGTTATTAGGTAGAATTGGCAAGTGTGTTGCAAAATAAACTACATGCAGTTTTTCACAAATTTCCACGCTTATACTCACCGGGGTCTTTATCTAGTGGAAGAGGGATTCCAAATGTTTATATTAAGGAGCTGGGCTGACATTTGCGTGTGGACATACACATGTGGGGGGGGGGGAGGAAACCCGACCACAATTTGCAGTCGGCTGAGAGACTCGACGATTGATGTCACAAATGTGTGTAACTCACGTTACCACTCGAAGAAACTCGTTTGGATTCTTAGGTCTGGTTCACTTGTATACATTCTAGATGGTGTATCATGTTTGCAAGGACCAAGGCATAACCTCAGTTTTTTAATCGATAGCTATTCTATTAATGAAATTTTCTCCAAACTAACAACTGATGGAAATACAAATTACATAACAAGCATAAAAACATTAATCCGGAGAACTTAAATATTTAAAATAGATTGATCTGTTATTTTACGCGTTGTGTGTATCTCTTAAGTCTTAATTATTTGAGTGATTAAAATAAACATTGTATAGGGTATCTCCCTTAGTACTTTGCTCTATAACTTCCATGGTGTTACAGTTTTTTGTTAATTTCTGGGCGCCCGTTCTCTTACATGCCAGCACTAATGTAATTGTTTTTTTTTATGGTGTCCCCTAATTTTGCTCGACACCCAATTATGCTGTTTATTCGGTACTCAATGGTTAAAATATTACTTTTTCTGTGCATAAAAGACTTCGTTCTTGGCTCACATTAAACCAAATCTATACTGCAGCTAAAATATTAACGTATTATTTTAATGGATTAATACACTCTTTCTGCCCGAGTCGCGATACGATGGTGAAAATTGAAAGACACTCGAATATTACCCGACTAATTGCTTCAGTAATTAATAAAAATACTAATAAGCAATTTTTACTGACTCGTAGGGAATTCCTCTTATTTTTCGCTGGTTTTGTAAGTGCGTCTCACTTATTTTCCCAGCGAGTACTACAGCATAAAAACAACTGGAATTCCGGCGACACTAAATTTAAATTATTAAAACCAAAAATTCCAACTTCCAGATGTCAAATTGTCCAGTGTCTGATACTATACACGATGTCTAATCAAATTTTTTTTTACGCATACAGTGAACGATTCTTTCTTTTATACAACAAATAATGCAACCGAAGTGGGAAAGCATGCAAGTAAATATCCCCTCTTTTCTCTACAGTAGCTACGCAATGATTGAACTACAGCCATCACGGTAGAACGTAACGATCATAAATAGAACAATAATGCTACAAACAGTGGCCATGCGTGTGTGTACGGAAGTAGAAGCTAAATTAATATATTCAACTGGTTTTGGCCAGTTATCGCCTCAAAGTCATGATTGGTGGCAGCATAATGCAAGACACGAGAGCAGTCTGCGATAAAAATAAAATTCCGTGTTCAGGAAGTCTGGAAATGTACCATCAAGGCACGGAATACAGAGTTAATATAGCAAAACATTTTCCCTTCAAGAGAAAGTAGCTACAGATGTTCGGGCCTACAGTTAATAAAAAAAAAAAAACAAATGCCGCAGTCTGAGGGTTCAGAAACATTGTTTACGCGAGCTACGATCCTACGAGTTAATTGGCGAGGAAGAAATAAAAACAGAACAAAAAGCGTGTGCGCCTAGACAGTAGGTGTTGTTCATGGTTAAGGGCTCGCCTCGTGTTCCGAAACGGGGTTCTTGCTCTCCTAATTAATTCGTGCGGTGATTAATTACATCCGACTTCATTCCTCGCTATCGCGCGAAAGTCAACTGGTATAAATGGGCCAGGAAAACGGGCCGCCTGCGTGCATTGAAGCACGCAGAGACAAGAAGAGATGGAGACAATTCGAGTACAAGGAGAAACGAGGCGAGGTTCCGCAATCAAACACGCCACGAAAGCGCGTGTGCCTTCTCCAGCGAGAGCAAAATTACATCTGAAGCATTCCTAAATGAGAATTCTCTCTTGTCGCTGTTAACACCGACTGCTATGCGCATCAATATGATGCGCGGCTGTATTTCTATTCCGGTCATTGCATCACATTTACTCACGTGACCCTGTAACATCTTCCAGAGACATAAAATATGCTGATTTTATTTAGATTGTTGAATTGAAAGCGATAAATTCAATAAAAAGACTTTGACAAAAAAAAAACACATTTTACGAAATGTATGGCGGCAGTCATAGTGAGTGAGTGAAGAGAATTGGGTGGCTCTTCACGTCGAGATCTCGAGAGCCGTAGAGGTTGAAGCGAAGAGAGTATGGAGTAGCGCCGGAATACAAGGGCGGGGTAAACGGGAGATACCCGAGAAGACCCGCCGATTCCCACATGCGAAAATCCGGGGTCGACCGCGCCGGGAATCGAACCCAGTTCGCCTTGGTAGGAGGCGAGTAGCCTAACCACTACACCACCGCGGCCCCGGCAGTCATAGTGTTAAGCGCGTATGCCTGCACGGCCGCTTGTTTGGATGGTTCTATGGAAGATTTGGTCGACGCTGGATGTTTTAATGGACGTTTTTGTAATTAATCATGTAAAATTTTCGATGGAAGGTTTCCTACTAGGCTAAAATTTTAGTCAATCGGAGAGAAAGTAGGAGTCATTTTTTTTGTAAAGAGCGTAAGACAATTAAACACTGATAAATAGTAAATAAAAATCACGAAAATGTTAACCGATTCTAAAACATTATTGTGTGAAAATTATTGTAAACATTCATGTACATATTTTTTTTTAAATTATGTGGATTGTGTCCTCTACACGGCCGTAGGTATTTTTACGTGACTTCTATGGGTGGTGAGAGGGGGGAAAAAGAAAATTAATTAATGTGTTTGCTGGAGACGTATCTACTGACTTCTTCCTTCGTTTTGCATTTAAATCTCCGAGTTGTTGCAATATACCTCGGTGCTTTTTGCGTTTACGCTGATTGTGTCGTCGCCGTTTAGTCTAAGTCTCGTCACGTGATGTGTCATGTGATGACGCAATCGCCACATCCGCATTTCGCTGCTGCGGAGAGTTGTCAACTTCTTCTTCATATAACTCCGAGGTAGCTGAGTCAAACTTTCAGTATTAGATGTTTCTTGTCTAGCACTATTCATGTTGTTAATGTCATTAGTGTCCTTTTTGGCCTAACGCATAATTTTTAACTTTTTTTTTTTGTTTGTCATCTGCGAAGAAAATGATTATTGGTTATAAAGTCACTATGTGTGTTTATTATTTATGATTCTTGGTTGTGTTTTTAGTTGCTCTTTTTTTTTTTTTACGCTCAAACTGACACCAGAATTTCTCCGATAGGACGAGCCTTTCGGTCGCTACAGCGGTCTCAAGCTTACAACACCGCTCCTGATGACGTCAGAGGTTCGCAGCGCGGCTCCCGCCACGGCCTGATGACGTCAGAACGATACGTTTAGGTGTGAAGCACGAAGCCAAGGGACCGACCTATACTAGCACACATTTACATTTAACGTACTGCTTATTCTCAACGAGTAATTGCCACGGACCAGAGATATATTATTATTTATATTATATTTTATATATGCATATTATAATTTAACGGGCGCACTGCGTGACATGCGACCAGTAAAGTTGAATGGGCATTAGACTGGTGAAGATAATAGAAGTGTAACAAGAGATTAATGATAATGTGTCTGTGGTTGGCATGAGACTGTATGGAGGAGGAGGAGGGGGGTGGCGTGTGTGTGTGCGTGCGTGCGTGTGCGAGCGCTCACAAACTGTCCAAGCAAAACCGACTTGAAAAGAAGAATACGGCGAGCTGGTAGTGCCTCTGTACGGAAGTTAGTGTTAACACTTAGGTGGGCATAGATTTTTCTCCAGCTGTCGAAAGCCATCCATTAGTCTGAATAACTGCCAACAGCATACAAGCTTCACTCGGGAGCCCTTCTAGCAGACACCTGCCTTTTTTTACTGAAATAGAGAGATCACATGAACATACGGAGGCGGCATGAAATAAAATACGCCAGAGTTCTGTGCAATTACACATTTTTATCTCAAAGGCTTATTTATAACTTAATTACTAATTGAGGACAGTCTTGACGGCAAAGGGGTAGGGCTACAATCAGTATATCCTGCCTTTCCTGGCCACCCACTTGCAGTCACTTGATCATTGTAAAGAGATCTTTGAACCGGAGTTTAGACATACGAAGATAAAACTTTAATATTATGATGAAGTTGATGGTCCTAGGGACCGATAACTTCGCAGTGATGGAAATCACGACACACTCAAGACGACTGTGCAGGAAGATGATGGAGTGGTTCCACATTGCCTTCAGCAGTATCGAGGCGAGCTTGCCAACAATCGGACTTGCGTATCTTAAATGAGAGGCAACGACACTCAACTCTATCCCTCCACGCCCCAGAGGAGTTGGACTTACACATGGGATGACGTTAATAGGTTTATGGAGCGCCGAGACGAACTTTCGGGGACTAAAAGTTGCTCGGCGCGATAAGAAGACTGTCTTGCAGCAAGTTCCTGACGACTCGAAACCAGAAGATGGGCATCATAGCGGTGATAAAGTCGATCAGGTCAAAGTGAGTGAAGATGAGAAGCGCATGCTCTTCAAGGTGAAGATTCAAATTTTCGCCATAGACGTTAGCAATTTCACCACGCCGCGCCTATATGAACAAAATACTTTGACGGACTCAATGTAGCGTAGTTGGGTTAAAACTATGCCAGATGAACTGCAAGAGCGTTTCAAAGCACATGTACAGGACGTTTCGGTAAAAGCGTGGAAAAATGAAACTGGGAATGGGGCCCACATCACTCAACGATTTGAGATTGGGAACATGTGTTCCAGGAGGCCAGCAAAAGGAGGTATGGGCGACCCACGTAGTATGTGAAATTCACCTAACGCCCGCAAGGCGGCTCTGTCGTGCCTACATCTACACAGTGCGTGTGTGTGTATCAACGACAAATGCAAAGCTCGCGAGATATTTGAATGGGTGCGACAGAATCTCGCACGCCGTTGTCATGCCCACGTTGAAGTCGGTGGTCGCAACTTCCAGCAACGCTTGTGAACCACGGATTGATATGTTAAGGCCTGTCCGTCAGTAGAGTGGTCCTGGACAGTACTACCTGTGATCGGTGTCCACATGCAGTGTTGATCATCCACGTGACCAATACTGTCAACCGTATTCGTGCTAGGTATGTTTTCGCTCATATCTCCTTTCGCTGGCTTTGCGGCCACGCTGTTATGAACTGGCTTTTAAGGGGCTATGGTTGTAGCTAAATAATGATTCATGGTTAGGTAGAGCACAATAGTATAAGATGGGGTTTATTGAACACTAGGATTATACAGTAACTACTTACGTGACTATTGACCGGGGGAACTTAAAATGGAATACCAAGATGCTAATTAATTATTATAAGTTTCATTGCCTCACGCCACTACTATTACAGTCTCATTCGCCTTGCTCATGTTGCCAGAGGCCGATTCAAGGAGGCGGTTAACGACGGCCGGACATACCCATCTCCATGTGTTCTTGTACCAATGGCTCAACGAGAAAAGCATCATTCCCAGTGTTATGCTGGCCTATATCAGGAGCGTTGTTTAATATTTTAGGCCTCGTTTACTGGTCGGGGGAGGGGGTTTCTGCAACTCTTTCGCAAGGTGTTATTGCACTCACGCTCGTGCCCTGGTTCAATGTTTGAAGGTGTGATCAGGCAGGCCGTCCAGCTAAGGCCTGATCACTTCATAACAACACGTTCCCAGTCTCAAAACACGTTCCATCGTGCTGCTCCTATTATCAGTTTCATTTTTGCACGCTTTTACTGAAACATCCTGAATAAACAGTGTTCTGATTTTGGCGGAGCGGAAGCAGTTCAATGTTGGGGCACGATGAGTGGTACTGCGCAGCTGGCACGCGCATTCTACCTCACATTTTATATTTGGTTTCGGTTCCGTTCGCCTTATACGGTATATTCGCCGTACCTTCGCACTTTTTTTGAATCAAACCTTCGAAAAATTACCTCACGTATGACGTGTGGTTGTTTCCTATGTATGTCGTGTATCACAAGCGTTTTATACTTCATCATAAAATGAAGGTATCTTTTTTGTCTATAAATTACAATATTTCATTAATTATTTATATGAATAGAGACATACAAAAACAGGCGTGTTGGTATTGCATAATACGTAATACCTAGTTCTTATGCAAAATATTATTAAACTGAGTGCGCAAAAATGCGACACATGGGACAATTTTCACTGCAATTCTTTGGAATTACTTCAGCTTTCTTTGCATGATGTGGAGGGACATCATGAAACAAGCACGGTTTCAGAACAGTGGGAAGTAACCATACACGAACTAGAACAGTGAATTGGCAAATATTAGCGGCCTCGTCCAAAAATCCATTACAGAGTGAAATATCCCCATTTCAAAAATCGCAGTGACTAAAGCCTGAATGCCACGATAAAATATTCCTCGCAAGCTCAGGCGAAATCTTCCACGAGGCCTGCTTCTCTAGCTTGCATGCAAACAGGTATGGAGGCTTCTTTAGAATAACCTATCCAACTATGTAAATACTGTTCACGGTAAACCGAGCACTTTTGAAAGCCCTGCTCAAGGTCTATAGCTATGCAGTTTACCATAGTGTATTTCCGTATCCCATTGCAATTGAAAACTTTCAGAGCAAAACATTTTATACAGGTCGTATCTAAATTAGACAGCTAACTTCGGTACATATCTTTTAAATTTAACCTGATGCACAAGTATATTACAAGTATCAAAGATAAAACACAGAGTGTCCTGATAATGTATAAAGTTAATTGTGACGTTAGCGTTAATAACCCATATTTAAATCCCAAGTATGCAACAGCTTCATGGAGATCAAGTCGAAATAAGAGTAATAACCATGGTGATTTTAATGGCATAATTTATTGACGGCGACAGACAAGACCTGGTGTTGTGGTATTTACAGATTTTTGTTTAGGTAAACATTATCCAGACACTCAATGTTCCATTTTTTTTTAATTTCTCCAATCAAATGGTGTTTCACGTCCAACTTCAAATATGCATACCACCCTTAGGATTCACTTCAGACCAAAAGTCGTATGCATGTTTCCACCTTTTTTTCGTGAATAACCAGCAGCCGAAATTCGTCAGTCGAATTTAGATACATCTTGTATTTATAGTGCACTTTTGATCACGTTAGTCGCAAGTAGGCCTGCTGGTAGGACAGGACAACAGGATATTTTTGCAATGCTAGTTACCGAAGAGAGAGCTAACTTTCTCCACCATATACGATTTTGGGCAACATTCATGAACATACCATCTCAGAACAGACACGTGATCTATAGTTAAAAGGAAACTAAAGTAGGCTTGAGACGATACTTTTTTTATATATAACTAATTATCTGGTGGAATATCACACATTTCAGTGAGAGGTATCCTGAGAAAATATTAACATTTAACTGACTCGACACTGTAGTACGTGTATTGTGGGGAAATCAATGAGCTTTGAAAGGATATCAATTTTCAGCAACTTATTTTTAATCTTGATGCATTTATTTTATTCCGTAACTTCTTTGTTTTATATATGTACACACATTTTCAGACAGATTGGTCTTACAAATTTGTTTTCTTTGCTGTAACCAAAGTTACAATACTTATTGCTGTGCACAAAGTTACAATATTTTTTTGCTGTATCCAAAGTAACTTTTTTAATACTTCTAACTAAAAATGTACAGTTTAATTGATTAGTGATCACAAAATAAATCTAAAAAATTTCTCTGTGTAGTAACTAATCTCGTATGGTAAATACATATGATTTAATGTGCTTTGTAGTGGAGATCAGCGTGAATTGTGGCGAGAGCAACAAGCATTGTGGCGAGAGCAACAAGTATTGTGGCGAGACCAACATGCATTGTGGCGAGACCAACATGCATTGTGGCGAGACCAACATGCATTTTGGCAAAAGCAACAAGCATTGTGGCAAGAGCAACAAGCATTGTGGCGAGACCAACATGCATTGTGGCGAGACCAACATGCATTTTGGCAAAAGCAAAAAGCATTGTGGCAAGAGCAACAAGCATTGTGGCGAGACCAACGTGCATTGTGGCGAGACCAACGTGCATTGTGGCGAGACCAACATGCATTTTGGCAAAAGCAACAAGCAATGTGGCGAGAGCTATCAGCATTGTGGCGAGACCAACAAGCATTGTGGCGAGACCAACAAGCATTGTGTCAAGAGCAACAAGCATTGTGGCAAGAGCAACAAGCAATGTGGCGAGATAAACAAGCATTGTGGCGAGACCAACAAGCATTGTGGCGAGACCAACAAGCATTGTGTCAAGAGCAACAAGCATTGTGGCGCGACCAACGTGCATTGTGGCGAGACCAACATTTTTTTGGCGAGACCAACATATTATGTGGCGAGACCAACATACATTATGGAAACCAATTCGTGGCTGGAGCTATTATATCATTAGGACTATAATTTTAGATAATATGATGGAGCTAATACAGTAAATGTTGGGTAGTTTCCTATACTGGCATCTTAATTATGTACAGTGAAGGCTAATACATTCTGTGGGCTGATACATGTTGGTGGCCGATATGTAATGGTGGCAATCTTATGTCAATGTTTATATTTTGCTCGTCGTTTGTCATCTTCAAAATTACTTTTCTTGGACTGCACGAACTAAGTGCCGACTCGTGATTTACTGGCTTTCCTACCCGATCAGCATGTATCCGGACCGACTGCAGGAATCTGTGGGAGACAGTTTGTGGGAGGTGCAGCAGGGGGGCAGGAACTCGTGGAAAGAAGAGCCGTGGTCGTTCCAGCAGAGCCAGACACAGATACAGCACATACCGGGGCGCAGCTATCGCCGGGAAAGCGCTCCCAGCCGGCAATTAGTAACGGATTCTTCCCAGTGAGCGAGCGAGCCTCCTGACACGGGCTCGAGCACAGCACGCTCTGGTTGGCGCGACCACGCGTTTCTGTGCGTGCCTGCGTGCGCGAGTGCAGTGGAGGCGCTACCAGGCGCCCTCCATACACTCCGGCGCCGACGCTAGCTCTCCACTTCCGATCCGATGCTTGTCGTGTGTCACAGGAAGCTTCCACCCCCATTTCTACTAGTCTTTCCAACTCTGTTAACTAAGAGCATGTTTTCCAAACACTATGTCTCCTGTAGCATTCTATTTCATTTAATTTAATGCATGCTATATTTTTTTTATTTTTTATTCTCTGTCGCAAGGGTTTTTGCGTCTCTCTTGACGGTTTTTCCCTTGCTCTTCATAGTTAAGACTAGCTCTAAGTAAACTTAGGGAGGTAGTCATGGCCCCAAAGTGCAGGCCATGGCTGCCCAATCCCTCTTTACTGCGACGCATGTCTCCTTGCATGATTTTCCTTCCTTGCCCTGAGACGCAATAAAATCCCGCCCCACATTCAGGCTTTAACTTCACATAACACTTAGAATAAGATAGTTTAGAAAAAAAAGTGAAGCTACGTTGTTTTCCAGCTGCTGCAGGATCACTGCTTTCCTCCGCGTTTGAGGCCTGGACGCACGGGAGCGATAAGGGCGACGCTGCCACGCGTGTCAAGTGCGCCATCGCCGCTAAGCTCAAGCTCCGACCTGTACCCTTAGCAACACTACGTGTACCTATGGGACTTTCAGCGGTGACCATAGTTGGCGACAATCCAGAAAATCTTACGTTAACAAAATCGGGGGACAGAATTTGGCATTGCAGCTCCGAATCTATCGTCTACATTCAAAATTCAATTACACCACTCGATTGTCAAAGGATCAAAGAATACGTTACGTTGAGTGAGGACTGCGAAGCATTGCGCTTTCCTGGGGGGGGGGAGGGGAAGAAACGCCGCAATTTTGAGTTCTTTCCGCCGCGTCTCATAACTTCCACGTAGTATAACTTTGGACTAAGAGAAGCTATGATGGTCGTTTTAATTATAATCGACAGCTCTCGTCGAGGTCAATCGATTGCGTGGTTATGGTGAAATTGTACGAGTTTCATAAATAAAAAAATTAAGAAAACTTAACAAAATGTCGGCCTATAGATACACGTCAAAAATCCATGTCGAAATACCGAATACGTATACGGTTGGAAAGAGCATCTCGAAAGCAATCCAGTGATACCCATTATCACCGCATATGATCGAGTGAAGCGGTGCCGGGAACGTATAATAAACATCAAGGCTCCCGAGCGCGTCAACGTAGACTTACTGGCGCCAAACAACGGCTGTCTCCTCCAACATCGCGCCACACCCCATTTTTTTCTGCGTGTAACAGGAGAATCCCGAGCTCCACGTGGAAACTGTGAGAGCATTCGTTTTGAAAATTGAGGTAGAAATAATACAATAACACCTAACATAATTATTGAGGGAGAAATAAAACCTTGAAAACATTTGGCGCTACCAGAGATATGCACATCTGAAAAAAAAAAAAAAAAAAAAAAAAAAAAGCACCTTTGCTATGTTAATTTTAAACGTTGCTCAGGTCTGTGACTGAAATATTCATGGTTCCTCCTCCCCCCCCCCCCCCCCCTTACCGACCAACTCCAGCGCTTTGTTAACTCGATAATATCTTAAAGATGTAATGCGAGTCTTTCGACACCAGCCTATACATATTTCATTTCTGAGCAAATAAAAAAAACACTCGTGGAAAAATTTGTTCTTCCCAAATAAAGCTGTGCAAGAGAAAATTGCGATATAATGGCGATCAAGAGTGGATCTATTTTCTAAAAATTTTGCGTTTCTCCTTTTCTTTTTTCGCTGTTCTATGGGAAAATATTCAAAGTACGCTTACGCCAGTGGTATAAAATTGCATTTTCCAAAACGAATGAAAGGAGCTACTTTTTTTTTTTTATTTATATATTTCTCGTACATATCTCGAAATTTACCAATTTAATATGTTATCTATGTCTCAAAATAACTGTCCGCGTTGTTAGAATGCCATGACTATTTTCTTGGAGGCTTGGCTTGTTACAGGATGCGCCCATATTCGAATTTTAAGTTTCCCAATAAACTTGAACGTCAAACTGACTAGAATTTCGTTGATCTTAATATACCGCTCCTGCGACTTCGAGCAACTCTTCAACTGAAACAAAAATTTGTGTTGAAATAACATTTTAAAATGTGTAATGTTCAAGATTTTAAGTTAACATTCTTGTGTTTATGGTAATTTTTTTTTTTTTTTTTTTTATGATTTTGTATTTTTATGATGTTAAACTGTTATCATCGATATATCATGAAACCATAAAATATACTATGTATACATTCTCCCCCCCCCTCCCCACGTTCGGAGCACAGTGATACGAGCGACAATAACACGTGAGCCCAGCGTCCCGCCGCCCCTACGCACAAGGCGCTGAACCGACGAGCAATGCCTCCGTAGCCACACTTTCCTCTGCTAATTGTATCTGCAACAGTGGAACTTCATAGCACGCGATGAAAGCCCACAAATGTAACCGTATAGGCTATTCGCTATAAAATGAGAACTTTTGAAAGCCCTGCTTAAGATCTAATCTTGTATGCGCGTTGTGTGTTCTTCCACCCTTATGTAACATTAACATTGTCATGGGCGTCGTCACTTTACTCGTGCGTCGGTCAAGTGAAACTATTAAATTTCCAGAAAAGTAAATATTTTACAAATCTGATTACTTTAACACTTCGATGCATTAAAAAAAAAAACAGAAAGCGAAAGAAATAATTAAGTTAGCAGAAATGGTTACCAGACACTTTTTATTCGACGATAAGATACCGAACTATTTTCCCATTTATCGTTACCAACTTAACTGGGAGCATGTCACTCATTGCGCCCGTTAAAATGTATGCAAGTAGGAGCAGTGACTATTGTCTAAGGTTGATTTCAAAAGTGCTCAATTTATTGTGAACAGCCTTTAACTGTGATGTCTTACTTTCCCCCCTACCTCTTAATGGAACTGTACAGGCAAGCTCTAAAAAATGCAATTTTTTTTTCTCAACCATTTTCACGATATTTTTTCTTGGAATACACTTACGGGGAATGGTGCTTGAAAGCAGTATGTATACCGGACTTTCGATATAAGTAGTTTTCCAAATGGTTTATCGAGATGTTTTGCTCGACAAGACGTAAATAATAAATTTCAACTCATTTTTACGTTACTATATATTCACCGCCTTCATTATCCTCGGAGCACTGACGGAAGAAAACAAAAAAAAAAAAAAAAATTTCTTACCTCCAAACAGTGCTCCGAGAATAATGAACGCAGTAAATTCGTAACAATCCAAGAAAGTGTTCAAAACTGTTATTTACGTCTTGTCGAGCAAAAAATTTCGAAAAATCATTTGTGTAACAATTTGTGACGAAAATTACGTAAATATATGGGTTTCGTGCGACATTCCCCTTAATATAATAAAACCAAAATTGT
This sequence comes from Dryococelus australis, assembly GCA_029891345.1. Classification (NCBI taxonomy): domain Eukaryota; kingdom Metazoa; phylum Arthropoda; class Insecta; order Phasmatodea; family Phasmatidae; genus Dryococelus; species Dryococelus australis. The sequence continues at coordinate 21,890,024 of CM057000.1, forward strand.
GGGGGCTTAAGAGTGGGATGTACACGCACTTTTTCTTTTTTTTTTTTTTTTGTGGAATAGTTCTTTGCGGCAATATGCGTATCTCGGCAAATAAATATTCTGCAAATACGACTTTTCGTCAGAAACGCAAAAAAAAAAAATATATATATATATACATCTCACTATGCACTCCCTCCCCCCATTTTTTTTAAATTTTATCATATTAAGTGTATTCTTGGAGAAAAAAAATTTATAAAACTTGTCAAATATCGTATTCTTAAAGCTTGCCTCTGCAGTTTCCTTAAGCGGAAAGAGAAAAGTACAAAGATACGGGCGTAGTTTTAATCTATGGGCTTTCATGGCGTGTAATAAAACCCATATGTTACAGATCTAGTTTACACGGTACAGCGTCACGACGGAAACACTGCACCGCCTTGCGCGTAGGAGCGACGAGGCACTAGAAGTGCGTGTTAGTGTCGCCCGTATCGCTCCCTCGCTTCTCGACCTTGGGCGCGCAGGGTACACCCCATCCATCATTTATAGCAATAATTCGTATTTCCGGGATATTTCTTGAGATGCGCGTAAACAGAATGTAATGCAAGGTTTTGTGCACTAATCTTTTCCTAAGTGTCAAAATACTTTTTTTTTTTTTTTTTTTTCTATAGTCCGTTTGGAATTGTTTTACTGGAGGGGTTTAGCGCTATAGACGCGTCGCCGAATACCAGAAAGTGGTACACGATTCCACTGCAGAAAAAAAAAAAAAAACACGTAATTTACTCCGGGTAAGATACCTGCAGGATGGTCTGCGGAAAAATTAAACGTGAAGCGTGGTTGAACGCAGTGCGAGCTACTGTATACGAAACTCACATCAGAGTTCATTTACGAAGATGTTTTACTTTCTCAGATCAAGATATTATGCTAGCAAAAAAAAAAATTTTTTATCACTCTTCATTTCCCAACATTTTTAAGGTACGTAAATGCTGTTGCTTAGGCCTATACATAGTCAGTATGCATGGTAAGTTTCCCGACTCTACAACGTACGACGAAAAAACAACAGTACACAAACTTACCCAAACATCACAGTGCTGACATTAGCGCAATATAGCAAATGTTCGTGGAACAATGGATTGTGATTTAGGCATCGATTGAGTCGGTATGACGTCGATTTGTTTCGTGGCACAGGATAACTGTACGCCATGTGCAATGCGCAAGCCGTGGCCTCAATCCGTAATGTCAGATCGCCGACAGCTTCCCGCAGTCCCGACCTGGCCACATGTGATAATGCTCCGCCGGGGGGGGGGGGGGGCGTCAGAGCCGAGGTTACAGAGGTACTTGTGAGCACTTAAGTTTAATCATATTTGGCATGATAAATATTTCGTAACGCAGTACCAAAACGCTTGTTTCCTCTCTGCTTTTATACGTTTGAACTGCAAACGAAATACAGTAGACCTATTATAATTTATAGATGAAAATATAAGTAAAGGTTCAATTTAACTAAAAATAAGACACTTTTATGTCAACAGAAGTATAAAACTCTTATGATACAAGACACATTTAGCAAACAACTGAACACGTACATGGGGTGATTTTTCGAAGTTTGACTAAAAAATTATTAAGATACTGTGAATAGATTATATGCTAGTGGTATTATTAAAGGGGATTTTTATATCCTAGTAAATTCAATTATAGTGGACGCTCTACAGTAATGTTGACGATTGTCTTGAAGGGATAGACCTACAACAGAACACAATAAGTTACTTACATTTTTTTTTTTTACGTTTTTAGTGTTTCGATCAAATGAGAAAGAGGTAATATTTGCATTTGAATTTTGTTTTTATACGGCGAGCATTCACCAACTGCAATAACTTTTTCCAGAACGTACACGAAACCCCAAATATGGGAAATCAAACGACAATTAAGTTCGATTCGCGAATAACCAGTCGGACATGTGCCGTGTTATCGCGTGATAACGTAGTAGCATGTTGCGTAAAAAGTTACGTGCAGCAACTTGTTTTTTATACGCGGAAGGCGCCAATTTTAACGCACGCTTATTTTTGGCGTGTTCTTCGCGTAGGGACTCGCTTTAGAAGGTCCCAGTTATAACCCATTATGGTCACTGTAAAGTCTCGCTCAATTCCAAACCAGTTCACCGCCTTTTAAAGAGTACACGGTACTAAAACGCATTTCTTGCTTCACAAGTGGAGTGAGTGAAGAGATTTGGATTTGGACGGCTCTTAAAAATCGAGGTCTTGAGAGCCGATGAGGGTGATCGATGTGGGTATGGATCAGAGCGGGAATTAAAATGCGGGGGAAACGGGAGATCCCCGAGAAAAACCCGCCGACCAATGGCATCGTCCGGCACCATCCCCACGTGCGATGGAGAACCAGAAATAAGTAGGGCCTAATAATTTTAACGCAACTTTTGAAAACCTTTCGCAATGACTTAATAAGTGCGGTAATTGCTAACCCCGTAAAATCTTGGTTTTTATTTCTGTGGAAGATGGATTAAAAAAAAAAAATATTCCAGCGAAAATGTATACAGCCGTGGACATAAATATTCACTCAATACTCCTCTCTAAATTGGAAAATGTCATATGCGAAAGTAAATTGCCGAATAGAGGTGTGGCTGGCTATTGCTTCATAACAATGTGAGGAACCATCACCTAAAACCGGTATTTTTTCATTCAAATAGCCTACTATAGGCTATTCACAATAAAGGAGTACAAATTTTTCTTCTAAGCAAGTTTTGTCTTTCCGACACTTTTTAATATCAGCGTTGTCATGGGACTAATAAATATGGCGTATACTTTCACCGCTATCAAAAGTTAATGTCTGATGCTGCAACAAAACATATTTATTAGTGGTTAACGCCTGTTGGGAGGGACTTAAAAAGTGCTAATTTTATCGCGAACACCTATACTTAAAGTTAAGGAATATCTTTAGTCAGCGTGGTATATTGCCAGCCATGAGTATTTATACACCAGTAAACCAAGAAGCGAATAGGACGTGAAACGACCTTGTACAGCGTATAGCCCGACAGTTTCATACTGCGCATGCTGCATTGTGTACGGGGTCCTCCGGCGAGTTATTTGTGCACTACAGACAGTCGTAACGGTCCTAAAGACCTGAAGAGACAACGACAGAAGAAATGTATATCATTATGCCTAAAATATTCGTATTCCCACATTGCAAACGCAAACAATTTCTCTCTCTAAAGTCGGGCTAAACCAAGTTCATTAATGGATGTAGGTCTTCATTAAATAAGAGAGTTCATTATAACTTCCTAGTTTTATTTACAACTGCAAACAAAATTATCTCGACTGAACATTTCACAATAAGCTGGTATGACTTACTGTTTACAATTAATGACGTCAATTCATACAATTTAAAATTTCCTCAAAGATATCAATGAATTTAAATAACTGAAAATCATTCCCAACAAACAGCGTATCAAAACCTATTCAATTATTTTATAAATAATGTGTCTATATTCTACAGTTTCGATATTAACAATAAAATCAGTAATACATATCCAGTCAGTCCGACCTCAGTTTCGTCCACGCCCCGCCAGTCCACAATGTTCTAGAGTTCTCCGAGCGCCCTCGCGCACAGATGAAAGACAGTTCAACTGTTTCCATAATTATGGACGAAAGTTAATGCGGAGAAGGCCTAAAATTTAGCTAGATCCTCAAAACTTTCAAGTTTCTGTGAACTATGGTAGCAGTGGAGAGAGAGAGGAGAGGCGAGATTTGGGCGACTCTCAAGCATCGAGGTCTTGAGAGCCGATGAAGGTGAAGTGATACGAATACGGAGCGGCACCGGAATGCAAGGGGGGGCGGGAGATCCCCGAGAAAACCCGCCGACCAGCGGCATCGCCCGGCACGATCGCCCCGTGCGAAAATCCGGGAGCGAACCCGCCGGGAATTGAACCCGGTTCGCGTATGTGAGTGGGGGGGGGGGTGATCAGTCTAACCGCTCATCCACCACGGACCCTACGGTGGTGGTGCATGCACGAGTACGGGAACTAGAATTTATTGAGGAAATCACGGAAATATTTATATATTTGTATATGCTGAAGAGAAATTGGCAAAAAAAAGAAAGCTTTGGTTTGTTGGGTGTAAGAAATTATTATTATTACTTTCAGTGGGATGAATCCTAGACACAGCCGATAGAGGTCCGTCTTTTGTTACTGTGTCACACCTCCACACGCTCAATACCCCACTCCTGTTCCCCGACCTTGATAACCCAATAAAGCATCTCCGGAGTGAACTTTAAACAATATAGTCTATTTGCGGTTCCTTCGCACTTTTTGGATTAAACATTTTTTAAAAAATCACCCTATGTATGACGTGTCTCGTTATGTCCTACATGTGTCGCGTATTAAAAATTATTTTATACTTGCGTTAACATAAAAGTACCTTACAATGTGTTAATAAATGAACTTTTATTTGTATTATATCTGTAAGTAATTTTATTTATATTCAATATGAATCAATCAGGTAGAGAATTGGTGTGTTGTTAACGCCTGGTGAGAAATAGCTCATATGCAAGATAATATGCAGGATTCGGTACGCTGTCCTTTTGGTGAGATTTTCTATACTCGGTTAAGCTTTGTTTGCACGAGGCGGAGGAACACCCTGGAAGTAGAACTTTAGCAGGGCTTCAGAAAAGTTGGAAGCGACAGTGGGCATCGTATAACATGAGAATGTGAAATAATAAACAATTCTCTACTAACAGAGGTAGGTACTTTTGGAAGAATGGCTGAAAAATTCAGGCTTTAAGACCCAAGTCTCTTGCTAATTCAAAGCGAACTAGATTTCGTTGTTAGTGTTTAGAACGCAGTACTGTCATATGTTCTAAACACTAACAACGAAAATGTATATTGTTTTGTTGCAGAACAATCACTTTCGTCCAGCCTCAAATATGCACGTTGAGTCTATATAATTATTTATATTCCTTCATTCGGCGTTTACTCTTATCAGTCAACATGTATTTGAAAATTTAATTAATAAATTGTTATAGGGCACAAATGTTTTACAGTTTTCCCAACAGCAAAAATTTGTAATCCTATCCTCCCAGCTAAAATGTACGAATATTTATGCCCATGGATATTTAAGACATTTCGGGACTACCTGTTGCTAGAATCCACGAAACTTCTTTCGATAGGCAACAACCTAAACGAACAAGCGGTTGTGTCTAAAATTATGTATCATTGTCTTCTAAACTTGAATAATTAGTATCCAAAAAAAAAAATCTGTATAACTGATACTGTTTGGAACGAAAATCATTTCCTCTAGCATCTCCCTACCGATTCCATGTTAAGGACAACTTTGGAGCATTAGATAACCTGCAACTATGGATAAGTTTTGTCTCACGAATACGTAAGAAACATTTCTAAGACATTGCAATTAGTAACACAATACTATGAGCACGGTGCAGCAAGAAATGTACCGTAAATGCGTACATGGTCGCGACAGTGTAAGTAAATAGTTTTTCAAGTACAGAATGACTCGTCACCTCCTAAAAATATCTTGTGAAAGGCTGTTCACGATAAAGTGAGTACTTTCGAAATAAACCATAGAAAAAAGTCACTGTCTCTACCCGCATATATTTTAACGGGCGCCGCGAGTGACACGCGCCCAGTTGAGTTGATAACGATGGAGACGGGAAAGTAGTTCTGTATCTTTACGTCGAATAGAAAGTGTTAGGTGATTATTTCTGTTAACTTAAATTATTCCTTTCGTTTTCTGTCTTTTTTTTTTTTTAATGTATCGGAGTGTAAAAATGGTTAGACTTGTTTAATATATGCTTTCATAATTATTTCACAGTTTCACTTGACCGACGCACGAGTAAAGTTATGAGGCCAATGACAATGTTAATCTAACATAAGGAGGAATAATACAAAACGTACATACAAGTAGATCTTCAGCAGGGCTTTCAAAAGTGCTCGTTCTATCGTGAACAGCCCATACGCATACATGACAAGTAAAAAATTCAATATGATCCAATACATCATAAGGTATTTCAGTAATCAGATGCTGTTGGAGTGTCAAAAACACCTCGAGCAATCTTTGCGCATGCTAAATGTCATGTGTCCATGTCAGTAGCTCATTGACAGCTGTTTGTCTAAAGGATTTCAGTCCAAAATCCTTTTTAACGTGTCTTAACATTGTGGATTTTGGGATTGCAAGCTCGGATGCTCGGTTCCGCAGTGACTTCTTGGGTGATCGGAGCACAGATGTCTCCACAGCCACACGCGTGTCCTGTGTTGGTCGTCCTGTCGCATAATTGTCCTTTTAGCAGGGTCTTCTTTGTGTAACAGTCTCGTGAAGACTCGTCTTATATCCACTATGCTCTTTCCCGTATGTGAACGTCCATACGCCCAAACACTACCAACTAGCCGCTCTTCAACACTGCAGGAGCTCGTGTCGGCCATCTGACATACATAATGAAATGTCGTACACAACCTCAAGGGAAATAAAGGGGGTGACAAGACATTTGGACCAACCCGTGCAATATCTTACAAAACTCTTTTCTAGATGTTGTCCTAAATATTTCGTCGCTGAAATAAAACTCTAGAAAACAAAGCAGAAATCTTATCTACGGGGTGTACAGCAGAAGTGGTGTTTGTGGCAGCCGCGCGGCGAGGGGTATGCTTGTGCGAGTGAAGCGCTACGGGTGACGTCAGCTGGTGCATGTGAAGCAATATCGTCTCTACGGGCGAAGTCGTGAGCTCGAGTGCAGTGGGTCACGTCGTGCCGCTGGAAGGCCTGAAACCACGCGGCTTAATGCGGCGACCCTGTCGTTCCATTGGACGCGACATTGTAGCGAAGTTCAATGCGTTCCGCTGTCGTCGTTCTTCATGACTCCGGTTCTTTTGGCGGCCGCTGAATTACTTTGTTGGTATTCACCCTGCCGAAATTTAAAAAATTTTGTAGCTGCCACAAAATAAGTTTTTAGTGGCCACTAAACGTTTGTGTACACCACAAAAAAATTAGGCAGGGTGAATACCAACAAAATAATTATGTGGCCGCCACAAAATTTTTGAAAAAACTGTTTCCAGCAACGATTGTGTGCATCAGAATGTTTCCAACGTTAAGTGCCATACATGAATATTTCGAAGTGTGTTTTCGTAGTTAAGTATTTTCGATGTACTTCCACTGGTTTCCTTAAAAATAATCAATATGGCAGCAGCCTTATTTATGCGAAACTAGCGACCCGACCCGGCATCGCTCGAGTGTGATTTACATATATAGAACCGGCCGCTGTGAGCAAAGTGACTACATAGTTTTTTTTTTTTGCTCAGCTCGCTTGACCGCTGTTATTATTCTGTTGCGCGTAATTAATAAATCTGCGCTAGCTCCAAAAAAGACATGGTGTAATTAAGATATTTAATTTGATAAGGATTGATATTGTGTTGTTAAAAAATGTCTATTTTTAAAAGACAAAAATGGTTAATGTGGGTCATCCTGAAAAGATAAACGTGTGCTGTCGCGGACTTTTTGTAGACGTTGAGATCTACAATTCTGTAGCACATTAATTTGGTATATCTCTTGGGGTTTGGCCAGTGTAAGCCATGTAATTGCCCGAAAAACTGCTGTTTCCGACTTGATTAAAAAACGTCGAAATTTCTTTACTGCCCTTACATTAAATAATAATGCATTGTACACCTAAACCTTCCTCAAGAAATTCTCTAAATGATGTTGGAAACAGGATCACAGTCCATCGAGTAGTTTAGAAGCCTTAGCCGAATACACACACGCGGCCGGGTAACTTTGTTTTATACTATGTATAGATATAGAAGATTTCTATATCTTTTCACTTTTAACCAATGTGTCGTCAGTGCAATATTACAATACGAATAGACGAGCACGATAATATTTCAATAACAAGAAGTGTGGAACAGTTGTCCGAGTATTATTTTCTAATCATTTGAGATATTTCATCATGAAATGAAGGACTGCAAATATACATATAATTATACGTGTTATTACGACTTTTTATATGGCTGCTAGGGCTTCATAAACATACGTTACAAAATACTATTCAGAACCATTAGTTTGCAAAAAAAAAAAACAATCTTCATAATTTAAGTTATTCGTGACCAAACAAAGAACTGTCATCCCCCGAAAGATGGACAAGTAAAAAAAAAAGATCCACAACACTAATTACACGTTCCTCGAGAGTTTTATTGGTCATGAAGTGCACGAGCCATTCCCACTGCCACCTACAAACGTCACACGACCAGGCATTTAGGGGAAAATGTACCATTAAATGATTCTTGAAGGATATATGTTGCTGAAGAACCACTCCGTCAATGTTGACAAATACTTACTAATTCCATTATGCAGACTGAAAAATCTTCGTTTGCGACTTTTCGAAAAGTTTTTGTTCTAATTTTAGCTCGGAAACTGTTATTGCACGATCTCAAGGCGTTAGTATCCATTCCATTTCTGATTTTTCTTGCAAATTTTCCTAACGAAAACTTATGATTACAGACGAAAAATCAAAAGCTAGACATGGCATAGAGAACTAATTTGCGAAAATTTTAATTTGTACGGTTTCAATTATACCTGTATTTTCCCACCTGGGATTGGCATTGACCAATTAGGTGATATTTGATTACGGTTGCACATATCGAACTAATCATGCAAGAAAAATAAGTGTTAAAGTGTTCCTTATACCTTGACTAGCTTGGTTTTTAAATACTGGCTCCGAAAATTAAATTATGGTGGAAGATACGCAAAACCAAACAGGCAATGATACTCCCCCTTAAGTGTTTCGCACTTTTGAAATCAACCTCAGAAAAAAAAAGTCACTGCTACTGCCTGCATATATTGTAACGGGCGCACCGAGTGACATGCACCCGGTAAAGTTGGTAACGATGGATGGAAAGTAGTTCCACCTCATAACGTCGAGAAAAGATTGTCAGGTAACCGTCAGTGATAAATAAAAATTATTTTTCTCGCCTTCTGTTTTTTAATGCATCGAAAAGTAAAAATGAGCAGAATTGTGAATTTTTTCTTTTATAATAATTTCACAATTTCACTTCACCAACGCATGCTTAAAGTGATTCGGCCCATGGCAACGTCAAAAATAATTTGGGCGGAAGAATTCACAACGTGCATGTAAGTAGATCTTAAGCAGGGCTTTCAAAAGTGCTCGTTTTACCGTGTACAGCCTATAGTAATAAATGGTTATCATGCTAAAATATGATTACGCTGAGTGCGCACGAATGCGGTGCGTTGCGCCTTTGGTGCAAGTTTCTATGCTCGGTTAAGCTTTGTTAGCACGAGGCGGAGGAATACCCTGGAAGTAGAACTTTGGCAGGGCTTCAGAAAAGTTGCAAGTGGCCGTGAAGGGAGTACACACGTTGCATATGGCCTGCGCTCAGGACAGATACAACAGCTGTAAAGTGACCTTGCGTGCAGGGCGGAGGTCGTTCCTGATCCGACCGTGCTTACGACCTCTGTAGGCTAGTCGTGGCACGGCCTTATATGGACTCCCGAGACCGTAGTTCTCCAGCGCCTACCTCAAGAACATCTCGTTACCAGATAGCGCAGCCGAATAAATATTGCCGCTTACAGCTCGGTTCTGTCTGAAGGTTCACTGCCATGTACAGCTCGGCCCTGAGTGAGCAAGGCAAGGCGAGGCGAGTGCTATGAGTAATGTGGAGCGCGCGCGCGCGCGCGGCACCCACCCGTGTGAAAAATAACACTGCACTACAATCTGACTGCGCATTTTTAATTTGCAAACCATAGCGGGAGGCAATCCAGAAAATCCGATGATAACAAAATAGGGGTATACAGTTTGGCATTGCAGCTCAGAATCTACCGTCTACTTTCAAAAATGCATTTAACAACTCGATTTCCAAAGGATCACAGAATATGTTGCGTTGAGTGAAAACTTCTAAGCATCACGCGTTGGGGGGGGGGGGGGAGGGTGCAATTTTGAGTTCGTTTCGCCGCGTCTTATAACTTTTGACTCGGAGAAGCCCCGACGCTCGTTTGGATTTCAATCGACAGCTCTCGTCAAGATCAATCGATTGCGTGTATTAAAAACATTTGAATTGTATGGCGTGGTTATGGTATTTCGGCCTATAGGCTACTCGTCAAAAAGCCAAGTTGAAACACAGAAATCGCATACGGTTGGAAAGAGAATCTCAAAAGCAATCCAGTGATACCCATTAAACCCCCATATGATCGAGTGAAGCGATGCCGGGAACGTAAAATAAACATCAAGGCGTCCGCGCACGTCGATCTAGACGTGTTCACGCAAAACAAACGACCGTGTCCCCAACACAGCCAAACCCAATTTTTCTAGCACATTTTATAGCACTGACATAATGGGGAAAAATATATGTTGCACAATTTGCTCCAACAGGCCCAAGCTTATATGCTGTTCACGGTAAACTGAGAACGTTTGAGCGAGTTAAGAGATTTGAGCGGTTCTTAACAGCGAGGTCTTGAGAGCCGACGGGGGTGATTAAGACGAGTGTGAAGCAGCGCCGAACTTAAGGGGCGGGGGGGGGGGGGGAAGCGGGAGATCTCCGAGATGGACCGCCGACCAGCTGCATCGTCCGGCACGATTCCCACTTGCGAAAAAAATTCGGGGATTGAACCCGGTTCGCATTGGTGGAAGGCGAGCAGGCTAACCGCTCAGCCACAACGACCCCTGAGTACTTTTCATAGCACTGCTTAAGATATATGTACTTGTAAGCAGATTGTGTAATCTTCCATCTTATGTAAAATTAACATTACCATGGACCTCATTACTTTAATTAAAGTGTATCTAGTGAAACTATGAAATTATTATTTTTATTGTTATTATTACTGTTTATAAATTTGCTCATTCTTACAGTTAATACATCAAAAACAGGAAGCAAAAGAAAATTAATTTCATTAATCACAAATGAAGAGTACAGGAGGGAAATAATGACTGTCCATTTTTTTTCTTCAGAAAATGAGTTCATGGTGTCATCTGACAGGACTGTTAGTACTGTTGGAATGTCAGAGATGAGAGTCCGAAATAAAAGGCCTCGGAAGTAATATTTCCAAGGGAGGAGTCTATAGTTTCGATTGTGTTTTATTTAAAAAATAGCAAAGATGGACATTTATCACTTTGCTCCTGTACCCTTCAGATGTTTACCTCACACTTTTGACTCAACGTTAGGACATACTACTTTCACTCCATCGTTACCAACTTTATTAGGCTCTTGACACTAGGTGAGCCTGTAAAAGTAAGTATGTAAGGACTGGGAAATCTTACAAACCATACCAGAAGTGCTCATTTAACTGAACAGCGTACAGATGCATCGCACAGATTGCTTTTTTTTTTTTTTTTTTTTTTTTTTTTTTTTTTTTTTTTTTTTTTTTTTTCCTCGTACTTGCTGTCTCATTTAAACCTTTATACGTGTCTAGGCGAGATCACAGCTACAATGCATGTTAGTGCGTATGCACAACAACATACGATTGTGATACTTGAGTAAATTTCCCACGTCCACATATAATAGTTTGCCTAAAATCAGGTGCAATTGGTTTGTTTATCTCCGCGTGTGTGAAGTACTGCCAATGTGTAAGGCATTGCATCGTCAACACTGAAAACTTTTGTGTGCAATTTATGACGAAATTTTGTGTTATAAGCAATTACAACGAGAGGACGTGTAAATCGGACGTGCTGCTCAATATGATGGTATGAAAATTCCACAAAACGTGAAAGAAAAACAAGTGTATGCAATTAGATGGCGGCCACCCTTATTATTTTTTATGGAGGCGGAAGGTCTTAACTATTTTTTCCATGGGTTTAACACCGCGACACTGTACATTATCGAGAGTATCTTAGTTAATTTCTACAGCGTTCTCGATATTTTGGGAAAATGCTATTTATACATTTTCTACAAGGTAACGCCCTTTCGAAATATTTCTGAGAAGTTTCCGTACAGTCTACATATGCACTTTCAGGCAAGAACCATTATTCAAATTAATTCCAAAAAATACTCAATCAACTGCGAATAAGCATTAATGTACAGGATGGTCCGCCTAGTGTGGACACCCCCAAAACTTCCGGAATGGTCGCAGATCATGAAATGCGGGTTTCGCTAAGTGATATTACGTACGAGGGCAGCTAATTTGCCGCAAAGTAACTATTCGTAACACGTGTATGGAGAGGAATAATTAAACCATATATGATTTTTCCCCTGGAAATATACATTTATTTCAATGACATCTGAAAGTGCGTGCAAAGGGGAATTCAGTGATGTAGCATATGCAATGAAAAGTAACACAGGAACAGCAAGAAATATCGTGCAAATATTATTAAGTTAGGTTGGCCGGTAGCATGGGACAAGGGGACCTGTACTCACAGCTGTAAGCAAGCAACACGACCCGTGACTCATCCTGGCGGGACCGCTTCCTAATAGCAGCGCAGCACCAGTGCCCTTATTCTGTTATGGTTTGTGGTGTTTCAGTGTGTGGCTGTACGTACGCAATGAAGTTAACGAATGGGGGGAAAACTGGATGCTGTACCGGTGAGAGTGACAGAAATGCCAAGTAAGCTGTCCAAATGTGCGGTGAAATGTATCCCAATCGGACACACATCTCAGGGCAAACTATACGAAGAATTTGCGCACGTCTCTTGTCCCAAGGTGACTGGAATCCCACAACACGAGTGCGACGAAAGACTGCTACGGGAGAGACGCGTCAACACGATGTGTTGGCATGTGTCGATACAAACCCGCCATATGGGTGCGCGAGAACCTTCCAGGTTCGTAGAAGCAAGTGAAACAAGTGTGTTACGGATACTGCGCCTACAGAAATTCCATCCATGTCACATGAAGGTGATTTCCAGCAGCGTGTTCTCTTGCGAAGGTTTTGATCTCTGATGCCTGTAAGGGATGACAGCAATTTTCTCAAGAACATACTATTCAACGATGAAGCAATATTCACAAACCATGAGCGCGTAAATTTACGAAATATGCACAACTTGGTGACAGAGAATCCGCTTTGGGTCCAGTACACGGAGCACCAGCGACAGTGTAAAGTGAACGTGTGGTGTGGAATCGTTGGATACGTCACAGGGCTGCACGTCATTCAAGGGACAAAGACCGGCTGTACATATGCCCATTTCCTCGGAGATACCTCACCGACAATTCTGGAAGACATATCGCTCGACACATACGTCGTGATATGTGATTTCGCCATGATGGTTATCCTGTGCATTTTGCTTTGTTGGCGAGGCAAGTGTTAAATGAAACTTTCCGCAACCGGTGGTTAGGACGTGGTGGTGTTGTAAGATGGCCAGCTCGCTCCCCTGACCTCACACTACTCGATTTTTTTTCCTGTGGGAAACACTGAAAGACATGCAGGAACGCATTGTGGCAGCTTGTAGAGGCATTGCACCAGAAACACTTCAGGCCGCTCGTCTCTCGCTACATGTGCGTTTACACGTGTATTGCTATCGATGGTAAACACATCAAGCACATGCTGTGAAAAGACCTCATGTAAAGCATTTCAACCATAACTGTGCTCTTTTGTACTATGCACGCGGGTGCGATTGCATTTCTCCTTAGGTTGGGTTGTTCTATTTTCGTTGTGCATCTGTACGCACTTGTTACTCAGCACAGTTAATGACTAGGAAACAAATCTCTTGAATTACGTTGGGTATCTGCATAAAATGTAATGCATTGATATCATACTTGCATTCACATTGCCTGCCTTCCTTCTGCTGCGGTGTTCTCCTGTGTTCAATATCGTATTCCGTGTTCGTTGCCACATTAAGGCAAGCGCTACGCTGCTATTAGGAAGCGGTCCCGCCAGGATGAGTCACGGCTCGTGTTGCTTGCTTACAGCTGTGAGTACAGGTCCCCTGTCCCATGATACCGGCCAACCTAACTTAATAATATTTGCACAATAGCTCTTGGCGTTTTTGTGTTACTTCCCATTGCATATTCTACATCACTGAATTCTTCTTTGGACATACGCTCAGATGCCATTAAAATTAATGTATGTTTCCAGGGGGAAAAAATCATATGTGGTTTAATTATTTCTCTCCATACACGTGTTACGAATAGTCACCTCGCGGCAAATTACTTGCCACTGTACGTAACTTCATTTATAGAAAACCGCATTTCGTGATCTGCGACCATTCCGGAAGTTTTGGGGGTGTCCACGTTAGGCGGACTATCCTGTATAAAATTTTTACCAAAAGCCGATAGTAAATATAGGGCAAAAATTGAGTTTCTAGAAGTGGTTTGGAATTAATTATCCGTATTTTCCTCTTGTGAAATTAAAGCACAATAACAGTTTACATACAGTATATAACAGTTTACATACAGTATATAACAGTTGCACCTAAAGCGTAACGCGTTTCAAAGTAATTGTTTAATTATAGTCTTTGGTACAAAAAGGTCTGAATTTGAACCATAAACGCAAGGAGATACAAATAAATTGAAAATGGAGGGACATTCCACTCTGAGAGCATTGCATGAAATTTTTTTTACCAAACCTTCAAATTTGAAAAAAAAAAAATCTGGTGAATATTTTCTGCACAATTACTATTTAGCTATTTTAAATACTCAAGAAATCAAAACTAACACACCTACAAAAATGTTATTATTATTTTTTTTACATAAATGCTTCTATGAACTATTTCAATAGGCTTATATCTATGTAATCATACAGATAACAGATTTTGCGTAGAATTTCTTATTTTCGTTCGATATAGACATTTTTGGCATGAATAAGTCTTTAAATTTGCGACCATAGTTGGAGGCGATCCAGAAAATCCGATGATAACGAAATCTGGGGATACAGTTTGGCATTGCAGCTCCGAATCTATCGTCTACATTCGAAATTCAATTCAACCACTCGATTGCCATAGGATAGATGAATATGTTACGTTGAGTGAGGACTGTTGAAGCATCCGGGGGGGGGGGCAACGTAATTTTGAGTTCGTTTCGCCGCGTCTCATAACTTCCGCGTAGTATAGCTTTTGACTAGGAGAAGCCACGACGCTCGTTTAAGTTTCAATCGACAGCTCTCGTCAAGATCAATCGATCGCGTGTATAAAAACATTTGTGTGGCGTGGTTATGGTGAAATTGTATGAGTTTACTGTAAAAAAATTAAGAAAACTTAACACAATGTCGGCCTATACTCGTCAAAAAGCCAAGTCGAAATACATCAATCGTATAAGGTTGGAAAGGGCATTTCAAAAGCAATACAGTGATATATGCTATTCACGGTAAAGTGAGCACTTTTGAACGCCCTCTCATTTGGAATAATGGTCAGTAAATATGTTTTATATTATCCTCAGACGTTAACTTCCGAGTGCGGTGGAATCTACACACAGTGTATATTACTTCCATGGCAATATTTATTTAAATGGTGGTTTAATGATAAAAAATGGCCGAAATATAAAACTAACGAAGGCCTCAAAAGTGCTAATTTCGCCGTGAATAGCCTATGCCCATATGATCGAGTGAAGCGGTGTCGGGAACGTAAAATAAACAAGGCGTCCGAGCGCGTCAACGTAGACGTATTAACGCAAAACAAACGGCCGTGTCCCCAACACAGACACACACATTCCCCCCCCCCCCCTTTTCCTGTCTTACTCTGTCAGTTCCTGAGGTTTAGTAGATTAACTTTTTCTAAGCAGCACATTAAGACAATACTTTCCAGCTTCGGTTGAGCATTTGTATAGCGGTCCTTGTGTGTGTCAGAAAAACAGTGGAGCTATGATGCAGGCATGTGATTATTACATACAGAATACGAAGCCTAATTATCTTAATAATGTCTACAAACTTAACAAGTATGTAATATGGTGAATACTGATTTTTTTTTTTTTTTTTTTAAGTATCCGAAGCCCCTAACGATCTCGTAGCAGATAAATGCGGCAAATGATGCCGGTATCGCCTAGTGTTATCGCCGCCACGTGGCGATATCCCTTTCCCTTAATTGGGCGGTTTTAATTGGCGTTAATTGGGGCTGGCGTCCCATGGGAGCCGGCGGTAACAGACAGGCCGGCGCTAATTGGCCGAGCTGAGAAGGGGAGATGCCTTCATCTGCTCCTCTTTCCATTCGCCTCCCGAGCTTGTGGGTTGTACGTCACGCCAGCCTGGACACAGCTCCTGTCTGCCAGCTGTCTTGTCGGCTTCCAGCGTTCGTACGACGGTCCTCGTGAGCATACGTACACTGAGAACATGAGGTAGATAGATCTTCATCTCGCATGTCCCAACACTGACTCGCTCGTCCCAGTGGAGCTGCCAAAGTCCAACACAGGCGCCATTTTATGTGAATAATACTCTGAATGCCGGAATCACATAGCCCAGACACGTCACTTAAAAACTAAGCCGCCAATCCGAGAATTCTGTCGTCCGACCAGTAATTTTGGATTAGAAAATATTTCTATTTTCGTCATGTCGCGTGGCACGAGACACAGAGAGTACAACCTTGCAAAATGAAATTGTACGGCAAACTTTCCCTACAATGGTCGGTACGCAGCCTTTAAAAAAAAAAAAAAAAAAACCGATGTTACACTCTCTGAAATATTGTTTACGTTTCAAATCTCAGAATTTACCATCAAGGTAATAAAACACATGTCCACCGCCTTGCATTTTATTTCAAAGTGCGTATACGCGTCTACGCAATGTAGTCGTGAAACGGTGGCCCATCCGTCCGTCTGTCGAAAGTTAAAGTTTCAGATATATTTGACGGATTGACGGATAAAAAAAACTGTTGCCCTGCGATTGGTTTAAGATCACGTGACCGCCTGATGGACAGGCGACTGACGAAAGCGACGGATGGTTGTGAGACCACCTTTAGAAGAAACAGCTAGACGTACGAACTTAAGAATTTGTGCAGAAAAAAAAACGGAATTTATTACAAACCTTGAAAATACACAAAATTCCTTAATTTCAAATATTGGTGGTCTGATATGTTGAAGGTTAAAAAAATTGAAGTACCTAGGGGTAACAAAATCAAGAAAATGGGTTAGAAAAATCAGCCATGCAAGAAAGGATACATGAAATGGAAAGAGCATATGCTATAACTAAAGATATTTACAATAAAAAATGTGTATCCAAGAATGCGAAAATAAGGCATTACAGTACAGTAATAAAGCCGGAATGCCTGTATGGAAGTGAATGTCTAACATTGAATTATGATTTGGAGAAACCAGAAATATTAGGAGGAGGCATCATTAGAAAATACTAGGTCCACGAAAAAATACAGACGGCTGGAAATTGAGTAGTAATGGGGAAATATATCAAAATATAGAAAATATGACAGAAACAGTGAGAAAAGGAAGACAGATATTTTTTGGACATTTTTACACAAAATGGATTAAAATATGTCAACAAAACAGATATATATATATATATATATATATATATATATATATATATATATATATATATATATATATATATATATATATTCTTCGGGAAAAAAAGTCTACAACTTGAAGTCAAGAGGGATTTAGAAAGAAACAAAATAAAAGCAGAAGCTACAAAAAGAAATGTTTTTTAAAAAAGCGTTCAAAATGGAAGGGTTCCAATGTCGGAGAAAAAAACAGGCTCGATATAGTCCAGAGAAACAAAAAAACTGTGAAGAGATAGAAGAATATTGGCAAAAAAGAACAAATGATATGGAATTGAAATTGACATGTTTCCCCAAATAGCCTAACGGAAACTAAAAAAAAATCTAACTTAATTACATTATATTTGCATCGCATTTAAGTTCGAGGAAGTGTTCAAACAACTCGAGGCAACGAGGGTGATTGAGGTGAATATGGAGCAGCGCCGGAATGGAAGGCCGGGAACCCGCCGACAATCGGCATCGTCCGGCGCGATTCTCACGTGCGAAAATCCGGAAGTGACCCGGCCGGGGATTGAACGTGGTTCGTCTCGGTGGGAGGCGAGCAGGCCAACCGCTCAGCCACCGCAATCCCTCCCCCCCCCCCCTTACTATCTCGACATTTGCCACGGAGTTGTCTAGAAAAATTTTTAGATCAGGATTGCTGGACTGCCTACTGAGTATCGGCCTCCCTCGGCAGGAAAGAGGGTGCTTATTTGCCTGCGACAACTAACGCAGTGTACGGCAGCGACAGCCACGTTTTCCCCAACGCGATAAATCCACTCGTAGCCAAGCCCATGGTTGGGGAGGGGAGGGGGGGGGTGTTCTGACCCCTGTGTCCTTTGATAGGCACTTGCAATGAGGGGAAGCAATTATATGATGTTCACAGCAGACTGAGCAGCCCTGCTTATGATCTACTTGTACACGCATTGTGTATTATTCCGCCCGATGAAAAATTAACATTGACATGTTCCTCGTCACTTTATTCACGCGTCGGTCAAATGAAACTCGGAAATTATTATTACAAATTTGCTCATTTTTACACTTCGATGCTTAAAAAAAAAAAAAAAAAAAAATTTAAAGAAATAATTTCAAGTTATCACAAATTGTTTCCTAACACTTTTCATTCGACGTTAAGATATGGAACTACTTTTCTTTTATCGTTACCAACTTTACTGGGCGAATGTCACTCAGTGCTCCCATTAAATTATATATGAATGCAGGGACAGTTTTTTTTTTTTTTTTTTAAGGTTCGTTTATAAAGTGCTCACTTTATCGCGAACAGCCTTT
This sequence comes from Dryococelus australis, assembly GCA_029891345.1. NCBI lineage: Eukaryota > Metazoa > Arthropoda > Insecta > Phasmatodea > Phasmatidae > Dryococelus > Dryococelus australis. The sequence continues at coordinate 21,908,642 of CM057000.1, forward strand.
ACTAGGATGTAATGCTCACTTTCATGTACAGGACGAAGGCACTCGTGGTTCAGAATTCGTGAGCCTGAAATGGCACGCCTGGTATCCCAATGGGGTGCATGTATTGGGAAGTGTACCACTTTTACTGTGGCGTTTAACATGCAGTTGTTTTGGTGTTTTCCATTTTATGCAGATGCATATAATCATAGAGATTATACTCATCTTTACAGGCCCTCAAAGCTGGATATGTAATGCATTAAATAAACTGGGTTACCAGTAATATTTATTTAGAGGGAATATTCATTTCCAATATAATGTCAGTTCTTACTGACTTTCACTGTTAGTCACTATTTGTCAAGAAAAAAATTCCATCTGTTCTTTTAGTTTTCACAAATACGTCGGTCCACGAGATCTCGCTATTATAGTCTGTCCATGGTTTCGTCGCACTTTTTTTTTTAATCAAGCCTAAATATGTCGTGTATTACAAGCTTTTTACATACGTGTTAATATAAGTACCTTGATTTTACTAAAATTGGATTTTTACTTGTATTCTGCCTATAAGTTATAATATTCAATTTATAATCAATATAAATAAAAACAGGGAGATCAAATTTGTGTTGGTAACGCCTTGTAAGAAATAGTTCTTATACAAAAAAAAAATGATTACAGTGAGTGCGAATGTAGTGCATTGTTCCTTTCGTGTGATTTTTTTTTTTTGGGTTGGTTAAGCTTTGTTTGAATAAGGCGGAGGAATATCCTGAAAGCAGTACTTCAGCAGGACTTCAGAAAAGTTGAAAGTAACCGACAATGGACTATAGTTCGTCTAGAGAAACCAGCTGTGCGCTTAAGCGATGTTCAATGGCTTCGGCTCAAAAAAAAATTTAATTTTTCTTTGGTATGACCTTACAACACCCCTGCGGCCCCCAGATCTGATCGAAAACGTACGATTTATTTTAAGCATACATCTCTAAACTAACCTAGTGTGCTCTAGTCATTACCCGGCTGTTGCAATTCTTCCACATCACAACGATTTTAAAAAAATGGCCAGAAATAATTGAGTGTACGGAGGTCATAGACCGAAGATGACGTCAGCTGACCTTTGTCTTCTGCGCACGTCAACATTTACTCGCGGGTTTCCACTAACTGTCAGATTCACCTTTTCAAATAATGACTAACAGTTTGTTTACATTCAGTTCGACAACAATCCTGCACATTTACCAAAAAAAAACACATGTTGTGGGCAACTTTACTATATTGTAGGCACATTACGACTCTTGTCAGAAGTAGTGTGCTGATGCCTTAAGGCAAGTGTTTATGTCAGCAATGAGCTAACCGTAGTGACAACCCCGTGATTAACCAGATCGCCGCCACGCAGAGATGAAAAATAACCACGGTAACAAATATAAACTTATAAAATCCAACAGAAAAATATGCTCAGACAGGGAAACGTAACCAAAAAAGTTTCAATTGAGTCATTTGACAAATTTTGAAAAAAAAATTAGTGACATTATCTGATATAAGTTTAAAGTAAAGTGCAACTAGACTCAAACTCATGATCGTAACAACCAAGTTCAGAGTTGAATGCATTCACATATAGGCTGTTCTCGATAAAGTGAGCACTTTAAAAATGAACCTCACAAAAAAAATCATTGCCCCTGCATGCATATATTTTAATGGGTGCACTGAGTGAAATTCGCCCAGTAAAGTTTGTAACGATGGATGGAAAGTGGTTCCGTATCTTAACGTAGAGTAAAGAGCGTAAGGTAACCATTTATGATAATTCAAATTAATTCTTTCACTTTAGTAACGCCATTGAAGTGTAAAAATGAGCAGATTTGTAAAGTATTTACTTTCTTAATAATTTCAGTTTCGTTTGACCATCCCATGAATAACGTGACGAGGCCCGTAGCAATGTTAATTTTACATAAGGCGGAGGAATACACAACGGGTATACAAGTAGATATTCAGCAGGGCTTTCAAAAGTGCTCATTTTACCGTGAACAGCCTATAAACGGACTTTCCGGTTATTAAAGAAAGCCATCGAATACGATCAAAAAACAGGCAAAAAAAATACTCTTGCACATACTTTGTCATGCATTTCATACGTTGAAAAATTACTAACGCAATAATATTTCATATTCTGTTTCAAATTGTTAAAAATAAAACTTTCCGGGCATGTTTCTCCTCTTCAATTCACTAAATTGTATCAGCCCATTCACCTTCACCAGCCATAAATAATAGTCTGTAAAATGTGAAATAACTTCACAAATTAATTTATGTATCTCGTAAATAAATGAAGGCTGAAAAATACATTATCATCTTACATAGGCTAACTGACAACATCTACAAATGCTATTAGTACACTCCAAGAAAGTTATTATCATAAATTCAGAGACGATAAATAATAACCTTGTTCAAGAAAGCCAGATGTTTTTGTTACCAATAGTGCACTTCAAGAAGTACATTGACAAACTTATACACGTTAATTTTGTAATTATTGCCTCCCTTTAAAGCAGATTTTTAAAAATGGCAAGATGTATGACATTTCTTTTCCCTTGCTCGTAAAAAAACCCGTTTTGGGGATTGCTATTTTTAACGCTCCTTTCTCCGCCTCATTTCCTATGCCAGACTGTTCCAGTGAAGGTGAAACAAAACACGTAGGTACGTACATGTATGGATATAATGCTCTGCTCACCTTGTTTGAAAACCGACGTAAAATGCGCCTGTCTACCTGAAGATGTTTTACGTTAAGCATGCTGGGTAGCACATGACTCAATATTTCATGTATCGAAGATTTTGTTCAACGTTTAGATGTATGGACGTTCCCAAGAATTTGAAATAGATTAAATCCCGTATTTTTTGCACAATTAGGCGTACTTGACTGGTTTATTTCATTCGTTTGCCACAAAAATCATTTTGAGGTGTGGTTTCGTTAAAGTCTGTGCTTGTGGCCGTTTATGAGATTGATTTCCATTTATTTAGTCACATGTTTTCTTTTTTTTTTTAAAAAGGACTATTTAAAATATGCAAAGGCAATTATAATTATTTTAGATTATAATGATTAAATTTTAAGTCATTATATGTTCAGCAAATTCCTAGTTATTCTGCAGTTGATTTTCCAGCCAGCATTAGGACGCCTTTGGAAGACTGGGGAGTCTATGTTTACGTTCCTGGCAACACGTTTGAAAATTTTGAGTTTTGCATTACACTGCCTTAACGCGGGGCAGCTAAAATTCTAGCTGGCCAATTAGAGAATGAATAATACAGGATGAGTATTACAAAATTAAAAAGCTTTGAAGGTCTATATAATCGAAACCAAACCACCCACAACATTGGTTGACCAATCAAATGAACCGCAGAAGCGTGAAGTTTGTTTACCATATCTTCATAAGTGTTCAATGTGACAACCATGAGCGGGAGGAGCGGAATCTACGCGATACTCAAAACTCGATCCGCACTCTTGTCAGCATGTCCGGTGTAACGGTTTGGATGGCGTTTTGAGGTCGTCGATGTTGGCCGACAATGGTGGACGAAACACTTGACCTCTTATGTACCGCCATAGAAAAAAGATCCAGGCTTCTCGGAGGCCAATGATGAAGAGTCTGGTCACCAGCTGCTCCACGGCCAATCCAGCGTTGCGGCAACATCTCGTTCAGGTATCCGCGAACAGCTAGGTCCCAATGGGGTGGCGCGCCATCCTGCTGGAAGACGACGTCCCCCCTACAGCCTCTTCTAACTGAGGAAACAAGTCCAAGTAAGGGAGTCCAGTAGCAGTGGGCTCGTGAAAAAGTAAGGGCCGAGAACAGTGTCTTTGGGTGCAGCGCAAGACACGTTCACTTTGGGGAAAGCGACGTTCCTACAAATGGTAAGGTGAACCGGCCCGACGTGCGGGTATGGGGTCAGGAGCAACCATATGAAACCACCGAATTGCGCTGCACCCAAAGACACGGTTTTCGGCCCTTACTTTTTCACGAGCCCACTGCTATTGGAATACCTTACTTGGACATGCTTGCAGAGTCTCAGTTAGAAGGGACTTGATTTTCCAGCCGCTCTTGGTGGTCACGTTGAACATTTATGTAGATATGGTGAACAGACTTCACAGTTCCACGGATCATTTTATTACTCATCTTAGGGTGTAGGTTATTTGGTTTTGATATTATACACCTTCAAAGTTGGGGTATTATTTTATACTCAGCCTGTATAATTCGAATAAATACTGACTTGACACCAACTGTTTTTAATAACACCATCTTGGATTTTTGGTAGAACCGCGGGGCTTAGGTCAGCTCTCACCGGCAGGGTGCCATTTACCGGAGATTGCGTCTTGAAGTATAGCAACAACTGGCTGAATTTATTCTCGGAAGACGTACGTCGACCTAAATACTATGCAGAGAGCCCTGCACTCTTTATTTCCCGGGGGAACGAGATATTGAATTCGCAGTGATTCATGGCCATCACGAATGTGTGCTTGCGACATGCATAAGCGCAAGCAGGTCCGTGAACGTGGTAGGGAAAACTTCAAGAAAAGAAGACTAATTTTCCCGGTTGCACCAGCGTGGTTCTAAACTCGATCCGAGATCGGATCTAAGATCGACACAGAAAACTGTTGCACCATTCGAGTTCAGAATTGGACTGAAGAGCGAGATGAAGTTCATTTCGTACCGCCGAAATTGGCGGTTTGAAATCTCGATCCGAAATCAGCAGCCATCTTCGACAAATGTAGTTTGAAAATAAGCTACTCCAACAGACATAGCTAAGTTCGATAGTTTTCTTGGCAAATTAAAACAATATTATACGCACTTGAATATTATTCATTACAATTTGTGTAACAATAATTCACTTAAAACAGATAAAACATCGCGCATTAGTTCTATCTATAGTGAAAAATACTCCTATTTCCATGACTTCATATATTACGAATTAATAGCAAAATTTGTCTGATACTTAATCACGATATCTCACTTTGGAAACAACATCGACGAATCGGAGAACAAGAATCTTGACATTTCGTTGGTGCAACACTTCTACATTGGAACCAAGATCAAACTAGATCCTGGTTAGGAACTAGGATCATTCGATCTCGGATCGGGGAAGATGATGGTGCATCCGGTCCTGAATGAAGCAGATCCCATATGTTGGTACGGCACATGTATGTATATTTTTACCGAATATGTAACACCAAAAAGAGACAATAAACTAACTTTTTTTTTTTTTACTGATTTTATTTTTATTTATTTATTTATTATCATGTGCACGCCAACGGCTCTATGCCATTTTTCTTTACAGAACCGCACTGGGTAGGGAATTGTGAGGATGCACACACAGGAACAACGCCAGAATTCGTCTGGAATTGGGGGGGGGGGGGGGGTTGGGTTGGGTGGGTAACCACTTCGTGTAGAAAAACACCCGCATTGCAGCCAGCCGGGATCGAACCCACGACCTGCCGAACGCGAGTACAACAAGCTACCGAGCGAACAAACACCGTAACGCTTACAGCAAACCAAGGTGAAGAATCCAGTGTTTTATCCCGACTCTTCAGCCGAGGACGAATCCTCAGCGGCAATTAAATTCATTAAAGTGGACACGTAAGGTTTGGTAAATTAATGAACTTAAGCTTAACAAATCTGGAGAATCACACCAGAGGGGCAACGCACCACATTCATGCGTACTCAGTTGTAATGATATTTCGTATAAGAACTGTCTCTCAGTAGACGTTACCTGTTTTTTATTCAAATTATCTATGAAGCATTATAATTTATAGACGAGATATTATTAATAACATTTCAATTTAACAGGAGGAAAAGTAACTTGCATGAACACAAGTATAAAACGCTTGTGATACAGGATGTATTGAGGAAATAACTAAACACGTCATACATGGGGAGATTTTTCAAAGGTTTGATTCGAAAAGGCCGAAGAGACAGTGAATGAACTATATCTGTCATATCGATAGTGCCCTAAATTGATTTTGACGCAAACCTTTATCGAAATTAGGATTCTTTCACTCGAAACGCAAACCTCGAGGCTTTATTTCTTATAGCTAGAGCATTGTGTTTGAAGGGTTAATGCTGTGTTGTCGGGCGAAAGGCCGACATTACAGAACTGGATCAGAAAATCGTGGTGCTGGCACCCGATAGTTCTTTCATATTTCTTTCACTCATATTCGATGCCGACGTGAGGGTTTAGCCAAAGTTCTACGTGCGCACACGTTATACTTCTACTACTACTACTGCACCAAACAATATAATACACTTCTTCACAAATACTACACTTTATACATTTGCAATAAATTAAAGCGCAATTGAAGACATTTTTAATCCACGCTGAGATGGGCCTAACACAATCGGTTTCACAAATGTTTAAAAACACCTACAAATCTACAGTTAACTAAAAATTCATTTTCACTTAAAAAAAAATTTTCCCCCAGTTTATTTTATAGAAGTCTTGAATTGGTCTACTGCATTTTAATATGTACATATAATTTTATTTCTGCAAGTGATAGTTTTTAATTGACGTGTCGCTAACATTAGCATTGCGGTTTTGGCCAGTTACAGGACAGTTATGGAACAGACATTTAACGTCTACAAGTTGAACAATTCTTAAACGTATATAAAATAATGTAATCTTGACTTGTAAATAAATGTCTTTTAAAGACGAACGCAGCGAGTTAAGGTTATAAACGTCCATCATTGATAAGTGGCGTGGCGTAGTCTAGCAGATTTCCTGACGGTTCATAACACCACCATTGCCAAATTTATGTACCTCAATTCGTTTGTACAACATTACTCGAGTTTTTTTAAGGTTGATTATTTCACGTAGCAATAGAAATAATAACATATGTCGATACATTTCTTCGGTACTATTCTCTTTATATTGACTAAGATTGCGTCTTGAACATAGCAACGTAATCAAACTAGAAAAAAATTGATGGCTTTGTGGACTCTTCTATTCTCGCAAATAGCCAATTGCCATTCCCAAAATTTACCAATATCCCCCCCCCCCCCACCACCACCCAAATGTTCCCTGGTATACCAGCGCCAGTTTCAAGAGCTGATTTATTTTATCAATCTACAGAATAGATGCTGTGTCACTCTGCTCACAAATTTGTAATATTTATTCACAAGTTGGCAAGCCATCATCTAGAATTTTTACCTTTCCAACGCTGCCTCCCAAATTATTAACCATTAATTTGTCACGCGTGTAATCTTAAACAAAACTATAATTACAGCAGAACCGGCCCCTATTTTATGTACCATTAATAGGATTTTCAATTCTTTTGCGATTTTTCCCGACGATCTATTAAAATCGGTTTTGTTTTTTTTAAGGATCCCAACCAATCTGTCCCGTTTTACGTATTTCGATAGGCAGAATGGAGGGAGCTGTAACGGGGGAAAATGTACGCTTGTCAATTACCCCATAGCGGCTAAGCGTGGGGAACTGATATCAAGTGGAGGCGTTTCGCTCGGATATATTCGCAATAAGACTATTGAGCAGTTAATTGTATTGATCGGAAGTCTTCAGCAAGGTTCAATATAGGTTTCTGCCGTGGCTTCGCATGTATCAATACCGTTTCCACCTGCAGTGTATCTGGGGGTTTCGCTATAGAGTTTGTGACGTGGCAACTTCTGAAGTGCGTGTCATTTCTGTGCATCGAAACGTTGAAGAAACGTACAGCAATGCATATGAAAAACGCGCATTTCAAACACGCGACTAAATCCAAGGATATCAACTGAACTTCAAGTAAATAATAAATTTGCGTGTTTCTTTTCAAACTTTTTTTGCTACGTGTCTGAATCTAGTTCTGATATGACTAAAATAACAAAAAACTAGAACTAAACGAAACAAGACTAATTAAAAATCTTTAAAACAAAAAAAAAAAAATACCAGGTAGAATTTAGTATGTAATTCCTCAACCAGAACGGGATTTGGAATGGCACAAGAAAAAAAATGAATGAAGAGATTTGGACGGATCTTGACAGCGGGTTCTTGAAAGCTGATGAGGGTGATCGAGACAAGTATGGAGCAGCGCCAGAACGAAAGGGGTGGGGGTAGCGGGAGATCCCCGAGAAAACCCGCCGACCAATGGCATTGTCCGGCACGATTCCCAGATGCGAAAATCTGGTGACCAGGCAGGGGATTGAGACCGGTTCGCCTTGGTGGGAGGCGAGCAGGCTAACCGCTCAGTCACCAGAGCCACAATAAAAAAAAAAAAAAAAAAAGAACCTTGTTCGCGTGGGAAAAAAGGGAAAAAGGGGGGGGGGGGTGATATTTCTGTAACGGTCCTGTTTGATCTCGAAGCACAAAAAAAAAAATCATGAAAGTAGATGTACAGGATTTCTTCGCGCGTGATTTACAATGGACGTTCACCTGCACGTAAGTGGGCCAGCGATGTAAACAATAGCTGGAGCAGAGTTGTCGGTTACGTGGGCTTAACTAATTACACTCGTACTTTATCAAGTAGGCGCTATGATAATTAAAACACATTGACGTATCAGTCGTGATTTTCAATTTGACAAGTTCTTCGTGAATTTAAATCGAACCTACTTATTTTGCACCGTGGAGCCAATAAAAAAAAAAAAAAATTAAAGCGTGAGTGACATTACGGAATTCTGTTGTTCAAACGTTTGCGCCCAAAATATGGTTACCCAGTTGGCTGGTTTTAATACCACCGTAAAGTGGCTGCGTGAAACGAAGTGTATATTTTATAGTATTTCAAGCGGAATATTAGTGTTACACGTGTCCGCGTAAAATCTTGGGATAATTAGCGCTACCGTTTTCAACCATCATAACTCATAACCATATTGTATTTCGTACTTACATTATTGTTATTCACGAAAATATTGAACCACTTACATATAATTATGACAAAATAAGCGAACTACGCGTGTAGGAAACTAAGTTCAAAATTACGGTACCTTGCCTTATAAAACGAAAATATTAAAACAGTTATTTTAAGGTACACCACCTACCTAGGGCGTAAATTCCGTTGCAATGTGTGTGAAACACGCGCCTATAACCTAAACTATTCCCCCTTATTAGCAGTATTATTTCCCGCGGTTATGAACAGACTACCCAGAAAGCAATTTTTGAGACACTACTTTATAATTATTGTCAAAGTTAACGTGCTAATTGAGAGAATGCGAAATAGGTATTTTCCACTGCGAGTTTTACTTCAGATGCCCTACCAGAAAAATTGAAGTATTCCGGCGTAAAGACCCTTGTTGCACACGGGAACGCCGAAACCCAGTATTGTTTAGAGGTGACGGACCATTCGATACACACGCTATTGTCGCCCTTACCTCTCTCGCTTGCCGATGTGCGCCAAGCACACAAAACATCTCGTGGTGTAGGCGGATGTCTATTACGTGATCAGTGGCGTATAAAGAACTCTGTGAAGGAAAGGAAGAGGGTAGGGGGGTACATAAATCTCACTATGATTTGACGTCTTCATTTCATGTGAAGGATCTATTTATCTAGTGACCTCTATGCATGTGTATTCGTATTAATGCGATTTTTGAAAACTCTTAAGCAAAATTATTATTTAACGTAGCTATACAAAATTGAGAGGTTGGCTGACGGGTAAAATAGTTTATTTTGATGTGGGGATGGAATTACTTTCAAGGTGTGGTGGTAGAGGGAACTCATATACCCGCTTTTTAAAAAAGACCCTGCATGTCACATCTTGATTCTACTTATTTTACATTTAAATGCCACGGGACATGCTATCGTAACTATCAAAATACTAAAATTAGCGAACAGAATCTCGTTCAAGATATTTCAGCAAGTGGCAGTGTTGTACAGTGCTAAAGGCTGTTCACGATAAAGTGAGCACTTTTGAAATCAACCTTAGAAAAAAGTCACTGCCCCAGCCTGCATACGACCAGGAAAGTTGGTAAACAATGGATGGGAAGTAGTTCCATATATTAACGTCAAATGAAAAGTATTAGGTAAGCATTTGTGATAACTTAAATTATTTATTTCGTTTTCTGTTTTTTTTTTTATGCATCGACGGATAAAAACGAGCAGATTTGAAAAAATATTTACTTTTATAATAATTTAACTGTTTCACTTGACCGACGCATGAATAAAGTGATGAGGCCCATGGAAATGTTAATCTTACGTAAGGCGGAGGAATACATATCTTGCACACGAGTAGACCTTAAGAGGGCTTTAAAAAGTGCTCATTTTACCGTGAACAGCCTATATCAGGCACATATTTCACAGTGGAACATTTTGAAGTCGGGGGGGGGGGGGGGGGGGGGGTTGAGAGGATACAGACCGAGACCCCCGAGTCAAAGAAATTGCAGACGACATTTTCAAGGGAGTCTGGCCTCTCGGACGTTTCCTTCCAATCAGGCTCGATTATTAGTAACGCCAAAAATGTGCATACCTGCAGGACGAAGGAAGCTTAGCCAATAACTAATATATGTTTGACTTATATCCCGCACGCACTAATTCCATTACAAATTCGAGTTATTTGTGGTTGTAACCGAGGGGGGGGGGGCGGGGGGGATTAATCTACGGCATGTATAGCAACTATAAAAAATAAATAAAATAACTAAATAAATTTTATCTTACTTTAAAACTTCCAAACAATTTAAATTCCTGGCAAATCAAGAATATACTGAAACACTTACGAATCTATTCATGACGTAGCGAGGGCTACAGGAAAGGTTTCCAAAAATCACTTTGTATTGTAATCGCTAGTTTTTACTGAAGAGGATTTGCCCAAATTGTTTTCAGTCCCCAGTCCAGTTTCACGTCCCATTCGTTCCTCCCATTATACGAACACGGTGATTAGCCTGTCTCAGTAAAATTTACTTACACTGATCGTTTACTGTTGACTTGGTGGTCAAAATGCAGACTCGCTCTGCAGAGAAAATGGAGCACACGTACTGGTATAGGCTGTTCACAATAAAGTGAACACTTTTGAAAGCCCTGCTTAATAGCTACTTGTATGCACTTTGTGTATTCTGCCGCCTTATGTAAAATTAACACTCGCAAGGGCCTCGTCACTTTATCCATGCGTCGATCCAGTGAAACTGTGAAATAAGAACAGTTAATATTTTACAAACATGTTAATTTTTTACACTTCGATGCTTTAAGAAAAACTGTAAGCGAAAGGAATAATTTAAGTTGTCAAAAATGGTCACCCAACACTTTTTATTAGACGTTAAGATATAGAACTACTTTCCATCCATCGTTACCAACTTTACTAGGTACGTGCCACTCAGTGCGCCCTTTAAAATATATGCAGATAGAAACAGTGACTTTTTTCTAAGGTTGATTTCAAAAGTGTTCACTTTATCGTGAACAGCCTTTACGTGAAAAATTAGCTTTATATATATATTTGCCGGCAGCGTTAGTTCAGAAAGAGATATGTAAATGTAGACTGGTAGACAATAATTATAGGTTTTGTGATGGGTGAAGAGATTTGGGCGGCCCTCAACATCGAGGTCTTGAGAGCCGATGAGGGTGAAAGGCGGGGGGGGGGGGGAAACGGGAGATCCCCGGCATGATTCCCACGTGCGAAATTCCGGGAGCGACCCCGCCGGGAATCGAACCCGGTCCTCCGGGGTCGAGTTCTGTGGCGAAATTCAAAAGTTTTCGAGTTATGCTACGATTATTTGTCTTACCGCAGGACAAGGCACACGTAGTGGGTGACAAGGGCCGAAATTGTACCGTTAAGCGTACTCTCCTTATCAGAGTGCATCCGAACTGCGCTCTGAATACGATGGGTGTGGGGGGTGGGGTGATCCCCCTCCCCCCACTGTAATTGCCGTGGCCGCAGTGCCGGTGCAGCGAGCATGTGTGGCGTGACGTCACGACGGGCGCCTCCCACCTGCGGTATATAAGACGGACGCCGCGGCCTACCAGTCATACTTGGCTTCGAGCCTCCGTGGAGAGAGATAGAGAGAGAGTGCCGGAGGACCTTACTACTCGTGTTTTGTGACGTGTCGGGTTGCAAGGTATTAGGACGCGATGTGCGACGATGACGTGGCGGCTCTTGTTGTGGACAACGGCTCTGGGATGTGCAAGGCAGGCTTCGCTGGCGACGACGCACCCCGGGCTGTCTTCCCGTCCATCGTGGGTCGCCCCAGGTACCAGGTGAGCGAGTCGGTTTGTCGTAGATTACGTGACTGGTCTCTACCTGGTGCGGATGTAGTTTGACAGCTGTTTGTTGAGAGTATTGTCGACTGCGTCAAGCCTCGATGCGAATACTTGAAACGAGACTGTTTACGTACGGAGTGGTATGAATGATTAGGTTAACGTTGGTGCTAATATGGATATAAAAAAAAACGGGGGAATTAAATCCGTAAGACTTTCGCGGTGCAAAGTAAACTGGTCCCCCACACCCCCCCCCCCCCCCCCCCCACTCTTAAGGCTTCTTTCAATCGGTTCGGTTGTTTTCTTCTAGCACGAGAGCTTCAGGTAGTTTTGTACTTCTGGTTACCAGGGTACATTACTTTTCATGAAATTTCCAAAACTCCTTGGTGCAAACCGCTATCAGTCTGGTTTTCTTATACATCCCCCCCCCCCCCATGCATTAATATTTCTCACTAACCCTACCAACGATTAATACTTCTAGTAATTTGTAAATTATTTCAAGAGTTAGGCGTAATTTCTTCCTACTCGAGTAAGTGTGTTGGTTTCTCGGTTAAGCGCCCAAGAGTGTTTCACATGTAATAAAATGCTTGCTTAGAATACCAGGCTCGCTTGTTTAATGCGTTGTCGGGTTTGAGTCTGCAAGATCTTGCACATCTTTGCACAAAGACATTGGCAATGTCTAATTACTCGTCATACATCTAATACTTAGCAGTCAAATGTGCAGAACTCGGTTTGGGTAAAATATACGTAATTTGAAGTGTCCACTTTAGTAAATTTTCTACTTTCATTCGAGAAGATTCACTATTTGGCTAGTGTTGTCTGTTTGGTGTTACATTTTTTTTTTTTGTTCGCCCAGGCGTTGTTTTGTAACTTACTGTAATCGGAGGTATTGCATTTGCAAAACTCTATCCTTCCATTGGAGAGGACTCTGGTTTAATTCCCAGCCCTGCGATCCTTGGATTTTCCATGGTTAACTAAAATACTCCAGCGAATGCTATCGCAGGGTCCTAACGAGGGTCCGTATTGTTATCAAATTCCTGCCTCTGTGACGCTTCGCTTAGCCTGGACGTTGCTGTCTACTGTGAACGGTGTGTTGCAGGGCATAATGGTCGGCATGGGCCAGAAAGACAGCTACGTGGGCGACGAGGCCCAGTCCAAGAGGGGTATCCTGACAGTGAAGTACCCGATAGAGCACGGCATAGTGACAAACTGGGACGACATGGAGAAGATCTGGCACCACACTTTCTACAACGAGCTGCGCGTTGCCCCGGAGGAACACCCGGTCCTCCTCACGGAGGCGCCCCTCAACCCCAAGGCCAACCGCGAGAAGATGACTCAGGTCAGTATCTCTCTTACAGCTTCGCCTTTACCTCGTCTGCAATAATCACTGGTCTTCGTGTGGCAGTTTTCGTTTGATGGTAATCTTTGGTAGGGAACTTACAATTTGTTAGTAGTGACTCAAATTTTTCCCGCAGATTTCCAACTTTACAAATTTGTCAACTGGATTTGGCGTAGAATAAGAAAAGGATCTGTCGGATAGAATCGTCTGCATCCTGTAACTTAATGCGATCAGTAACAGCCTTGCTTTAATTGTTTTGCCTCTATCGAATTATCACGCAACCCGTGGCCCTTGCTGAGAGATTTCACATTTTAAGGGAGATGCCTGCCAGGCTTGTAGCTGGAGAATTTAAATTGGAGGAAAACTGAAGTTTGAAGAGAAGTCTGTTATGCGAAACAAATGGGGCTTAACGTTCTTGGAATACTAAATCGTTGCAAAGTGGTCTGTGAAGGAATCGTTCTTGCATAACTTTTAGGGAACGTTAGTTTTAACGCACCAGTGTTCTTAAAATTTGAAGAGTAGACATTAAAACTGACTAGAAAATCTACTTAATGGCCGGTCGGTTAGTATGCATTTACTTATGCGTAAAATGGTTCAAATGTTTTAAAAATTTACAACTTTAAAAAAATCTTGCACTTTAGCTTACTGTCCGTTCTGTAACTGGCGTCCAATTTGTAAGTCGAGAGGTTTAAGTCATTGTGCAATAAAACGTGATATAATTGGTAATGATCTTGCAAAATTTCGGATGTTTACTTGCAGTAACTCTTGGCGTAATTTCACCTCCAATTATCATCTGGGCCCAAAGTTACTCGTAACATTGAAATTTCTGTATGCCTCCTATCAAACGTCAGTAGTGCACGTGACGTGAGTTTATCCAGATATCTTGGGAATTTTCGTTTGTGCAAGTAAGACCTCTAATATTTTAGACGGTGAATAGTGTGAAACTATGTCTTTACACTTTACATGATGTTTACACGACTTGGTTATCACTAACTCAAATCCCCCCCCCCCCCCCCCCCTTTCCCGAAATAAGGGGACATTGCTTCATTCCACTTCCCAAGTCTTGCCTGTTAACTTGTGCAGTGGTAAGTGCCATCATTACAAGAGGTTAACTCCCGGCTCCTTGCTTAAAAGTGCCCCTCCCTGATTGGTCTCTCCCCCCAGAGCGTGCCCTATGGCGTCTATGCGAGTAATGTCTAGCTGTCCTACTAAAATTGCTCGGAATCGACTTTCTTCTTGGACAGCAACACTGCATACAGTGACCCGTTCCAGAACAAATTTCTACCCTTGAATCTTTGCGATGTTCTCTTGCAGATAATGTTCGAAACGTTCAACACGCCGGCCATGTACGTGGCCATCCAGGCTGTGCTGTCGCTGTACGCCTCGGGAAGGACGACTGGTATTGTCCTGGACTCTGGTGACGGGGTCTCCCACACTGTGCCCATATACGAAGGTAAGGTCTAGTGTTGGCTTACTTTCCTCCGAACTTGGCTCTCGTAGGCGACCTTATCCCACCAACTAGAAAAGTGTCTCCATAATGTACTGAACAAATCTTTTCTTGATTTGTCAATTAACAAATTCCATATTTTCTTTATAAATTGGTACTGCAGTAAGATGGTCTCTTTATTACGTGTTGTATAAAGACTGTCGCGGTCTGTATCCTTGATATACGCGATGGTCTTTTCTTGGAACATCTACTGAAAGAGCTGACAGCAGTTTAATTCACAGCCTCCCCCCCCCCCCCCCGTTGCAGCTATCGCTTCGTCCTAATGGATTCGTCTTGTTGCCAGGCAGTGTATGTTAAGTAAATAATGATCTTGTGTAGGCTGTTCACTGTAATAGGAGCACTTGTGTAAGCCAAGATCTACTTGTGTCCACGTTGTGTATTCTTCCGCCTTGTGCAACATTAACATCGACATGGACCGAATCACTTTATTCAAACGTCGGCAAACTAAAACTAGTAGATTTTGTAAAATTTATTTTTCTAGTAACTTCATATTATTACACCTCGATGTATTGAAATAAAACTGAAAGCGGAAAACGTGGTTAACATTTGCTGTTTAATTTCCAACATTTATTATTAAACTTTACGATATGGAACTTCTCCCTCCCCCCCCCTCCTCCGCCCTTAACAACTTTAGTCACACGTCACTCGGTGCGCATTTTAAAATATATGCAGGTAGGACCAGTGAGCTTCTTCCAAGGTCCATTTCAAAGGTGCTCACTTTATCGTGAACGGCCTTTAGTGGTAGATATATATTGGCGAAACTCTACAGAGGAATGTTGGGTTGTCAGGCTATGCACTACCGCACGCCATCCTGAGGCTGGACTTGGCTGGCCGAGACCTCACCGACTACCTAATGAAGATCCTGACTGAGCGAGGCTACAGCTTCACCACTACAGCGGAGAGGGAGATTGTCAGGGACATCAAGGAGAAGCTGTGCTACGTCGCCCTGGACTTCGAGCAGGAGATGGCCACTGCTGCCTCCTCCAGCTCCCTCGAGAAGTCTTACGAGCTTCCTGACGGACAGGTAACATGCGTTCCTACAGGGGACACGCGCCCGATGTATGTTTGGGGGGGGGGGGAGGAGGAGGAGGTTGGTTGAAGCGATCACCTTCCACATCTCCCCTCCCTCTTCCGACTACAATACGGGGATTTTGGAAAGTTAACGCAGTTAATTTTTGGTGGGTTGGCAAATATCTTCCCTTTCTCACTGTCCTTGCAAAAGAAAATCTGTAAGACTTAATAGTACGTTGTCGGATAAATGAAATACTGAATTTTGCCGAAGGTCTTTTTTTTTTTTTTTTTTTAACGGAAAAAATGAACTTTTATCGGAACCTTGAATAATTGGTCACATAACAAGCTTGCTTAACTAGATTTAAAACTAGAAAATTTTATGGGGCATTCGAAATTGAATCGCAGCAAATTTCACTTTTCTCCCTTACTAAAACGACAGGAATGCGTAGCTTTTCCACAAAACGCTTGGTGTTGTGCCTTTGCTCCTCCCGCGGTGTATGACAAGAACTAATGTTCTTCAGATATTACAGAAAGTTTAATTCAGATTTGTAGTTATGTATAACTACCTTCTAATCAAAATGATCGTGAACTTTTTTAAAATTAGAATGCCACTTTGTGTCGCCGTATAAACCAGTGACTTATCGATGTCGTTTCCTGCCGTATCGTACAGGCTGTAGCGGAGGGTTTCCTTGACTTTCACACATTGTTACTAATGTTCGACTCGCGCAATATGAACAATGGGGTGAAATACAAACCAGTCGAACAATCTTTAAATTTGCATTTTAAGTGAGCGAACACAATGGATGTGAATGGTCTGTTCGCGGGCTCAGCGTGGTCAACCAGGAGGTGACGTCGCGTGACCTGTTCTAGGTGATCACGATAGGCAACGAGCGGTTCCGCTGTCCGGAGGCCATGTTCCAGCCGTCGTTCCTAGGCATGGAGTCGTGCGGCATCCACGAGACCACCTACAACTCCATCATGAAGTGCGACGTGGACATCAGGAAGGACCTGTACGCCAACACGGTCCTCTCCGGCGGCACCACAATGTACCCGGGCATCGCAGACAGGATGCAGAAGGAGATTACGGCCCTGGCGCCCTCCACCATGAAGATAAAGATCATCGCTCCTCCAGAGAGGAAGTACTCGGTCTGGATCGGCGGCTCCATACTCGCCTCGCTGTCCACCTTCCAGCAGATGTGGATCTCCAAGCAGGAGTACGACGAGTCTGGTCCGTCCATCGTCCACAGGAAGTGCTTCTAGACTGACAATGGCCCTGACGACTTTCCAAGGTCAATGATGCTGCTGCTGCTGCTGCAGCAGAGATTTATTTATATTAACACTGTTAAAATTGTTATATTAAAAAAATTGAAAACTGACATCGCCGTTCGTCTTAGCATTTAAAACTGACCTTCCCATTTCACACGAAGCGTAAAATATGCCTAGCGTAACGTAGCTATAGAATATGGTAAGCAATATGAATCTCGTTCAAAAGAAGTTCCCTGTAACTGTTTCAGTGGCAAAGTACAGGAAATTGGTACAATATGGTTTAAACAGTAGGTAGATGCCAGTGATGGATGAATACAGTCTAATACTACTAGCACTAAAGATATGGACAAAAGTGAATCTGTTGCAATGTAACATTGAGCAGAGTTCTTTACACTCAACGTGGTGTATAGGGAGGAGATGAGAGGACTCAAACAGAATTTGTGATCAAAAATTAGAATAGGCTTTCCCTCCCTTCCCAAAAAAATAGGCGAAACGAAAATAATATATATATTACCATTTCCGATCACGGAAATGTATATAAAATTTATCCTCTTGCCTTGATCTGTAGATCCCAGTTAGCCTTGTAAAATTGACAAGAATTTTAGGTTTCTGCGTAAGGGACAAGCCAGGCAAAATAGTGCTTGCGAATTATTCCTTGCAGTATGTTTATAATGCAGACAGCCTCGCAAGGGGGGGGGGGGGGGAGAAAGAAGGGTGTAACATAGTTTTAAATAACTCGACGTTGCTAAAGACTGTCGTGAAGCGGAATGGTTTAAAAAAATAAACGTTAAGTTCAGTCAGTTGTGTGGAGACAAACTTATCTTCGGAAGGAAAGTAAAGCTATCAGATGCTCGTTGACGCAGCTTTGCCACAGTTCGCCTATGCTTCGGAATTTACGCTGCAGAACTTTCAGTTCAAAGATCTGGATGATGGCCTGTTGGCCACGCATCCCTGCTTTCTTCCAGATGCCCGAACCGCCGCGTTGATTCCCCCCTTCACCCTTCCTACACGAAGGTTCAACCTCTTACGCCCACATAACCCGGACCGCGACGGCCACGCGGAAACCGGAAAGGCAAAAGGAATGAAAGTGGTATGTCGACCTTGTGCATTCTCAGAGGATGTTTGGGCGGACGAGTCCATAGTATAGTCTCCTAAAATGACCGCAGTGCTAAGAGACTAGCCAGTGTGGACTAAAAAAAAAACTAAGAATGCATGTAATATTACGATCTCGTTGCTCGCTCACGTTTACAAGATTAGGCGGAATATGAACCTGCGTCATTGATACTGTCGGAGAATAATCACGTCTGAGAAATGCAACTTGTGAAAAACAAAAAAGAGCAGAGTAGCTGTAGTAAAATTATCTAAATAAAACTTGTATGCAAGGAAGTTTGAGGAATAACTCAAAACGAATTAACTGTAACAAAGGACGGCACAGACTAAGAAAAATATCCCCCCCCCCTTTTTCGTCCAAGACCGGATATCTACGATGGAGGTAACGGCCGCAAGGCTAGCAGACGCGAGGACAACACGAAACGCTTCTCATTCACCCTACATTGCAAGAATCGTAGAGATTGTTTAATACCTATCGCATGGTTATAAACCTGTAAGCAAGAGCTCTTAAACTGTGGTTAATAACGGATTTTTCCACTTATTTAATTGAAAGGATTGGTTTCTATCTGAAACAACTTGGCTCTAATCAGTTTGCTTTTGCTAGACAATCGGTTTTTAATGCCGGTTCATTACAAAGTTGGTGGAAGTGTGATGTGTTAAGTAGAACATCTGGTGGTCCTGGAGGGGAACGACTCCCTTGCGGGGAACAGTTCCTAGTTTATCCAATTTCTATAGTATTGAAATAACTTCAAGAAAAACCTTTACTCTGTAGGGAGGGAGATTTGAAATATAAATGTCTAATGTAATTTAATTGTGTAGTATCATATTTAACATGACGCTTGCGTGCACGCATGATGTTCCACATTCTGCTGCACCTGCTCTCGCCTAGTTTTCTGAAATTTCTGTAAGGCCTGTTCACTAAATCTCCCTAGACGTTAATGCATCATGTTGGAGATAATTCATAAAAAAAAGTTTCTACATGTAGAGCCTTTATGTGCCAAGGTTTGCTTACTGAGAAGTGTATCTGGACACATTCTTTCATTGCTTTAATTTTCTAACGATGCAGTAAAAAGCGAATGAAGGCCTCCCAACATAGTTTATTACTCCACTACTGTGTGGAGGTGGAATGGCTGGAGCCACACCAGTCTACCTTGAAAACCCAGGTTCTCACTGTTAAAGGAGGCTGGGTGGGTAGAACAAGATGTTGATAAATTTGCACATGCCCACACACTAATTCAGGCCTGCGTAGAAATTTGTAGCGCCTGATACAGCGGTAGCCCATAGGAGGAAGCTGCCCCCTTCCACTCCACCCCACCCACCCCCCCCCCCCCGGGCTCTTAGAAATTTTACACTGAATGCAGGAACAAATCATTGGAGAAACACATTTACAAACGTTTAAAGCAGCAACTAAGTAATAAAATTCATGTCTGCCAAGTGTTCCCTTACATGCAACATTGGAAATGCAATATAGCATTCGAAAGGACAAAAAAATATTTGCGTCTTGTTTAGATTTAGTCACACACGTAAGTACACTGTAGTCAAATGTTTTTTTTAAAGTGTTCTGTGAAAATGTGTGTGCAGTTTATTTAACCAGTATCTTCACAAACAAAAATTGTGTGAAAGTTTTGGTGTGAATTTGCAGCTATAAGTTGTTGCTTCCAAAAATTTTCATTTTGAGTTAGTTGAAACTGTTTTCAGATGCCCCCCCCCCCCCCTGCCGCTTTCCCAAAAAAGTCATTCTGGTAGGCCAATTTAGGTTTGAATAAATTTCCTAAAGACTGTAAAACATTTTTGTGGAACCAAGTGATTGGGGACCTCCCAAATGTTGTCTTGTATGACCATTCTTATATCACAACTGCGCTGGTATTTATGCAGAACCAAGAGAGGGATGCAGTAGTAAAATTGGACTCTTATGCCGGTGTCATATGCATTTGTGCTGCTGCGGCTAAATGTGATGGGCACAACTCGTAAATGTGTGTTGCACTAAAATCATTGTGTTTTGCCCATTCCGTCAAACCAGTGTGTTCCGCAGCGGCAAAAACTCTTAGGACACTGGCCTTATCCGGGAGGCCATGGGTTTGAACACTGGTCCTACCATCCTGATTTCATGTGTCCATGGTTTCACAAAATTACTTGAGGCAAATGCTGGAATGGTTCCTTACTATAGGCAATGGCAAATTATATACACAGTCCTGCTTCCCCAAGGAACATGCTCAGCCTGTAATCACCATGCTTTCAATAAGATGCTCATAACCAACTACAATTTTCTGGGAATGGGATGTAAAAAGCAACTCCCTATGGAATCTAATTGAAGGAGAATCCACAGAATAAGAAGAAACCAGACCCAAAACACTAGTCAGTTCTCCCAGCAAACACTGGCTGGCTATTAAAGTAAGTGTTGAAGAATGTATGCAACTTACCAATTTCGGCTGATTGCCTAAGGTGGTACATGCCAGAGTATGAATAAAATATCCTTGTAAATGTTAGGGTTCGAAAAGTGTGCAGATTTTCATTTTGATACACAGTATTCAACCACTACAAAACCTCTAGCTTCATATACTGCACATAAAACTGGGACCAATGCCTTTATTCTATACTATCTTTTGTGAGACAGTAAGTCTGTAATTCACACATTTATTATTCTATTAATCTTCAAGTCACAATGGACAAAAAAAAAATCGCTTTGGGGGTGTTAATATAAACCACAAACCCTGAAATCTTGCTCCATTTTCCAAACATTTTTGCAATACCGGGTGTATGGGCAAAACACCACACACACTGCTCCATATGGTTGCAGAAATCCAGGAGTAACGATTACTAAAACATATTGCTACAAAATGGCTCAGTTTACATCATATCTATAGATGGAACTTTCATCTGGTTGTATGCCATTTTATAAATGGTTTGAGTGCTGAAGAAATTTTGTCATTTAGCTCTAGTATTGAAATACCTAAAACTTGCCTTGGTGAAACACACTAATCTAAGCTCTTTGCAAAGAAAATTGCTCACAAAGTATTGTACACAGCTTTTGACAGACTGGAAATATGGCAACAGAAGAGCCTTGATGACCAGAGGACCCAAAACGACCTTGTAACACATTCAAACCCAAACTCTTATATTAGAAAAGTATTTTTTACGTAGACACTGTTAGGTGGGAAGAGCAGTGGGTATTACCATGATGGGTAAATAGGTTTCCTCTAGGTACGTGCATCTATGAAGGGTGAGCATTCATCTGCCAGTGAGGGGTGTACGATGCGTGTGGGCTCATGTTGATTTGCATTTGTCTGCCATGGACAAATTAAGAATTTCCACACTTCAGCCATGCTTCACATGTTCCCGACGAAACTGGTTATCAGGCACTTGCTTTTATTTTGCAAGTATGTTAGGTTCTACTGTATTAGTGAGAGCATATCTGTTGGACTCCTCATGGTTCCCGAGAATAGGGTCGTAATAAAAAAATTTGGAAAATGTAGGCCCGATTTTGACCCACCCCTTACCCCCTATGCCCCCCCAAAACTTGCCATTTTTTTGCATTCAAGTTCATGTTCAATGGTCGCTAGCGCATTTAAAAAAAACCAATTTTAAAATTAAGTATACATACGTCTGTATATTTTAATAGCTGGACGTCTCCCAATTAATTTGATACCCAGAAAGGCATATTGGACCACACCTTGTAAAAAAAAGGCTTAAACACAGTATGACATAGTATAATCTTTTCATACACTTTCAATGGCTATGTATTATTAAAATATAAAGTTAATAACTACTACGCAGGTCTCGTGGATCATACATTGCTATGAGGGACGTAGAGATCAAAATGTTTGTGGCATTACACAAAATTTGTACACGTGCCGCGCGCTCGCAATGGTCTGGCCGTTGTACATAGCTGGGTGAGCGCCTAGATCCTCTGCAGCGCGGCGGTTTGCTGCTGAAACTCGGCCCTAGATCCTCCTGTCAGGGCCGCTCAGCTGATGCTCGTGCCGGGGACCACAGGAGGCATGGCTGGTGCGCTGGTCTTGCTTTGTGTCCGGCCACTGCCGTCGTTGGGAAAACACGCTGATTCACATCAATGTGTTGAACTTATACAAAATGTAGATGGCGTGTTGGCCTCTGCACTGGCAAAATGATACCCGTCAATGTTTACGGGAACATAAATATTTAGTGCGGTCTACTCGAAATGTTAATTATCCCGAATTTTTAATCAAACTTTTGACGTTGCCTGCCTACACGCACACACGGCCTCACTCGCCATAATATGGTATGGGTAGCATAAGAACACATTTTATTTGCACACACTTATCTTTATTCACTTTACACATAAAATTGACTTCTCAAAAAAAAAAAAAAAAATTTGCCAACCATAAAAAATTAGCATATTAGCATATTACGTAGTCGTGGGCACACACAAACTTCAAAATAATCATTAAAAAAAAAAGGACACTATTACATTTGAAGTCGTACATACACTGATTAAGAAACCAGCCTGTGTGATGTGCCGCTGTTTTCACAGCAAAAGAGGAGGGATAATGAAGCGAAAAAAATACAGGGAGGGTAAGTCAGAGGCGGCGGCATGTGACTAGGACAAAGAATCCTTACTGACCCGGCCTGAAACTCCCCCCCCCCCCCCTTCTATGGACAATACACCAGTGTCCCCTTCTTGCATTAAGTAATTTAGTGCTTCACTGCTTGGGACAACAAATGTCATTCTATGACTGTAGCTTGAGAAATGGGCGATCGCTGATATCAGCAACGACTAGTTTTCCATAGACTGAAAACCGTGAATAATAGAAACTAATACCGAGGTTGGAGAAAAGGTCTACAAAAACAAGTCAGCACATAACTGAAACCAGTTGGCGAGGGATTACTGTATCTGTTTTTAGGCTCAAATTTTCAACCGAAACTTTTCATAGTACCTCAGGATTGGGTCGTAATAGAGGGATTTTACTGTATGTTCACACCATGTGTAATGACAAATTATTTATTCCTGTTCTTATATTATTTAAATGTTTAATTCCCCACAATAGACCTTCAATAATGGCATTTAATATGGTGAAGAGTATCTTCCCAGCTAGAGGCCACTGAAATCAAATGCAATGTGGGACTGCAGTGGCTGAGCAGATAGCCTGCTTGCCTCACACCAAGGCGAACTGGGTTCAATACCCGGCTGGGTCACTCCTGGATTTTTCGCATATGAGAATCGTACTGGATGACAATCCTGTTAACAATAAAGTGAGCATTAAAAAAAAATCAACTCTAGGAAAAAGTCACTACTCCTGCTCGTATATATTTTAATGGGTGCAACGAGTGACATGCACCCACTAAAGTTGGCAACGATGGATGGAAAGCAGTTTCATATCTTAACGTCAAAATTGTTAGCTGGCCATTTGTGATAATCTCTTTTTTTTTTTTTTTTTAAACGAACACGATAGTAAAATATTTACTTTTCTTATAATTTCAGTTTCACTGGACCGACCCATAGATAAAGTGCTGAGGCCCATGGTAATGTTAATTTGATATAAGGGTGAAGAATTCTCAATGTGCATACAAGTATATCTTCAGCAGGGCTTCCAAAAGTGCTCATTTTACCGTGAAAAGCCTATAGTTAGTGTTCAACAACTCTAGCCTAACTATCACAAGTTCTGAAGGAACAGATGCATTGAACATCTACCAGAGGGGTAGTGTTGAAATCGCTGTCACCATCCGGTGAGGCAGAATCCTAAAGTGACTGACCTAGAGGTTCCCAATTTCCGAAGTTGACACCAGAGGGTGGTAAGGAGGGAGCAAAGTCTTCAGGAGCCTCTGGAGGGTCCAGTCTTCCAGAAGCAGAGGATCTTCGGCTGGTAGATATTCCAGTCTCAGAGGAGCGGTGGAATCTGTAGATGTACCAGCTAGCGCGAACCCAATGGCTACCTCCGGCCCTATACGAAGGCGGCGGAGGAGCACAGGCTAAAGATTGCTGGTTGCACTAGCCCTTTTGTACTAATCTCGTATAGCAGCTTCGGTGACTAGGGGTGAGGGGGAATGATAGCCTCGCCTGCAGGGTTGAAAATTCTAAAGTGCTGAGGCGGCACTACCATCCCTTATCTCGGCCGCAGCTCACTCGTAGAATGGGTCTGCCATCTCGTGGTGCAACGTGGAACTTTTGTGTCCTTGGCTGGAGGGAGTGGCAGCTCAGTCAGGCAATACAATTTTTATTTGGGGGATTGACGTGACAGCTTCTTGGAGATTCTGGGTGAACAGTACAAGCTATGATCACATGTGTGTAACCGCTTCCAACAATACGCGATGTATTCTGTGTAGGCACGTGTCCCACCGCTTCAGTACTGTTGTGGAGTAATTGACCTGCCCAAAGGGCTGAAGCTTGTATCCAGTATGGTGTGAAGTCGTTTGTAGAGAGCGCATTGAAGATACAGAAAGGCATCAAATACTATGGTAATTTTCGTAGGTAACAGCAAAAAAAAATTCAAACATGAAAAATGTTATTTGCCTAACTTATAATTAAGGAACTCTCTTTAGTAGTATGAGATATTTTTAAAGAATATAAAATAGAGGATTTTTTTTTTACATTGTTATTATTTCCCTTTTTTTTTTTTTTTTGTGGAATGATTGAGAAAATGTTTTGCAATGCAGGGTATTGTAAAAGGAGGTGAAATTATCCTGTACTCTCATTACACAACAAATCCACATTTTGTGAAATAAAGAAAACTGTAGAACTGAATCTTTGGGAGAAACACGTGGGACTTTTTTAAAACAATTCTATATTACAAAAATTATTTTTAATATATTAGTTCTATAAAAAAATTGTTTATTTGGTTCTTTCATCATACAAGCTGTACATTTAGCTTGATATTTATGAATACATAAAATATGACATCTCTAATACAACAACATACAACATTTCAGTCTGTTTTTCACAGATTTACAAACACATACGTAAGTATTAAGAATAGAAAAACATTGTATTTTCATAATGTTGTAGTATCGATCACATTATGAAATAAATTAATGCTGAAATGGTGATTGTGAAAATAAATTATTACCCATGGCATATGTGAATATGACATTTTATTTTGTGATTCACAAACAAACTGTGAAATCAAATCAGTTAGAAGTCACAGACATGTGCCACATGGCGGGCATCAGCGTTGGGAGACTCACAGGCCGTGCTCCTTCATGAGTGTCTGGAAGTACTTCTCAAGGACGGTAGCGCAGCGGTAATACTCCGTGTCGGGGCTGTTGTACAGCCGGCAATTGGTGAAAATCCTTGTCATGTCCGCCACAAACAGGCGTCGTGTCGTGTAGTATTTGGCTTTCAGGCGGTCATTCATTGTTTTCAAATCTGCAAGAACGTTTGTTTAAACATACAGCAAAAATTATTGAGCATTAAACTTACTACCCTTATTAAAGTGATTGCCTGGTTGAAGGAATTTCGCACGTCTGAGGCCTAAAAGTGTGGGAGCACTAGGGGCAACAGAGACATGCGCATTAACTCTCTCATCGCCTCTACGGGAAAAGCACTGAACTGGCATACAGTCTCGCCATCGATAACATGCCTCTGAGACTTTCAGCGGAGACCATATGATTTTATGATGTAATAATAAAAATAAAGGTTTGACATATGTCCCTATTCCCTTTTTTAACGTTTTGTATTGGAATGCTCATAACTAAAAATGATCGTGACAATGCCAGTTAGACGGTTTTTTAATAAAACCTTTTCTGCTGGAGCTCTGCACACCGTTTGGTTGCCTACCCAGGCGACTACCTTAAATTACAGCATGTAAGTTCAACAAATCAAAACTGTTCTCTGAAAACTCTTTTTTAAAAATATAGCATTTATAGTCATTTGTGAAATTTTCTTTTGAGTTTTGTTCATAGTTTCACATTTTTTACTATAGGAAACATTTTTGCAACAATTTTTTTTTCATTGGCTCCAAGAATATGGAAAGTATCATTGTGGAGTCATCTTTTAGAATGTTGGATATACCAAGACATGCACAGTCAACGTCTTCTTAAAACAGTTTGCCTATTTCCACTGTTATACTGAATTTCAAATAGTATATGTAACTTACCCATAGGGTACTTTATGTGGTCGTAATAGTCGACGACTTCATCCTTATCAACAGGTCTCATGAAAGGCCAGGCACACTCGTGGGTTTTCATCTGAAAAGAAAAAGAAAATTAAAAAGCAAACATATAGTTTTCATTTCCAGTTAATAGAACATTAGAATCCTAATTTTTTGTCAAACTGCAATGGTGGGACAGATGGTACAGGGACTGCTGGGGAACAAACATTTTAGTGTTCAAAATACATACTTTTCCACTCTTAAGACTAACTAAAATCATTTTATTATAGTCGACAGCAAAAAATAGAAACCCAACACACATTAATAAATTAAAAGTATAATTTCACCCCAACACAATACTGAATTGAATACATGTTGCAACAAAAATACAGATCACACAATTACGATCAAATCCAATTAATGTAAAACTGAAAGACAACCAATGAAACATAACAAAAAAGACAGCACAATGTCAAATATGCGACAAGGAAAAGCAACAATGTGAGCCAACCAAAAGAAACGAGCAGTCTATCACGACCTTTCAGAAAATGCAATCTGTTCCTTTATCAGCTGGAAAAAAAAATGGTCATCTCTCATTATATAATTCTGCTCAGCTTCTACAATTGGACTACAGGTATTCATATTGATAAATTCAACCAGAGAAGAATGTGCATACACCCCATAGTTTATGTGGGATTTAAACCCAGAACCTGGTACTCCACAGGTGCCTTAGTGACATCAGTCTCGCAGACCATCCTTGTCAATAGCCTACCATGCATCTAGATAAAAAGAACTGTATTTTCTTGACATATGACTAAAGGGTGAAAAATTTTTCCGATTCATTCGGGGGCAGAAATGACTTAAAACACTTGTACGTTCGTGTTCGTTTCACAACTGGGCCACAACTTCTTCGACAAACCTGGCACTTTAATGCCATGCAATTATGCACAAAAGATAAATATTTGAGGACCTCCTGATAGCAATTGTTGCCAAAACTACTTGCTACTTCATAAATTTGGACATACTGAGGAGTTAGTCTGGAACAATCTCTTATACGGTTCGCCCGTCACAGAAGCTTGTGCCTTAATGATCATGGCCACCGTTATGTCTCTCATGTAATAATTGCTGAAAACAAAAATTATTTTTTTTGCATGGCAAACGCGCACAAAATAAAATCAGGAAAACCAATAAAAGGTGTGAAAATTGAAAGCAAAGAGATAAGATTATGTAAATACTAATGACATTTAAGTTATCATTTTCTTTAGTGTACTAAAATTATAATGTTAAATTTTGATGCATTTCCAATTTTTTTTATTTACTGTGTAAAATGTGCATAAGCATTAATCTTATTTGTAATTTGTAACTAGGGATGTAACGATTCCACTTTTCCTCTATTCTCGTTCTCGATGCAGATACCACTCTCGATTCCAAAACTCTCAATTCCTTTAGTTACAGACACTTGCTTTACAGAACTAATTAATATATAGGAGGGTGTGAAATTTAATTATTTAACCTAGGCCTACATTAGTAGCAGGCCTATTATTAACATAAATAATATAACACTTGAACAGTGGGAGAATATTCATATGAAATTCCCAAAAGTTAAAAAGAGGCATATGTGATTATATTGAAACTGTACATATATATATCATTATATATTTCGTCCACATAGTTTATTCGAAAATATTTCCAAACCTCACTTGCCATGATAAATGTTCACCAACATAATAAATTATTAAAATGTTTGTAAGACTGGCACTTATTGAAAAGCAGTCATAGTTAAAAAATCTTAAAGCAGTAAGTATTTAAAAGGCTCTAGTTTTAAAATACAGTATCATTTTGGTTAATTCGAAAACAATTTTTCTGGAAATGCAAAGTAGTTTAAAAAATATATATATATATATTATTTACACTAATAAATTTTAATTCAAATGAATTATGAGATACATACATCAACTAGACAAGCAGTATCCACGTAATATCAATACCATCTGCATTATTTAAAAAAAAATTCTTAGACGAGTTCAGGTCTGTGTTTGTATTAATTTCTTGCAGCTTTACACTCACCTTTGCACATTCATCTTTACATAAAATGTCCAAATGATAGACATTATACAGTCTTTTACATCTGCTGCAGCATCTTCCATAATTTATGAGACTATATATTTTTATGAAACAGTCAGTTTAATGTGTCAATTTAGATATCACACATACGTTTCACGTACATCCGTCAATGTTAGTAAACAAGTGGCCACCATTGATTACTGCACACTGAGTTGTGAGTGTTCACTTCGCCCGATTGGAGGCGGTTTGTTGTCAAACTCTCTGTAGTTTATCTCGAAGTACATGTTTTACTGCTCGTGTAATCTTTGGAATGGATGTTTACATTTAGTTTCGCAAGAAAAAATAATGTATTTACGTCTGTTGTTTCATTTAGAAATATAATTTTCGAGATTTAAAAATTGCCTGGAGACGAAACCGAGAATTTTTTCATCTCTGGAATTTCTCAATATTCCCGAGGCTCGTACGTCTCTAGATTTTTTGTGCCGAAGTAAATTCGTGATATAATATAAGAGAAGAGTTTATTTCTTTTCGAGACAGCTCAATTCGTGAGATATCGCGCATTTGTCATATTTCGTGTTATTTCACGTTTGAACTTGTATTTCGGTGTTATTTCGTTTTATCGCGATTTTCAAAATCGTGCCTCTAGTGATAGGTTATGTATTTGTAGCAATTGGGTTTTAATGCTTCGATTCATCTTTCGATTCTCGATTATACGATTCTTCAAGAATTGTGGGTATCGAGGAATCGTGGGATGGAGTTTGACATCCCTATTTGTACCATATATATAAAACTAGTTGTTGAGAGCAACTTAATTTTATCACAATGCACATTACTTCTACAACATTTAGTGGATTGTTAATTTGATACTTTTGCTTACATCACTTAGCAAAAGGAGTTACATTTCTTTCTTATTAAAATATACATGGGTATTTAAAATCTAATTTCCTGGCTAGCAGATTTCATTGAATCATAGAAGTTTGCCTGGCCAAGCCATTAAATATGAACCCAGTGTTAAATTAGGTATGCAAGGAAGCAAGCATAGACATGAGTTTGGTACTGGAGATTAGCAAATAGGGAAATGAAAATATATATTTGCAGGATGCCTACTAATTTGGAGTTTTGAAATTCCACAATATTTCGAGTATGTTTCCCCAAACAGCTATTAGAGCTGGCGACGCTTTGAAAATTCGAAGTTGAATCTAAGACTTCTTTCCATTGTCTTGACTTCGGACATAATCAAAAACTTTGAAAATTCCAAAAATTGTTTCCTATAATCAATATGATTGGTTAACTTCCATAGTTTGTAATTTTATACCATTTTACATACACAAACTACTTCAGCTCACCTGTAATATAACTGTGAATACCATAAGTGAATTACTATTTCTATGAATAATTATATTAACTTATGTTTGCTTTTATAGCGATGCATCACAATATATTGCAACAACTATAATAATAAAAAAAAATCACACCTCTGTTGAAAATCTTAATCAATTTTTACATGAAATTGAATTTTGATATCCTCATTGAAGTCACAACAAAATGTTTAATGTTTTTTGTTGTTAAACGTGAATGATTCTACAGAACATACTATCCAGATGGCACCAACGTTATGGTTCCAGAAAAAGACTGCAGTTATTCCAGATGGCATACAATGCACTATATTTTATTTTCTAAGTGGTGCAATATAATCGTACAACACTTAAAATTGATACGTCTGAGAGTTCAAAGACTACTTGCTATTAGCACAGCATACAGTTCTATTACATTACTGGTAAACAAACATCTTCCGGCATGGGCACACCATTAGTGGACATGGAATGTAATATCTGCAACTTCAGCACCTAAAGACTACTTGCTATTAGCACAGCACACAGTTCTATTACATTACTGGTAAACAAACATCTTCTGGCATGGGCACACCATTAGTGGACATGGAATGTAATATCTGCAACTTCAGCACCTAAAGACTACTTGCTATTAGCACAGCACACAGTTCTATTACGTTACTGGTAAACAAACATCTTCCGGCATGGGCACACCCATTAGTGGACATGGAATGTGATATCTGCAACTTCAGCACCTAAAGACTACTTGCTATTAGCACAGCATACAGTTCTATTACGTTACTGGTAAACAAACATCTTCCGGCATGGGCACACCATTAATGGACATGGAATGTAATATGTAATATCTGCAACTTCAGCACCTAAAGACTACTTGCTATTAGCACAGCACACAGTTCTATTACATTACTGGTAAACAAACATCTTCCGGCATGGGCACACCATTAGTGGACATGGAATGTAATATGTAATATCTGCAACTTCAGCACCTAAAGACTACTTGCTATTAGCACAGCACACAGTTCTATTACATTACTGGTAACAAACATCTTCCGGCATGGGCACACCATTAGTGGACATGGAATGTAATATGTAATATCTGCAACTTCAGCACCTAAAGACTACTTGCTATTAGCACAGCACACAGTTCTATTACGTTACTGGTAAACAAACATCTTCCGGCATGGGCACACCATTAGTGAACATGGAATGTAATATGTAATATCTGCAACTTCAGCACCTAAAGACTACTTGCTATTAGCACAGCACACAGTTCTATTACGTTACTGGTAAACAAACATCTTCCGGCATGGGCACACCATTAGTGGACATGGAATGTAATATGTAATATCTGCAACTTCAGCACCTAAAGACTACTTGCTATTAGCACAGCACACAGTTCTATTACATTACTGGTAAACAAACATCTTCCGGCATGGGCACACCATTAGTGGACATGGAATGTAATATGTAATATCTGCAACTTCAGCACCTAAAGACTACTTGCTATTAGCACAGCACACAGTTCTATTACATTACTGGTAAACAAACATCTTCCGGCATGGGCACACCATTAGTGGACATGGAATGTAATATCTGCAACTTCAGCACCTAAAGACTACTTGCTATTAGCACAGCACACAGTTCTATTACGTTACTGGTAAACAAACATCTTCCGGCATGGGCACACCATTAGTGGACATGGAATGTAATATGTAATATCTGCAACTTCAGCACCTAAAGACTACTTGCTATTAGCACAGCACACAGTTCTATTACATTACTGGTAAACCAACATCTTCCGGCATGGGCACACCATTAGTGGACATGGAATGTAATATGTAATATCTGCAACTTCAGCACCTAAAGACTACTTGCTATTAGCACAGCACACAGTTCTATTACGTTACTGGTAAACAAACATCTTCCGGCATGGGCACACCATTAGTGAACATGGAATGTAATATCTGCAACTTCAGCACCTAAAGACTACTTGCTATTAGCACAGCACACAGTTCTATTACATTACTGGTAAACAAACATCTTCTGGCATGGGCACACCATTAGTGGACATGGAATGTAATATCTGCAACTTCAGCACCTAAAGACTACTTGCTATTAGCACAGCACACAGTTCTATTACGTTACTGGTAAACAAACATCTTCCGGCATGGGCACACCATTAGTGGACATGGAATGTAATATGTAATATCTGCAACTTCAGCACCTAAAGACTACTTGCTATTAGCACAGCATACAGTTCTATTACGTTACTGGTAAACAAACATCTTCCGGCATGGGCACACCATTAGTGGACATGGAATGTAATATCTGCAACTTCAGCACCTAAAGACTACTTGCTATTAGCACAGCACACAGTTCTATTACGTTACTGGTAAACAAACATCTTCCGGCATGGGCACACCATTAGTGGACATGGAATGTAATATGTAATATCTGCAACTTCAGCACCTAAAGACTACTTGCTATTAGCACAGCACACAGTTCTATTACATTACTGGTAAACAAACATCTTCCGGCATGGGCACACCATTAGTGGACATGGAAGTTAATATGTAATATCTGCAACTTCAGCACCTAAAGACT
Organism: Dryococelus australis; assembly: GCA_029891345.1. NCBI lineage: Eukaryota > Metazoa > Arthropoda > Insecta > Phasmatodea > Phasmatidae > Dryococelus > Dryococelus australis. The sequence continues at coordinate 21,941,045 of CM057000.1, forward strand.
ACTTGCTATTAGCACAGCACACAGTTCTAATACATTACTGGTAAACAAACAGCTACCGGCATGGGCACACCATTAGTGGACATGGAATGTAATATCTGCAACTTCAGCACCTAAAGACTACTTGCTATTAGCACAGCATACAGTTCTCTATTACATTACTGGTAAAAAACATCTTCCGGCATGGGTACACCATTAGTGGACATGGAATGTGATATCTGCAACTTCAGCACCTAAAGACTACTTGCTATTAGCACAGCATACAGTTCTATTACATTACTGGTAAACAAACATCTTCCGGCATGGGCACACCATTAGTGGACATGGAATGTAATATCTGCAACTTCAGCACCTAAAGACTACTTGCTATTAGCACAGCACACAGTTCTATTACATTACTGGTAAACAAACATCTTCCGGCATGGGTACACCATTAGTGGACATGGAATGTAATATGTAATATCTGCAACTTCAGCACCTAAAGACTACTTGCTATTAGCACAGCACACAGTTCTATTACATTACTGGTAAACAAACATCTTCTGGCATGGGCACACCATTAGTGGACATGGAATGTGATATCTGCAACTTCAGCACCTAAAGTTGTGTAGAGAGTGTATCTGGGCAACACGATATGCTGGCATGCATATGGGATGTAAAAGTTATCACCCAATTGCCTGAGAGCTCATTTGTAAAAATATTTTCATAAAATTTCCTATAAACTTAAATTAAATAGATTTTAGTGTGTTTTAACTCAGTATGTGTAAATTTATAAAATAAACACTTAGAATTATTAAAAAATAGCCTACCTTATTTCTTAATTGTTTATTTAGAATCAAAAATTGCATAATATGACATGACCTGTCTATTATTTACCAATCGTGACTCTGTCAATCATATTACTATGTCCGAAATACATATTAAACTTATTGAAAATTAAAACTCTCTTATGCACCTTTATTTTACAACTTCAGCACCTTTCACTCAACCTCCTTAAGGTGGTGTACAATGTTTAGCACCTAGGTGTTCAGATTTGCATGTGCATAAATTGCAAGCATGTGTTGTCTATACCAGGAAGTGAGTTATGTATTTTACGTGTTTTATTCTGGTGCGAACGAGTATGTGGGTTCTCTAAGAGTGCTCCCAAATTTTTCTTTAATATAAATTTTATTATTGTAATAGGTCAACTACAATTAATATTTTAATTTTTTTTGTTTACAGTAAATATTGACTTTTTTTTTTTCTTTAATGTTTATATATTTTAAATTATTTGTTTTGATCACCACCTCGTAGGTTTTTCTTACTTTTGGCTTAACTAAACTTAAGTTGAATTACAATCCACTAAATCCATTTTCTAGGGTTAGATTTTTAATGATTATTTAACCTTAAATTTATTTTGTAATTAATTATAATTAATTTTTAATGTGTTTTTGTTTCTTTTTCATTTTTATTTAAGTTGCAGGTTAGATTATTTTTTTTTGTCTTTTTTTCTTTGTTCGTACCAGAAGTATCTCAGGTTTTGGGATAGGATAGGAGGTAGAAGACGGATGTGAGAGGCTTCTGATGGGACTTATGATTCAGGCGGACGCTAATTAATTTTAAGCCAGGATTAATCAAGTAAATCCCAGATGCCATCTGAAATTAGGACAGGCATTACCATCCCAAAAGTTAGTTTACATTTAGGTATGTCGCGCCACATATATGCAGAGGGTGGAGACATCAATATGCATAATTTATTAGTGTAAGAAGACATTACTTGGAAGATGGGCACCACTTAAGCTTAAGGCACCATATAGATCTGTACCGATGCAGTCAAAACAAGGTGACGCCATCGATTTTCTAGAGCCAGTAAAATTTGAGGGGAAAAAATTTTTTTTTAGTTAAATATATTTTTTGTTCGGATACTTATACTTTCTCTGTGAGATGTCTTTCTTTTTTTTCTTAGGACGAGTCATTATTTTAATTTTTTTTTGTTAGGAGAAGTAACCTTTTTATATTTTTCTTTTATTTTAAAGAGTGGGTGATTGGTTCGTCCAGCAGTAGAAGTTAGGAATTGGCACATTTTTTGGTCCTTCTCGAACTGTCGGGTTGAGTTGGTCATTAGGCTTTCATTTCTACAGCCCTTTACTGTTGTCAACACATATTTTAGTCGTTTCCAGAACATTGCCGTTGCATCTATGTGCACTATAGTGTTTACATCGTAGCAAGCAGAGCGGTTGCAGCTGCGGTCTGGTTGTGCAACGCCATCTGGGAGTTTGGGGGTACCCCTTGGGGAGAGGGGTAGACTTGCTGAAGGCAGCAGTGAGAGAGTGTGGGCAGTCAAGGGGAAAAGGGGGGAGTGTTGCGACAAGGACAGTTGTCGATTAGCTGGTGCCAGGGGAGGGAACCCGGAAGCTGATTGGCTGCAGTGGGTGGAATGACGCGTGATGTAAGTAGGGTCAGGAAGACAAGGTCATGAGTCTGCGAGATGGTGTTGTGGTGAGCGGACGTGTGCAGCCAGGGGGAAGTCTGTGAAAATCATCTACGATAAGCTAAGTACTTGTTTTTGTTCTGATTGATTGAGACATTCTTTTCGAAGTTTCTGGAAGAATGTCGCCGATCAATCCATGCAAATAGTCGTCATTTTAGGATATCAGGATAAGGAGGTAAGAGTCTAGAGTCAAAGAGTCTGGAGCATGAGTCGCTGTCTGTAAGGCCGACAGTCATGTAGTTGTGAGAGTAGACTATGGTGAGAGTAGACTACGGTGAATGAAGAGAGAGATTAGTGCCATTTATTTGTTACAGGTATTTTTAACTTCAGTCGTAAATAACTTAAGAAGTGTTTAGAAGTAAGTGAGAACATAGTCGTACTGGTTTGTGGTTGTTGTCTCAAGAGTTCATTTCATTTTGGATTTAGTTTTCGAGATTGGTACCGAGTTGTGTCTTCGTTTGTTTTTATTGCCATTCCCTTGCAATTGTCGGTGTGTTTTATTGATAGCCCAAGGGTTTTGTAACTTGTAGATCATAGCATAATTCTACCTATTGCTTCTTGCTTTAGTTTTTCTAATAATTTTGGCCAATCAATAATCAGTGAGGGATTATTTATTTACATTCTTAAGGTAAAATAAGTCTGATTAGTTGATGAATTCAGTCAGTTCTTAGACAGTTTTAATGAGTGTGTTTAAAGACTGTGTTAGATGTTTACATTGCTGCTTATACAGATTTAACCTATAACGCAGACACCCAACCTATAATGCGGAAATCCCTTCAAAATAATTTGAAACTCAGTTTTCCCTTTTGTACTTTTTACTGGATAGAACCCCTTCACACCTATTTCTTCTAGTAATGAGATTGTGATTTTAATTTGACGTCGCCCTCGCTCTGTACACCACTCGTGGTGGGGGGGGGGGGGGGGGGGGGAGGCAGTCCGGTAGTGCTCGCTGCTGCATGGACAGCACAACGTGCACCAATGCGTGTGATGTAGTATGCCGTTCGTGCGTGAACGCACTAGGGGTCTGTTCACTGCATCTAAAAACCTGCTTACCAAGAGTAACCGATGCCTAGCTAGTTTCTTTTTGTGTAAAAGTGTGACCCCCTTAAAGCAGAGTCTAATGCATGCCTGAGGAAGTGTTATCTCCTCCATGTGCCCCTACCTTGATTTGTATTTTAATGTTGAGTGCTCACCCACGTGGTGCACGTGTGTTCATGCAGACACGATTTGAGACACACTAAATTATTATATTATTTTTCCAAGTGCTATGTTGTGTGTTACGGTATTTGGTTTTAAGATACTGGTAAATGATTTCACATGTTAAGGAAAATGAACATTCAAAGACGCTTTCAGTTCCGGCAGCCATATTGCCAAGTTCACGGAACAAATTTCCAACAGTTCATACATTCATTTTCACTTTAATTAATTTCGGTGTTTGAGAAGGGTTTAAATGTATGTTTTGTTTTTGTTAAATTTTATTATAGTGTTTTATGTATTCTGTCCACCTGTTCTGGCATTGGTACATGTTGTGCAAATTTCAGACGCTTAAGCCGTCCCCACACAATACCCAATTTCTGCTACCTTCTGTTATACCGATGGGCACAACAGAAGGCACAAAAATTTCTATAGCAGAACAGAAGACAGAACGCATCAGTTCATACCCACACAGAAAATTGTAAATGGCAGGCAAAAACAACTCGCAAATGGCAGACATTCCGCAGTTGGCAGGGCTACAAATGTAATCAAATAATATATGTAGGAACTTTGTGGTACATCGAGAAGTACAAAGACAATTTTTTTCCTTAAGACTGTATTTATATAAGTTTCTGAGTGCAAAATAATGTTAGTAACAGCACTGCTTATTTATAAAAATTAGGTAGTCTACTGTTTTCACATTTATGTACAACAGACGTTTACATGACTAATTAAGACGTTAAAATGTTTATCTTTAACACACATAGTAATCAATATTGTGATTTCCGAAACTAAACAAGGTTATACGTTAGGAGACTAACAGAAGGAGAAAATGGGTAAAATATCATAATACTAATAATAAAGCTTTTATGTGTGGGGGGTTAGCGTCACTCCTGCTACACCCATTAAAATACGCACTTAAACAGTTTATTTTCAAGTTGTGAGTGTAGCACAGTGGGTTAGTGGGTGGGTTTGTACGATGAAGCTTTTCGTTTTAGAGTTCAAATCTCCGTCATATAACAAATTTTTATGTGATTTTATGTGATACATATATTATTGTGGTTTATAATTTACGTTATTGTCAGAAAATGTTTATTTCTATAATTTCTTTGAATACAATAATACATAAGTAACTCCACAGTGCAATCGGCTGCCTGTGGTTTTTGATTTAGCTGTGGTTTGTATTATTGCTTATAGACGATGAAATTGCAGAAATACGTGTTTTCTGGCAATAACTTAAATTATAAACCACAATAATATATGTATCACATAAAATTACTTAAAAAAGTTTTGGAACACTGAGATTAGAACTCTAAAACCTAAAATTTTGCAGCGCGTACCTGCCCACCAACCCACTGAGCTACGGACACAACTTCCTAGATAGTTGTGTAAAAGGTTACATACACAATAAAAGTCCATAGTTATCACGTATTTTCAAAGTTGTGTTTATTGTTTCATTATGACAGTGGGAGTTAATTGAAACGTTTCCCGTAACTTACGCTTACATTAAGTTTTTTTTTGTACATATACACGTTTTACAGAACCCGTAATATTTTTGTAAACTGATATATACGCCTATAGGTTGCTACTCTGGCATCCGCCATCTTGTCTGTCGCAGCTCCGTAGATATAGCAGAAATTTAGAATAGGTTCTATTACCGTTTCGGGCATGTCCATGAGTACATAAACTGTTATACCCGAAGTCAGACCCCTCTGGAGGGGGCTGGATTGTAACCTACACGGGAGCAGAAACGCTAGCAGAAAATGGGTATTGTGTAGGGCCGGCTTTAGCAACAACACGAGACCATCCTAAAGAGTTATGAAGTCCAATTCACTTAAAATAGTCCACTGATTATTTTCCTGCACTCAGTTATCTTTTGTATGAAGTGTTTTGCATTTTGCCCTGTGTAAACATTTTCCTCGAGATGCTGGCGGGAAGGTGTCCGTTGCTAACGGTACCTACACGTCACAATATTTAGTCTGGTGCAATGGATCTTCGAGGGCGGACGTGCGCTGCTCCGTGCCGCGTGCCACGGGAGCATCATCAAGTTGTGCTAATCATTTAAGGTTTCAATAGTTTAAACAGTTAATTATTCTGGAACCTTTTTCTTAGCTTTGCTCTCCCGTGTGCCAACCCTCCTCTCCGCCGACTCGCGACCCCGGAGAGTTTCTTCACGTAATTTTTCACCGGCTAGTTAAGCCATTTTCGCCGCATGTGTCCCTGGCAGGCCTCGTGTGCCAGGCACACGGGAATAGTTTATATTACCATGTGTACTCTCTCAATGGTAATATATTTCTTTGTTGAAACCCACGTGTCTTATTTTAATTTAAAGAACTTCACCTCAGGAACTGGCCCTAACCAGTACATGTAACTATGTGCTCAGTGTATTAAAGTATTGCCATGACTTTCTTAAACATTTTGTGAGATGTGTGCTGCGAGGGGATGCCGTCACAGGCTGTCGACCTGTAACGACCTTGAGAGAAGGAGATCCTGGTGCTTTTCCGAGTAATTGGAAAGCTAGCGCCCTGGGAAAACTACTATCTGAATCCACCTCCATCGATGATCTGGAGCATCACTAAGGTAATCTGGCATCATATGCCTCTCGCAAGCCCCAAGCCATGTCAAATTATCATTTAATCTCATTCAGAGTTTGGTTGAATGATCACTTTGCTGATAATTATTTTAAAGCTTAAACTTAATTTAATAATTTATGAAAAAGAGTTTGGATTTCACAAGTTGTCATATAAATTTTTCTTTTTCTTATTGTCTTTTGAGAAACAGCAATTTTACTAGAATAATTTAAGGTTTGATTACAACTGTTTTCCTGCAGGCCTATCCTATTACACTTGCTGTTCATGAATTTTATAAATTTTATCTTTGTTTTCATGAAAATCCAAAAATATCTGACGAATAATTCATAGTTCTGATTAAAATTTTTTTATCTGTGGTTAACCTAACCAAATAATCAATAACTACATAGCATATTTTATAAATTTTGTCATTCAAAAGCCAGAAATTTTATGTAACAGTTTTGATTTCAATACTTGTTTGTGCTCTTACACACTGTTCGTTCTGTCTTGAAAAGTATTGGACTATTAATTTTTATTGGTTGTTAAAGTTCATTAAAATTTGTTATTGTTAATATTGTTATTAATAATAAGTTGGTGTGTTTTTTTTCTTTTCAATCATAATTGGCTCTCTCAAATTCTGGTCCTTTAGACATTTTAAGGTTAAGGTCTCAGAAATTTATCACCTCATTTTTAAGACTAAAAGCTTACATAAATTTGAAAATATTTGGAAATTATTGAGTAGAAGTTATAGGGAACTGTACCTTGTGTTACTTTCTACTTTATTTACAGCCCCACAAACCATGAAAGATCACTCCCCCCCCCCCCCCCCCCCCCCCAATGAACATTTGTCGAGCAAATAAAACATATTTTTCCCGTTTAAACCATGATTTCCCTCTAATTCTGAATTTTTTTTTAAATTTGGATTTTGTAAATGGCTCATTGAGGTGGAGCCCAGACTTTCTTCAAGAGAGACAAGCATTTGAGGTGTTTTGTGATATAGAAGTGCTAGTGTTAAATGTAACCTGGAATACCCACTAATATGTCCAGTGGTGGAGGCAGTTGACTTCTTGCTAGTGTTTTGTGATATAGAAGTGTTAGTGTTAAATGTAACCTGAAATACCCACTAATATGTCCAGTGGTGGAGGCAGTTGACTTCTTGCTAGTGTTTTTCTTTTGGATGAGAATGATTGAGAAAAAATTAATTATTAAAATTTATATATTTATCTCATTTTAACTTTTTCCTAAAACAATTTATATATTTTTTACTATTAATTATTCATAATTTCCGATACTGTAAGTTTTGAGTATCAGGCAAGACAAATTATTTTCTTCTCCCCCCTTAAACTTCCACTGCTGCCACAGTATTTTAAAGTTGCTTAAACTACAGACTCCGTAATTAACCACGGGGTTTGTGTAGTTTTCATGAATGACAGTTTTTATTTTTTCCGATGATTGGTTGTAGCCAGGGGTCCTAGGATATGCTCTTCGGGCTAGCACCAGAGCAAAATAGTCAGGATAATCCCCTAGAGAACAGTTTGAAAAGAAAATAAACTTTGATGGAATTTAATCATCCAGTTTTGGATTTTTTGTAGACTTGCATGAACACTAGTGCAGTACCTAAAACAAAGTAATAAAACTACTGGGAAAAGTCTACAGTGACATTAACTTTTCTACACACATTTATATAAGCATCAGTAAAGATTTTTTAGTGAATGATTAAAAAATGGAAACTGAAAAATTAATTAAAGGATGGTGGAACATATGAAGTCATGATACTCCAGTTAATTAATACAGTAAAGATTCGAGTTTTTCACATAATTTTGCAAATATAAGTCAGCAGAGTAATTAATTTCTTTTCTCTTGCAGTTATTTTCAGGTATTTTCGTGCCAACAATTTTTAATAAATTAAATCACATGAACTCAGACCAAGCCTGCTTATTTCCAGAAGTTCTTAAGTAGTTAGAGAGAGATTATTCCTAAGTTGTTTCTAACTGAACTCATCAACGGAGTAAGTTTTTATGATTTTGTTGGTGATCCTGCAAGGGAATTTTACTCTTGAAGTTTGTCAGCACAGTGCACATCTACTTCACACGGTCTACATAAAACCTTACTACTTTCCTATCCTGGATGAGAAAATACAGCATAAAATATCCTAATCTTACCCAACTTACACCGAGTGCAACACAAGCTTTCCACTGGAATCACATCCAAAGTATAAGTTATACAGTAATTGGGTAATTAAACAATATTTTAAACCACTACACCAGTTGGAGAAGAAAGAATAAATGGAACCTACCAAATTAAATATGTAATTTCAACTCAACCCAACACTTTATTATTATTAATTTTAATTGCGATACATTACAGAGTAATATCACCGAGTCATTACATTGTAGAAGGCCTTATGTTGGCACAAACTGGGCTCTTTATTGTAAAAAGAACTGCATTTATATAGAAAAAAAAAAGACACAGTTGACATCCTGACACCATGAGGTGAACGTTGATTTGTAAGCACTTTCTCGTCATACAACGAAGATGAATTGCGAATATGAAACGAAGACCTGCCTTTGACCTCAACGATCATGGAGCCGCAATCTGCATCATCGCTAACTGGTTGTTGCCAGTGCAGATTCAGCGATCAAGTTTTTACCTATGGTCAAAATGCTCGTTGGCATGAGGCAGCGGCTTGTATGAAGAGAGTCCTTTTCGCTGATGAAGAATTACAACACTGTTCACATGCAGTTTATGCAAAGTGATACACTGAAAGAACATACATAGATTTGCAAGGATTTATCTACTGGGAGTCAGCAAGTGTTGCACTGATGGGTACCGATTCGATAAGCGATTATGATGAGACAGTTAATACTAAAGATAGAATGAGTGCAGTAGAGTCGGTTTATGTGCGATGTACAGTTGCAAGACTTTCGCGTGAAGTCGATGAACTTCAAAATATATGGTCGTTGGCTCTAAATACCGATGAGAAAACAAAACAGGAGGTGAAGATGACAATGCAGAGAACATTGATGAAAATGAATATGAAGACGCTGAAGAAGATATGGCAATTTTCTCGATGCACTGACACACCCCTCCAACACATTTACTATAAGTGACATGAAGAAGTCCAACAGTGGTGAGAATACTGGCTACCTATTTCCAGAAGAGTCGAATGAACTTGTTATAGTTGTTGATAGACTCAGATATTTGATTGACCTTCAAAAATTAGGGGATATCTCGCACATTAACGTGATATTTTCAATTGTTCGTAAACTGAAGAATCGGGGATATACCACATGTGATGAACTGCTTTCTTCTGAAATTGTAATTACAAAATAATAATAATAATAAATTACTATAAATAATTGATTTTTCTTTATTTTTGTGCATTGTATCCTTTTTCCCTCACAACTTTAAAAGTGGTGCTATGAGCACTTGACTATTTACGGAATGATCTGCATATAGAATTATGATAATGACTTTGGTATAAAAATTCATGAATAGTGGACTGTATAGAAAACAATTATGTCGACATGTACAAATTTGGAGACAGTTGGCGAACTATTGTAATTTCAATATATATGGGTTGGGGACGAACAGCGGGATTGGGATTGATTGAAGGATTGGCATATGTTGCTGTGAATTGTGGGGGAGGATTGCGAAGGATTGTCATAGATTGATGTAAATTGTGAAGGAGGCTTGCGAGGGATTGGTGTGTATTGGTGGGGATTGGTGTGTATTGGTGGGGATTGGTGTGTGGATTGCTGATTGTGGAGTGGATTGCAGAGACAATTGCAGAACAAACTGCGGTGCTGATTGATGGAAAGATTGCTAGATTGAAAAAAAGGATCTATGAAAAAACACGTCATTAGTTAACTTTTTTTAATTTTAAAAAATATATTTTTTTAAATATTTTGGATTTTATACACATTTTTATAATTTCTTTTTGAGCTCAAGGTTATCCAAGGGCATGAGCATGGGGTCAAGGTCACACATATGAAGTCAAGGTGAAGGTCACCCAGATCTAACATGTTAGTCGGAGTCATCAGTGAGACGAAGGTGTTGAAAATATAAAAAAAATGACAATCGAAAAAGCCAATATGGTGGGTGAAGTGCATTCTACATAATGAGCAGAGGTGAGTAGGTACGGGAGGGGAATGTTACTACAATGTGATTGATTGGAAAAAGGGGGGGGGGGGGGTCAGTCGTCTGCTGGATGTGGTCTGTGGGAGACCTCAGGAAATGTAAGTTTTTAAAAATAATTTCTTATAATATTTTTATTAATTTTTATAATTTAAAATAATTTTTAATGATTTTTTTTATAAAGTTCTAGGCTTTTGAAGGTTTTTTTGTTCCAAGGTCAAAGGTCATCCGAGGTTAACTTGTCAAGGTCAAAGATCACCAGGCCAATGTTACTGAAATCCAACACAGTGGTTGGGTGATGTAATAACATGATGACCAGTTGTTACCTTGGCTCCTTTCCCTGAGTCTCCTCTATGTCAAAAACATTTGAAATATTAATTTTTTAAATAACTGTTAAATAAATTTTGATAGGGATTTTTTAAATAAATTTTAATAAACTTTTAAAATGATTTTTTATACGTAAATTTTTTTTTTGGGGTTTTCATGGTCAAAGGTCATTGGGCCAAGGTCACCCAACATGGTGGCCGGTTGGCTCCAGCTCTGGACAGTGGACCCTGTGTATCGATTTGGCATACCCTATGTCTATAAAACCAATATGACAGCCACTGCTCTGCTCTTGAAGACGACTCCCCTTCCCCCCCCAAAAAAAAATTCTTCCGATGGATCGAAAAGTGCCTTTTGGCGGATCGTTCTTGCAACTGGGAGGGTCAGTGCCTTTTAAGGGGAAAAAGGGAAATTTTGAAGGAAAAATGGCTACCAGGGAATTGGAATGACAGAGCATGAACAACTTCAAGCTCCGGTCCCAGATCCCGTTAATCCCAACTCACCATAGTCCTAGTAATTTTCCCAATAATTTACATCAGACATCTCATTTAAAAAGATTCTCTATCCTCTCTCTTCCACCTTTAACTTCACCACCTTACGTTCCCTTCACCTCTCTCATCTCGTATCATCCTATTTCTCACACTACACACACTCTGCTCTCTCTCATACCACATTCTCACATTCCCCCTCATACTAAATTCTGTTGTCACTCTTACAACACTGTCTCTCATTTCTCACACATCACACACTCCCAACTCATTCATTCAATTTACATTTATTTCTACATACATCTCTTTATGACTTCATTTCTCTCCATTTTCCTATCTGTATTATGATCTATCTCTGGATCTTCACTGCTCACCACCTCTCTCTCTCTCCACCTCACCCACACTTTTCTCTATAGAAAATATCTCACTCTCACCTACACACTCACTTCTACAACTCTACCACTCTTTCTCACTCCTGCTCACTAGTTCTCCTCCGTCACTGAAGCCGGAGATTAAATGAAGGACTTACATCCTGTTTTACGATTAAAGTAACAATAATTACTTCATTACACACGTACGTACCAAACTGAGCACAGTCCTGAATATGTTGGCTATGGTGTCAGGGTCACTGCACTCCTCGGTGACCTTGGTAACGCGCGTGTTACGGGCGACTGGCCGCCAGCCCGTCTCCAGGATGCCCGGGATGCTCTCCACTGGGATCACCTTCATGCCCTCCCGAAAACACGTCAGCCCGGGGTGTACTTTCTGCACCTCTTGCTGCCGCATCTCTATCAGCTTCTTGATGATCTATCATGCACACAAACACACACACTCGCTACTGCCGCATTGCACTCTACTAGAATGTAGAAACTGTCAATACCTGTGTAGCATTTTTACTTCACGATACACAGCCAAGGGGAATAATTTCACTATATATGTGTGTGTATATATATATCCCTCGCCATCTTAACCTTTCTCTCAACACCGCCCCTACGATAGTTTTGCTCAGGAGTTGGAAGTTTGCGTTTTCATTTGTCCCGACGTAAGGTGAGATTGTACTGTCTGCAATGTAGATTGTTTTATTCACCAGTCCACCGTAACTATGCAGTTTAGGCAACGAGTTTTTTTCCCGCTGCTAGATAGCACTAGTTAGCTAGGTTCTCTCCCCTGCTTCGTACCCCACAAACCTGAACCACCCTGCAGTACACTGACGTGTCTGTCGTCAGAGTTCCTATCCTCGAGTCCTTCTCAGGACTCATCCTGACACCACCCAGCTTAGCTCCCCAAGCTACGTGTCAGCATCTTTGAGTTACGTCGATTTACACACAACACAACGCTCAACAATTAAAGAGGAGTTTGCTTAGACTTTCAGCACTTCACACCCTGCAAATCCCCGTAATTCTACTGTCGCCTCTAGCTGCTTTTCAGTTGAAGTACTGTAGCTTCACGGACAAGGCTCATGCCGACAGGAGTTAGGATACACTCACCACATATATTTCTTATTCGGAAATAAATCTGTGTCGACTCTACCTTGAGTTCATTTCCTGTAGATCTAGTACACTGATCCCAGTTTACTCTAACATAACAAGACCGCAGGTGATCCCGGGATTCATACTCAAGTGAGCTACAACACTGAATCTTTTTACCCACACGCACTTAGCCAGGCCATCCTTCCCATCAACAGAGTTGGTGGAAAGGTGGAGCCACACAAATACTCTAAACCTGAACCAGCTTGTCAGCTCGGTGTCCATCTGTCTCTCTCTCTCTCTCTCTCTCCCCACTGCGTTACAAGACAAGAGAGGCAGGTGTTCCCTGAGTTGGGAAGACTTGGACAGGATCTCATGCTTGTGTTGCGACCTTGGACAGGTGAGGCCTGAGTTCCAATACGTATTGCATTCCATGTCAGACGTTGGAATAGGGTGTCCACCGGTCTCCGGCTTGCACGTCGTCCCGCACGTGATTTTGTGCACAAGGATCCTGCCGTCCTGTTACAGTAGTAGGAGGGTGAATATGTGTCCTAATGCCCTACTCCAAGAGGAGAGGATTTAAGGAAAGAGTACAACAGATTCTCCTGGCTTCTGGTCGCCTGCATGAGCTTAATCCTACCCTGGTGTCATATCTAGCTAGTGTTAACCCGAAAGATCAAGCTGAGGCCGTGAGGCACATACAAGACACTGTACAGCCAGAAGTACCCAGGGATTTGTTCGCCGCACCTGTATGCAACGGCCCAACGGAGTATCGTTGGTGAATCACAGGACATCTCAACCAACCCGAACTACCCCCTAAACACGTTGTTGCGCCTACCTTGTTCCTGCAGAACTGAGTCCAGCACCCCGTCCGCTGCCTCAGTACTGATCTAACACACCCGCAGCACCTTCTACCACTGCTAATGACACAGTCAGGCTTCCTTAAGCACGTCGCCCAGGTATCATCAAGAAGCCAGTGGCACTCAACACAAGATTACGTTACCTACTCCCGACTTTGTGCTCTGCCGCAAAGCAACCAGGCCGGTCTTGTTCAACGGGAAAGCAACGGTGCCCCGTCAGTATTGAACCCCCCCTTCCATATTGGAGTGCCTGGTCTAACTCTTAGACAAAAAGAATCGTCTCGTACTGCTTTCAGGCGAGTGAATATTGATTCCAGGGCATGTCACGCATCAACTGGCATTTATAATTTAGAGTTTAGGTCTACCCTCTTATAGTAACGAAGAAAAAGGCTGAGAGCAATGACAACTCATTACACGCAGGCTCTGAAACATCAGTATTTCATCCCCACCACAAAGATTGTGATAGTATGTAAACTTCAGCTCTAAAGTGGCTGAAGAAAAATTAAGTGGTTGAGGTAACATTGTCAAAAATATACATAAATTTAATAGAAACAAACCTCCTTCTGTCTGCGCACGACTGTAGTGAACTCTGTGTACACAATGCGTGGGTTCAGCTCACAATGCATCAATGTGGCTCCTTCATAGTCTTTGATGTATCCTTGGTACATCTGCCGGGGCAGCTTTATGTCCTTGCTGAAGCCCTGCTTTCGGAAATAGCCTGCAATAAATAATAATTTTTTTTGAAAAATTTAAAAAAAATAATTAAACAATATTTTGTTTCCAGACATTAATAACGTGTCGGTGATGAAACAAAAGCCATGTCTAATGTAAAATATATAATCTTCCCTTACAGTTTTTCTCAAGTACTCCCTAAGAAACATGTGTGAATTTACTTTCTAATTAGGAAATACATTCCCATCGGTCATTCTGGTAAGCAGCGATCAAATACCAGAGCGTATTACCGCAGTGAAGTTGAGCGGCCCTTACTAAGTTGTTTAGCAAAGGTATTACCATTCTCTGGAATTACATTATAAAAAGTAGACAGGATGCACAAGTACTCACAGGGTGGTACTCGAAGATAGATTCACAAAACACATTTTTCACGCAGATGCACAACGTTTCGCGGGCTAGATCAGCTTCATCAGGCGCAAGCGGAGTGTCTATCTACCAGTACCGCCCTGTAAGTACTTTTGCATTCTGTCTACTTTTTATAATGTGATCAGTAGCTTAGCAGTCTATTCCCGCTATATTTTCTGTAATTAGTATCACTGAATTATAGGCTGTTCACAGTAAAGTGAGCACTTTTTAAGGCCCTTCAAAATTTTTCCTTTCATCCAATTTCCATCTTCCTGCAGCTTTTTAATATACACAATGCAATGTGACCAATAAACATAGGGTATACATTTCATCAGCCTCAAAATATAATGCCTAAGGCTGCAATAAGATATATTTATTTGTGGTTAATGCCTGTTGGGAGGGCCTTAAAAAGTGCTCACTTTACCGTGAACAGCCTATAAAAAGAGTTGAGTGTTATTGAAACAGAGCATGAGCACATTGTAATTGTGTGAAATATAACTTCTTTACCCGTTAAAAATGCCATTTGAGTTCTTTCTTCACATGCACGTGATTGCTGTACAAAAGGCTTTTTTCAAGACTCTTGTTTGTTTAGTCCACTTTTATTAACAATTTTGTTTAATAATTCTTAGAGTTTAATATATTTTATACATGATAAGAGCTTTGTATTTACGTATTTAATTTTGAGTGTAGTGTGGTTTTAGAAATAAAGTGTCTGCTTGGACGCGTGCCCAATTAAACTGAATGGCACGTTGGTCAAGCATTTTGTCGCTAGACCAATAGAAGGGTTTTTTAAGTTAGGATCGACAAGGTTTGGCGAGGCGTGTTGGGTATTGACTTACACCGTCATCCTGGTTGATGGTGGTGATGCTGTCTGGGTCTCACTCAATGACAGCGGGCTCGCCCCACTCTGAAGTGGTGATTCCAGGCGGCTGACTCACTGCTCCAAAAGTGCGGGTTTGACAAACCGTACCTAGCCTCAGTCTTGTACACCAACCCTCTCACCACGAGGTGGTACTCTGGGCTGGTACGAAGTGACTGGGAAAAATATACAATTACCACCGGGGCAGGTGTGACTGCTTGACGTCTGAGTTTGGCGGCGCAGTCCTGTTCCACCTGCCTTTCCTTCGTGGGAGATGAGAGTGCACTCAACTGTTTGGCAGCAAGGATCACTATGTTTTGCTCCCTACACTTTTTGCTATTCCTCACATGGTAAGGCACAGAGTCGCTGCTTAACGAGATACGGAGTGCACCCTGACGAGGAAAAAACTTAACAGTGCATGTCCAGTATCGGCTTGCTGACACTGGCTCAGTAAAAGCCTCCACTGATCCCCCACGCTTTGCAGGCTGATCAGAGACATGATGCTGTGTGGGTCACCAATACCTTTACTGGATGTATGTTCATGCAAGGTCGAACGGCAGGTCTCAGGCTATGGTTACACCAGCACTAGTCAGTGCTCTGGAGCAAGGAAATATCCTGGGATTGCCGCCTCTCCTTGAATAAAGATGTTTCTAGTGGTTCTGGATCCTCTGTTCCTCCTCTCCAGCACTAATCAGTACTCTGGCAGTTGGAAAGCAACAGATGACCATCTAATGGGTGTGTATAAGGACTGATGGACCTCTGAGGGGCACTCGTAGTCAAAGCTAATTGGGTTGTATAAAGAATCCCAGTTCCTGTCAGTAGTGAACATCGTAACTGGTTTCTAGCGGACGAATAGAATCATGTTGTGTGAAAGAAAAGCAGCTGAAGTATAGAGAACAAATTATGTTTATTGAGAACTCAATAAACATGCAACACATGCTACCTCCTACCAAGCAGTAGAGTGCTGAAGGTAACTACGTTGGCCAGGTGTAGGCGACCAGGTTCTGGTTAAAGAGTGAAATATAGCTCTATACAAAACAGAATACTTTACTACTAACTGGACTAAAGAAAGCAGGTGATTAGAAGAGACAAAGTGAATTTAATAAGTATAAGCGTGTTTGCTGGATGACTGGTCGTCGTCGATGGAAGTTGCCTCAGGATGTGTACGTAATACTTTGTAGATCTCTGGAGGTCCCAGCACTAGGTAGTGCTCGGGATGTTGCAAGAGAAGAAACAAGAATGACTGCTGGAATCCTGCTGCACACGGACTTACATAGTGCTCAAGTCTAGGCTGCCGCAGCGAGGTGCGGGGAAGGCGTGACGTCCTTCTGCCCTGGAATGGGAGTTGAAAATCTCTGGTCAGCAGTAGTCAGCAATACTGCTTCTTTCATCTTCAGTAGCGCTCGGCCTTGCCCGGTGGCAGGCGGCTTGTAGGCTCTCAGCACAGTGGGAAGGGGAGGGGGGAGGCAGTGTGCCCGCTGGTTGCGTAACCTTGTGGCCACGTGCTCTGCTGCCCAGGAGATTTAAACGGCCATGACATTATGTGCAAAGTATGGTGTGCACAACTCTATCGTGAGTGGTTGATGTAGACAACTCTTACGTAGGTTGAAGTAAGGGTATACTTCACATAAAGAGCGATGAGTCGTAATTGTAGTTGATTAGTAGTAGGAGCGGCACGCGTCAGCTTCATTCCATAACAATAAGCATCAGGTTTAAAGATATTATTCATATTATAGAAATGTGGATGAAATAATTATGAAAGGTAAAATACATGTAATCAAGTTCCATCCATTGCCCAAAAGACTTCAACAATACTTGAGGACTGCATAACAAGCTCTCCAAGTTAGTTTTGTTATTTGTATATTCTATTTTCATGGTAATAAAAATTCACATATCTTAATAATCTTGAATGGAATTGTGGGTTATTTTACATTACAATGTGAATTCATAAAATAAATCAAAACAACTAGGTGAGCATCAGAGAGCACCCTTAACCAATAACATATAAGTTAAGGTAGTAGGCTGTGGCTAAATGATATGTAGTGGCCAAGCTAAGCTGCCAATGGCACTATTTTTGTAGACTTGTCAAAAATTTTCTCCACTAGCATGGAATGGAGAATACCATCCTAACTTTTACATTAAAAATATCTTCTATTTAAGTAATTTTTATAGCAATTGTTGGCCAATACAGAACTATCATTTTGAAACACATCTACCACTGTTGCATACAGTAACTTCATAGGTGAATCAACATTACCTATAGCAAACTCATCTGCGAATGTGAGGAAGTGCAGTATGTTCTGCCTGATGTGATAGTCCTTCAGATGGTTCATGAGGTGTGAGCCGTAGCCTTTCACTTGCTCGTTGCTCGTCACTGCGATGAAAACGATCTCCGTGAAGCCTTGTGTGGGAAAGGTGCGGAAACAAATGCCTCCAATAGGCTGGTTGTCTTTGATCAGAGCCAGAGTTTTGTGTTTCCTGGAACATGAACTACTTTCAAAATACTACCTTCACAAAAAAAAAAGAAAATACTTTCAGTGAACATAACTAAATGAATAGGGGAAGAATAAAATACATAAATGTATCTTTACACTGTCTGAAAAAGGGAGATATGTATATTTTTTCATTAAAATACAGCTAAATTTGTCTACAATAAAATATTGGAGTAACATTATAATAGCAAACGTAGTAAAATTTTTCTTAAACAGTCATGCAAAGTCAAATGTGTTTATGTAATTTCAAATGATACCATGAGTCAGCTATATCAAACACTGCAGCAGAATATGAATTAACGGTACTAGTAGCTTTTGAGTTCTATGAGAATGTTACCGATTTTTACATGATATTTGAAAAAAAAAAAATACAGTACACCCCACCCTTTTTATGTTTTAATTTTTATGTGACGTTATAACTGATTCATAAAATTAATACTTTAAATAAATAGCAGAGCAGGAAACAAATGCCCAGGTCAACTGGACTGCTGTACGTACAACTGTAATGCACACTTTCAAATTATTTGGGGAAAATTAGAGTGATGGGAGAGTTTGATTTTTACAGCTTTGAGTCAAGGCGAGTCAAGTTGCATGAAACTCAAGTTGAGTCAAATCGAGTTGAGTAAAAATTTTCTTTTTAGTTAAAATCGGTTTTGCACCATAAATGTGAACGTGTACCTATGCACTCTGGTATAATACCCGCCCTTTATGAATTTCCTCCCCCTCTCATAGTCACAGTTTACAAAGAATAAAGTTTGGGACTAGTTTCTATATGCTGTTCACGATAAAGTGAGCACTTTTTAAGGCCCTCCCAACAGTCATTAACCACTAATAAATCAGTTTTATTGTAGCCTCAGACATTAACTTTTGAGAGTGGTGGAAGTATACACCGTATTTATTAGTCACGTGACAATGTTGATATTAAAAAATGGCTTAAATATAAAAATTGGCTTAAAATAAAAATGTGGAAGGGCCTTAAAAAATGCTCACTTTACCGTGAATGGCCTATACCAATAAGAATAATTATTTGTCTGGGTAAGTGATTAAGGGCGCTACATTATCCTGCTCACAGATGAGTGAATGACTGTGTTACATGGTATTGTTAGCTGCGTGTGATGGCGATAGATAAAAAGATAACTGAAACAGGGATGGAGCGGGAGGGTAGCTTTCAGGGACGTCCATTGTCATGACACCATATACCACTGGGTGAGCGAACAAGCAGACAACATTTAAAGTTCTTGTTACCTAATAGGCATCTGTTTTTAAAACAGATGATTTTAAAAACAGTAATAATATTGAGAAATGACACGTTTACCACTATGCATATGTCAGCTGACGGTGTGAGGTGCTGCCATGAGACAAAGACTTTTGATGTTTAAACATCACATGTCCTATGGTTGTACATATTTGTGTCGTGCTAAGACTGACAAGTTACCAGCCCTGATATCTAGTTATCTGATGTTGCCCAACACGGTGACTAACAGGAAGTGCTCCACTGGAAAGAAAAATGGCTCAAGCCATGAATACAATGCCCACCAGATTTTATCAAAGCCGAACATTACGAACGTCAACGTCGTCAACCGCCGAGTTATTGTTTTCTTTCCAGTGCAACTTTAATGGTTATCGATGTAAAATTATTGATTTCCGAAACACAAAAGGTGTGAATGTTTGTTGCTTATAACCTAAAAGCACTGTGACTCGACCTGCACCTTTAGTAGCTCAATATCTGCTATAAAAAAATTTGACTCGAGTGACAAGTCAATCTTTATTGACTCGACTTGACTATAGTCGATTTTTCGAGACTCTACCCATCACTAGCAAATTACATTCTTCAAACTAACTACAGAAATGATCGAAACCTGAATCTGAACAGAGTCATCATCACAGAATATTATTAAGCCAAGTAAAACCAAAACTGCATGAAAATTGAATTTTACATAAATGCAGTAAAAGGTTCATTTTGGTTGGTGTTTATAGAGTAAAACAATTTTTTTAGGCGTGGTAATATCTCTGTAACAGATGGCACCCAAAGATTGTGACCATATGAAGATGAAGCCAGTGTTGTGAATTCTACACGGTAAGTCGGTCATTAATGAGTCTAGTGACCCAACCACAGTTTTTAAGGCTTTACGTTGACAACTTGTCCAAGGGTAAATCATACCTCTACCATGCATTCACAAAACTGACACACACGAGTCTAGTACGTTGTGGCCTTGATGTGTACAACTGTGCTTCAAGCAACTGCTGTATACATTAACATATTTGTAGTGTAAGTGGTAAGAGTCAATTAGCTCCTTTAACACTATACAAAAAATAGTTGTTTATGCATTTATTGCAGCAAAAGTATACCAGATGGTGTAAACAGCCTATTCATAATACAGGTACTAGAATGGTTAACACTCTCTGGCAAGTTCGGTACCGTAGGCTCAACCGTGCAACAGAAAATGTTTAAACTTAAAAACTTATTTCTACAAATAAGGAGTGAACCCGGAGAGTTGAAGAGGGGGGGGTTTCTCCGTTGGAAACTATGGTAGACCAGACTTGAGTGTTTTTGTCAGAAAGTGAAGAGCGCAGAGATACCATGTTTAAGGTATGGGATACCATGACAATATTTGAATTTAAACCTTAACGGCATGTTTTGTAAGTTTATCCAGGGCTTCTGGAAGTAAGATATTAAGTTAAAGTATAAAAGGAAGCCAAATTTAACATTTCTTACTTACTATTTTTTTCTTTCTTTGCAACTCCAGTGTCTCCTAAATTAACACCTGTATCCAGCGTCTCCTAAATTAACACCTGTATCCAGCGTCTCCTAAATTAACACCTGTATCCAGTGTCTCCTAAATTAACACCTGTATCCAGTGTCTCCTAAATTAACACTGTCTCCTAAATTAACACCTGTATCCAGCGTCTCCTAAATTAACACCTGTATCCAGTGTCTCCTAAATTAACACCTGTATCCAGTGTCTCCTAAATTAACACCTGTATCCAGTGTCTCCTAAATTAACACCCGAGGTGTCTTGAGTCTAACTTTTCCTGCCAATTATCTCTTCCATTTTTTTCAGACAGGTTTAAGGGACTGGTTGACTGGTTGTGGAGGGCCTTGGTGGGGTTTCCGATGTCCGAACTCTGGTCTGTCCGCCCCTGCTACACGTTTCAAGTGGCAAAATGTTTCCAGCCCTCTGCAACCCCTCCTAAACATGTACTAGCTTGACAGCAGATAATAACAGAAAACAACAGGTGAAAACATTGTGTGCTACATCCATGCATTCTCTGCTAGCTGCTGGGTTGCACTCACACTTGCACACATCTACCTTCCTTACCTCGTGTGGTGATGTCAGACTGGACTGGTTGTGCCACGAAGTATAACCAGCTAGTACAGAAACGCACTGCTAGGTGACATAAATTGACCACACACAATACCGAAGTACAGACGTGATAGCCCCCTGTTTATAAATACAGTATGCCAAATTCTCGACCTATTTTTTATTGTTACTTGCTCCGCCTGGTTGGTGCATTATGTGTGTTGCGCAGGTTTGGTGGAAAACATGTGATTCAAAAACAGTTGGAGAGTTTGTAGTGCTCTCTGAACACAAACACCATTTAAGTACTCATTTCAACTTCAAGGATAGAATTTTCGGAAGTTATGATGGCTAAAACAGGAGTTTTCAGAATCAGTTTTAGCTACTAAATTTTCTATGCAGAAACTTAAGAGTTGTCTTTGGGTATGCACTATACTATTATCTTCATAAGAATGCCATAAAAATGTAGGGTTTCTACTTACAGTCACTTCAGGCGAATTACCAATTGAAAGACTGCATGTCAAGTGAATGCCTTGTGTATAGAGGAATTGGGGCAAGTAATAAGTGATAGTCTGTCTTACAGCTCTCACGTTTCGAGGCTCGGAATATGCAAAACAGCTCAAACACTTTAAACTCACGGGTCAAACACAAGCCGCGTGATGTAGTCCTTGGGCATCTTGGGCAGCTGGTGGGAGATGACGTTCTGCAAGCCAATGAGCCACATCATGGTCTGCTGGGACACTGGCTTTGTCAGCGAGTTGCCCACCAGGTGGAACTCGATGATGCCTTGCTCCTCCTCCTGCTTGGCCGCTTCGTCCCGTGGGGCGTTCTCCGGGAACACTGCCTTTAAACACAATGAACTTGTGAGGGCCACAGACACTGCTAGAAGTTAAAGGGGCCCACATGCCTGCATCATTTTTCTCCTTTTTTGGCAGAGAAGTATGGGTGCTTAAGAGTTACACTAGCATGTGCTACAAGAGCGCCATCACCACTACACGCAGGGATCTGAACTGGCGTGCAGTGTTCTCACAGTGCTGTGTGTACCTATGGGACTTTCAGCACCGATCCATCATTTTATTGATGTAAAGTCTGCGGCAAAGTTCAATACAGGCTCCTATCGTAGTTTAGCTCATATCCAGCCAGTATGTTTTAAGATATGGCAGTCTGAAAAAGTAGTTTTTAACTAATTGGAGGGCTCCAAAATAATATTTACAGAATGCGTGGTAAATTTAAAGCACTGTTACGTGCTCACAGCTTCGCATTCCATGTGAACGAGCGAAGAGGACAGAAAGCCGTTCGGCGGAGGCAAGACAATGACGAGTTTTGAATTACATACGTGCGCCGTGGACCCTGGATGTATTGTTTACTGCGTTTATCTGAAGAATGCTCTGGTTAATGACCTCGTTCTCTCAGCATAACTCGGAGTGCGTTGAACCTTCGAGAAGGTCAATGAAACACTATAAATATTGCGGCAGGCCTTCGGGCCCAGAGTTGAGTTTGTGCTGAATGAATGAGTGGCTGAGATCCGAGCAATAGATGACGAGCAGCAAGAGAAGTAACCAGCAGAAAGTAAGTCTGCAACTGCGAGTATAAAGCAGGTAAGGACATGGCTGGCAGGCTAGACTATCGGACTAGATTCGTGAGTGAAAGACATTATAAATGATGGCAACGGATTGATAGATTGAACACATGTTAATAATGGGTATGAGTTAACTGACTGTAACCAACAGAGACAATTAAGGAGAACGTTAATTGAAGTTGAAATAGACATTAAATATTGCGCTCACTGTTAAATAAAAAAAGAGTAAAAGGGGAGATTGATAATTTAATGCAGTAAATAATAGCAAAGTGGACAAATTAAGTTTCTTTAATTTTTTTTATTAAGATCTCCACCCCTCACGAACTCAGATACGCCCCTCAGGCATCCACATGTAACACTGGTGTCAGACGTGGGGTACAGACAATTATTAATTAATCAATTGTAAATTAATCAATTGTAGTAGTTGTGGATGAAAACAATAAAAAAATTTTTGTACACCTCATGCAATGAATATTAACACGGAAAATTTGTGCGGAACCGGAAGCACTGCGAGCACTGATAGAGGGGCTGAGTAGCCAGGTGAGCGCAAGTGTAAATAGCTTGAAAGAAGATGTAAATAATCAAGTTAGTAGAGTAAATGAGACTGTAAATATTCAAATTATTAGTGTGAAAGAAAGCGTGATTGATACTGTAGATAGTGTAAATGAGAACGTAGACAGGAAAATTTACTCTGTTAACGAGAATGTTGACAAGAAATTAGAAGGCATTAAAGGGCAATTCTAGATAACCACTTTTGTCAACTTTATGAACAATTTTACCAAATTGGTGCATGTACTCTGTGTAATATCTTGCACCGCGATAACATCAGGAATGTAATGGCAGAAAAACACCAATCACTCTGGTAAAACACTAGTAGACACAGTTCTGTACGCTAGTCCTTTCTTGGTTTTTGTATACTGGCTTCCAAAAATTTTACAATAAGATAAACCTCTATAGTATTAATTTATGTCACTTACACTCTAAAGAAGTTTTATACACACAAAAAGTAGTTTCAATTTTTTATTGAAATTACTAATGTGTATTTTTTTTTTTAATGTGAAGATGTGCTAAGACTGTATTTTCAGTTACAAAATTTCTGGAACAGGCTACTTAACATACTTTAGTGGCTTGCAGCATACCTTTGTCTTTATTTTTACATGGTAAACACAGAAATTTCAAAAGTCAATGAGAGAACAACTGTACACCAGTTCACTACCTTGCACATAAGAGGCAATGAGGCATGTGATGCACATAAAGGCTGTTCACGGTAAAATGAACACTTTTGAAAGCCCTGCTTAAGACCTACTTGTATGCACGTTCTGTATTGTTCTGTCTTATGTAAATTAACATTGCCATGGGCCTCATCACTTTATTCATGCGTTGGTCAAGTGAAACCGTGGAATTATTAGAAAAGTAAACTTTTTACAAATCTGCTCATTTTAACACTTCGAAGGAGTGAAAAAAAAAACAGAAACAGAAATAAATAATTTTAATTATCACAAATAGTTACCTAACACATTAATTTGACGTTAAGATATGCAACTACTTTCCATCCTTTGTTACCAACTTTACTGGGCGAATGTCACTCAGTGCACCCGTTAAAGTATATGCAGGCTGGGGCAGTGATTTTTTTCTGTGGTTGGTTTTAAAAGTGCTCACTTTATCGTGTACAACCTTTACTGAGGTTGTCCGTAGTGCTCCCATGCTGCTAGGCCCTCACACACACACAAAATATCTACAGACAAGTTGTGCCCTTAAACGTTACAGATTTGCTCAGCACTACCCAAATATTAACTTATTTGTAGAAGCAAGATTATATGGTGAATAGAAATAACAGCGAACTAACACAGAAATTAAAGTTATTACAACACTGACACAGAAATTAAAGTTAATACAACACAAAACACCAAAATTAGAGTTAAAACCCAAAACAAAATGAAATATAGCCAGAAAATAAATTTTACCGTAAAAACAATTCTAACAATTTAAAACTAAATATATGAGCTATGTACTAATCAAAATAATTCAAATTTTAATTCAATATTTTTTTTTTTTTTTTTTTTTCACATTGAGAGGATGGCAAAAGAATATGTGTATTTTTCGGGTTGTTAACATGTAGAACGAGTGAATTGCATGCTGTGTAGTGTGGTTGAAATTATATTTTATTAAACCAGGCTGGCAAAATTGAAAAAATAAAGAACTTTAATGTGATTTCAATGAAAGATTTTTTTTTCTGTTAATTAATATGCAAAATAGTTTTGTGTAGTAACCAAATAAAATCCACATTCTGTGGAAAATTTATCATCTGTGCCAGAAAAAATAATCCGTAAAATGTGATTCTTTCCTTTAGTTTAAATACAGAGATGCTCACTCTTGAATTAGTTGTATAAATGTCAAGTATTAAAAGTGCTTACTTGAACATGTTTGTAAGTATACACTATTGTCAACTATACCCAGAATACGTAGAAATTACACAGAAATAAAAATTTTTTTAGATCAATCTGAGGTAAAATATTTTTCTGATAATCACTTATTCTACTAACCCAAAATCATCACAACTGAATTTGGCAAGTACGCGTTGATGCACACGTAGTAAATCTTTTACGACGATAAAACCGAAATCCAATTTTTAATGACGCAATTTTCATTTGAACAACACCATAAAATCTTGGCTCTACTTATTTGTAACTAGAACAGAAGTTTGACAAGAGAACGCTTGCTACTTTACACCATAAGAAGCTAACCTTTTAGAGTAATTTTTTAATAGAGACTTTTTAAAAATCCTAGTTTACTTAACATGATCGAAACTGATTCTACAGAATAAACTCTGCAGAATAATTCCTTCTCCAAGTGTTTCCTTTGGCCCCCATAATACTGTAGCTTGCGTAAATTCATTTAAAAATGATCAGAATTGTGAATGTGACAATATGTATTACCGTGCAACACTCTAATGGTAAGAAGGATGTATTTATATTGCAATGCATGATGCATTTCTGCGTTTCTATAACGCGCACTCTACCAAGCGACGTTGCCCCATCTTGATCTGCAATCAACCGAGGGGCAAGTCAATCTTCAACTAAAACAGTCATGGAGGTGGGACACTTAGTCTACCAGAGTTGAGTATCAACGGAACCTACAGACACGTGATCTCAGCTTTAACTGTTCACCGCATCTCGTCTGGAAGTCGTCCCGTCAACACCCCTCTACGAAAATTTTACTGTCTAAAAAATCGCCTGCTCCCTTTGGGATGGTTGCATTATATCAAATCCGCGGCACTGGAGGGCAGCACGCATCCTCATGGAGAATCACAGCAACCACGAGCACGCTTGAGTTTGAATATGTCATCACCTCACACCAAGCGCGGCTCAGATAAGGATCCAGGATTCGAAGCTTGATGTTAGAACTTCCAACCCCCTTCATCCTTCTGAGAGCCATCAAGCTGGATAAATAGGAGCTCCAGCGTTGGCGTCAGGGCAGTACTACACCTCTCCACTGCGAAGGTTGGAGGTGACAGTAAGGGCAAGTGCAGTGTTATCCTTCCTCCTCCGCCGAGAAAGCCGCGAGGTAATTTTTGTAAGGGTACCAGCACTAGACACAACCCCGCGCCGGTGAGCGCGGTTTACCAGTGGCAGTTGACGACTTCAGCAGCTCTGGAGGACTGCCGCCTTCCAGAGGGCTTCAACATCTTCAGCAACTCCTGAGGGCCATAGACACCAACCAGAGGGTACTGCCGACAATGTCCCTTACCAGTCCTCAAGCTCTTCCTCTTGGTATCCTCCTCAGGTATACCACTTGTGTATAGCATGCCCTTTTTTCCCCAAAATAAAGGATAACATTTCTGGGATGCTATACACAGGGAAAAAAAAGAGGAAGGAGGAGTGGTAGCCATAAATTGTCCGAGGATGTTGAGGAAGTGGCGGGACTGTCTGTTGTCTCATCTCTCGCTCTTACATCACTCCTCTCCCTTTTCTCTCTTTCTCTATCAGCGACCCTTCAGTTATGTGTAGGTCGAAACCCCGCTTCCCCCCCCCCCCAACTAATGGCATACTGTCACGCCACAAATCCAGAGCTGCCTACGACCCCCCACCCCCTTGTAATAATACCCAGATGTTGCCCGTCGATAATTCCGCCATCCCTCTTTGTTTCCATGGCAGAGACTAGCGAGCAATGTTTGTGGAAATGGCGGGGGAGGGGGGAAAGTGATAAGGAGACCCCCCTTTTTTTTTTTTTTTAGATAAGGGCAGTGTAAGGGTAGTATGACATTCTAGCACAGCAAAAAAAAAATGAGCTTGTTACTACTAAAAGGAGAAAGAAAAAAAATGAAAAATGTAGCTGGAAATGTTGAGTAGTAGGAGCAGAGGTTTCAGGATTTTTTTTATTTTGCCTTTTTGCACCCAAGTAATTTAATTAAAGTATTTTTTCCAAACATATCACAAACACCACAAATTAATGTAAAAAAGAATAATTTGTTCCATACTTACTAAGAGGGCGCCACAAATTTTTGGTGGAATTTAATTTAAAAAATTTGTTTCCCGGGAACTTGTTGCAAAAATCATGGTGTGCACTATACACGAGTGTGCGCTATACACGAGTAAATACAGTACCTAGACTAAGGCAACAATGTCCCCTCCTGGATGATTCCGGCAACAATGTCCCCTCCTGGATGATTCCAAGTAATAAAGGCGTTTCAGGAGGAAGTTAATGCTCAGGAGTTCATCACCAGAAGGGTGATGAAGAGGTGGTCTGGATAGAAACACAAAAGGAAATATCATCATGACCTGCAGATACCTTGCATTAGGTTACCAAGGAGTAACAGGGCTTGACGAGAGCGGCGTTGCCAGGACCCTCTGGTTGACGTCGGCATCCCAGGGCCTCTGGAGCTGGATGTCACTGAAGAGGTGGAGACCCTCTGGTAGGCAGTGATCCTCCAGAGCTGCTGGCTGCTGTAGATTGTTGAGGGCCGTCTGGAGGACGCTGGCTACCAACAAGCAGAGGGATCTAGTGCTTGGCTTACCCAGAAGAGATATTCCTGGCTGTTACAGCGAGGAACAGGACTGGTTATTAAATACAAATACCCTTATACTGACACCTCAGGCCATTGCAGTGGAGAGGTGCAGCAGACTGCCCTGAGGCCTGGTCTGCAAGCCCTATTTATATTGACAATTCAAGATTCTAGGTCCTCAGATTGAGCATGTGTGCCCTCAAAAGGGTGGAGGGGAAGCTGAACTAGCTTCTCGGAGGGTTGGAAACTCTGACTTGGATCCCTTATCTGCTTGGCGGGGAGGCGTTGACATATTTCGAACTCTCGACGCACTCGTGTAGGGTGTGATGTTCCAGCGGAATGCGTGCTGCCTTCCAGCGGAACACTGTGGAACTGGCGCGGCCATCCTGAAGGGAGCCAGCGATCTTGTAGACAGTACAATCTTTGGGGAGGAGTGTTGACGTGATGGCTTCTGGGCGTGCTGCAAACAGTAAAATCTAGGATCACGTGTGTGTAGTATCAGCTAGGGCTTACTAACGTACCGTGGAGATACATGTCCCGTCTCAATTACTGTTTTAATTGCAACAATTTGCTCCCATAAGGATTAATGGTCTCCAAGATGGGGTGAAGTCGGTCAGTGGAGTGCACTTCCTGGAAGTGCATAAATGTCACGTGTCAATATCATTTGTATACATTTGTCCAAAACACAGCTGTTTAAAATTATGTTTAAATATTCAAATTGGCTCCAGTTTCACGTACGGTCATTGTGAGTGGGATGAGGTTGGTGCTGACTGGAGGTGACTGCGCTGTCTGAGTCAGACCTGGTCAACCAGAAGAATGGACGAGGTCAAACGAGATGGGGTGGAGGAGCAGCAGCAGATGAAGACAGGCAAGGGAAAAGTATAATACAGATATCCTGCACAATGAAAGTGCTCACTACTTCCTTCAAATTAAAATTACTACCCATAAATCACCAGCCCATCCGCTAGGGCCCAGGATGACACCAAAGACCTTGTCCTCAAGTACACTAAGACACAAACCACTCAGTTAAATGTGGGTTCAAAAGTTGCTTGAACCATATATGACTGGATTATTTTATTATTTTGCTGAATGAAAGAATGTTGTTGATTACTGCACATGGAAAAACTGTGTTGCAGCAGTCTCCTGTTTTTTTTTTTTGCACTTGTTTACATTCAGTAGTCACTCATAATTTCTCCCACAGCTGTATTTTTGGGTGATGTATGCATTATATTTAGTACGTATTGTCCAAATAATTTTTACTTAATACTTTTTAATTAACAGTAACATCTATGTGCGTCAACACCTAATTTTTTTTCCTTTTAATTATTTATTTGCACAATTATACTGCTTTTGGCACCTAGGATCAACTGGCATGTATATACAGTACATTACCTCAGGTCCTATCATGTTGGCAGGGGCATCCAAAGTTGCAATAATTTCCGCAACTGTTTCCTCTGGAATATCCTCTGTTGTTTCCAGCCTACGTTTTTTAGTGTCAGGAGTTCGTATACCTGACAAGCTGTCCACTGCTGCTGTTCTTTTGTCACCAACACTAGAAAAGGAAGAATTTTTTTTTTTACGTATTCCAAGTATTAATATCTTAACATCATAAATATCAATGGAACAGTCAGAACCAATAATACTGCTGTATGCACCACACAAATCCAATAAATTATTAAAGCTTACGTTTCACATGATAACATTCCATTTAGATTATCTTTTAATGTTTTCCTTCATCTACACATACCACATATATTTGTAATCTGTTACACAAAAAGAACTGTTATCACAAACATTGGTACACATGCCACTGTGTTTTGTGTTAAGTATGATTTGCAATAGTCAAATCACACTGAGAATTCTTAATGTGATGAAATAACATGGAACAAATTGTAAAAATCAGAACACATATGTGTCAGAACACATATGTGTCAGAACACATATCTACAAGTTACCAAGAAAGATACATACATTAGAAATTATACCTGACACACAAGAAACACACCTTTAAAATTACTGTCACGTCCCAGAAAGTAACTGTGATGGAATGTCAGGAGTTCGCACTTGCACAGGGCTAAGGACAACTAAGAAATGTCAGGTGCCAGTGTAATGAGCATATTGCTTGGACAGCTGATTTGATCTTCATTTGTGTCTTCAAGACCCAGTTCTGTGCTATGAGTAGCTAGACATGTTTACTGAACCTAGTGGAAAGCATAAAACAGCCAAAAATAAAATATAAAAATCTGAATTTCAAGTTTTTGAAAAGAAATTAATTTCAATTTTGAAACTAGTTTTGAAACCACCCAAGAGTATTTAAACTAATAAAGCAACTCACATCAAAAATAGAAACAGGTTTCTTTTTATAATTTTTTCACAGGAACCGGAACTTTTTATATAACCAAATTAGCTTTTACTACGGGTGGCCTTCAGGAGCCCATTTGTTTTCTCACACACCCACTAGATGGCCATCTGTTGCTTTTCAACTGTCAGAGCACTGTCTAGTACTGGTGGAGAGGAACAGAGGAGCCACAACCACTCGCAATACCTTCATTCAAGGAGGGGCGACAAACCCAGGTTACTACTTTACACCAGAGCACTGTTAGTGCTGGGGTAACTGTAACTTGAAACCTGCCGCTTGTTCATGTATGAACACACATCCAGTGGAGGCATTGGCGACCCACACACCTCCCCATCTCTCATCAGCCCGCATAGCACGGGGGATCAGTGGAGACTATTACCAAGCCTGTGTCAGCAAGCCAAAACCGGACATACACTGTAACGGTGCACCCCGTATATTGTAAGCAGCAACTCTATGTCCTACCAGGTGAGGCACAGCAAAAAGCATAGGGAACAAAATGCAGCGTTCCTTGCCGCCATACAGTTGAGTGCACTACCTCGTCCTATGGAGGAAAGGCAGGCGGAGTGGGACCTCGCGCCCAACATAAACATGCAGTCGCGCCTGCTCCAGTACTTGTAATATATTTGTCGCCTTGCTTGCGCATCCATCCTTCGTGCCACACTGTGGTAAGAGGGTTGTTAAACCATACTGAGACAGAGTACGGCTGGGCAAATATGAACTTCTGGAGCCGTGAAGCCTACAATTGGAATTGCAGCTTCGGAGTGAATCGAGCTCGGATCAACCACAACACCCAAGATGACAGCATAAGTAAGTTGCAACCAACACTCCTTGCCTCCCGCCTTGTAACCCAAACTAATCATCCTGCTTTTGATCAAGTGGGAAAATCCTCAACCAACTTGCCTGTCAGTCTAACCGGGCACGCATCAAGTGATTTTCTGGCGCCCAGTGTGGGGCGTCAGTCAAGTAGCTGTGCGCAGTAAATGGCAGGAACTAGACCAAACATACCCTGAGAACTAAGGGTAGTAACCGAGTAATTAAACGGACTATGGGAAGTCCACGAAACACCCCATGGTGTCCTTATCCCCGAAAATGTCAGACTCAGAAATGAATGCTGCCACAGGAGAAAACCTTGACAATGAGCCAGACATGCAGTGTAGACATGCCAACTGTACAGGTAGTGGCACACTGAGAATGGAATGCACATACTGTGCTAAGCCACATCATTATGCCTGCCTAGGCCGGCCTGAAGAGGCACGTGACACATAAGGACTAGAATACTGTTGTACCAATTGCAGTCAACAACCCACGAGCTTCTGCAATGAAATCACGTGTCCCGGCCGGGGTATAAATCATATCAGGTGCACGACATGCAGTGAACCGTATCATCATTTATGTATAGTGTGGCCCGACGAGTGCGTCTCTATGCCCGGGATGGCCTACCATTGCGAGAGATGCCGAAGAAAGCACATCTGTCATTCCCGCAGATCTAAACCATTCCAGATCTACATACAATTGGGAATGGCGCCAGGCCATCCGGCAACCAGTAGAGAGGACAACATTCAAATAACAGACTTCGAAGGCTGACTCCATGAGGACCCGGTAGCGTTCACGGAAAAAGAATTCAGAGAAACATTCTGCCACCAAAACAATGGGTCGACGGAGCGCAACTACACTTGCAGGGCCTCGCCCTCACTTGGTGGGAAAGATATGGCAAATGCCTAACAGACTGGAAGCAGTTCAGTACTAGACTCACAGTGGAATTGGCCAGACTGACGACTCAATTTTATAGCCAGACTGAGGTGCCCGACGACAAAGCAGAAATCTTCATACGGAGGAGGGAACAGATGTTTAGACACATGTTCCCCGGAGTTGACAAAGCTACAGCCATTCGCTCCATCAGTCGAATGCTACTACTCAGTCTCAGGAACGTCCTCCTTACCGCTAGACCTACCACCTTGGACGAACTGGTTAACCGAGCCCAAGAAGCAGAACAAGACTGTGCAGTGCAGACTAGTCTCCAAAAACCAGTATCAGCCAAAGTTCCACAGGTACGAACACCACTAAACGCATCCCTTGAAGGTGCACCAGCTCCAACAACCCGCATGGCATTCAAACCCAAATTATGGTTTTGCCCACAGAACCACTGGAATAAGGACTGTCCTCGGAAACCGGAGGGGGCTGCACCAAACATACCAGCCGGAATAAGACCGCAAAGCAGAACAGTACGACTGGCGCATCCCGAATCCACCCTAGTCGTAACCGGAATAATTACCTAGACAATAAAAATACAAAGTAGTTCTACACAGACAGAATTTACTGTCTCCCCAACCCTGTCCGAATCAGTAATACTAGGATGTCGGTGGCTCATCCGCAGTCAATGTATTCTAGATCACGGACAATGTAGAGACTATCTAGGAGAAAACAACTGGATCAGAGTAAACTGGGATCAAAATCCAGACGACATCCCACCAATGCCCATTGACCCGATGTGCATTAACCACGAACTTGAAGAAACAGAATTCGACCAATTAAAAGCCATACTAGATGAACACGCCAGAGCGTTCTGACAAGGAGGACTGTTACGACAAACACATTCTATACAGCATGAAATATGGCCAACCACCGATAAACCGGTTTACAATTAACCATACCAAGTGTCAGCTCGCCGTCGTGACCTCATAATGGAGCACGTCAACGACATGAAGGATCAAGGAATCATGGAGTCACTGAATTCCCCAACTCACACGTGGTCCTCATGCTTAAGAAAGACGGGAAATTACGATTTTGCGTAAACTACAAATCGCTGAATGATGTAACCCACCCAATCGCTCCCCCAGCTATAGACTTGTTTCATACACTACGAGGAATTGGCAAGGTGAAAATATTCAGTACTCTCGAAATGGAATCAGGATATTGGCAGATTGCGGTCCACCTAGAGTCGCAAATATATGGCCTTTACAACATCCGAGGATGAAACACTTCAATTTTGAGTCATTACATTCAGCTTGAAAAACGCCTCAGCAACATTTCAACGATTAATGTCTGCTGAAGAATTAATAGGTTACATCGTCGAGTTCTGCTTTTCCTATCACCAACAGTTGGGAGGAGCAACTAGGCCATCTGCAAAGAGTGTTGGAAAGACTCTAATTACACGGAATGACTTGCAAGCTGTCGAAAACCTTCTTCGGCAAGTCATCAATAGATTATCTGGGACCTGTCATATCACCGTAGGGAAACTTCC
This sequence comes from Dryococelus australis, assembly GCA_029891345.1. Lineage (NCBI taxonomy): Eukaryota > Metazoa > Arthropoda > Insecta > Phasmatodea > Phasmatidae > Dryococelus > Dryococelus australis. The sequence continues at coordinate 21,974,459 of CM057000.1, forward strand.
TGCAACACAGTTCAGTACAAGCGATTAAAGAAACGGAAGAACTTTCAAATAAGCGACAACTACGACTGTACCTGGGTCTGTGTAATTGCCTACGAGACATTGTTCCAAATATTGCAAAATACATGGCACCACTGCATCCACTCCTCGAGATAGACACCTGTTGGTGATGGGGCCCGGAACAACGACAAGCATTTTCCGACTTGAAGAACAGCTTCACAATATCAACCAACTCCATCGACCACGAGGAGACAAACCCTTAATACTGCAAATGGACACATGTCAAAACGGCCTGGGCGCAGTACTGTACCAGCAAGACGTAGAAGGACATCCACATGTGATAGCCTATGCATTTACTTGCTTAAATGAAACAGAGCAGTGCTACCACATCAATGAGCAGGAGTGTTTGGACGTTGTCTGGGCCATGAAGAAATACAGGTATTATCTTGAAGGGCAACACTTCATTCTACAGACCAACTCCAAAGCCCTACAATGGCTACATGAGTCCTGGAATTCGAAGGCCAAGCTCGGCCGGTGGGACATGTTCCTTACTGAGTTCGATTTTGAGGTCCAGCATTGCCCAGGTAAGGTGAACGACCTACCAGATGCCCTGTCTCGATTCCCGACACTGGAGGAAAAAGCAGAGGAGGCAGAGGAGGATAAAATGTCTCCCCCCTCACCCCATGTCCAAAGAAGTCCGGAAGTGCAAACTCGTCTTCTCCAACTGCAAATAACCTTAAGCCAGCAGGTGGACCCCTATACCCGACACCTACTACAGGAATAGCCCCAACGTTTTGAACTATGGGATGATGTGTGGACGAGTAGTGGACAGCCCACTACGCCTTGGAAGATCTGTGTTCCACCACAACTAAGCGCCGATATATGCTGCCACCAGCACGACCATCCCCAAGCTGGTCACCCGGGTACTAGAAAAACCTTGCTGGACATTAAAACCAGTTATAATTGGGACAAGAAAAGCCACAATGTCCGGCAGTACGTCAGCAACTGCGTCACACGCTGCCGTGGCAAAGCATACCCGGTTCCCCCTCCCACTGCAAAACTAGACCCAAGACGGCCTGGACCCATATCGCCGCCAACCTAATGGGCCCATATCCACGTAGTACAAAAGGAAACCGCTACTTGCCTGTGGTAACCAATCAATTTGCAAGGTGGGTAGATGTGTTTCCTCTACCCAGCCAAGAAACCACCCCAATCGTACGGAAAAAGGAGACGAGGATTTTCACACAATGGGGTTATCCTAAGGCCATACTGACAGATAATGGCACACAATTAACAAGCCATTAATGGCAATCTGCCTGCCAGGGGTAGGGGGATAGAGACCTGGACTACCCCTCCCTACCATCCCCAAGCCAACTCCACTGAACGGAGGAACCAGGAGATAAAGAAGTGCCTCCGTATCAGTGTGGATAACGATCACAAGCATTGGGATTTGCACATCCCTACCATACTGTTTGCCCTTTGACGCAGAACGAACAATGCCGTTGACACCAGCCTGAGCGTCCTACTCCTGGGACAAACATTACGCCGCCTAGGGGACTGGCAGTGGGAAAGTGAGCCTACTGACATGCCTCAACCCGAGGACATCCGGATAGCAGTATTAGCCCACACCACACACGCCCAGAATGCTTACATTCTAAAGAAATACCCCCAACCAAAAACCGGGATGAGAGAATTTAACCTTGGGGAAGCCATCCTTTTGCAAAGTCACCCTCTCAGCAAAGCCAGCAATCAAGTCAGTGCTGGCCTTGCCGACAAGTGGGATGGGCCGTACTGCATCATAGGCAAGAGAGACAATATCTACTGGGCCGAAGATGTATGACGACAAATACGGAAGACCATCCGACCCTGCCTAGGGGACATGCCGACACTTGAGGACGACAACGCAAAGGGAGAAACCCCGGGCCAGCCCGAAGATGAAGACGAACCCCCAATCAAAAGGGTAGTTCCTGATACTGAACCAGGACCCTTGACAAGACCTAAGCCAACACCTATCATTATTGACAGAGCTCCTAGTTACATCACGCCACGGAAGCAAGATGTAGAACAACGCCGAGGTGAATTCTCCGTCAGATCAATGCCCTCGATGTCATGCAGCTATGCTGAGAAAATTGCAGCCCAACGCGATAAAGCAATATCTGGCTGCTCCGAATTGTCATGGGGAGTCCACGTGACAGAGAACCTCTGCCAGACACCCCGCCTTCCTCTGCACCCAGTACAACTCCGAAGCCAGAGATCAAGGCCATTCCTACTTCAACGAAGTCAAACTCTGGCTCCAACGAGGAAGAAAGAGGTGCCACTAAAACACAAAACACGGAAGAGGAAGCATCGCAAGGGGCAGTGGTGAAAGACAAGCCAGCATCTATGACATGGCTCACTGGACCCAACAAAGAACTCCCGCCACCCAGGACGTTGAGCTGCCAAGCCAGAAGTGCTCCATCTCAAGAACCTGCAATGCAGGAACTCCCGCAGACCTGGACGTCGAGCTCCAACGAGTGTGCTCCGTATCAACAACCTGCCACGCAAGAATCTCTGCCACCCGGAACGTTGAGCTGCTTATCCAGAAGTGTTCCACCTCAAGAACCTGCAACGTAGGAACTCCCGCTACACGGAACGTCAAGCTGCCCAGCCGAAAGTGCTCTGCCTCAGCCAACTGCCATGCAGGACATCCTGCAGACCTGAACATCGAGCTCCGACGAAAGTGCTCCGTACCAACCACCTGCCACCCAGGATGTCGAGCTGCGATGAGAGTGCTCCGTACCTAGGACCTGCTACGCAGGAACACCCGCCACCCGGGGTGTCGAGCTGCAACAGAAGTGCTCCGTTCGCAGGTCCTGCGACGCAGCAGACTCGGACGTCAAGCTGCCAACATGGAATTGCTTCGCCCCGCTATCCTGCCACGCAGGAAGCTGCTGTTGTCGAGACTGTTGATGCCACCCACTACCCCTCAACTGGCATCACCCCAGTGGAGGTCGAGGTGTTCCTCCCTTCTACTGCGCCTCACCCCAGGAACTGGCCACAGAGACAGTCGATGTCACCCATAACCTGGTCGCATGACGAGCTGTGCTACCCACAGTCGAGGTTCAGATCTTTCTCCCTCGCACTACCCCATCAGTGAAACATCCTGCCCTATGGGTAGGAACCCGTGCAGTCAGGGTGGAGAGCTTGTCAATTCCATCGCACTGCCTCAATGTCCCTTGAACGAGTGCCCTCCCAATCTGTTGCGGCAGAAGCAAATGCCACAATGCCCTGGGCTGCTCCACGACGCCTGATACCCCAGTGTACCGCCAAGGCTGCCCATACACCTGGCCGGTACCGGGAATCGCCATGGAGGCCTACAGCAAGGTATATGTGGCCATACCCTCAGCACATTGCCCTTCGTCCGAGGGGACGGCTCGAACAAGATATGAACGAAGATCGCCAGTAAGTACGTCATTACAGACAGTTCAGTAGCCGTAAACCTCTACTTAGTGCACGTGACAAAAAGGACTCCTTATAGACCTGTCACATGCCCTACATTTAATTTAGCCGCAAGTCAAAGACAGTGAAGTAAGCAGAACAATCATAATTAGGCTAAATTAAATTCAAAGTATCCCATAAAAGTGTCTCACCCTGCTGTCAACAAGAAGGGCTAAGGGGGGAGGGGATTGTAGAGAACCAAAGAGGTAAATGCACCTATAGTTAGTCACTTGACTATGCGCTAATTAACTTTTTAATACAGCCGTAAAAAAGCTGTACGTCAGTAACTTTTTACCACAGTGAATTATAGACATTTTACACCTCGAGGTTCCATTAGCTTAAGGGTCTCGCCTACCCAACTGAAAATTTATTTTTTGTGCTATCTGCCTCATCACATCTACCGACATCTACCCAGACCTTTCAGAGAGGGGGCCTATGCCTTTCTCCGCCACCTGTTCCACGATGAAACTTCATCGTAAGAAGCAGGGGGGGGGGGGGGGAATTGACGCATGCCGCTCCTACTACTAATCAACTTCGATTACGACTCATCGCTAAGGTTCCCACTTCCACTGCTACAGACATAAGAAATACGTAGAGAGAATTTTCATAATAGAATTTTCGGCTGCCTACTCTACCAGACAACAGGACCTTATAAGTAAATTCTTGTCACCTGAAGGTCACGCAACCCGGCGGGCACGCCGCCCCTCTACCACACGCTGAGCGTCTACAAGCTGCACGGACCTCAGGCTAGCCCGAGCGCTACCGACGAGGCACGAAGCAGAAACGCTGACTACTGTTGACCAACCAGGGCAGGATGCTCTGCCTCCCCGCAGCCCGTGCTGGCAGCCAACAAGCTTCACCTATAAAGTCCAGACGCTGCCGGGCTCGGGCAGTCATTCTTGTTTCTTCTCTCACGACATACCCAAGCACTGCCTAGTGCTGGGACCTCCAGAGAACTTCTAAACTTTGAGTACGCCCCCAGCAGCTACTTTACCATCGGCAATCAGTCAACCCGACAACCAGCGAACACGCTCACCAACATATATTACATTCACATTGTCTCCTCTAGACACCTTTACTAGAACAGTTTAGTAGTAATATATATTTTACTATCTAGATTAATCTTTCCCCTTTACAACCTAGAACCAGGTCGTCTACACCTGGCCAGCGTAATTTACTTCAGGACTCTACTGCATGGTAGGAGGTAGCACGCGTCACATGTTTATTGACTCCTCAGTAAACATAGTTTGTTTCCTACACTTCAGTTTTTTATTTCATAGAGGTTCTTATTGTTCGCCCGCTATAACAGTTTACGACGTGCACCACTAACAGGAACCGGGACTTTTTGTATAACCGAATTAGCTTTTAGTATGGGCGCCCTTCATGAACCCGTCAGTTTTCTCACACACCCATTAGACGGCCATCTGTTGCTTTCCAACTGTCAGAGCACTGTCTAGTACTGGTGGAGAGGAACAGAGGAGCCACAACCACTCGCAATACCTTCATTCAAAGAGGGGCGACAAACCCAGGTTACTTCTTTACACCAGAGCACTGTTAGTACTGGGGTAACTGTAACTTGAGACCTGCCGCTCGTTCATGTGTGAACGCACATCCAGTGGAGGCATTGGCGACCCACACACCTCCCCATCTCTCATCAGCCCGCATAGCACGGGGGATCAGTGGAGACTATTACCAAGCCTGTGTCAGCAAGCCAAAATCGGACATACACTGTAAGGGTGCACCCCGTATATTGTAAGCAGCGACTCTATGTCCTACCAGGTGAGGCACAGCAAAAAGCATAGGGAACAAAATGCAGCGTTCCTTGCCGCCATACAGTTGAGTGCACTACCTCGTCCTATGGAGGAAAGGCAGGCGGAGTGGGACCTCGCCGCCCAACATAAACATGCAGTCGCGCCTGCTCCAGTACTTGTAATATATTTGTCACCTTGCTTGCGCATCCATCCTTCATGCCACCCTGTTGTTAAACCATACTGAGACAGGGTACGGCTGGGCAAATCCAAACTTCACGAGCCATGAATCCTACAACTTGAATCGCCGCTTCGGAGTGAATAGAACTCGCCACTACTGGGTGAAACCCGGATCAACCACAACACTCAAGACAACAGCACAAGTATGTTGTAACCAACACGCCTCACCTCCCGCCTTGTAACCCGAGCCAATCACCCCACATTTGGTCTAGCGAAAAAATCCTTAACCAACGTGCCTGTCAGTCTAACCAGGCACTTGTCATGATGTTTAAAGTGCAAAATATCTTGCAGGCAGAATTTCTGCACAAAGTTGTAACACCAGTAGCTATTAGCAAAATGTGGCTGAAAATTTTGGAAAGAAGTAAAAGATGCTTCGGTGTATGACACTATTAAGTTGATTTATGTACAGTGAAACGTCTTTAATACAAACCTCGAAGGATTTAAGGTTTTGTAGTTTATAATAATTAGATTTGTATTGACAGGTGTTTGCTATAATTACAAAAGATGTCAAAAAAATTTAAAATGCTGACACACTGATGTAGCATTTTGGAAAATAAGTAAAACACACTTGTCACCAACATGCCTTCTTATTTAACAGTGTACTTGAAATTACATTGTACAAGCTTAAAATTTTTTATATTAAGCATTCGAATGAACATTAAATTCCATATCTCATTCCGAAAGGAAGCAAACAAAAAAAAAACTTTGTATTTACAGAGATTTATTGAATTATTAATGAAATTTGGAGTTACCTTGTGTGGAGGGTTACGCAATGAAAATATTATTTCATCATTTAATTCCTGAAAATATAAAGTTTTCACTTTTGCTGTAAAACCTACAAGTGTGCCAAGCTTCTTAGGGCTTGCAATTCAAGTTGAATTAACAGTGAAACTGAAGTGGAAAACCACACGTTAGAAGTTCTATATGTTCCTCAACAAACCACTTCAGTGATCAGTGTTTTTTTAAAGACAGACAACTTAAATATTTTAGGCATTAAGAGCCTGAAAATTTTGGCAAGGCATGCAACACGAAACTTATTTTGGCACTTCACTTTTCACAGGCTAAATGAATATTAATAAAAACATAATGAAAATAAAAGGTTGCTGGAAATGTTTCTAAGTGCTTTAATACTCTTTTCCTCTCACTCTTACCTTCATCTGGGTCGCTTTGAAACACACGAGAATAAAACTTTAAAATATTCCCATATAAAGCTCACAAGCTTCTCCATAGTATTTAGATAATATTCACGTGTAGGTGCATGTGGAATGTATGAGATCTGTAAACTATCAATCCTGAAGAAAATATAACTACTGAATAAATACAAAAATATCTAAATCACCACACTCACATACATACACACATATCACTGAAAGTAACTGATCCCTAAATAAAATCATAAGTGATACTTTAAATTAAGACAAATCATAGACAAGACACAGCTTTTAAGATGAAAAAAAAAAAAAAAAAAAAAAAAAAAAACTTAATCCCTAGGGTATTAGTGCAGGCACCAATTAAAAAAGTACTGTAGCCAATAAAAAAAAAAAACATTTTAATGTTCCAAATGAGAGAAAGGAAAAACTTAAATCCAGGTGTCAAATAGCGAGATTCACTGATCAAATCGAATAATTTTAAATTTAAAGTTGAAAAGATAAAATTTTGTGTAAACACCTAAAAGTCACAAAACACTTCAATTCGCTAGTATTAAGTCACTTAAATTATGACTAAGGCAAAGTTATATTTATGCTTGTTAAAAAGAATAATTTATAATCTGTCAAAAATTATAATACTTGCCTGTCTAAAAACGTAATTAAAAAGTAAAATCACCTCTGAAAATTTACAAGACATAATTTACTTTTAAATTTTCAGAAATTATTTCCAGTGTAACATTTACCATTTGTTTATAAGTAATTGTTCATTATTTTTTGTAAAGGTTAAGAATAAATAATCGTACAAAGTTTCTGACTTTATTCTCTGTCTTTAAATTGTTGAGCGCATGCTTAGGTCTCCCATTTTTAACAAGTTCTAACTTCTCACTAAACGAGCATAACTGGAAAAATTTATTAAATACACTTATTACAATGTCCCTTTTACAGTCATTGTTCATCTTATAAAACAACTGTTTAACACAATAACTAATATGAAACAGAATACACAATCCATTAGTCACTAAAAACTTAACAATGATATTAAATCATTCGTCAGTACATTGAATGCAATGTCTCCTTGTGCATGTATTTGCCCACATTTCACGCGAGCTGCCTTGCTGTGATGTCACACCAACTGAAGGAGTGTTGAGAATGCCACAGCGCTATACCTCGACGTTTTACGGAACTATTACGATAAATTATCGAAACACTCGTACAGCAGTTCATTTTCAGCACCTTACCCCAACGTTTCGAGTAACTAATTAGGAAAAGAGAGGCGTGCATCTCAGTTCCACGTGTAGTGAGGAAACAAAAATTTATTTTTATTTCAAAGAAAAATGGGAAGTATATAGTAGGGAAATATGTTCGCGCTTGAATTTTGTTAAAGCATACACTGCATGCATTGCATTCATGGAGAATACGCCCCTGATTAAGAGTAGTCGAGAGGAAGGTGATGCTGGGGGAAAAAAAAAAAAACTTTCTGTATAAGAGACACTTCACGGAATTAGGTAAGTAAGTGATGTAATGCATAATTAATCACAATGTTGGTATCGAGACAAATTTTTTCGCAGGATGTTCACTCTGTTTAAGTACAGAATGTTAAACCTGTGGTCAGAAATGACATATTTAATATTATTGCCCATGAGGAAAATGCCAATTGAATCCCACTCTACTAATCATTTTCAAGCTGCATATAAGAAAAGGTTCCATTTTACTAACATTAAAATCGGATTTTCCATCTTGTCAGCCCTTGTTGATTCGGAAACCTCATTCTCATTAACGAGTAGTGAGTTTTGTAATAATAAATTACTGAGAGAAAATCCTATATGAACTATTAAAATTAATGAAGAGTCTGAGATATCTTTTTCTCTGGCTGATAGCTGAGTTTTTTGTTCTTGTACAGAGGTTATCATTAAAAAGTACAACAGGAGGGTTCTTTCACAAGGCAAAATTTAGATTGTTTGAGAAATGATCTTATTCTATTGTTGTTTTCCTGCTTAACAAGTTAATAGTGAAACAATAATGGTTCTACGCTTCTACACAGACAGTTAACACAAGTAAACACCAAAAGAACACCAATTTGATATATAAAGTTTATCATTTACCTAAACAATATCACTGATACCTTCGTCCAATGTTGAACTTGAACTCACTAACTTTACAGCACTAATAGGTCAAACATGTTCTGTTTCATGTGACTATCAGAATTGGTCATGCAAGTTATATAAAATTAGACAACATTATCTGACAAACCTGGGTGACAATCCGACTTGTTTCTTGCCAAACCCTGGGCTGAGGTTGATCGTGGTAAAAGCATCTTTGTCACCAGAGTGCACAGTAACCTTCTCAAATTCACCACGCTTGATAGCCACCGGGCTTTTGGATTCTACCACTGCTAGCAAGTGGCTCGGCTGGTTAGGCTTGAATTCAGGGTCCCAGATAGGAGAATTTGCAGCGTAGATTTCATCTTCCAAAGCACATAGGAACCTTGGAAACAAACCAAACTACAATCAAATTGTTTCATGTAAATTATAGGCGGGACACATACCACATTTATTCCATTCTAAGCCACATATTTTACCCTAAAATATTTTTTTGAAAAACAAGACTGTGGCTTAAACTCAAATACCATCAACTTTATACTCAAAAATCAAGCTCAAGCCTGAATACTTTGCAGATTGACTTTAGATAGTGAGTCGACTCTCCCAAATGATGAACCACGTAATGGAGCGGCCGGAGGAGCTGTAACTGACAAGTCCTAAACTACGTATAGGTAATAGGAGGTGCTAATTTCTAAATTAAAAACCACTGAAGGAACTTGATTTATATTATCAAAATGTCTGAGGGCTTAGAAATAAATTTTTCCCTTTCTCTTTAAATATCAATACCACAAATTTTCCAGTGATTGTTTAACAGAAACGTTGTTCAATAATTCTACTGTAATTTCAAACTATTTCCCTGATCATCATATTATTTTTTGAAAATACTGTGACACCTGCCTAACCTAAATAGAGGTGGCTGTGTTTCAATAGCTGTCAATCAATTATCTTTCACCTACTTTGAACAAAATGGACATATTAAACAACCTGCCGGCCAAAAAACTGTGTTAAAAATGTCGTCGAAATCGGGTTCGACCACGGCTATGTAAAAGGAAGAATAGAATATGTCTTATATCTCATTTTTAGTTCTTTAATTCGAGGTTTAGCTGTTTTCGGGACAGTCTTGATGTTAACATTATGTCGCACTCCCAGCTGAGTGGGCTTTCTTGCTGCCGTTTGCTTTGTGGTCACTAGGTTGACATGTGCCGATCATAACACTATTTAATACCATTACGAATCATCTCACTTCAAATCAAGTGTACCTACTTCTGGACACGAGAGAGTCAAACCCCGCGACAACCCGTACACGAACATAGCGGCCTGCCACAATCCTGGAGGGCAGCTGGACACATGGATACGAGGGATTACGCAAGCAGTTTTTATTTATAGATATCGTTCAAACTCACGTGAGCTTTAAATATAGTGTGTAATATTCTGAATAAGTTTGTTGTTAATGATGAGCCGCAAGCATCTGTAAGAAACAGGGTTGAAATGTTGTTAATGTCGTGTTGTGAATTATGAGAATGAATTTGGGATCAGCAAAGACACAGTTAAAAATAACTCAACAACAAAGCCAAGGCGATAAACGCAGGGTTTCATATACGCGAAAATTCAACGCAAGTACATACAATTTCGCGGACTGGTTATGCGGGTGCAAAGTTTGAAATGCGTTTTTTTTGTTTCATTTTTTTGCTAATGATACCTAATGATCCTGCTTGGACTTTTAATGAGGTAAAAGATTTTAAACATTTGGGAGACAAAGTTAAAAGACTAAATAACGTTCACAACAAATAAAAAATGCCATAAAATGTTCAGTGATTGGTAAGGTAAATATACATTACCAGTTAGGTACAGGTTGAATAATGGATTTTGTTCACACGCACGCACGCACACACACACGCACAGAGGGAGGGAGGGGGATGCGCGTGCGCGCGTGTGTGTGTGTGTGTGTGCCCTTATCATCCTCTAATTTAAATTTGACATGTGTTTTGTATGTACAGCAAGTAAATTAGTATTGGGTTTTAAAATATTTGTTTCATTAGTATAATAGAATTAATATTATTATCTTATCTCTCGTCGTCTTGTGTAACGTACCACACCATGTACCATGTAGGTACTGGTTGGAAGGAATATAACCTACACAAACTTAAACCAAACAGATACCTGTGCTAGTGATTAGATTTGAACCAGTGGCCACAGTGTATTGGCCACTAAAAATTGAGTGATGATACATTTTTCTTCAAACAACCGCACTTCATTTTTGTGTTTAGCTACATAAACTGCACTTACATAAGCCTGTCATACGGAATTTATATATCATTGTACCAGTTTTAAAAATGCTATTTGTAATGATCTGAGTTAGGATCGTCATAGCCCTCCCAGTTTCAAAAGTCACCAGCCACCACTGGTTAGCAGGGATATTTGCTCAGGTGCTACGGCCTGGCCTTGGTTGGGAACTCACACCCAGTAGTAGAAGTGGTAGCCCACATGGCTTCAACGCTTCTGGTCTGCCAGCTGAGGTGGGGGATCTTCTGAAGCACCGGGCTCGTGCTACCAAGCCGCTACTGGGCAGAAACTATTCTAGGGTTTTCTCCATGACAGCGGTGCTCGACCTGCAGTTCTCAGCAGCCATTCTTACTCTATGCCATACAAAGTGAGACATGGCTCAAGGAGGGAGGAGCAAAGGATTGCTCACCTTGCTGCTAAGCAGTGGGCTGGTTTAACTCCCCCTACAGCGGAATGACAGGCGGAACTAGACCGCGGCGCCTTACTCAGGTTAGAGAGAGACCGACCTCTCCAGTGTACGCGTATGATATTGTCTCTCCCCCTACTCATACACACTCTGATTACCACACTGTCCTGCATGGTGTGGTGAACGAGACAGGGGGACGTCTTGGGATCTCCAACGCCACCTTCCGGAGTCCAGAAGCAGCTAGGTGGAACCACAAGTATTGTGTTGTCGAACACGGTGTCCTCACTGCAACCTCCCCTGTCTACACCAGCGCCTCCAAACTGCAGCCAGCCACCACTCATGGCCAAGACATCAGTAAGTTAAGTAACCTCCCGCCAGTCACCAAAGGTAACTAAGCGGGTGGTCAGTAGAAGGGTAGATCAGCATAAGGGGCTAGCCATCAGAAATATAGAGAACTTTGTTCCCCTGCGTAAGGCTACGTGCCTCATCGCCGTATCCAGCTGGAAGCAATCCCTACCAAAAACCCTAGACGTGCCTCTGACCTAAGTGTAACTAAAGCCACGACGACCGTGTCCCAGCTTTAGCAAACAGGACACGCATCAATATTTAGTTATATTTATTACTTATTCAGACTCTTCCTCTGAGTCTTTATTATGTCTCTATTATGCATTAGTTAGATCTTAACATGAATATTGTTCCGTTATTTGGAACGGCTGCCTGTGGATGTTTTCGTGCCACATCTGCTGACTAGCACAAACCCGTCGTCATCAGCAGCTGGCTGCTTGGGTGGTTCTGTCTGCTCAGCATCTTTAGTGTTTGCTCTTAACCCTGACTGGGCTTTGCCATGTGGCACCTTGTTAACACCGTTACTTACAACAGAAGTACACATTTCCCCGACAATTTCACTACATGACGTTTTATGCTGATTTAACTGCTGATTTGTTTGAGCAGGGTGCAAAACCCCTACAGCCTCACTGGAAAAACCACAGGAAGCCCACTGTTTCTCAACATTTGCTATTTGTAAACTCACAAACAGCACATGCAATAGTGAATTATCTTCCTTGAGTTCCTCAACTTCTTTAGAAAGTTAGTGGATCTTATTGCACAAAGTTTGAAACATAGATTGAACACTGGAGTTCATGGTAACAGCAATTTTTGCTGGTATTTCTTCTTGAAATCAAAAACGAATTTGGGACGCTGGAGAGAAGTATGCAATGCAATTATTTGCTTCCCAAAGCACAATATTATCGTGGTCGGCAAAGTGAAACATATCTGTTTCAATGGTAAACCCACTTCTATCTAATGAGGCAAAACTAAATTTCCTATTGAAATTAAATTTCCTACAGAAGTAGTAGTTCAATCTGTGGCTTCATATGAAAACCAATCATTTTTTCCAGGATTTCCCCCAAATATTTAGATGCCACTTAGAATCATTTGTGGCTTAGAATTAATAAAATATGGTATCTTTATCATTACAACTTAACTGCTATCAAAGCAAAGGTAACAATATAAGGTGATAACCAGCTGTAGATAAGGAATACATACCTACCTCATCACTAACTAATGAATGTTTTAGATGCATCACATTAGAAGTATGATTTATTAATGTCTTTCCTTCTAACTTTTAAGTTTTTAAAACATAATTTGTAAAGATTACAAGTAAAATGATAATAGATAAAATTATATAAATTCTATAAGAAAAATACAGTTACCTTGAACAATCAACTTCTGCTAAGAAATGCTTAAGATACTTTAAACAGAAACTGGGTGTGTGTTGTGCATACCGATTACAAAATATTTCCTTACTGACAAATAAAATATTATATTTCGTGTTTGTAGTTAGCCCTGCAACATTGTGGAGTTTTCTTGTTCGATTGTACTAACAAAATATAAAAGCTAAATTAGACTATCTAAATTTGAGTTTTATAATTTATGTAAATTACTAAAACTTATGACTGATATGAACATAAACTATTAAATCTGTAACTAAAAAAAACCTGAGTATAATATTTTAAGTATGAAAAAAACTGAGCTTGATTTCAAGTTCTGGTCAAAAACTCAACTTGAAAAACCAAGTACTCACATACCCCTGCTTCAAGTTACGAGTTCTCAAACACACATTCGTCCTTAATTCCATAAAACTCAACATTAAAAAAAAAATCCACACCTTCATGGTTCACATTAAGTACAGTTTCCAAGGTTCTACTGTATGAACTGAGAGGTAAAGGCTGTTCACGATAAAGCGAGCACTTTTAAAAACAACCTCAGAAAAAAAGTCGCTGCTCCTACCTGCAAATATTTTAAGGGCCACAATTAATGACATACACCCAGTAATGATGGGAACGATTGTGAGAAAGTAGTTCCACTCTTAATGTTGAATAAAAAGTGTTGGGTAACCATTTGTTATAACTGAAGTTATTTATTTCGCTTACTGTGTTCTTTAATGCATCGAAGTGTAAAAGAGACCAGATTTGTAAAATATTTACTTTTCTAATAATTTCAGTTTCACTTGACCGATGTATGAATAAAGTTATGAGGCCCATGACAATGATAATCTTACAAAAGATGGAAGACTGCACTAAGTGCATGCAAGTAGATCCTAAGCAGGGCTTTCAAAAGTGCTCATTTTAATGCGAACAGCCTGTACCAGTGCAGCATCTACGTACTTGGGGAAGTGAGTGAGCACTAGAACCCTCTTCTCCGGAGGCATGCGGTCCCGCTCGCTGTGGCACTTGTCCATCAGCTGGGTGTACACGGAGCGGAAAACTGCCCGGAGAAGCGTGCGGCCAAACACCAGGGTGGTGTCAAAGTGCGGCAGCGAATTGCAGAACGCAGGCACGTGACAGAACACCAACCACCTATCAAAACAACGTCATTTATTAACCACCATTCATTGAGTGTGTGGGACTTAAATTAACTCCAAATATGTAAATCAAATTCTACACATTTTTGGAAGACAACACAGAAAATTTAGAAAGGCAATCCCAGGTATAAATTTTTTCCAACTTTTTGAGCAACACTTTTACAATATTGGCACATTTATCTTATATAATATCTTATGTTCTGACAACATATAACATTTTATGGCATAAGAAATAGCTCAGCAGAAATACATTTCTCTGGTAAAATATCTGCTCTCACAGTTAGTACCACCAATTCTTTAGCACTGCCCTTTCTCGATTTTTTATAGGGTTCAATAAAATTATTAAATTCACTTGAACTCTATAGCATTAATTTATGTCGGGAATAAAAACATAATCATCAACTTACACTGTAAATTCAAACTGCTTGTAATTTCACACTTGCAAATTGAGATTATGTGGACTTGCAGAGAAAAATAATTTCACATAATTTATCTAATATTGTTAATTTTCTTTGCATACTGGCTTCATGCAAAAAAAAAAAAAAGCCACCTTAACCGAGTACCTGGTCCTGAACAACCTTTCTGGTTATCTACAGAAAAACTGAAAATTGGTTATGTGCAGTTTGCAACCTGGGTGCACTGTTGCTAAGCTGCTAACTTATCAGTCTTCACTCACCTTTGAGCCGTATGCACAGTAAGGTCAATTCTCATTTAAACCACTCTAAGCATTTAAGTGATAATGTAACATTACTCAACTATATTTTTATCACCTATACAAAACCATAAATTTATAAAACCTCCAATATGCTGAGTGATGCGTAGTTGCACCATTCTTTTTCGTTCGACTCCATAACATCTCGTGCCGCAGACAAAGTATGAATCTCGACTAGCCACCACCCAGGCCAGTATTCCACCTCCTTAGATATGGTGGATGTCTGGAGAGCGGAATGCACTTCAAGAAAACTAGTAATGCATATTGCCCCTGTCAAGCAAATTCCAGTCAGCCCGCAAGCGAAACTACCCTGTTTCCAGCCTTCCCAGACAGATCGCAGCCAGTGAGAAGGAATACCAGCCAGCCCGCAAGCGAAACTACCCTGTTTCCAGCCTTCCCAGACAGATCGCAGCCAGTGAGAAGGAATACCAGTCAGCCCACAAGCGAAACTACCCTGTTTCCAGCCTTCCCAGACAGATCGCAGCCAGTGCTGTGCAGCCCATGAAGGGAGGGCGCTACCCCCTCGGAGTCACCTGATGGCCGAAGGGACCAAAGACACCCCCGGCCCGGTGTATAAAAGGCCTCACATCGCCACAGAACAGCAGTCTATCTCAGCAGCTTGCCTTAACACCAGCCATGCTAAGACTCTCTGCTCTCTTCCTCCTTGTGAGGAATCGCCCAAGTGATATCGATATCTGCTAAAAAGAAAATATGTTTCACGGGGTTCCTATACCAATATTTAATATCCGGTATCAGTATCTGCTCAGCTCTAGTCATGAAGACAGTTAAAGCAGCTCTTTGAGCATAAATATTATTTGAAAAGATTAATTCACAAAAATATTACAAAATCAGAGGCACATTATGCAGGAAATAAATGAAACTCAAATTTAGTAATTTCTTTTTTAATGGACTGTGTAGAAATATAGCAGTATCTCGCTTTGAGAATAATTTTTAAATTAATATTCAGACTAGATCCTCCCAGTAAAAAAATTGGACAGTGCAACAAATTTTAATATACATTGATTATTTGATCCAATTTCTTTAATAGAAAATTTAGATGGCCGTATTTCGTCTTCAAATGTTATTACCAAATATATTTGAAGGTGACACTTTGACAGTGTGAAAAGGGCTTCACAAAATGTTATGTAATATTTATACTTATAGCAGTAAAGAACAGGAAAAATAATAGAGATCTGAAAACTGAGAAAATGATGGAGCCAACCCATCCCTAATATATAAAGTACTTTTTAAGTACAAATTTGAAAGTCATAATAAGTTGTAGGAAATTATAATTACAATTTACCTTGTGTAATTGATTTTGTAAGCTGAAACTTCTTCAGCTGACGATACCTGGCATCTGATACTCGGAGTTTCAAAATTCCAGTGGTTCAGACAATGCAAGAACATCTTCGCTAGGTCATGCATTGTTTGAAAGTCCTGGTGTGGAAATGACAGTGACAAAACATTAGCAGACAATAATGCATATACATACCACTAAACCACAACACACCAACTTACCTTATCAAAAAAATTGCAACATATCATGCAAAAGAATGCTTTTTCTTAAGGCTTAATGGCTACTTGGTTGAGCAATTTAAACAAGAAAAATGAATATGAGACCAAAATATGTTTTAATTATGTGTTCACCAATCCAATTGAAAATGTAGTCTCCAATATGATAGCAATCCCCCACATTTTTCCTTTTATCTATAATGTATGTTTATATGAACACCTAAATAAAATGGCATCTTTAGATGTCTTCATTAAAATCTATATTCACTGGCAAAACCACCTGTCTTCTAAATTTTACATTGAAAACAGGTATGTTATAAGTTAACTTTACATGGACAGGCACAATTTATGCCTGTAGGTAGCAAGTCAATTTATGTCCTCTTTTAACATGACTAGCATGTCTCAACTTACAGACATTTAGCATACACAAGTGAATCAAAAGTCACAACCAATATGATTCCATTTTAAAAGAATTTATTTTTTGTATTTAATCAAGAAGAGCTTTTGAAAGCTAACCTGATCAACATATGTTAAGTATACTTACTCTTTGCGCAAGATGGCCAAATTTATACATGACGAAGTTTAGAACACCTTTCGCTATATTTGGCCTTTCAAATGGAGGCTGTCCCAGTGGACCTTCTATTTTTGGATACGTCATAGTTAAAATACACTTCCTCAGAACCTGCGAATAAATTACAGATAATACAAATACATTTCTGCACAGTATCAGTAACTACATATGTTTTACCTATGGAGTAAATTACAGATAATACAAATACATTTCTGCACAGTATCAGTAACTACATATGTTTTACCTATGGAGTAAATTACAGATAATACAAATACATTTCTGCACAGTATCAGTAACTACATGTGTTTTACCTATGGAGTAAATTATAAAACTAATTAACCACTTAACTTGTTAATTGTTGCAGGTGTTATGAAGCAATACCAATTAATAAATACCCACCACGGTTTGTACATATGTACATCTAAGAAGCTTCCATTACTTGTGATATACTAGAAAGAAAAAAATTTGAATCTGGTATTACAATAACTACATATTTAAACTATTGTGCATAGTTCCTAATCACTAATAAATTTTAAATATTTTCCATTTACATTAAAATTCTATCTGATGGCTTTGTAATTAATGGAAAATGTGCCAGATGAAATATTTTGTGTGCAGTTTGAAAGTACATTATGATATTTACCAGGTTACTTTGGAGCCACTAAGATTTACAAATGGAAAATACATTCATGACTACAATAAAGTAAATATATACAAAATTCTATACACATGATGACCCTTATGATAGCAGAAAAATAAAAAATTGGTTTTTGTAAGCATGAAGTACAGATTTTCAAAAGCTTAATTAACACACATAGTGTGCAATAAATGATGCTAATTATTGTCCTTGCTAGTCTTAATTTCTTCCAGTACACAACAATGATGTACAGTGGACTCCATATCCATAATTTCTCCGGAGACTGACAAAATTTCAATAGAAGTGGATTTTCAATTAAAGTAGTCTTGAAATGCATGCAGATATATAAAAAATTATATATATATATATATATAAATATAAAAAATTGGAACCACCATGGATGCAGACTTTCAACCCATCTGGGTTAAATACGTCAAAGCTCCACTTAGATGTTTTGGAATGCTCACACATATTTTTTATGAAAATTTACATAATGTGGCACTTGCCATGTGATCAGAATGTTAAGCACCTTTACAAGAAAGCAATTTTTTGAATCTGCCACGTGGTGGCCACTGCCATCAGAGTTTTCCACTGTTGTGGCCTTGCATAGAATACCCTCGGTAGATAATGTCTTGTCTCCCCCAACACCATCACTGCTATTGTGTGCGACCCAGGTGGCATTTCTCCCAGATACAGCACAAAGAAACTCTGTTGGCATGTTGGCCCAGAAGCCACGTGCAATGGGACTCCACTGCCGCACACAACACAATTCACCATGAAAGCATTCCAAGCAGTTTGTCCCAGGGAGGTCTGTCACATATTCCTCGTATATTACTCTAAAGGATGTAAAAAAAAGCCCACATCTGCCATCTATTACAAGCTGTGGAGTGTAGCAGAGAAATTTAGGCAGCTCTTAACAGCGCGGTCTTGAGGGCAGAAGAGGTTGAAGCGAGGCGAGTATGGAGCACCGCCAGAATGCAAGGGCGAGGGAAACATCAGATCCCCAAGAAAACCTGGCGACCAGTGGCATGTTCTGGCATGATTCCCACATGAAAAAAATCCGGAAGCGAACCCGCCGGGACCCAAACTGAATTTGCATGGGTGGGAGGCTAACAGTCTAACCACTACACCCTGCGGCCCCCTACGGGCTGTTAAGTCGACAGGAGATGCAGCCAGCTGCAGCTGATACCATCAACAAAAGTTCCTCACTTCACCGCAGAACCCAAAGTAGAATCCACAATCACACTTCCCCAAAAACATGTAAGCTTTTAGCAAGACTGCCTTTGAATTATTTTCGTTGTCAAGCACGCTTTTCATATCATGTGTGATTTCATGCTTGATTCAAGCACAGTTTCAAGTGATGGGTACATATTTGCTAATGGCAAGCTTGTAGATAGATTGAATACGGCATGCAGCTTGCCCACGCAAGTTTTACAAATCAATCTTGCAACAAGTATGATACAGGAAGGATAGTTAGCTTGGTTGAAGCTAGACACAAGCTTACTGGCTCGCAGGTTTGATATGACAAGCTCGAGTCAAACTCGAACAAAGTCGATTATCGTATCAGGGCCACGTGTGACAACATGCAGCCCATGTCGAATACTGCAACGGCCAACATCCGACCATGGAGACGTCCGGAGATAAATACCTACAGCAATGATACTTGGTGATACACGGCCACCAATACCAGAAATTAAATGAGAACTTCCCTGCATACAAAAACACTTAAAAACCCAATTCACAATAATGCATCACTCATTTTTCACGAACCCTTGCTACTGTGTCTCACACCACTATGTTATCAATCCTCTTTCTAATCACTCCCGCCTCCACAATAAACCTCCTGCATATTGTTACGAAGTCGGAGATTGGAAAAGGGATTTGGAGGGGGGATGAGAGGAAGAGAGATCTCTCGAGGAAAAGTTAAAAGGAAAATAATTTAATTTAATCTTAAGAACAACAATGCTGAATGTTCAACTACCTCCACCACCAGGCTGTTAATAAAAACCAACACCAAGTAAGACGAACGAGGGGGTAGCCTGGATACCCCTAGATTCTATATTTAAAAAAAATCCACAATCTCTTGTTCAATTCTTTTCACAGTCTCTCTCTGTACCAAAGTATTGCACAAATGAGATAACCAATAAAGGGAAAAAAAAAAAAAAAGGGTGTGGTGGGTTAAGGGCTAAGTGATGTTAATTAAGGGGGGGGGGGGGAGTAGTAAAAGGTCAGAGAGACACAAGTGAGAGGATAGGGGACCTTTTCATGACTCTTCGGGACAGACGGCCTGGGTAATGGCACTAACAAAATCCACTCTCATTAACAAGTCCCAAAAAAAAATATTAGTCCATAACTAAGTAGGTAGTTATAACTAAAAATCAAAATGTTTCGAAGGTTATGTTCTCTCTTTATCCCCCTCCCCCTCTTCTCACTCTCTCCGTGAGAGAGAGAGAGAGAGAGAGAGAATAAGTGGGTCACCTACTGCCTTCCCCTCACACAGCCACAAAACTTTGCAGCTGCTTGTTCAAGGACAAAGCCAGCCTGAGTCACCTGATGTCTTGGCCTCGTAAACATCTGGACTAAGTGTCTCGTACCCCAAATGAACAAGTATTGCTGAAGGGGAATTTGCAGTGTTTTACAGCATCATGAACTCTTCCAGGCAGATACCAGCACATCCTGTCTGGAGCTTTCTCTAACCTGCTAATAGGCCGAGCCACAAAAAAAAAAAAAAAAAAAAGTCCTTATCAAATACTCAAATATCCTAACCTGTTTTTTAAAACAAATGAATACAAATTAAAATTAAAAAAAAAAAAAACCAACCTAAAACAAAACCAAACCTTAGCTTAGTTAATACATTAAATAAAAAGAAGGGGAAAAAAAGGGGGGGGGGGGGAAACTCAGATTAAAATAAAAGTATCTTAACAAAAAAAAAAAAAACTAAAGAAAAAAAAAGTCTTACCATTTTCACCAAAGAGGGATTTTTTCCAATTGCGACAATATGCACACTATGTCCATGCTTGCTGCAACTGGACTTCAGGAATAGACTCAAGGGAGACTTCTCAGGTTTTTACCTGTTGGTTGTTGCAGCCTATGTTATTTTATGTATGAAACAATTTTGTTTGAGCTTCTTTCTTAAGGCAGTTATTTACATGGTGCTTCAACTGTGTTGCAGTATGTTCGAAATACAGTATATACGAGTATTTTGATGAAACTATTAAACATGTGTTCAGTATGTTGACCAACAAACACAATAAACATCCTAGATGAGGACTCCACCTGTAGAGAAGGAGAATCACTTGTTCTTACTGCCTACCAGACCTGCAGAATGTATAGGATTGGAACATTTACTGATCTTACATTTCGACCACTCTCGTTGGCCTAGACCCACCTTTTCTATCTGATATGCACACATATATCCCTCCCCATCTACCTCAAGAGCTCATCTGCACCGCTCCTCAGCAACGAGAGTTGGCCACTATCCAGCTGCCGGCCTCTTCAACCAGCCAGCCGGCGAGGAGAAGCACACTATTGCCAAGCACTCCCCAGGTAAGGCGTCGGAAATTTGTGACAATATAGCTTCATTTTCCCCTGACCATAAAACCAACTTGACCAACTTTGTACACAAAACTTTGCCCAAACGGTCATGAGTTTCTGAGGTATGCTCCTTGTGACTCTGGCGTCGCGAATATTGAAGGCCTCCTCTCAGAATAAATCCAGCTCCACTTACAGCAAAACAATCAGTGTAAAATTAGTCATAGCGGTTGAACTCCCCTGTTTGCAGCCAGGGAAGAACACGCCCAAAACCCTACTTTGCTAACCTCACACCAATGTAGGGAACCCACCATAAAGGGCGGGCACTACAGAGGGCTCGTGCTCAACCCCCGGTGACCGCAGAGTTACCTCTACATACCAGGGGCCACGGTGGCCGAGTGTTTAGCCTGCTTGCCTCCCACCAAGGCTATCCAGGTTCAATCCCTGGACGGGTAACTCCAGATTTTCGCATGTGGGAATAGTGCTGGACGATGCCGTTGGTCGGTGGGTTTTCTCGGGGATCTCTTGTTTCCCCCGCCCCTCCTTCATTCTGGCGCTGCTCCATTCTCATTTTCAATCACCTTCATTGGCTCTCAAGACCTCGATGTTAAGAGCCATTCATTCAAATTTCTTCACTTTTCTCTCTACGTACCACTCCCCATTCAAGTTGATTTGGATTTCAAGGTTTCAGTCCTCATTATTAACTGTGTGTTAATCTCTACTAAACCCAGAGTAGGATTTTCCTCAAAACAACGCATAAAGAAAAATTAATACTCACCTTAAAAAGGTAATAATACACTCGCTTTGTGTCACAGTCTTCTTCTCGATGCATACTCATAAATATGTTTTCTACGTCAACAACCATTCCAAGCAACCTATTGATCTCCTCCTCTGTCAGGGGTGACAAGTGATTCACATGCATTTCTGGAAAAAATAAACAACTTTTTAACATGTTTTATGAGTGCTTTATTTAATCAGCTTATAAAAATTCAAATTCATCTGCAATTACAAGATGAAAAGCCAGATAACATGATATTAAGTAAACACAGTTTCGAAAACTGTCTATAATAAGCACTGTGAAATTTCATTATAAATATGGATAGTTTCACATATATTTGAAAACTTTTTAATCCCAATTGTATCCTAATGAAAATATTGGAATACGTATATGAATTTCACAGAAATGTTGAATATTTGGATGCAGAAGGAATAGCTTGACTTCAGAAAACTGAAAAATGCAGAAAAACCATGAAACAATACTGTCACTTATAAATTTTCATAAAACAACTGATATCACAGTTGACGCATGAGGCGTTCTTGCGCATTGGGTATGCGCACTCTACTTTATGACTTCGCTCCATCTCCAAACAGCAGTGTTTATATGGGCAAATAATTATTAAATAGTATAATAATCACATGCCTACAAGGTCCAACAGCACAACTATAGACATGTGGTTAATACATAAATTGTACTGTTCAATCAAAGCCATCATACGGTCGCCCTTAACATCAACGTGGGAATTGTACTGTTCGATGAGCCGTCGACAGCCTGCCCGAAAATCAACAAGTTCCATGAGTCGCAACAAAGGAGCAGCACCCCTGCTGGTGGAACGTCACAGCCTCCAGAGCTTCATGCAGAGGTGGTAGAACTGTCAGAGCCTCCACCACAGGTGATAAGTAAAGGGCCACACCGGCCTAGCACTCGAAATTTCATCTCCCTCGGGAGAGGCTAGCCAACCCGCACCCCTCTGACAGCTGAGATTTTCAGTAAATTAAGGAAGTGCCTTCCCAGGGCTCAGGACAGTTTCTCTGCCCTTCAGCTTGCATAAGGCTGAGGGCGAAGGATGGGGTAAGTGGCATACACACTGACTCCCAGTCTATGAAGACCGGAGATCTCCTCTGCATGGGTTCTGATCACTAGGTCATTGCCGACCCGCAACCGTGGTCTAGTGGAAAGTCTCCCGGGTAATTGGTAAAACCTCTCTTCCTCTCAGTCTGCAAAGACCAGAGGTATTGTCAACAGAGAGAAACCAACAGGTTCTTTTCGGCACAGCTTAAGTTCGACTACCGAAGGAAGCAGTCCGGCAGAGTCTACTGCTGCTGAGCCATGACGACTGTCAACCAACTCCAGAGAGGTATCAAAGAATGTCTCCCATACCTTCTGTGGTAGCAGGTAACATAGACGTCCCTTCTGGACCCCCATAATTAAATAATTACCTGTTGGTAATTGTGGTTCGTTAATAACAAACCCTCTCTACTACTAACAATTAAATTAAAATATTTACGTATTTTTAAACTCTCTCTTTAATAGGTCACCTTCGCCTACTGTAAATTTCAGAAAGTTAACATAAGTTATAATTTTATCCAGAGAGCTATGGATAATTTTTCTTTCCCATTACACAATATTAAAATTACATATTATATTCTGACTTTACATATGCTATATATTATAAGTATAACTCATTTGTTTCCCATTTTTTCTATGTTAATGTATTTTGAATTAACTCTAGTGGCATTAATACCTCACTTTTCAATTGCCTTAACAGCAGACACACACATTTTAAGAGGCTAAATCAAGCTCTGCCCCTGGGTAGTCGTATATGGACCCCAAAAACACCGCTTACGAACTCTGAACCCCCTAAGAGCTGCAAACAGCCTGGGTACTTGGTTTGACTCCCAGCTTAAATAAGGCCAGACGAGAACCTTAAGTACTCCCACCTGATCAAACTCTTGAGGGTCACTCACTCAAGGATTCGAGCATCTATTGCACTCCTAGTCGGTCACAGTTTGAAAAGGCCGGGCAGTGGGGACTAGGAGTGGAACATAGTTGCCTGAAAGTATACTGTATAGGGACGATATTAAATACCAGTTTCCCTTTCACTAACTTGTCATGAGGTACAATTAGTTTGAGTGTTCAACCCTGCCCCCAGCTTTCATAAGACCGGGGTAGAATTTGCGCATTTCAAATTGAATGACCTCCAGCGAGTTTCGTCTCCGGATAGCCAGGTTTCTAACGATACCTACCATCCTAAGTCCCAGCTTACAAAGGCTGGACAAGGGGACACAGGTATCGCCCTGAGTTCGGAGTGGCTTTATAGGACTTTTACTTTTGTTTATTGTCAGCTGAATGCCTTATGCCACTAAAGGCAGTTTGAGTAAACAAAGGAGAAAGGCATTAAGAGCTTCAGCCAGAGAATTATTATTATTAGCATCAATAGAGAGTACTCCTACCAATTGCAAACCATCCTTAATTGAGGAAGAACCTGTTCCATTATTTGGACCTGATTCCAGGTCCGCACTTAAGAGTAGATCCCTTGTGTCAAGCAATTGTAAACTACAGAGACAGTTTGTTAGGATTGGATTGGCCGTGGTATAATATAGAGGTTTCGGATATGCTTCCTGCTGAGGCAGCCACGGAAGTCCCATTCGCCACTGCTCAAACTCAATCTTCGGTAAGTACTTCACAGTCGAATTGCAGGGTACAAACACCCTTGAGTAAGATAATTCACCTACGGTTACCCCCACAAGGACATAGGCATCCAAAGGCAGCTCCGAATTGTCCCAACTTCGTACCTGCATGTATGCAGACTACCCTCTACCAAAGGTGGGTAGATAGCAAACCAGACAGTCCCGTTTATGCCCCTAACTTACATGTTACCTGTGATCCTGCACAAGAGTCAGTATTGCTACAAGACATTACCAGAGATCACCCACCAGTGTGACCAACTGGTTGCACATAGCACATGAACTAAGGACACATTTTGGCAGGTACTGCTGTTGATAGACAAGTTATCTGTGAACCTCCATCCTACCAAAAAAAATGCCCAGCTGGCAAGTTTGCCTACCTACCCACATATGCCCACTGATGACTCTTAACACAGAGAACTTGAGAGCCGATGAGGATGAAGTGAGGTGAGAATGCAGCAGTGCCAGAGTGCAAGAGTAGGGGAAACTGGTGTTCCGCGAGAAAATCCGCTGACCAGCGCCATCGCCCAGCTGGATCCACACATGCGGAAATCCAGAAGCGACCGTGGCGGAAATCAAACCCTGTTTTCCTAGGTGAGAGGTGAGTAGTCTGACCGCTACACCACCATGGACCCATGCCCACTGGTTATGCGTGATGATGGCAATAAGTGAGCAAAAGGTTGTGTCGACACCAGGTGAGTACATATGAGGGTGTATTGTGACAGCATCCCTATGATGATAGTGAAGATCGTCAAGAGGACCATCATATACATCCATAATGAGACACCCAGAGGCCTGTTCTGGATGTATACAGCTTCCTTTTAAGAACCTTGGGAGCAGGAATCCCATGTAAGGGGCAAGTGCTTGGCGCCATGATGAAGGAAGATACAGATCTCTCTCACTGACAAACTTACAAGATGTAGCAAATGGCTCTGTGCTTTTAGCGAATTCCCAACAGGCCTCAAGGGAAGAAGAAAGAAAGATGTTGACTGCTTCAGTGCATCCCACACCCTTATTCTGAGTTACTCTGCTGGACAGGTTGTACACTGTTGGTCAGAGCAGACTCGTGCATTGGCACATCCTATGGACCAGCATGTTGTGCCCCTCCATACCTACAGTGAACAAAAGTACAGAAAAAATTGATACCACGTTGAACCCAATTCTCTCAAGAATGTGTGGCCGCAGTGGAACTCTGGCACACATTTCTGGACACAAAAGAAACCCAGAGGCACAACCAGCATGATAGAAGGATATGTGTCAGCCTCTGTGTTTGTCGTCGCTACCTGGACCTTGATGCCGGCTAACAGCTAGTGGCAGTTAAACCCTGACGGCACTCACAACTCGTGTGACACGTGGGTAAGTACGTTCGCAAAGATGCCATAACATGGACTTCCTCGCAACAGGATTATTATTGTTTGCAGTGTACTATATGTTCATCCATTTTCTTTCAGGGTTAAAAGTGTTACCAAGTGTTAAAAATGTGTGTTCATAAATATTGCACAATGCTCTTTGCAAATTCAAAATATGCACCGCACGAAGAAACAGACAATGATATTCAGGCATGAACGCCTTCAAAGAAGAGTTATCTAACATCAGTATTTCACTATTTAAATTGCTAGTGTGAACATGTATGAAATTATCTTATGTGCAATTTAATTTTAATAATAAAAGTTTTACTCAGCATGCATAGCACTTCCGCTTGTGTGGACCCCATAGGCAGCCATGGTAAGATGCTGTCACGTACATACTTCATATTTTTGCGAGTTAGATCTCCATAGTTCACTTTAGTTTACCGGTTAATCTTTGCTTAGTGTACGTTTTGCCAGCCATTCCCAGCATAATGCTTCCACATGCGGCCCGCGCAACTTTGAATCAGGCGCCAGCCACCTGTGTTACAGGCTCTTGCATTGTAATTTCTTCTTCATTGCCATGGGCAATATTAAGGGTAAATTTGTATGTATGTATTTTCGGGTTTTTGTCACGTTAAATTGTTTTACGGCCACACCATTTGCAACCACGTGGTTAACCACCGCCAAGTCCGCGTTGCACCATCATCGCGCTGAAAGTGTTCTTGTTGATAATTTCTTGTGCGCCACAATTTTCTCAGGGTAATAAGTACTGTTTCATTAAAAGGGTTCTTGTGATTTTTGTCAGGATCAATGTTTTGTAACTGACCACGCAGTCAACTGCACACGTGGGTATTTCCGCCATAAGGCATGCTAGCAATGCTAGAGTGTTTGAAATGCAATCTGAATAACTTTCTGAAGAACGCCGTAATTTATCCAATAAGATTTACATGAATTTCATTGAAAATATTGCAATTTCACATACACCACGTGGCCTGCTACTAACTTCATCCAGCGGCATCCTCGTAATGTAAAAATGCTTTCACGTATCTGCGTGTCTATTGTGCCTGTTCATATTGTGTCCCATGTTCTCTCATCAATATTTATGTAATTTGTATGGTGACATTATTTTCGTACTAGCCTGCTAAGTGTAAAGACAGTCACCACATACACCACCTGGTGGGCTGCGCGTCCTGACGAGTAATCGTTAGTGACATCAGTAATCACACGTGTTAGCAGCTGTAGACCCCTTTCTTTGTGGGGGCTGTGTTCTCAAATACCCCGGAGAAAATCATCCATCTAGGACTGCGCTAGATTAATTACGAGCTGGGGGAATCACCCAATGGAGTTAGCTAGTCACGTCCGAGAGTAATCATTAATTCATATTTCTGGCACGGTATGTACTTGGAAATCAATAAATGCAACCTCAGCAACAAATCCATGCTTTTCTATCCAGCATCAATCAGCAGACTCCCACCTTTTTCAGTGTTAAATGTTTAGTAATGCAAAGTGGTTTGTAAAGATGCTCGGGCGAAACGAACACACAGAATCCACAGCATACTTGAGAACCCTGAATCTCGAAATGTGGTGTCTGGAAAGCACCGCTGGCACCCACCCACCAGTAAGTTAATGTTTATTCGTTCGTCTCGTGTCTCACCCGATGGCGTCAACCTGAACACACCTTCTCCAACAGGATCACTCAACTACTTAGAAGGAACCTCAATCATATCTCACAAGGGTGGCTTACCACAACCTCGGAGGAATTAAAAAACTACACCATATGCTTCCCAGATACGCAAGTCATCAGTCTGAATTCCCAAGGGGCCAACAAGAACCTCCCACCACCAACGAGTGATGCTAAGTTTTTCCCAGGGCTGAAAATCAGAATCATCCTTGATGGAGGGGGGGGGGGGGGGGCAGAATAAACTGTGACTGCAGCTGGCATACCCAGCATACACACAATTTTTACAGTATCTATTGCTTGGTCATGCCAGCTGGGAAGATAAGTTGCAAGGCACATTTGTTGGCATCACTGACAGATTTAGTGAAGTCACTCACCATCCCAATTACAAAAGGTAGGTAAGACTTAACGCTTCATCAACAGCAAGGTCATTATCAGAGGGGGAAAAAGTTGGTCGGAAAAACAGGAGTTGGGAAGAAATAGGCCATGACCTGTACAATGGAACCATCCCAGCATTTGCCTGGAGTTATTTTGGGAAACCATAGAAAACTGAAATCAGGATGTCCAGACCGGGAATCACTAGCAGGTTCTCCCAAATGTGCATCCAAAATTTACCACTGAGCCAACTCGCTCAGTCCCAATTACAAAATTCATCAGACATACACAAGGCTTCAAGGTAGTCCCTCATTTTACCCAACATCAGAGCGCGTAAGACTACATATTTCTAACATGGATGAGAGTTACACTCTGCACAAATCCACCAGAGTCAAAACAATAGCCAGGGCTAAACTACATGTTCACTTACCTAGAAGATGTGTGCAACTACGGCATGGATCCGAGAAGCTGGCAAGAGGTTGGCATGCCTCAAGCCTTGGTGGCTTTGTTGGAGGAATGGGTGTTTTCCATCCATTGCACTTACATTCAGGTGCCTAAACACAAAAACAAACATTTATAATGGACTGCAGAAGAAATTCTACTGTTTCAAGTTGTGTGATACTTATGTACGTTTACAGATTTATTTCTGCCAATTATTAAAAAGAATGATTTTGTACTGACGCACGCTCCTCTTTGCTTTCCGGATGATAGAGGTTAGGATGCTGACCACCCTCCCTGGTTCATCGGAAGAGAGGGGAGTCAAACCTCAGAGTGAGGCGAACTGCGATCATTTCCCACCCATGGAGTTCAATCTTCTCACTACTAGAGTTGCCAACAGGCAGGACACCAGCTATCCCTGGATGTACGAGTGGTAAAATGAAGAGTGAGGTATTTAAATGAGAGTGACAGTGCCGATGGGCGATCTGCCCGGGGATATTGGGGCTATCCGCAGAGGCCTCGTCGGTTGGCATGCGGGAATATAGTTGGCAAGCGAGGGGTTCGCATGAGGTTTGGGGATGACCTTAGGCGGGAGTCGAACCCAGATGATTTTCCCAGAAGCCAACTTTAAGAAGCAAGAATTAATTGGGACCCTCTTCGGAACTACCTCTGCGGGGGAAACGCTTGCTATCGGTGGCAAAGTTTCAGACTGAGTATGGTGAGTCCCCTCCGGGTCGTATTCTAGCCAACACGCACCTAATAAATAATCATACGTGGACTCCTGTGTGGGAGACAAGAGGGGCAAGTTTGGCCGGGGTATGAACTCAGTTTCCGTCATGCGGATTCTACCTTGCTTATGGTTTTACTAGTGGGGTTGGCTTTAAGAGCTCTCTCTAAAGCACGGTGATCTCTACGTCGTCGCCGGCACTGAAAACCACCCTTCTTATTATGCATCTGCTCTGTCTCCTGACCTTTCCGCAGACGTGCAGTCCTGGGAGCGTGACACCCAAGGCCCCAACGTGCAGAACGGTATTGTGACATCACTGGAAGTAGACGCAGAAACACCGGAAACCCAGGAGCTGCGGCGTGTCTTTTGCAGACTAAGGCTTTATGCAAGCTCCGTCTCCTGTAGAGTTTGGTGCACCTCACGGCTAGTCTCCAGCAGGGCTAAATTATTGCACCTATCACAAACTTTACTCACACACAAATAAAATACTAAAATGACTCAGGGACTAATGTTAAAATGACGTTAAGCAATGATTTAAAATTACAAAGTTTTATTACGTTACTTGGAAACGTGGAAAGTCCGCTTATCAATACAAGAATAAACTAACTAGCTAAAAATATAAGTAAAATATATAACGCACTGAAACAGGCGAAGGTGAGCATGGTAATTAATGAATAAAATATGTAGAAATTATTCTAGGTTAATTACGTAATTTTACAGCGTCTCCCAATATACAGGAAGGTAAACTAAGGCGCGACGACCTGCTACCATGGAGTCATGGATGTTGACTGGGGTAAAGAGTGCAGTGTGCAGGAGTTGGGTTACCTCTGGAGGTATGCTGCCTCCACAGTCAGCTGGTGCAGATGTGGACGAAATTTCTCCAAGCTGCAGGGATGGTGCAGCCTTCGCAGTCTGCAGAGGTGGATTGAAGTCTTGTTGCAGGCTTCTGGAGGTTGAGCCATGTTGCAGGATGCCGAGAGGTGAGAGAAGTCTTCGCAGACCAGGGAGGGCTCACTGATCTACGCAGCCAGTGAGCCCGGCGCCTCTGCTGGAGCGTGGTAGCAGACTTCCTCATATACGAAAAATCTTGATTAGTGATCTTCCGGGGGTATGGGGTAGAATAGCCTTCCAGCTCAGGGGTAGGTCTATCAGGGTTGCAGTGGCACCACTCATTTCTTATCTCCCCGCTTGGAGGCGACACCAAATTTGAACAACTCTTCCTGAGGCTGCCGGGATGTGACGTCACAAGGTTGCAGGGGTGCTGCCATCTCGTGAATTTGCTGGACCTTCTTCCACAGCTAAAAGTAGGGTAGTGGTTCGTCATGAATTTTTATTTATTTACAGGGGTGGTGCTTGCATGCGGGATTCCGGGCGGGCCGTACATTTCATAATTAAACGTGTCAATTACTTTTACGTATGTAGCTGTCCAATGTGTGGAATCTTCTTGCTCGATACGTGAAATTACTTTGCCACTGTTACTGACTTGCCTCAAGCTCTGCTTGGCTCTAGATGAGGTGAAGTCGCCCGTAGAGAACACATGTGCACTATGCAGCATGTTGGCATGCGTCGGTAAATAGACCAGCGAAAAACTTAGATAAATTCTCACAGTGTTCTTGACTGAATGCCTTAGATCATCTCTGAGGAAAATGCTTAACCATTAATAGTGTATATTAATTCATCAGGTACACTCTGTACCTTAGCATCAATTATGTCCAGAGTTCTGGGACAACTGCAGTATGTGTAATTAATTCATTAGGACAGTGTGTTTCACGGTGAATTCTACTTCTTTTATGTTCAGCCAATCACAAACTATTCTGAATAAATTCAACTTTTGTGATACCTCATTTAAAAGAAAAACACAACTATTACGCCTACATGCTCATATTTAGAAATATAATTTTGCGAATTGTACCAGTGAATATGCAGAGGCGCTTTACTATCCGACACCTTTTCTCGATGGTACACAGTGTCATGATGCAAGCGATAGATCAATATACAGTTGTATTTTTTTCGCAAATGTTTGTTGACATTTTCTGATAGAAAAAATCACGTATTACTAAAAGAGAAAAATAAATTAAGAAAACAGTTTTCTGATTGAAAAAAATATAATTACTTTCTTTCTGAAACATGTCCCGCAAAAGCTGCTGTAGTTTTTATGAAAATGAAATCCTTTGGGTTGATGGAGTAATTTGGTTTGGACCAAGGCTGTGTGTAACATATATCGATTTTGAGTTTATCGGTTCATGCATCAATATCTGAATCGTTATCTGTCGTTCCCTACTTTTTTTATGGTTCCTTGTGAGCACGAACAAATAGTTATCTATCATGGCGGCATAAGTCGAGACTTGTACAAGTGCACCCATGTTCAGTTAATGTTTTTATGTAAAGCATAACTCAAAACAAACATTTCTCCAGCACGTCACAACTTAATGTTGTCAACAATGTTTTTAATCGTTGGCAAACTCTAGCAGACTTACACAGAGTTGTTTCAAACTAAGCAACATGTATGAAAACAAATGTAAACAGGCACTATGCAACCATGGAATTATGAATGCATACATCTATCTATCTATATATATATATATATATATATATATATATATATATATATATATATATATATATATATATATAAAAGAATTACATACCCCGGAGTAAGTACTTACACGTCTCAGAAATGTGGCCCTTTTTGTTTAGGTTCTCTAGACTGGGCGCTCCTATTCCTGGGGGGTTCTAGTCCTGATGGGGCACTGGTGTTCGTCTGTTGTACAGGACTGGCCTGGTTGCTTGCCGGCAGGGCACAAAGGCAAGTTCGGCTAGTACTATCTTGTATTTCAGGGTCACTGCCTTGACAGGGACACCTGGGCGATGGTGTGTGGTAGGTGTGTGTGAAACAATTGTTGGCGGGGGAGCTAGTGGGGTAACTGCATGCCTGGTTAGAGGTACGAGCTGAGGAGCTGGTCAAAGGATGGCTGGTATCAGGTGGGCGATGGCTGTCATGGGTGGTCAATCAGGCTGGCTGAGGTAGCCTCTACTCACTACGGTACTGCCAATCTGGTGCGTACAGGGTTGACGAACAAGTCCTTCGGTACCTCTGGTGTCACAGGATCCTGTAGGTGCCTTAATGCCTGGGTCTGATCCCTAGGGTTGATCTTAGCTACAGAGGCTACAAGTGTAGGGGATAGCTCGTGCAGGCATCCAGAAGCAAGTAAGGTCAGCTTCACTCTTTCTTTCAATCCCCGCCTTCTGGAATAAGGGATCGGGATGCACAAACACCCTCTCCATCCGAGAGAAGGATGGAAGGCTCCTTGTATAGCAATTTATGTGTAGGACCACTGAGAGCCATCAAATGAGTGGACATCCTATTCCAGTACCTGGGCATGGATCCGCGGTACACACTGGAAGACAAGTCGCACTGCTCAGGTCACACACGTTGGTGTCACCCTGACCAAGTCTTCCCAACTCAGGGGACGCCCACCTTCCTTGGCATGGATGTGCAATGGACAGATTGGCAAACAACGAGTCAACAAGTTGGTGCAAGGTCATTGCACCTGTGTTGACATCCCCATTCTATCTACGTGTAGATAGAAAGGATAGCTGTTCTATGTGCTTGTGGGTGAAATGGCACATCGTGGCTCGTATGAATACTTTTCCCGGCATCACCTGCATTCACATCCCGTGGAGAGTCAACTGGAAATGCGGGATCCAAGAAATGAGTTAGCACAGGAAATAGCACGTGATGACGTACTCTAACTGCTGCGTCGGCACAAACTACTACCGGGAAGCTAAAGAAGTGAAATTCCGGTAGAGGCGGCTGGTTGAACTGACTGGGGTATATACGGTGCATAGCGTTGAATACTATGCTATTTCCCTCTCCTATTGTTGCCTGTGTGTCCTGACGTAAGATACAGATGCGTCGCTAGGATGACTAAGCAAGGATAGTACGGAAATAGTCCTGCGAAGGACTGTAAGGAGGGTATCCCTTGCTCTGGCACATCCGTGCACAATAGGAAAGTAGGCTCGCAGGGTTCGTCGCGAAGAGACACACACCTGACTAACGGGGTGGTCGAGTATGGTCAGACTACACGTAGCGACGGGGCTTAGCTAGCGAACAGCTCCGAGCAGCTAGAGCTGGAGACTGCAGAGTAGAAGAGTTAAGGGTGCAGGCTGATCAATGTCAAAGCAACAGGCGCTGGATGACTAAAGAATGGTCTAAGCGAAGGTTTAAAGGTGCAGGCTAGTCAGTGTCCGAGCAGCGGGTGCTGGATGATTAAAGACTGGTCCGGAGGAGAAAACTGTACCTCCTTTTATACATCTTCAAGCTGCCGCCTGATGCTTATTGGCCGACGGGGTGGTTACTGAGAGGGGGTTGCGAATGCATGACTGAATATGTGATGTCGCCGGTCGACTGGAAGATAGGAAGCAAAGACAAACAAAAATCCTACTAGTAACGCTATCTAGTGATGGAAAAAAGAACTCATTGCCTATATGAATAATTACAACGGGCCGGTGAATAAAACAATCTACGCTGTAGATAAAACCATCTCCGGTCGGGACAAACTGTAATGTTACTTCAAACTCCCAAGGAAAGTTAAGTGTAGGATGGAGTTGAAGTCGTCGAATCACCACTGTTAAAAAAACCTCATGCATCAATATATATTTATTATCTGGATTCACTCAACTTCACGAATGAAGAGAATGGGTGAAGAGATTTGGGCGGCTCTTAACATTGAGGTCTTGAGAGTTGATAAAGGTGATCTATGGAGTAGCACCATAATGCAAAGGCAGGGGAAACGGGAGATCACCATGAAAACCTGCTGACCAGCAGCATCGTCTGGCACAATTCCCACGTGGGAAGATCTGGGGGCAACCCCAACAGGAAACGAACCTAGTTAGCCTTGGTGCGAGATGAGTAGTCTACACAACCATGGCTCCTTAAACTTCAGGAGGAAGAAAAACTGTTAACAAATATAATTTTTAAAATTTGTAGATAGAATTAACGTTTCTAATAAGTTAGGATGGCACACATAAAAGCCACGGGCTAAATGTGCCCAACGAGTTTGACATGCCTGTCTTAGATGTAAGAACACAGGGAATACAATGTAGACAAGGAGGGGGTAGGGGGTAGAAATGCATGCACAATGCCTCATCATTTTCCATAATTGTGATTCAGTTTGCTTATTTTACGGCACATCATAAGCAGTACTGTTATCTGGAGGGCTACAAAAATAAGATTTTTAGTTTGTTTTATTATTATATGTTACTTTAACCCCAGATTTTCCAGAATGTTGACTTAAATTTAAAAACATTCTTTGGAGAGATGAATAAGCAACTTCTGTAGACCAAAAAATGAACAAATCCATGAAATTTTGTTCTTTTTCAGATGCAGCTCTTAAACTTCAGCATTAACAAATTATTTTTATTACCAAGTTCTGGTACACATAGCTGACAAGCAGAATATATAGCGAGTTCTGGTACACATACCTGACAAGCAGAATGTATAGCGAGTTCTGGTACACATACCTGACAAGCAGAATATATAGCGAGTTCTGGTACACATACCTGACAAGCAGAATATATAGCGGGTTCTGGTACACATACCTGACAAGCAGAATATATAGCGGGTTCTGGTACACATACCTGACAAGCAGAATATATAGCGGGTTCTGGTACACATACCTGACAAGCAGAATATATAGCGGGTTCTGGTACACATACCTGACAAGCAGAATATATAGCAGGTTCTGGTACACATACCTGACAAGCAGAATATATAGCAGGTTCTGGTACACATACCTGACAAGCAGAATATATAGCGGGTTCTGGTACACATACCTGACAAGCAGAATATATAGCGGGTTCTGGTACACATACCTGACAAGCAGAATATATAGCGAGTTCTGGTACACATACCTGACAAGCAGAATATATAGCGGGTTCTGTTACACATACCTGACAAGCAAAATATATAGCGGGTTCTGGTACACATACCTGACAAGCAGAATATATAGCGGGTTCTGGTACACATACCTGACAAGCAGAATATATAGCGAGTTTCAGCAGCTTCTTGCTGTGTTGCCAGTTGTAGACTTGCTGTTTCCGTTGCTGAATGCGTTGCAGGTTGCTCTGGCGAGAGGGAGACTCTGTGTAGTTGGCTCGCGATGGCTGCGCCACTTCCTCCCCTTGACTCGAGCTCTGGACCGTAGAGTCAGCAACTGCTGAGCTGTACGGCTCCATTGACTATCTCCCTCACAACTTTTACCCAGAGGGCAGCACTGAAACAAATTACAAAATACATTAACACTCTGAGGACAAGATACGTACCTATACTGACATTTAAGACAAACTAGAAGCAAGTCGCCTATATCGGACCACTGTAGTAACAAGACTAAAGCTTGTCACTTTATTCTCAGTTACCATCGTCCATTTGGTCAAGGATACATCACATAATTGGCTGGTTGGTGTACAAGATTTACAATAAATAATGTTAATTTACATAAATGTACAGTATTATTACTAAATAAAGCAATTTTTGATGAGCTGCACTGTTATTGCAAGATGACTAACACTAATGAAACAATGTAAGTGTAATGGAAAGTTTTTTTGGCTCTAAAAAATTAAAACATTAAAAACAGTACCCACTACGTACATCCCGAGATCCATTCTGGTTTAGTCCCTAACGTGTGAAAACTTTTTTAAGGGCACGACCTGTAACTGTATATTGTAAAACTGCAAACAAGCAAATTACATTAGACAAGTTAAAAATCAATGTGGACATATGGAAGTGTTCATATACAAGGATATGTAGATGGGTAAAAAAGATAAATGGGTTTTTTCCACTGTAGCTGACAGTACCATACTGTGGTGAAATCTTTCACCTTTCCAACGATCTCACAAGCAGAAATAGACTGTTCAATAGTTTTATCTTTTATAATAAGAGTCCATGGGAGTCCAGGGCCCCCCCCCCTCCCTGGAATTAGAAAGTCCCCTTCGCGGGAGGCTCGGTTTGGCCGGCCTTCAATAGTGTAAATAGGGAAGACGAGCAACTTTTAACAATCCGAATCCCTAAACCATTTTCAAGACGAAAAATTGAAAATATTACTTACATCGTTGGTAATACCTAAAACGTATAAATAATGCAGATATGAACGCAACACATGGCTTTTGCTGTGATTATACCTCGTGGTTCGTGACAATGTTTATAATTTTATATTCAAATGTTTCGGGAGGCAAAAAAAAAAAAAAATTGAATGTCATTATCATTAATTGTTTGTGTATGTATATCTGACAAGCACTACATCCTCATTGTCTCAAGGAATTAAAAGGGGTCTACAAGGTGAAAGAAATATATAAAATAAAAACTTGTTTGAGTTTACTTTCCTTACATTTCTACGAAAATGAAAGATTATAAAATAAATTCTAACCTTAAAAAGCTGTAGACACTCTCATAGCAAACACAGGTGGTCTACACTCACTGACAAAAATTAAAAACCAAACATTTTTTGAGATTTGTTTATTATTTCATGACCATAGTACCACCGGGAAAAAAAAGTCTGAAGGACTGACACTTTGCAAAAGTTTATTCCGCTAGGTGCGCTCATGTTCCAAAGAGGTTTTTTAGCTGTTGGAAAATTGAGAAATTCTGTTTATTTGTTTGTTTTATTGCGTACGGAAGTTATTTTTTTAATACACGCTGTACGAAGATATTGGCCAAGTCAAATTACAGTGTACTAAGTTTATACACTGGACATATCAAGGACATAGAAAAAAAACCACATATGCGAACACATATATACATACACACACACATATTCACATACACACACACACACACACACACACACACACACACACACACACACATATATATATATATATATATATATATATATATATATATATATA
The DNA here is from genome assembly GCA_029891345.1 of Dryococelus australis. NCBI lineage: Eukaryota > Metazoa > Arthropoda > Insecta > Phasmatodea > Phasmatidae > Dryococelus > Dryococelus australis. The sequence continues at coordinate 22,011,620 of CM057000.1, forward strand.
TATATATATATATATATATATATATATATATATATATATATATATATAATATATATATATATATATATATATATATATATATATATCTGTATATATATATATATATAATATATATATATATATATATCAGAGTGCACGTACACACATCACATCAACATTATATAACTCGCAGGGATAACAAGCTTTACTCAAATGAAATGGTAACACCACTGTTTAGGCTATGGCACTTGCTGTCTCCCTCGCACTGTGATGCAGTACTTCTTATTAATGATACTTACTGGCGTGAGGTCGAGGTTGGAGAATTGTAGAGGCATTGTAGATTCACGTGTCATGAACCAGATGTTCACATGCTCCTCGTGAACTCTTCAACTGCCACACCAGGCCAAGAGTGCATAGTGCAGGATGACAGGAACGGAATGCACACCTATGTACTAACAGGTAATATGTGTCTCAAGCGACCATACTACTTTATTTATTACAAGAGGTAACTCTTGTAATAAATTAGTAGGCAATCCCATACGGTGTTACCCCACAGCCTCGGCCATTAGGCACAAAGGTAAATAAATGTGACGACAGAACAGCAGGCACCACTGTATACTACACGACCAAACAATCAGTGCTACTAGTATATCTGAGGGCCAAGTTACATCTGTAAAGTGATCCACAGTGCAATACAGTGATTCCACGTTTTTTTTTTTTTTCAGTCAGATCCCCAATGCTTATTCAGTGATAAATAACCAAGGGGGTTAAGTTTTATTGTAATTAGAATCTTCAAACATTGCTACCCTCACCTCTTTGCCAAGGTCCACTCGTACATTCCATTGGGAGGCGACCACTTGGCAACAGCATGTGTAAATAAAGTTTAGTGATGTCAAAGGATGCCACCGGAAGTGAAATACAATTACATTAATATTAATTTATGAAAGGGTTTTTATTGTAATTGTGTAATATTGTTTTATGCACCTTTTTTTTCAGCGAACTGCCTATAAAGGCCACATATATAACTTTTGCTAGTTCAAGTGTGGTGACATCATCCAATCAATTATTTACATGAAGCATAAAATACATTTGCCAGAGTTGGAATGTTACCAAAAATGTCTTTTCTAATTATATTGATTTTGTAATATGTTTATTTTAAGTCCAATTCCTTTTTCCAGAACCACAACACACTATTTGACCCTGGTTTAGGTCGCGTATGATGGAAGCCTGGGTCACACAACCAGTCTCAGATCAGCACTTTGACCGACCATAAGTGTAGGGAGATGTGCTGGCATCTCTGTAGATGTGTTCAAGTGTGGTGAAGCTATATCCATTTTTGCATAGTCTAGTAGAGGCTATTGAAGCTTCCTCTAAATGCTTATAGTAATATCGATGAGGGATTGTTCCAGTCAACCCACACTGACACTGGTTGCATTGCTTTTATGTTAAGAGATCGATGAGCAAACCTATCAAATAAATTGGATGCCGATTTCAAATAATCACGATTTATTCAATTCAATTCAGGCATGAGCCTGATAATGAATTACAGGTAAAATTAATCCCAGACGTATACAAGACTTACTGGGTTGCTGTGTGGCATGTTCCCAGGATAGCAAATGAGTTACGGGCCCATAATTAAAGACGTTACCTATTGATACACTACATAATTAAACAAATTGGTGAGTGTCCGAGAAGGATGCGACGATATAAGTCCACACAGCATCAAGGCGACCATGCTACTCTCTGGAGCTAAGCGGGCTGCCTTCTTACTGGCCAACTCTTTCTGCGCAACTTATAAAAAGCTGATAAATTTACTTTTCTTGGCATATTAAAATGAATGATACTCCCAGATGATTGCAAATGTTAAGATATAGTGTATTAACACTTTCATTAAGCTCTACAATTTACATATATGAAAATAATATTTTTTAATTGCTATACAGATATGCGGCCACTTTACTGTAAAACTATGTGCTTACAACATTAAAAATACAGCTTTTGTACATTTGATCATGGGCAAAATAAACTGTCCCATTTTAAATCTAAAATGTCACTTCACTCAATTTAATATTGGATTTTCAATGTTCATAGTAAGAATTCATGAATTTGCAGTCTTTATAGCTTTATTACAAAAGTGGGGTTAGGAATCCAATGTGGTCACTGTTTACATTACGTTTAGGCATTTTGTAGCAACCTAACATCACACTATTGGTATGCTACTGGCATGGTACTGCCGAATTCTGACTTCTTATATATCAAAAACTTATTTTAACTAATTAGTGGCATGCGCTCGTAATGTCTTTGATGGAAAATTATGTTACTTTCTATGTGTTGCGCCACTGTTACAAGTGCAAACACAATGTTTATTTACATGAGGGTTCATGTGCTCTCTGGGCATGTCAAACACATCTCTTTCAAATTTCATTAAACACTCTTAAAACTATACACAATGCACTGAATAATATTAAACAAGCTAAGCCATAAGTTTTATGGTTAGCAGTATCGTGTTTTCTATGGAATGATATGCATGGTGACGCACGGGTGCGATTCATTGGGAACAAGGAAATTCAAATAAGTATTTTAATAAATTACTAAATCAATAAAAACAAATAACACACACATAACACTGCCAAAAATAAATCACGTGTCAATGTTTGGGACACTTCTTGCATAAAAAACCTTCCGTTTACATTTGCAAACACACACGTCAATGTACACATAACCCTCAAATTGTACGTGGGATCTTGCTCGTCACACTGCCGAAGTTACAGGCGAGCTTTCCTATGTAACCAGTAATTTGTAATGTTTATATAAGATGGCAGTGCAATTATTGTATTTTAATATTTATTGTGTGAATGAAAGCATTGCTTGCCAAATAGCACAACAATTTCCTGTCCGATCAAGTTTAATATAATAATCTTATCCAGATTCTCGACATTCTGCTGCTAGAGTGAACTAAGTTATATGGGTGGAATTATTATTTACTGCTCAATTATTTGTGGTAGGAATCTATTGTTCATGAATTGCATATAAGGCTGCCTTGACATATAATTGCCACATTAATGAAACAGTTATTTTAAGGCTGACAATTTACAATTTTTTGCCTGTCGAGTGAAACTTGCATTATTTATTAAACATAACATTGTCATGACATATTGGCAAATCTATCATATTTGTCATATTTGACATAATTGTCATATATGTTTCACCTATCACGTTTTATGAACTAGGGCACAGATTGTACTTTTGGCTATGATATTTTTTAAAATTCCAGCCAGTAGACGAGAACAGCGTATTATCGTGCAAAACTTGTATGATATTGAAAGCTATCCGGTGTCATTGGTACAACTGTACACATGTGTTAAGGTAACACATTTTAAACTGATTTTCAGTTTTGTGAACGACTTTCTGCGAATTGAACTCAGCAGTAATTGTTTGCCATGCAAATTCTTTGTAATTCAAAGACACAGCATCAGTCTAGGTGCTTTCAACTATGCTCATATTTTTTCTACGAATTATATTAATAATTCTTTCTCGTGTTCTGTCCTGTTCGGTACACGCGAATTGCCCATTATCGGAAAAAGAAAGTTACAACTGTCAATGCCAGGCACTAGTTTAATGTTGGTAATTGTTCTGTATTGCATATCATAATTGGAAAACCATACACACATTCAATGTGTACTTATTGGTTACATTGCAGTCTAGGGCCATTTCGTGTATCCAGCCAAGTTCTGTTTAGCGTATCCAAATTCAGCAACTATTGCCCTGCATCGCGCATCCAAGCAATTTTTTTTCGCAAATTTTCTCTCGCGAATAGCAATATGGTGTGCGCAGGATGTAAAATCACAATGTTGAACACCAGGCAAGTTATTCATTCCTCGCCAGACATAAACACGTTTCTCATCGAGCACTGCATTCTCAAATCGACGATGCAGTGCGAATAATGTGGGGAAGGCGAAGCGAAATTAGCAGAAAACAGGGGTTTGTTTTACTGGTGCCGACTGAGAAAGGAGGACGGCACTAAATGCAACTTTAAAGTGTCGGCGAGACAGGGCAGTTTTGTGGGAGATTCAAACTTGTCTCTGGGCAAAATAGTCGAGTTGTATTTACTCTGGTGCCTGATCAAATACCTTCGACAGCAGACTATAGTGAACGAACTTTTGTGCTCGGGAAAGACGGTCATTGCCTGGTCGAGTTTCTGCCGCCAAATGTGCATAGACTGGGTGTTGATGTACAGGAAACGCATCGGCAGGCCAGGCAAAGTGCTCGAGATCGACGAGTCGAAATTGAGCAAACACAAGAACCGCAAAGGACGTAAAGTTCACAGTCAGTGGGTTTTGGGGGAGTGCAGTGGGACGATCCGACGAATAATCTTCCAGGTGCCGGTGGAAAAGAGGAATGTGGTTACCCAGACCAGAATCATTTGCGAGTGGATCGCTCTGGGAACGACGATAAGTTCAGACTGCTGGCATGGTTACAGCAACTTGGACATTCATGGCTACCGCCACATGCAGTTGAATTACAGAAGGGAATTCGTGTGCAGCGAAAAGAGGGGAATGGCAAACACTCGAAACATGCTAAAGATGAAGAGGGGCGAGATGTTGAGGGTGTACACTCAAAACATTGAGTGAAGCTGGTGTTCTGTATGATACAGCATTCCGTGCTTTGGCCGATGGAAAAAATCTTGGGTCGGCTACCTGGCGGAATACGTCTGGAAACAGAATCATCGGTACAGAGAACGATTGCACATTTTGCTGATTCACGCTGCCGACATGCACCATCGTAATCGGCGCAGAGGAGATGGCGGTGAAGGCTATCCCAATTTCGACATGTATATGTTTGTTGCAGTTGTTTTTAATTTTCAGGAACGAGCGAGATTGAGTTGCTGTTGCAGTTGCAGTTTTAAGAAAGTTCATTGAGTTGGTGTTGCAGTTGCAGTTTTAAGAAAGTTCATTGGGTTGCTGTTGCAGTTGCAGTTTTAAGAAAGTTCATTGAGTTGCTGTTGCAGTTGCAGTTTTAAAAAAGTTCATTGAGTTGCTGTTGCCATTGCAGTATAAAATTAAAGTCTGATTGAATTGCCGTTTGTTTCAGTTTAAAGTGTGATTGACTTGCTTTTGGTTTCAGAATAGATTAATGTTTAGTTGAGTTGCTGTTTGATTCAAGTTTAAATTAATGTTTAATTGAGTAGCTGTTTGATTCAAGTTAACATTAATGTTTATTGAGTAACTGTGTGTTTTAATTTACAGGCGCGAGTGAGACAATGTTGCTGTTTGTTTCAGTTAAAAAAAGTTTGAATGACTTGCTGTTTGTTTCAGTTAAACAACAATGTTTTATTGACATGCTGTTTGATTCGAGTTTAAATTAATGTTTAATTGAGTTGCTGTTTGATTCAGTTAAAAAAAAAGTATGTTTGATTGAATTGTTGTTTGTGTACACATTCATTCGCGATCTGGAAAAAAGCTTAAAATAGTCGAGTAGGTCATGATGGGTCCGCCCGGCGACGACGGATATACTTGCATCTGTCGCATCCACAAAATTTGGATCTGCCAATTTAAATTACTGAAGTAACTTGATTTTAAAAAAATTACATTCATTCGCGATCCCGAAAAGGCATGGCGTGGTCGTGTCTGTCATGACCGGTTCGACCGTTTGCAGATGCAATTGGATACGCTGTTGCTTTCACAGACTTTGGGCCTGCCAGTTTCGAATATTCAGGTAATTTATTTTAAAATAAGTGATTGTGTATATACAAAACTTAAAAATGTATGTAGTTAAATGTTTAAAAAGTTGAATTTTTAACTGTACATTGTTTTACCGTACCCTTTTAGTGATTGCGTACATGTGAATTTTTATATAATAAGTTGTTAAAATTATAAAAAATTTTAATAATTTTTAAATATTCTCTTTAAAATAAATTTAAAAAAAAATTATGCATCGCGAATTGCATGTATTTAAACAGGGACGAGGAAAAGGCGAAAAAAATTTCAGAATAGTTTTAGCATTAGTGTCGAAACTGATTGAAAACGCTTTGAGGTTTCTGGATGCCTCGGGAGATACAATCACGATACGTTTGTTATCGGACCTGTAAACTAATTCGATTCCATTTTCAAAAGTCCATTCAATATAAAATTGTTTGTAACTTAGCGGTTGGTCGAGTGAAGTTTTGTAATTTATTTCATTGACATCCAACGAACCCTTGACTTGGCCGTCTTCATTATCTTCTACACGAACCGTGAATACAGTTTCCGAATGATCATCCGAGAGGTCGGAAATTGTATTAAATTCTCCAAAGTTTAACCGTTTCAAATTCTTTAATATTAACCGAGTAAATACATCTCTGGGAATATTCATACTGTAACTATGCCCTTTTTAATGAATCATACATGCCTCTCCTGGCTTGATGATTGATGACTGTATAGATGATATTTTTTCGTATGTGAAACTAGATTCGTTGGTATTTGTAAAATCATCGCTTTAGGTAATAAATTCATTTTCGAGAGATGCGGTCGTGGTGGAGATGTAGTTTTTTCTTTCCACCCCCACCACCCTCCTCGTACAATTCTATTATAGAGGTGTCAAAATTGTGGTGTTTTTTCTAAATGTATATACAGAGTGGAATTACAATAATTAAACTAACTATGAGTATACCCAATCCCCTTTATTCATAGTTCTTATCTATGTATTGACAAACGATAGTAAAAAACTCAAAATTACATCGAGCGATTGTCAGTTGTATAGCTGTCCATCGGGTGCCATGACGACCGAGCTCGGATCGCATATGATTGTGGGCAAACCATAAAATACTTGCAACACTGATGATTGAATGGCGTTTTCATCGTATTTTACCGACAGGTAAGTGAGGAATACAGATATTACTTCTAAAATTTGAGAATAACTCAAGGTATCGATAAGAGGTGCCATAGATTTACATATTTTTTGGGGATCGTTTGTCTTTTGAACGCCCTCCCACAATGTCTCTACATCAGCCAATATGTCTCCGCGGTAATTTGAAAAGAAATTAATTTTTTTCTCATGATTAAATATCTTTTCGTACTTGTGTCGTACAGAACCAACTTTATTCTTAAACTCCTCAATTAGAAATTATAGGGGATTATCTTTGTATAGTAATTTTGTCAACTGTTTAATATCTTCATTTTCTGCCTGTTGGTCTCTCAAAAATGTTTTATAATTTTCGCGAGTGACATGTGGGCCCAAACAATTTTGTTGGATAGTATACTGCTTAAGATATAGTAAATTCAAACGATGGGTTGATTGCGAAATTTTAAATTTTATTTCAGAAGTGAGTTATTCACGTTCAGAAATTACCGAATATATAATTACGCCTTTTAACCTCAATACGGAACTGTAAAAATACTGGTTATTTATGAGGACTGTCAGATGTAAAAAATCCAAGTACAGCGGCGGATTTAGTTTTATAAATTCAACCGATTCCATAGATTCAGAATGCATCATGTTTTTATTTAATTTTCTCAGCGCTTTTAACTTTAGCAACTCTCTAATTGCAAAGATAAAATCACAAGGTATTACTGTTTTATTCACTGTGTAATATTAATTTACTTAATTACCAGCAGCTGCATCTCCTAAATTAGTAGCACCTCCGAAATATGCCCTCGCACCAAATTGTGTATTCACCGAGCCTTTGATTTTACTTTTAAATTTCCATAAAACAAACCCTAAAATTCCAACTGATAAGATATATCCTATAATGGTAAACGTATATATTTGCTGGTTTTTATTCAGTGTCTTATATACAAATACAACATGTAAAAAAAATGTTTCACATTGGGTTGGGGAAAGTAGGATAAAAAAGGATAGAGACAGAAAATCACAACATGTTAGGAAATAATATTTTTTGTACATTGGTGTATTTACAATAGTTACAAAAAAGTGTTTATATTTGAATAAATTCCAAATAATTTTTGTTTGTTGTTCTTGATTAGACTACATTAATTTCTTCTAGCGTACATCCCATCAAATTTGCACAAATGTAACTATCAATTGTTAATACTATATTGCTCTGAACTGTATTTCCATACGTCATTTGAAGCGGGAAACCAAATAACAAGAGTTTACTGTTTTTAGTAGCTTCACATGCGTGCTTAAAGGCAAATTTATCTATAGTATAAAGATTCATCTTGAAGAAACATTTTGGTATCAGAAAGAGGTGTTTTTTTTTCCTCGTCACACATGAGTATTTCGTCTCCTACATGCCCCAAATAATATAAAACTTCACCGATGCATACTCCATAACCATGAATTAAACTGTGGTACGGAACACCAACGATTAGCGGCAAGTAGGCGGGTTTGAGGTTTTCATTCTTCTCCACTACCTATGTTTTTTTTATCGTTTGAAAAGAAAATCGGAGTGAACCAGGGACGATTCTTGAAAATACTATGTTTGTCCATCTGAGTCACATCAAGCTGGCAGCTATATTCCTTTAGAAATATTTTTATTTGAGCGAGAACAGCAATCGACACACTTAAATTGAAATAGTGTGCTTCGATGATTGTGAAGGCAAATAAAAGAAATCCAGGAAACTTTACCAAGTTTTACTGCGCCCAGTTCATAATCTCTTTTGCGTAGAGTACCAAACATGAAGCCGTTTTGATTTTCGGCTCAATCACAGTTGCTAACAACTCTACCAGATACTTAAAATCCAGAGTGAAACAACTCATGTTACGATCTTGTACACCGAAATGATGTGTAAGGAGTTTCTTCCAATTCGGAGCGGTATTTAAAGTGGTTAGAAATTCCTGGTATGTCGGATCCATGTTCCTAAACTGTGTGGTGAGGAAAATTCATCACTGCATAGTTCGCGAATAAGTGACATGTCATTGAGTTTGTTTGTCATAAACAGCTTTAGCTGATACTGATCGCAACAAAATCCAATCAACAGTATGCTAAAAGTGTGCTTCACCATTTGGAAAACTTTAACTATAAAGGTTGCTACACATGCACTGATCATACTGTATTCGTCAACAAACAAAACGATGGGTGCATCGAAGGAAATTGAATATTCGTTGTTGCATTCCACAAAAAACGAAGCCCTGTTGTATTTGAGATCGCAAATCTTGCTCAATTGTTGTACCTCTGTAGATACTTTGTCAAGATCAATCAGTGGCAAGAGCTGCATGAATTTCAAATATTCGTAGTAATTGAATTTAGATAACCGAATTAGAGGACTTGATAACGTCAAACCATTTGCTAGGTTCATCTGTCGACAAATATTTCACAATAAAATATGTTGCGAGGTCGTGTAAAAAACTCTGTATCTTTTTCTTCGAGAAAAAAAATGCAAAAAAGTCCATTTCCCTCTGCCGGCAGGACCATTTAACATTATGCATTTATGTGTAGCCAACTCACCATCATTCTCATCGAGTCGTGTAAATAAAGTTGTTTTAACAAGTTCTTGTTCAATTGAAAGAGTTAACTTGACCGACGTAAAATTTGTCATTGTTTCCACAGCTTTCGGTTTGGAATTCGATGAATATACAAGGGTAAATAATTTGTCCTCGAGATTTCCACACGGAATTTGTTGCGCCCATAAACACATTTCATTACTACTTAACACATCTCTAAAACATAAACTCCAGTCTCGTTTAGCTGAAAGGCCATGCTTCACTCGTAATTTATACTTGACGATTTTTCCAAAGGTTTTAATTCGTGAAATGGGTTTTTATGTTTGGTGAGGTGATTTACGAGGAACAGTCAAAAAAGTAAAGGGACCATTGTGATATTTTAAACCTTTCACCGTGGATGTTGCCGGTATAATAAACAAAGTTACTTACAAACTGAACCATTTATAGTATATTTTTGTCAATAAAAATACAAACCAATATTTTTTTATTTCGATACAGTGTAAATAAAAAGTTTATGTGTCGCAAAAAAAAGGCAATGTATTTTTTTTATATATAAGACTCTAAATTAAAATATGGGAAGTTCGCAGAGATTTCGAAACAATAACAATTTAGGTGGTGCCAATTTAAATATTTCCCATCAAAAGTTGTTAGCAATCGCAGTCATGCGGTGATGAAATCATCGCAGGTAGTATAAGAGCGGATACAGTTTCCTGTCGCAGGCACCACAGAACCTGATAAGTTGCAAAAATACTTCATTAAAATGTTCTCTCTCTGAACTGGAAAGTTGGCGGAGTTCCCATGGCACTACAAGCATGTTAGTTCAGTTTTGCGGCGGCGGCCAAGTCTTGCTGGAAATTGTAATCGTAAAACCTTCGGCTCCTCCCTACGATGAAAGTGGCGATGTGGAGGATGGTACCCTGTTTTTATTCAATAATGATTCCAAGATTGGCATATAAGATAAAAAAAACAACATAATTATTTGTAAAAAGCACAACCCTCCGAGAAAAATCTTTAATTTATAACTAAGGTAAAAAACCAATATATACGGATAAAATAAAAACGGGCAGTGTCGAAAAACTCTGCCTTCTAGATCGATGACAAATATAATAAATTCTTCGCACGCAATGGTGCAAAAAGTAATAATGCTGTTCCCACGCAATGAAAAGAAATAAAGTGGGCGAGTTAAAATGTCGGAACTCAAAGCAGAGGTGGGCGTGGTGATGATGTGATATCACGTGTGACGACGATGGAAGGGGGTAAATGGGAAATGGGTAGTTGCGAAGAGGGGACAAGCATGTCGATTGGATGAGGGACAAAGTTTTTTTTTTTTTAAAGGAAAGAGGGATGTAGGTCACACTCCAAATATGGTAATGAATTAAACCAAGAGTGGGCGAGGAAATAATTAAAAAAAAAAACAAGAGTGGCGAGAGAGGGAAGGAGGTCACGTTCCAAATATGGTGATGAAATAAACCAAGCATGTGACACTGATGGAAGGAGAAGTAGGAGAAGGAACCCAGTGATCCAGACAGTTATGAGTTTTCTTTGGTATTACATAAGACCACCGCAGAACCGCTTAGGTAATTGTTCGGTATTGCTTATCGTAATGGGAAAACCATACAAACATTCAATGTGTACTATAAAGTATCCATCCTAAGTGTTTACTTTGCAGTCTAGGGCCGTTTCGTGTATCCGGCCAAGTTCCGTTCAGCGAATCCAAATTCGGCAATTATTGTTCCGCATCGTGTATCCAAGCAATTTTTTTCCGCAAATTTTCTCTCGCGAATCACAAGATGGCGTGCACGGGATGTAAAATCACAATGTTGAACACCAGGCAAGTTATTCATTCCTCGCCAGACATAAACCCTGACCAAAATCATTCGCGAGTGGATCGCTCCGGGCAAGACAATAATTTCAGACTGCTGGTGCGGTTACAGCAACTTGGACACTCGTGGCTACCGTCACATGCAGGTGAATCACAGGAGGCAATTCGTGTGCAGCGAAAAGAGGGGAATGGTAAACACTCGAAACATGCCAAAGAGGAAGAGGGGCGAGGCGTTGAGGGTGTACACTCAAAACATTGAGCGAAGTTGGTGTTCTGTGCAATACAGCATTCCCGGCTTTGGCCGACGGAAAAAATCTTGGATCGGCTACCTGGTGGAACACGCATGGAAAAAGAATCATCGGTACGGAGAACGATTGCACGTTTTGCTGATTCACGCTGCCGACATGCACCATCGTAATCGGCGCAGAGGAGATGGCGGCGAAGGCTATCCTAATTTCGACATGTATATGTTTGTTGCAGTTGTTTTTAATTTTCAGACACGAGCAAGATTGAGTTGCTGCCGCAGTTGCAGTTTTAAAAAAGTTAATTGAGTTGTTGTTGCCATTGCAGTATAAAATTAAAGTGTGATTGAACTGATGTTTGTTTCAGTTTAAAGTGTGACTGACCTGCTGTTTGTTTCAGTTTAAAGTGTGACTGACTTGCTGTTTGTTTCAGTTAAAATTAATGTTTAATTGAGATACTGATTGATTCAAGTTTAAATTAATGTTTAATTGAGTTGCTTTCTGATTCAAATTTAAATTAATGTTTATTTGAGTTGCTGTTTGATTAAAGTTTAAATTAATGTTTAATTGAGTTGCTCTTTGATTCAGTTAAAAAATAATGTAGGATTGAGTTGCCGTTTGATTAAAGTTTAAATTAATGTTCAATTGAGTTGCTGTTTGATTCAGTTAAAAAATAATGTAGGATTGACGTGTTGTTTGTGTAAACATTAATTCGCGATTTGGAAAAAAGCTTAAATTAGTCGAGTAGGTCATGATGATGGATGTACTTGCATCTGTTGCATCTGCAAAATCTGGATCTGCCAGTTTTAATTATTGAGGTAAATTGATTTTAAAAAAAAATTAGATTCATTCGTGATCCTGAAAAGGCATAGATTGGTCATGTCTGTCATGACCGGTTCGGCCGGCGATGGATGCAATTGCATACGCTGTTGCTTTCGCGGTCTTTGGAACTGCCAGTTTCGAGTGTTGTAATTTATAAAAAGTGATTGCGTATATACAAAACTTAAAAACCTCCATGGTTTTATTTATCAAAAGTTGAATTTTTAACCATACATTGTTATACCGCACCCCTTTAGTAATTACATAAATGTGAATCTTTATATAATAAATGGTTAAAATTATTAAAAAAACTGTTAATAATTATTAAATACTCTCTTTAAAATAAATGAAAAAAATTATGCATCGCGAGTTGTGTGTATTTAAACAGGGACGAGAAAAAAACGAAAAAAAAAATTATTTTGGCTACCCGACAGGAAACTTTTAGCAATAGTTACTTTTGGCACCTGTATACACCACGGGAAATAAATGATGTCTTTTACCCTATATTCTATTTTCGGTTTGGGTACGCTATAGGAAATAATTGGGTGTAGGTTGAAACTTCCCCCCGACTCGACTGAATACGCAATTCGAAACAAGTAGGGCTGGGGACCAATTTACCTCCTTCCCCCTTGGATATGCAATGTCGTCCTTTTCGGCCCTGCACGTTTTGTCACCTGGACATGCAAAGGGAAACATTATATTTTATTTGGGCATTTTCTGGGTCGTGGTTGGATACGTAATTGGCGGTTTTTGTCTCGACTTTTTTTATAATGTGATATTTTATATATATGTATATATTTAGAGATTTAGATACGCAATACGGAACAATCATCTTAAATCATACACAAAAACATATTTACATCATATTTAGTGAATTATGGCTGTAATTAAATACAAATACAATCACTTTTAGAACTTAAAATTTTCTCATCTTACTGTAGTATTAACACTTAAATGTGCATCACTTTTGTAGTTTTAAGATTTTTCTTGTTAGGCAATCTTGATTTTAATTAATATTTTCTCATTGACATAACTTTTTATCAAAACAAATTATATATTTGTCATAAATCAACTGCTTGCAGTCATTGCATATTACTGTCGGTTGCCGACATAAATTCTACATTAATTTATGTTTAACACCTTCCCTACTTTCTTCAAAATATTTTTTAAAAAGCATCGCATAGTACTTAACGACACCATCGCACAAATCCGCTGCTACCTGATTTGGGTATAACAAATATGTTCCATGATATTGTTTCGAGTATATGTGGACATTATGTGTATCAAGCAGTCCAACATTTAGAGTAGAAAGTTTTTCCTTGCAGTTATCATGTTTCAGCCTTGAAATCACCCATGCCGTAACATGGGATTTCGAATTCATGTTTACAATATCCAAATATTTTTTAAAAGCAGCAGCTTCATCAATGTTCTGGGCAAATAGTTTTGGGGTCACAGATCAATTTATTTTCGTTTTTTTTCTACGAACTTCCTTTGCAGTATAAACAAAGTTTAAATACTTCACCATTGCTATCTTCATATGGTTTTAGTAGCTGATTCGTTGTAACACTTTGCAATATTGTTCCATACTTGGTTGCATCGGGGTAGTGTTGTTTCCTCCTTTGAACCTGATGGCAGAAAAAAAGATATTTTCAATGCCGTCTTGAGTAAGATGCCCAGTAAGTAAGAAAGTAAAATTGTATTTCCATTGCAGATCTCGCCAGAGGAGCTTCAGGCAGCCATGTTTTCTAAAAAAAAATCTTCAATACATGGAATTTTTTCAATTTGTATTTAAAATTTTCATTTTTCTGTCATCTTGCAATTTTGAAATAATTTTCCTTACTTATTAATGAATTTTTGTGCATTCTTCAGTTTTTGTGTTGTCTCGTGAAGCTTCTTTGTTGAGTTATCTTCTTCAGGCTCTGTCAGCCAGTCTGCTGTTGAAGGGCCGCAAAAAAAATTGTGTATTGATTACTAGACTTTCTTTAAAAATCGAATATGTATTTCATTCAACACAGGCCGTAGAAACATAAAATTTCATCTACTGCTACATGATTACGACAGAAGTTTATAAACTCTGGAGAGTGATTGGTGAATCCGGACACAAAGCAACTTGTCTTCCTAGAGCATCCCGTACATGCTCTATTGGCTTTAAGTCAAGAGAGCAAGCAGGCCAATCTATGTGTGCAAAAACTTCAGTTTCCAGGAAGACACCAACTTGCTGTGCTCTACTAGACTGAGCATTATTATCCATAAGTAGGAAACATGGGTACACAGCACCTTGAAACAACCAAACATGAAGTGCCAAGATCTCGTCACAATATCAGACAGCAGTTAAACCTTACTAGTTTACCCATACAATGTCACGGAGAGGTGTTCAAGTGGTTAGCATAATGCCTCCCTATACCATTATTGTTTCACCTCCATATTGGTATTTTTACATCATGTTTGAAGGCCGAAACCATGTTCTAGGTTCTTTCCAGATGTGAAGACGTTGAGAATCATTCAAAAGAATCAATCTGGAACACATCCGCAAAGAGAACATTGGCTCACTTTTCGACTACCAGTGGATACGTTTATGGCTCCGCCTTAAGATGGCTTCACCTGTGAACACACAAGAAGGGTACAATACAGCAGGTCTCCTACAATAAAGGCCTCTCTGCCTAAGCCATCTGTACATTGTTTGTCTCTATACAATTGTTCCAGTGGATGCTGTGAGTTCAGATACCATGTTGTGCAGTACTAGTGCACCGACTTACCTTTATGACCAAATAACGGTTCTCTCTTTCTGAAGTCACTCTTGATGTTTCTAGCCCAAGTCATCTGAATACAGTTATGAATGCTAAAAACTGCTGCCACATCACAGGAACAGCAGAATGATGCACATTAAGCCATCTGACCACATCAGCTTCAGACTGTCCAACTTCCAATCTTCCTATCGCCCACCCTCACAGGGAGTCTTTCAGGCATCTTCTCTGTGCCATAGGGGCAGCGGTGGTGTGGTGGTTAGACTACACGCCTCCCACCTAGGCGAACCACGTTAGATTCCTAACAGGGTCACTCCCAGATTTTTGCATGTGGGAATCATGCGGGACAATGCTGCTGGTCGGCGGGTTTTCTTGGGGATCTCCCATTGCCCCCTCCCCTTCATTCCGGCACTGTGCCATACATCACTTCACCCTCATTGGATCTCAAGACCTCGATGTTAAGAGCTGCCCAAATATCTTCACTCGTATACTCACTCACTCTGTGCCATAACTGAATGTGTACACAATTTGCTAGGAGTTCTGACCTCACCACTTTCATGGTTTTAAGATAACTGTATTGCCATTTGCTGTTCAAAATATGGGCGTATTTTCATTTCAGCAAGCGAAAGATTTTCATATCATATAATGTGTTGAGAAGTAAATAAAATTAATATATGTAAAGAGGAAATGACAATTTACTAAAATTTTAAATTGAAAAGTTAAGGTTTTTTTAAATGGTTATACTGCTTATTTCTGGACATTGTGCCACTGCAGGCCCGGCATCGTAACAACATCCAGCAGTCGCAGGCCCAGCATCGTAGCAATGTCCATCCATTGCGGGCCCAGCATCGTAGCGACAACCAGTAATCGCAGGCCGAGCATAATATGGACATCCAGCCTCGCAGGCCCCGCATCGTAGTGACATCCATTTTACTATCACCCAATGCTATCTTGTGGCACAGCGATCATGGGAAAGATGGGCACAATGATCACAGAAGGAACAGGTGTTTGTCTGTAGTTTTAATTTTGGACACCAATGTGCATAAAAGAATACAGTACTTACATTGGTGGCTTGTCCTTCAGTCTAACGGCTACATCCACAATAAATCCCGGCAGCATGTGCAGGAATAGTGTGAGGATTTTGTACATCCTGTAGTTTGCAACAGATATCATAAATGGGTGCCAGATGAGTATATTCAAAGGAAAATTTTTTACATGTCTGATAAATGTTTTTACCATCACTCTTTCTGTCAGAGGGTTCTTGTCTGATGTTGTTACATTGTAAATAGAAGTGGCATCTTTTGAGCTGAAATATAAACCAAAATATATGCTTTTATTAAAGATTTGGTTTTTCATTGAAAATTATTTAGGTTGGTGAACAGCTAATTAATGTTAGCTTGTTTAAGTAGTTATATGGGCAACTTATATTATTGATTAATTTTCTTTTCTGTGTCAGTTTATTGTATTTAAGATATTTTATGTAGTCATGGTGAAGCTAAAAATATCTAACCACTAGCAAATTTTATCACCTTTTTAGCAATAGCTAATTGGCGTGATGTTTATCTAGATATTAAATGTTTGGCTTACAGGAGAAGTTAGCAGTAGTTTGGTGAAATCTTTCTTCATGTTTCACAGATTATCTTAATTTATTAAGAACATCTTTATCATTGTGCAGCTAACACGTAAATCTGCGTAGATATGCATTTGTACTTTCAACCTGTGCTGGCAAAAAAGTTTCTCAGGGGGAACTACCCCTAGGTGATTGGTCGCTTCTGTTCATCTGAAAAGAAGGGGGATATGAACCAGGCAGGGTACTGCCTCAGTTAATTGTTCCTGCCAGCTAATTTCTTTGACAGAACGCCAATACGGTTAGCCAAGGTCGTACAGTGGTACATTAGTAGGGTGTAAACATGTTATCCCTTGCTCTTTGAGATTAGTCCCCTCACCACATTGAGAGGG
The DNA here is from genome assembly GCA_029891345.1 of Dryococelus australis. NCBI lineage: Eukaryota > Metazoa > Arthropoda > Insecta > Phasmatodea > Phasmatidae > Dryococelus > Dryococelus australis. Next base: position 22,028,566 of record CM057000.1, read on the forward strand.
AATCTGATTTCAACTTGTCCCCCGAGGAGATGTCTGTGTTGATGTGAAGCGGTTGCACTCTGCTTTGAAAGGTGCCAGGGGCCGTCAGGTGGGGTTTACCAACTGTGGTAAAGCATTTTCGTCAAATAGATCTGTTAGACCATTATGGGTACATGTCAGATGAAGTCAAAATGGCAACCAGAAATAATAGAAGAGCAATAAGCTGATGTTGAGAAGAAATAACAGAGCATGAGGTGGAATAAAAATGACTAAAGAGAAATTAAAAATTCTAGAAGATAATGGTAACTAAGATAGATGCTGAGAAAGAACGAAAAAAATGGCGTGACTGTGTTGGGGACCCATCCGTTTGTTTTGCGTGAATACGTCTAGGTTGACGCGCTCGGACGCCTTGATGTTTATTTTATGTTCCCGGCACCGCTTCACTTGATCAAATGGGGTTTTATGGGTATCACTGGATTGCTTTTGAGATGCTCTTTCCAACCATATACGATTTCTGTATTTCGACTTGGCTGTTTGAAGAGTATAGGCCGACATTGTATTAAGTTTTCTTAATTTTTTTTTACATTAAATTCATACAATTTCAGCATAACCACGCCACACAAATGTTTTTATAGATGTGATTGATTGATCTTGATGAGAGCTGTTGATTGAAACTCAAATGAGCGCCATAGTTTATCCTAGTCAAAAGTTATATATAGCCAAAGTTATGAGACGTGGCGAAACCAACTCAAAATTCCGCTTGGGTGTTACCCAGCCCGTAATTAACCAAGTGCACGCCTAAATGGATGATCTCACAGAGGTGCGTGAAAGCACAGCCTTCACAAGGGAAGAGTGCCGACCGCCGCTAGGGTGGACTGGCGGTTTTTCCCTGAAGACAGGACATGGTGAATTACAAATGAAAAGCCTTAATACACATAAATACGTGTGATTACTCGGCTTCACTACCACAAATTCGTCGGGGCTCGCCCTCCAGCACGTGGGTAGTGTGGTGAGATGGCCTATACACAGAGCCGGCTAGGACAGGAATAATTGCACCCTACACTAATTACACAATTACATAGGCCCTTGAATGATACATGAAATAAGATAGGATACGAGATGAATATTCACAATAATCACACACGTGTGAAAACAAGCTTAGGTCGCGCGGATGCCGCTGGATGAAGTTCGTAGCGGACCACGTAGTGTAGGTAAAATTGCAATATTTCTGCGTGGAAACGGCAAACTAAATTCAGATAAAATATTATTCGTGTTAAGCAAGTGGTTCTCTTTACGATTAGCGTTGTTACAGGATTGTAACATGCATGATGGCGGAGAAATCAAACATTATTGTGACCACGTGGTCAAGTACAAAAATCATTAATTTACGTGAAAAATACATTGAACCCTGAATGAAAAATACATAGACCACTGAAATAAATGATTGCACATCCGATGTTATAAAAATAAGCTCTTAAAACACAATGATGGCGTATACAAAGACTTGGTTTCTGTCGGCCACGTGGTTATACGTGATGATGGCGTAAATTATTCAAATACAAAAATTTCCCTTAAATACATTCATAAAAATAAAGCTCTTAAAATTGTGTGTAGCAATTATGCAGAAGTTACAATGAAATGCCATAAACATAGGCAGATGGTGTCTGATTCAAAATGTGCGGGTCGCGTGACCTCTCCGACATCTTTCTCCTCCTTCTCCTCGATTAAGTTAAAAATGCCACAAGGGCGAAATAAATTAGTAAAGCGGACGCACAATGCTGGGGAAATGTCTGGCAAAAACATACGCAAGCAAAGGTTAACCGATTAACTAAATTTACTATTGAATCCTACATCAGTGAACAAAAGTTGAAGTGCGCACAAGTGCGCCAGCTCTCCTCGACAGACTGTCCAGATACAAGCGTCGCACGGACCTATCACGGCCACCTACGGGGTTCACATAAGCGTAAGTGCTATGCACAAAGAGTGAAATATTATATATTGAAAATAAAATTGCACAAATTAAATTAGATATTGTTTTACATTTCTATAACTTTCTTATGAAATTCAATATTATTTTAACGTCTCTTTGTGATGGCGTTCATGCCAGAATATTAAGTATTCTTAATATCGGTGCCGCGGGCACTTTGAATATTCATAACCAAACAATTAAAATTAGTACAAACACTTAAAAACATTTTAAGATATATTAAACACTGTACAGACAATATAACACATTTTACCCTGAAATTAACATTTATAGGAAAGTTCAAAATGGTCGGCCTCTTTGTGCACGTGCGGTACACGTGACACGTGAGCGCCGTCATGGGCTCTAGCGCCGCTGGCTGTTAGCCGGTGTCAGTGTTAGGTTATTGCGCTAAAAGGACGGTCTCAGTTGGAATAAAAATTAACACGAAGGACCAGCCAGTCCAGCGAAAAGACAGCATAAATTCAAGAGTGCAACTCGTGTCACTTATTTTTTGTACGTAGATGCAACAAACTTAAAATATAGTGGTGAACATACACACAAATAGGCCTGCAGTAACTTTTATTCCGCTCATATTTCTATGCATTAGAACTTACTGCTTTCTAGGTTTATTTCATTATTTAAGTAAATTTATCTGGCTTGGTTAGTATTTTGTTGGGGATGTGGCAAACATTCAAATCACAGAAATGTAAGCATGTTACACAATTGTGTTTCATATACCTAGGGCAAGGTTACAATGTTGTGATAAATAAACATACCCAACTTTCAAATGATTAATTTTGTCATAAAAAAAGTTCACGGATAAAAATTGCACACACACATGCGCGCGCGCACACACACACGTCCAATGCAACATAATAGCAACATTACTCCTTCACACACAGTGGTCATGACGCACGTTACAGTATATTTATTCCTGCTGTGGAAAAACCAATTTATCACATCGTAACTTTCATATGTAGGTTTAACAAACACAATGTATACAAACTTGACGCTTCATTCTGAATCATGCCATGCCATGTCGCCACTGCCAGTTGCCCCTTCTGCCAACTTCGGATTTGTAACCACCCTGCCATCGCATCTAAATATATTATAGTAAATTTTCAAACAATAAAATCTGGTTTCAGGTGTAAATGAAAAAATCATAAATCATTTTTTTTTTTGCTGTAATCAGTGTGATATACACTAAAATTGAAAACATGTATAATTGTCCTGCTACTACTACATGATAGACAGATGACGAAAGAAAGCAGAGAGAGAGAGAGAGAGAAGAGAGAGAGAGAGAGAGAGAGAGGAGGAGAGAGGAGGAGGAGAGAGAGAGGAGAGAGGGAGAGAGAGGGAGGAGGAGAGAGAGGAGAGAGAGGGAGGAGAGGAGGAGGGAGAGAGAGGAGAGAGGGAGAGAGGGAGAGAGAGGAGAGAGGGAGAGAGGAGAGAGAGGAGAGAGAGGGGAGGGAGGGAGAGAGAGGGAGGGGAGAGGGAGGGAGGAGAGGGGGAGAGAGAGGGGGGGAGGAGAGAGGGGGAGAGAGAGAGGGGGAGAGAGAGGGGGAGAGAGGGGGAGAGGGGGAGGGGGAGGGGGGAGAGAGGGGGGGGGGGAGGGGAGAGGGGGAGGGGGAGAGGGGGAGGGATAGAGGGAGAGGGGGGGAGAGGGAGAGGGGGGGGAGAGGGAGATGGGGAGAGAGGGAGGGAGGGAGAGAGAGGGAGAGAGAGAGAGCAACAAGGTCCACTCGACCTGTTTAAGTTTCTTCCTCAGACAAAAAAAGCACACGTAACTAGGGCCTGTGCACTGTAATATCCGCTGATATTTTTAACTGTAACAATGAAATATGTTTCCTTCTGTGCAACTTAGAAGATTAAATACATCAATTGGGAATGTTTTACTTAAAATTTACAAACCAAAAAATTAGTTTAAAACAATATTTTAACTATGAACTATTTTTTACTTCCTGTTGTTACCACATCGCTGCTCTCACAGTTTCTAATTCGTATTTAATACAAAATAAATATTTTAAGTAATAGAAGAAACTAAGATAAGTTTCATTTATTCAATAATACAATACTTTAAAATTAATCACACTGATATATATTTGTGGTATACCAGTTATTGAAAAAAACAGGTAGACATGCTTCTCCTAGGGTGATTTTTCAAAGGTTTGTTACAAAACATCAGAAGAAACCGCGAATGTTGGACTCTTGTATTAGCACGTTTGATGTTAGTGACTACATGTACCTCTTTGCCATCTGGTAAAGGCTGTTCACGTAAAATGAGCATTTTCGAAAGCCCTGCTTAAGATCTGCTTGTATGTATAGTGTGTATTTTTCCACCATATGTAAAAAATTACCATTCCCGTGGGCTTTGTCACTTAGTTCACTGTAAAATGATGATAAAAGTAAATATTTCACATATGTTATAATTTTTACGCTCTTGTGCATAAAAAAAAAAAGAAAATTGCATATGTTTAACAAACACTTTTCATTAAATGTTAATAAATGTAACTAATTCCCTTCCATCGTTACCAACTTTACTGGGTGCATGCCAATCACTGTGCCCATTAAAATATACGTAGATAAGTACAGTGACATTTCTCAAAGGTTGATTTCAAAAGTTCTCACTTTACTGTGAACAGTCTAAAGTTGCATCCATTTATTGGTGTGGTTAGGGATCATGGAAGTCAGACCACTCGTCTCCCAACCAAGGTGAACCAAGTTCAATTCCTTGTGGGGTCATTCTGATTGCTTTTGCAAGTGGGAAACATGGCGAACAATGCCATTAGTTGTTGGGTTTTCTCAGGGCCCTCCCATTCCCCCCTATCCTTACATTCTACCGCTGCTCCATTTTCCTCTAATTTCACCCTCATTGGCAATCAAGATTTCAACATTATACGCATCAAAACTTCTTTTAAAGAATGCACTTAGTTAGTTCCTGCCAACTTCATTACAACTGGGTGGAAACTGTTATGTTATGATCTATATAGTCACAATAAGTGTTTTTGTGGACAATTCTCCCTGCCTCGACAGCTTAAGGTCATATTTTACATTTCTTTAAATTTGTTTATCTGAAAGAGCTTTCGAAAAGTGTCCCCTTAATGCACTTATTAGTTGTCAAATCACTATAGTTTTCAAATGTAAATGTCAAAGGTTTGCTCCCAGATATTTTTTTCCAGTCTAATTGCATTTAATGCAATATGTATTGTGTGCAGAATATACTGTTTCAGTATGAGTGCAATTTTTAAACAGGCGAGCGAGTATTAGCACTCTGCATTTTGTTGAAAATAGGAGTCAGACTTGTCGTAAATATATTTTTGTTCATTCAAGTGAAACTGTTGACATTCATTTAATAAATAGTTTAAACTATAAACTGTCCAGATACAAGCGTCGTACGGACCTACCATGGCCGCCTAGGACCTTATGCCGGAATATTAAGTGTTCTTAATCTCGGTGCCGTGGGCACTTTGAATTTTATAACCAAACAATTAAAAAAAGTAACATACACTTTAAAACATTAAGACTCATTAAACCCTGCAAATACAATGGGGTCTAGCGCCATTGGCCATTAGCCTGCGTCACAATATACATAGTGCTATCTACAGTATAAATGGTTACTTATAGTCCATTAAAGGTTTCTTCGTATGTTTTGGAACAAACCTTTAAAAAATCACCTTAGGAGTAATATGTTAACCTGTTTTTTAAATAACTTGTATACCACAAGTATATAACACTGATTAACTTAAAAAATACATATTACATTTTGGAATAAATGATACTTTACTGTAGTTTCTTCTATAACTTCTAATACTTATTACAGACTCAATATGAATTAAAAACATTGAGTGCAGCGATGTTTTGGCAACAGCTAGTAATAAATAGATCACAGTTAAAATATTGTTTTAACCAAGGTTTTACATATAATATTTGTAAATTAAACAGTCTTATTAAATATTTAAATATTTAGGAAACTCCGATGGAAACACATTTTATTGTTAGAGTTTAAAATAACAGCGCAAAATATGGCGCGTAGATCCTAGTGACATGGTTTTGTTTTTTTGAGAGATGGTACCCCCCACACCCCCTCCCGCCCCTTTTTCACTTTCTGGCTCTCTTTTTGTCACTCTCTACCTAGGGAAGTTTCGTATTGCTTGTAGCAGCAGAAAAATTACACATGTTTTCAATTTTAGCATATTTCAGACTTATTACAGCAAAATACTGATTTTCAAATTTATAATTTAACACTGAAAAGAGATTTTAATGTTTGAATACTTTGACGCCGTTGGGTGAGACACGAGATGAACAATAACACAAATACTTACTGGTAATATGGGCGCCAGCGGTGTTTCCCAGTCACCGCACTGTGGAGATTCAGGGTTCTCAAGGATGCTGTGGGTTCTGTGTGTCCATCTCACCCGTGCGTGCTTACAAACACATTGGCAATACTAAATTTGTACTAAACATATTTATCACTTGAAAACCACATGTGGCTAGGACACTGTTACTACAAATGAAAGAGGTAAGTTCACTGTGAGTCTTGTTTTTATTGATACTGTGCGTACAAATCAAGGTGCCATGAAATAAATGATACACTAGGTTGTGTCTAGCTAACTCCACTTGGGTGCTCCCCAGCCCGAAATTAATCTAGCGCACTTCCTAGGTGGATGACTTCTCTGTGGTGTATGAAAACACAATCTTCACAAGGGAAGGAGGTCGACATCCGCTAGGGTGGACTGACGGTTTTTCTAGAAAATAGGGCGCAGAAAATAATGAAATGAGACAAAAATGAACAAGTTACATAAACACGTGTGATTATTTGGCATCAGTAACAGCGGACTCGTCGGAGCTCGTCTCGCCGCACGTGGTTAGTGAGATGACGGCCTACACACATAGCTGGCTAGGATGGAAATAATGTCACCGTACAAATTACATACAATCATATAAACACACTTGAAAAATTATGGCGCACAACATGAGTGGTCACAATAAACATGCAAACGTGTGAAAGCAGTATTAGATGGTGTGGATGACGTTGGATAAGTGTTACAGCGGAACACGTGGTACAGGTGAAAATGTATTTCTCCGCAAAAACGGCGAACTCTGGTCAAACAAACTATTATTCCGGTTGACAAAATTATGTCGATTCAGTTTTGAGCTTGTAACATGCCGGATGGCAAGAAAATCAGACATTGAAAATGACAGCGTGGTTAGACATACAAATCATCAATTACATGAAAAATACATTGAACACTGAATAAAATTAACATAGAACCCTGAAATAAATTATGGCTAACATTATATTACACAAATAAACCCTCAAACTGCATGGATGTCGCAGGTAGCGACTTGGCGGCTATGAACTATGTGGTGGCAAAAGATGTGGCCGTAAAATAATTGAACACGAAAAATACCTTTGAATATATACATGAAAACAAAGCCCTTAAAATTGCATGCAGCAATAATAGAGAAATTACAATGAAGCGCCTTTAAGATAAGCGGATGGCGCCTGATTCGTTGCACGGGTCACACGACCTCTCCGACATCTTTCCTCCCTTTCTCCTCGTTTAAGTTTCAAAAAGCTGCAAGGGCACAAATTATTAGTTAAGCAGAAGCATAATGCTGGGGAAATTATCTGGCAAAAACCTACACAAGCAAAGGTTAACCGGTATACTAAGAATGAGCTATGGTAATCGACATCAGTGCAAAAAGTTTAAAGTGCGTACATGACAGCATCTTACCTCGCCCAACCTCCTACAACGACTACACCGAGGCTAGTGTCGCACGGACCTACCATGGCTGCCTACGGGGTTCACATAAGCGGAAGTGCTAAGAAAGCTGAGTAAAACTTTTATAGATGAAAATAAAGTGGCAAAAATTATTTATATATTGTTTTACATTTCCAAATTTTCTTATTAATTTTCTGTACTATTTTAATGCCTCTTTATGACAGCGTTCATGCCGGAATATTACTGTTCTTATTCTCCGCACAGTGCACATTTTGCAATATCAACACAATTACATTTTCAAACACTTTAAGACATTTGTGACCGTGAAAAAATAAAAAGACACTTTACACTGCAAATAATATTCTGTTATAGGAAAGTTCAAATGGGAGCCTCTTTGTGCACATGAATGCCCACGTGTCACGTGCGTGGTTAGCGCCATTATGGGCTTAGCGCCGCTGGCTTTTAGCCGGCTTCAGCTTATTTTATTATAGTTAGATGTGATGATGGGAGGGGCACAAATCTTAAGTTAGCAGAAGTGGCGAGTGGCAAAATTACGTGGCGTGTTGTTGCTGTTGCCCTACAAAGCATTAATTATTTTGCTCCGAAAAATACTTCAAATTACCACACTTTTTAAAACTACGTAGTCAAGTTAGAATGTTACGATAAATCTATGTTTCGATGCCAGGAATGAATATACTGTAATGTGAGTCGTTACTGCTGCATGTGAAGGGATGTGGTTGCATCATGTGAATGGGTGTGGTTGCATCATGTGAAGGGGTGTGGTTTCATCATGTGAAGGGGTGTGGTTTCATCATTTGAAGGGATGTGGTTGCATTATGTGAAGGGGTGTGGTTGCATCATGGTTGTTACGCTGGCCTGGTGTGTGCGTGGTTGCAAACATTGGACATGCAAAATCTATAAGTTTTAACCGTGAACTGTTTTTATGACAACGTTAATTATTTTAAAGTTACGTCTCTTTATTATAACATTGTACCTTTTCCGTAGGTGTTTGAAACACAGTTGTGTAGCGTGCTTACGTTCCTGTGATGTAAATGTTTGCCACATTTCCAACGAATTACTAAACCCAGCAGGACAATTTTTTATAAATAATAAAATAAACCTAGTAAAAACTAAGCACCTATGCAAATACATAAAATCAGAATAACAGTTACGGTAGGCCTATGTGTATGCATGTTCACATCTGTAAAGTTTGTCGCTGCTACGTACAAAAAATAAGCGACGTGAGTTGCGTGATTTAATTTACTGTCTTTGTTGAACTAGATGTTCCTTCATTTTAATATCTATTTCAATTAAGGATGTCCTTTTAATGAAATAACCCAACACATCAATAACAAGTTGTTAAATACTACTGTTATTTCCACCACAGTTGTAACAGGGTCAAACAAAGTTGCTGCAAAATATGTATTAATGTGTATTATATATAATGTGCTATATCATGTGTAACAAATATATCTTAACGATGTAGGTAAAATAGTAACCATAAGATTTATGATCATCATTAAACCATTTTTACAAAGTCATAAAGCTAACCTTAATGTTGTTATAGGCCTAAATAGTCAATATTTGTTTGTAATGGTTTTTGAAATATGACAGAATTCTTTGAACAACTGTTAACAGTAAACAATGCATTTGCCAGTCATAAAAGTAGAAGTTGATGCAGGCTAACAGCCAGCGGTGCTAGAGCTCATGACTGCGCTCGCCAAGCATGTGTCACGTGTCCCGCACGTGCGCAAAGAGGCCAAAAATTTTGAACTTTCACAAAATGTTGTTTTCAGTGTAAAATGTATTTTATATTTGTATTTGCAGAGTTTGATATGTGTTATAATGTTTTAAAGTGATTGTTGCTGTTTTAAAATTGTTCGGTTATGAAATACAAAGTGCCTTCATCACCAATATTAAGAACACTAATATACCGGTATGAACACCATCATAAAGAGATATTGAAATAATATGAAAACTCATAAAATAATTATAATAATGTAAAACAATATTTAATTTAATTTGTGCCATTTTATTTTCACTAATAAAATATTTTACTCGGAGTGCATAGCATTTCTGCTCATGTGAACCCTGTAGGTGGTCATGGTAGGTCCGTGCGACACTTGCCTCTGGACAGTCTGTAGAGGAGAGCTGGCTAGGTAGGACACTGTCACGTATGCACTATAACTTTTTGTTAACTGATGTAGATTTCAATAGTAAATTTAGTTTACCGGTCTACCTTTGTTTGCGTACGTTTTCCCAGATATTTCGCCAGCATTATGCTTCCGCTTTACTAATTTAATTTGCCCTTGTGGCATTTTTAACTCAATCGAGGAGAAGGAGGAGAAAGATGTCTGAGAGGTCACGCGACCCGCATAACTTGAATCAGGCGCCATCCGCCTACGTTTATGGCGTTTCATTGTAGTTTCTGCATTATTGCTACGTGCAACTTTAAGGGCTTTGTTTACATGTACATATTTGAGGGTATTTTTCATGTTTGAATATTTTACAGCAACATAACGTATAACTACGTGACTGGCCGACGCCAAGTATTTTTATATGACATCATTGCGTTTTGAGAGCTTATTTATGTAACCTCGGATGTACAATATTTTATTCAGTGTTCTATGTTAAATTTTTGTCAGGGTTCAGTGTAACTTCATGTAAATTGATGCTTTTTGTACCTGACCACACGGTCATGTTGATGTTTGATTTTACCACCATCAGGCATGTCACGAGCCTGTAATCACGTAAATCGTAAAGAGAACAATTTTCTCAACAAGAATAATATTTTGTTGGAATTTCATTTGCCGTTTCCACAAAGAAATATTGCAATTCCACCTGCACCACGTGGTCCGCTACGAACTTCATCCAGTGGCATCCGCGCCATCTAAACTTGTTTTCCCACATGTGTGTGTGTTTATTGTGAATACTCATCACATGTCCTATCTTGTTTCATGTTTGTTTTGAGGGTTTATATAATTTTGTAATTTGTGTACGGTGCAATTATTCCTGTCCTAGCTGGTTCTGTGTATATGCCGTCACCACACTGCCCACGTTCTGGAGGGCGAGCCCCGACGAGGTTGCGTTAGCAATGCCGAGTAATCACACATGTTAATGTATCATCAGGGATTCATTTTCTAATTCACCGTGTCCTATCTTCAGGGAAAAATCGTCAGTCCACCCTAGCGTGGTCAACTGTCTTCCCTTGTGAAGATTGTGTTTTCATACACTACATTGAGATCATCCATCTAGGCGTGCGCTAGATTAATTGCGGGCTGGGGAGCACCCAAGTGGAGTTAGCTAGGCACGACCGAGTGTATCATTTATTTCATGGCACGTTGATTTGTACGCACAGTATCAATAAAAACGAGTCTCACAGTGAACTTGCCTCTTTCATTTGTAGTAACAGTGTCCTAGCCACATGTGGTTTTCAAGTGATAAATATGTTTAGTACAAATTTAGTATTGCCAATGTGTTTGTAAGCACGCACGGGTGAGATGGACATACAGAACCCACAGCATCCTTGAGAACCCTGAATCTCCACAGTGCGGTGACTGGGAAACACCGCTGGCGCCCATATTACCAGTAAGTATTTGTGTCATTGTTCATCTCGTGTCTCAGCCAACTGCGTCAATGTCACATGGCAGTGTTTATGTTTACATGTAGTGGAAAAATACGTAATTAATCAGTAACCAAAAGTAGAAATTTAGCAGGGCATCAGAAAACCCCGAGAAACCATGAATGGACTATAAATGTGTTTCCATTTCTAAATCCCAATAAAGAAAACCACTTTTTCAATATTTTCTATTAGTGTCTTAGTTTAAGCAAAAGGCCTAGGTGTCTTTAGGAATATGTATGACTTAAATGTATCATTTTTTTACATATCTATTTTGCATTGTATATTTGCTGATAAAATATTTTATGCTGTGATTTTTTTTCCCACTTATTCATCCAGAAATTTAAAAAAAAATTGTGGAAAAAACATGTATGTTTTGTGGAGGCTTTTGTCTTTCAGATATGTAACATTCTTATATAAATGGGATCTGTTTGAGCTATATCTACAGTGTGCATAACATAAGTTCTTCTCTAATAAGGCATTCAGTAACACTAACTTTTTGTAGTTATATCATTGACTTACTAAGCTTTCTTAAAAATTTAACATGTTGTTATATTCTTGACAGCTATTTGTACATTGTCCTAGCTCCTAATACCCCCAAATATTTTTTGTAGTTTACATATGATTGAGGTATTGGGTTTTATGAAAAAATTTATATTGGTATGAGAAAACAACAGACTTAATTTTGATATGTCTTTGTGTGTATTGAAAATAATTTTTTTTTGTACAAAATCACTAACACAATATGTAATTTAACAAAGAATAAATTTCAACAGAATTGTCATTCATAATTTTAACTTATTAATTTTAATTTGTATTGCTTTATGCTTGAAAACCACTACGATGTCAATTCTGGTAGAGGCGAGAGCATGCAACATGTATTTATATTTGGGGATAAACAGCAGTATAATTGAAGTCAGGACTTTACATAAAGCTCTAGACAATCTTGTAAGCATTTAATTCTATTAAAAATGTACTTCACTGCATTTAAACACTGGAGATGTATTTTAAAACACAACAGATGCAGAGTCTCGCATATTGCATGGATCAGAATATACCAGGCATGCAATGAATCGTAAGCTTCCATGCTACCCATATTGTCACGCCACACAGGAAATATTTTACTGCATAGTGGATGATGCGTAATCTGAAACAAAGAAATCTTGCGGTAATTTTGACAATCACATTCATGCCTTAATTTTAAATAATTTCTATACTCAACTAAGCTAATGATCATATATCCGTGATATTTTACTCTGTGAATAAAAAAAATTATTACACCATCTTGAACAGAAGATAAATTTATTTGTTACAATGAAATTAATATGAAACATAAGTATTTTGTTGAAATTTGTGCCGTCAAAATGTTATCTCAGCTGGCTTAAAGTAGATCATTACAAAACTCTATAATGAAAATATAAAATGTTGTTCACACTGCTTATGGACGAGAAAAAAATTTTATTGCCTAGAAAGTAAACAGCGTCTTAAGACCTAAACCATGGTACTAGAAGACTGGTTAAATGTTATTTTTCTTTGCCTTGTGATGTCTTGGGGCAGAAAAGCTTAAGCCTTACAGATATTCACTTTCTATTTGTATCAGTACAAGTGTGTTTACCTTAGTGATACAATTGATCTGGACTATAAAGTTCTACCAAATTTCCAGGTTTGCAGTGGAAATATTATATACGTATGAAAGTTCACCAGAAAACCTGGGACATAGTGAAGAGCCAGGTGAACAATTTTGCCAATATTTTTAAGAGATTGAAGAGAGGAATTGGAATGAACATAATTATGAATATCTGTGGCTGTTGGTGCGACAGTAAAGTTGCAATGTTCTGGGAAGAAAACCAAAAAAGTTAACTTTGAAAATTAAGGGTTCACTTTCGTTTTTTATTTTGCTATGCAGTAGTGATAGAATTATTAGGGAAGTTATTTTTGTATGTATTTTCAAACCATGTTTGGAAAAAAGTTTGAATGAAATGTAATTAGGATATTTGTGCTCTAATACACTAAAATCTATAAAAAAAATATCAGAGTTGTAGATTTAAAATTTTTTGAAAATTGTCTAACAAAAATTTAAAAATACAGCTGGTGTAGTCACATCTCTTAATTTCCACCTTTAATACTATGAACGGTTAACTTTTAATTCAGTAAATATTATGTTATTTACATTAGTTTATTTTATTTATACATGAAGAATTCTGTTTGTTTAATTGGTGAAGTTCTATATTTAATGCTCAGTTACTGTAAACTTGCTGTGCCTCTCATCAACGTTGTAACGCCACTGCATTATGAGTTCGCTAAAGTGGTACTCTTCGTTATTAGTCTACACTAACGCCACATCATCATTAGGCTACAGTAGCGCCAGTGTAGTTATGATGTCTCCTGCACGACGCCAGCGCCTGAGCCGACCTCTATGAACACTCTCCATTTCCCTTACTTCTTCTTGTCTTTTCCCCCACCCTGATGACCTCTACCACTTGCGTCACAAGTTTGAACGTAAAATTTTTGTACATGAAAATCAGGTGGTCACATTGCTGCTGGTGTCCATCAGTGATGCCCTTGTTGCTTTAATGTATATTATTCTAAGAAGAGCTGAGCGATTGGCGTCATGGGCGGTGACGTAAATTACGACAGGCACAACGCGTTGAATCAGCGGGGCTGCTGCTTTAACGTAATACACTTGCCTTTTAAATATTTAAAATTGTTTTTTTTTTTTGTATCCGGTGAGAGAGTCTACTGTGTTTGATCACGGCGGTGAGTTGAAGGCAGCTTGCTTAGTATAATGGCCACTTATAATTAATAGTAGTTTTTCAGGCTAGTAGTGTTTGATATTAATTAACGCTTGTTGTGCCCAATTAATAGAAATGTGTTCACTGCACTCCCTTTTAGAGAAATGTTGATTTTGAGTAATTCAAGTAGAATCATAGTTGGTTACTGTTTTATTGGCTCGTGTGTTGTAGCCCTCGCTGTCTAGTGAGCCAAGCCTTATGTGTGAACACATACGTGACGTCTTCAGCTCGCTATCCATTTTTATCCATTTATTTAATGCTTGGGAGTAAGGTTATATTTTCCCGATATTAGGGCTTTGCTTGGTGTAACACTTTTTTTAGGTGCCCCTAAGTCGAGTGTTGGATTTTTAATGTAACCTTTTAAAGCATTTTATTTGGGAGGTGCTTTACAAGGTGGCAGGCTGCCGCCTTTCAGATTCTCGTATATGCATCAATTAAGAATATCAGTAGTCATCAGAATGAAGATTGTGTTTTCATACACTACATTGAGATCATCCATCTAGGCGTGCGCTAGATTAATTGCGGGCTGGGGAGCACCCAAGTGGAGTAAGCTAGGCACGACCGAGTGTATCATTTATTTCATGGCACGTTGATTTGTACGCACAGTATCAATAAAAATGAGTCTCACAGTGAACTTGCCTCTTTCATTTGTAGTAACAGTGTCCTAGCCACATGTGGTTTTCAAGTGATAAATATGTTTAGTACAAATTTAGTAACTGACATACACGGAGTGGGAGTGTAGTGGTAATGTTTTTCTAGTTAACGTTAGTATTAGTTAAGAAATACGTTTTTCAAACACGTCAGTTTTCCAGTTCTTTAGTTTGCAAGGCTTGTGTGTTAAGTATTCAAGTGCTTCATGCACCTAGATACTTGCTGGTTTCAACTTATTTTAAATTGTCTTAATGGCTTTGATACTTTAATAATTCTAGCTGCATGTTTTGAACACAATTTTGATGAGGTTTGTAGAATTAAGGAGCCTTGTGAGTAAATGCTTATTTATCGCAAGGAAAGAAAGCTTGCGGTCTGCCCTGTTTGAGACTTGTTTTGGCACGCCAAAGTGTAATGCTGCGTTCATGTGATAAACGTACTTTCGTAACTGGTAAACGTAACTAATGGGTAAAGAAAGCTTTTGGCACTTAGCTACATGTTGTAGTATTTCGGTAATTAATTAAGTGCAATACAGTTTGTGTGTTGATAATTTAAAGGTGAAAGAGTTTAGTTGGCTGATGATTAATGTTATGTACATGCCCTTAGCCAGCTTGGTAACAAAAAGAACACATTTTCCTCTACATGGCTGGGTTAGTCGTAGTGTATAAAATAAGAAGTGTTGCAAGGTTTGGTGTCGGGGCATATGTTTTGCAACTGCAAATTTTTCATAATTTTAGTCAGGCCTTAGGTAAGGCCAATTTTTTTTTTTTAAGGTTTCCATGCCATTTATAGTTTGCGGTAGTTTTTGCCGTTTAGAATTTAATGAAGCCTACAGAGTGTTATAATGGTAAATTGTGGATCCATAGCCATTGGTGTTATCTTAATTCTAGTCATCTCTTTTGAGGCTAGTGAATTTTGGTACCAGCTACTTCTGCGTGCTATGCACGCTGGTGTTCCTTTAACTAAATGGTGCATGCTTTTACGGTGCCGTATTTTTGTAAAACTGTTACAGTCGACTCTCGATTATACACAAGCGGATTTTCCGCTTTGCGGCTTAACCGCGGTATATTCAGAAAGATAAAAATAAATTTTGGAAATTAACTCAAACACTGCCACAACGAAGTTATTTAATAAAACGCCCATCTTAATTAATGGAAATCATAACATGGACTCTCTGAAAATAACTGTGGAATGAAATGTGTTTGTTTATCGATGCAAATGCACGTCAGAATGTGCTCCCGATGAGCTTAGTTACGTCGCAAGACAGCGAGCTGAAAACACTGCACAATTCACTGGCCTAGCTGCCGTCTGCCAGGTATGGCCGACCCTGGGCGACCACCACATTCCTCCCGCATATCGCACTCTCACGGCGAGTGCGAGTTTTATCTCGCAAGTCAGCAGTTACGTTCGGTTTTGTTTTTGCTCATTTTCAGCCGGAAAATTTCTGCAAAACATAAGCGTGTTGTTTTAAATTTACACCAAAAGCTGGAAATTATTAATAAACTTGAAAGAGGAAGTGCAATAAAACAGCTTAAATTTATACACGGAGTGGGAGAAACAGGTATTCGGGATATACGAAACAATAAATCCAAACTTATTGAGTTTGTGAACAGTGTGGACTCAAGTGGATTGGTGAATAAGAAAACAATGAAACTTTTGAAGTACGTGGAACTAGATATGGCTATGCTGGAGTGGTTTAATCAGAAACGTGCCCAATATTTTTTTTTTGAAGAAACTGGGAATGGAAGGCGAATCTTGTTTCCTACACTAAACACTGTTTTCCACGCGCTGAAACAGTCGGCTGAATGCCGCGCGCACTGGACAGTGTGGGAGGTGTGTGTATGTGTGACACGGGCGACATGCAGTTTGCTTTGCAAGTATTTGTTTCCCCTCTCCAGGGGGAGGAGGGGGGGGGGGGGGGGAGGTGGCCTCTTGCCTAGCAACTGAGTTCCGTCAGCCTGCCTTCCATCTTACGCAACTTCAGATTCCAGTATCACTCAGCGATAAACAACCACATGCATCCCGCTGCGTGTTTTATATCAACTGTAGCTATGAATTTCTTGTAATTTTCGTGAGAGAACAAACGTGATTATCTGCACGTTTTACACACTTTATATTCCGGTTTTGTAAGTTAGAAATCAGGGGTCCATAAATTACATATTTTTTAAATTTCTTGGTTTGTTAATAAATAATAGGGTACGGAAATTATGAGAGGCCGTAAAATATGAGGGTAAATCCAGTAGTATGTCAAGAATAGGCTAGATTTCACACTGAAACACCCAGTATTCTGTTACGACCATATGAAACTTGATGTTAAAAAAAACTGTATTTTTCTCTTAGAATGCGGATTGTCCGCGATTTTGGGTTATCCGTGGCGGTCGTACCCTCCATTATCGTGTTCCATACATTTCCTTTCTATTTTAACTACATGTTTACACACATTTTTCTACTTAGTCTCACCTACAGAGTTAAGTTTTTCCTCGCACAATGTTATAATGTCCGACATCTTACATGTATTTCGAAATGCTACCCATTGTTTTAACAGAGCCCTAATCATTTCTATTGGGTTTGAATAGGGTTGGTATGGTGGAAGTAGAAGCACTGTATGGCCTTTTGAGGACATTGTGTTATCCACAAGATATGTTTTCATTACTAGGTCTTGATGCCGGCTAACAGCCAGCGGAGCTAGAGCTCATGACGGCGCTCACCACGCACGTGTCACGTGTCCCATACGTGTGCAAAGAGGCCAATAATTTTGAACTTTTACATAAATGTTGTTTTCAGTCTAAAATGTGTTTTATATTTGTATTTGCAGGATTTGATATGTCCTAAAATGTTTTTAAATGTTTGTTGCTATTTTAAAACTGTTCGGTTATGAAATTCAAAGTGTTCGTGGTACAGGGATTAAGAACACTAGTATTCCGGCATGAATGCCATCATAAAGAGACACTGAAATAATATGAAAATACATAAGAAAATAAAAAAAAAATTGAAAACAATATTTTATTTAATTATGCCATTTTATTTTCACCAATAAATTATTTTACACTGCGTGCACAGCACTTCTGCTTATGTGAACCCCATAGGCGGCCATGATAGGTCCGTGCGACATTTGCCTCTGGACAGTCAGTCGAGGAGAGCTGGCAAGGTAAGACACTGTCACTTACTCACTACAACTTTTGTTCACTGATGTAGGTTTCAGTAGTAAATTTAGTTCACCGGTTAACCTTTACTTGCGTATGCTTTGTCACACATTTCCCCAGCATTATGCGTCCGCTTTACTAATTTATTTCGCCCTTGTGGCATTTTTAACTTAATCGAGGAGAAAGAGTATAAACATGTTGGAGAGGTCACGCGACCCGCGCAACTTGAATCAGGCACCATCCACCTATGTTTATGACGTTTCATTGTAGTTTCAGGATTATTGCTATGCACAATTTTAAGGGCTTTGTTTTTATGTACGTATTTTACGGCAACATCACGCATGACCACGTGGCTGACTGACGCCGAGTATTTGTATACGCCAACATTGCATTTTGAGAGCATATTTATGTATTACAGTATGTGCAATATTTTATTCAGGGTTCTGTGTAATTTCACGTAAATGGATGCATTTTGTACCTGACCACGTGGTCATTTAATGTTTGATTTTACCGCCATCAGGCATGTTACGAGCCTGTTATCAAGTAAATCATAAAGAGAATAATTTTCTCAACAAGAATAATATTTTGTCTGAATTTAATTTGCAGTTTCCATGAAGAAATATTGCAATTCCACCTGCACTACGTGGTTCGCTACGAACTTCATCCAGCGGCATCTGCGCCCTCTAAACTTGTTTTGTTTCTACACATGTGTGTTTACTTGCAATACTCATATTGTGCCCCATCTTGTTTCATGTATGTTTTGAGGGTTTATATAATTTTGTAATTTTTCTACGGTGCAATTATTCCCATCCTAGCCGGCTCTGTCTATAGGCCGTCACCACACTACCCACGTGCTAGAGTGCGAGCCCCGACGAATTTGCATTAGTGATGCCGAGTAATCACATGTGTTAACGTATCATCAGGGTTTCATTTTGTAATTCACTGTGTCCTATATTCAGAGAGAAATCTTCAGTCTGCCCTAGCGGCTGTCGACTCTCTTCCCTTGTGAAAATTGTGTTTTCATGCACCGTGGTGAGATCATCCACCTAGGAAGTGCGCTAGATTAATTGCGGACTGGGGGCACCCAAGTGGAGTTAGCTAGACACGATCGAGTGTATCATTAATTTCATGGCACGATTTGTACGCACAGTATCAATGAAAGCAAGTCTCACAGTGAACTTATGTATTTCATTTGTAGTTACAGTGTCTTTAACACATGTGTTTTTTTATGTTTAGAAAAAGTTTAGTGTTGCCCACGTGTTTGTAAGTACGCATGGGTGAGACGGACACACAGAACCCACAGCATCCCTGAGAACCATGAGTCTCAATAGTGTGGTGAATGAGAAGCACCGCTGGCGCACATATTACCAGTAAGTATTTGTCATTGTTCATCTCGTGTCTCACCAGATGGCGTCAGTCTGTAAATCTGAATAAGTTTGTATAACTGAGGGTTAAGCTTACTGTACGAAAATGATATTGTGTGTTCAATAAGCCAGGCTGTCATGTATTCTTTTCTGCTCTTATATGTGGGCACTTTATGTACTAGAAGTACATGATATATGGGGCATTGTCAATCATGAGAACAGAATGTTAAGACAGATTATGTATTAACTTTTCGTGGGACCATTTCATCCAATTCCCACTGTTCATTTGATGGAGATAGTCCAGTAGACTGACTAGCCTTCCAGGGCAGCATAGCATTTTTTGCAAATTTTCTTTCACCACCAGCATGCACGATTATAAATCTCTCTTTTCGATGGTGGAGCATCAAAACACTCAGCACTATCGTCACTCCACAATTTCCCATTCACATGAGAAGACAAAACATATGTTTCGTCCATAAATATTATTGGCTGCTGTTATTCTGTAAAGTGTGCTATGTTTTTTGAATAACTTATTCTTCTTTTCTCGAATAACACTTTGTTTGATAATAATGTGCCTGTTGTTTTTGGTTTTCTTCCACTTAAACCTTAGGTTCTTTAAAAGTCTGCTCATGCTAGTTGCTCTATCCCTAAAATTGATGGCTTAATGCAGCTTCTGCCTAATTTATTCCACAGTTGTACTTTTTCTGTTCTGTAAAACTTATCTACTATTCTTCTCAAGATGCACAAGTCAAAATCATATAATGAAGTAACAGTTTTTTTCTTCACAGTTTGGGTTTTTATTCGGAGTCGAGTATGACGTGTTACCTTCATTTCCTATATTATTCACTTCTCTTTTGATTGCACACACAGTTCTCTCCACAACACCATTAACATATGCTGTTCAAACTTGTGCTCTTTCAAATGCAATGCTGAATGTCCCATTCCTTGCTTCCTCTTTCATAAAATTTAAAAAACATCATTCACAATTTCCCTGGAATGGCTATGCAAAATATGTCCCTTCAGTTTCAACAATGCTGGTGGCATTGTGCTATTTACAACCAGAACTGTCACATTAAACTATTTTCACGAATAAAATAACACTGAATAATAAATATTTTAAGTTAAAAATCTCATAGTCAGACTGCAGATACTACACAAACCTTCTTTTAGCACCACTAGTAGTGTATATCCTGTTGCTAGTATGACAGACATGCCTAGGGACTCCAGAAAATGGTAAAGTAGAATGCCTGATTTAGGTGAAAAAATTGTGAAAATCTGTGTTAAATTTTGGTTTTAAAACATGAAACTACTGTTAAATTTCGGTACATAAAAATTAAAACTGTGTTAAATTTCAGTATTTAAAAATGAGAGCAATGTCAATTTTGGTGTATAAAATTAGAGTGATGCTAAATTTCTATAACTTGTATTAAAAATAAAATCAATAATGAATTAATTTGCATTCATATTAAAAATAAACCAAATTCTTGTGTCGGAATATTAAAAAAATTTGACAAATTAGAATATTTTGAAAGAAAATTAATGAACATGTTCAGTGCCTGAATAAGATATAGAAAAGTAATGATTAAATACAAGAAAAAGCAGTAGGCTAGTACAATTCATTAATTTACAAAGAAAACATTTTAAGATATGTGGGGTGAATTTTGATAGTCCTGATGTTTGTAAACAAATGTCTTGCATTCTCCGTTTTCCTTTTTCCTTTGCATTCTCCGTTTTCCTTTTTCCTAGTGTCCCCTGTCATAGCAGACACTGAAAGTCTGACGTTAGCTAACTTCCATCCAGTAATTAATGTAGGATATTATAGCTAGGTTGGCATTCCAACCTGTTTTATTTTTGTAATCTGTTGGGGTTCTGTTAATTTTATTTAGAAGGAAAGAAGGTAACAGTAAGGAAGTTGGGCGGGGGAGGGAGGGCTTTAGTCGTCTTTCGAAAGATGGCACTATTTTGAGGTTCTTGTGGGTGTGTTGCAATTTTGAGTTGCATATTGTTATGATGGAACAGTGGAAAATATTACTCGTTTTGAAATAACATTTAAACAATTGTAACTTCGAAAATTTTAACTTCAGAAAAAAAACAAAACGCAATATATACGTCGCTGTTCATATTCATACAGATGCAGTTCATGCTTGTGATGTTTGTGAGGGAGTGGAATGTGTTGAGGGAGGAATTGGTATCTGTGAGAGGGGTTGGTAAGTACTGGAAGGGAGTGGAAGAGGAGTTGGTTGGGTGAAGGAGAGGTGAGAGAGCACGCCACCGGGGGTAGCCTAATTGCGAGTGTATGTATGTATTTTTGTACACACACAGTTTGGCTGAAGTTAACCTTCCACTCGAATTTACTATATAGACAAATAAAAACAAACATTATTCACACACTTCATAAGTGTTGAAAGTGCGGCCTTTTCAGGCCACGTGCATTTAAATAATTATAGTTAAGATTTACAAATACATTATTTACAAAACATGCAAACTTGCTGTTTGTAAAATGCGCTACCTCTTGAACATGTGTTTTTTATTGTAATCCTTGCAAGTTTGCATCACTAAAATCACGTTTGTTTGTCACTTTGCAGAATCATTCAATAAAATCAACACTATGTATGTTTTCTGAAACCAACAAACTTAAATTCCATACGAAAATGAAATTTGTGTAACATTACATTTCATGTCTTTTTCCACCTAACCTCAAAAACTGGAAGAGCCAAGTACTTTTTCACAACTCAGTCGGCATGCATGGTACAGAACTTGGACATTATTTTATTCTTGACGTCAAAACTGTAGAAACATGCTTCATTACGTGTTCGAGATAAAAAATTGTAGCTATTTTCGGTATCTCAGCACACAAATAATCATTACAAAACACTGCGAAGATCTGCAAATTCCCGTGTTGGCATTACAATCAATTGTCGACATGCAATTGATTGTCGACACTTAATCAATTGTAAACTATTATTTACAGTTTATGAAGAATGTAAATATTCTTATTAAAGTCTCTTTGGTACAAAATTTTGTGTTTTGGAAAAAAAAAAAAATACATTTTGTGAAAACTGTGAAATAACGTCCAATTTCGCGGTATTTCGTGTATTTCAGGTTTCACCCTTTTCTGGGGTCTCTACGACATGCCTACAATAACACCCTCAGAAATGTTGTGGAAGAGGGCAAATAGGGTGAAGGAAAGAAGGAAAAAATTCCTTTTTATAACCGTCACTCACAGGCGTTACGAGTTGGTAGCCAGTATATAGGTAAAATCAATAACATTTGATTTCATATTGTTACAAGATGCCAGGGGCATAGGCGAGTTCATGGGGGCAGAAGTCTTAATAAAATGAAATAAGTAAATTTAATCTTTTAAAATTTACTGATAATGCTGTAAAAATACACCCAGCTGTTATTTACAACCTCAAACTATGTATCTCCAGTATTAACTATTGTTAGTCTCAGTATGCCTAATATTTAATGTAAATCTCAATTCTAATTAAAGTCCTTAACCGTATCTTTATTTTTATTACAGATTCTTAATTAGTTAGAATTGATTAATTAACGTTCATGACTTACACATATTCAATCTGCCTATTGCCCTCATTCCAAATTTCAGTCTCACACACACCCAGTTCAGTAGCCACACCTGCCAGCCTCACTTTTCACTGTACCGATGTTCACAGTCCGCATACTTCACACCTGCTGGTCACGCTTGTCACCACTCGTCACTTCACTGTCTTGACACATTATTTTTACGTCTGTATGATTTTCCAAACTCGAGACTGCTGGTTTAGAGGTCCAATGCAGCTTAAACAGACTCACTGGCCTGATCAAAAAGTTTCCCAGCACTCCAAGTCTTGCCGAGAGTGACTGGGTCAATGACCAGAACATTCTTGCAATGATAACAATGGTCATTCAAGTTCTTCAGGGCAGTAGGCGGCACAAATCCCAATAGGCTTATTGCAGTGGCGGCGGCGGCATGCCTTTGTAAATCTCCATGCACTCCTCCGGTTACCATACCAGTAATGCCTTTGACACACAGCTTTGCACACTCAAGAACGATGAGGCAAGGGAAGCGATGCAAAGTAGCAAGATGTAATACTGCCCCCTCCTCAAGTCTGTTCGTCCAGAATAGACACCGCAACATCCGGATATTCGTAGAATACCAGTTGATCAATATGGACCTCAGGCTTTACCAGAGAGCCTCTATGACAAATCCAAAAAAACACATAATTTATCTTCTTAATAATCCCATATGGCCCTGTCCAACTTTTCTGTAGCTTAAGGCCATGCCCTTTTTGCCTAACATGCTCCTGTCATACTGTCTTCATCTTACCACTATTTTTTCTGAGGTGCTGTAGAGCAAAATCATGAATACCAACTAGTCTGGGACGTCATTCTCTGGCATAGCCAGGGGCAACATATTCCTCTTCTGTCGGTTGACCAAACTGTGGGTCACTAGGGAGGCGTAGCTCTCTTTCAAACAACATCCATGATGGTGATACCCTTGTGGACTGGTGAACTGCTGAGCGTTAAGCAATGAGAAAAAATTGCACCTTTGAATCCCAATCCTTTTCGTTGTCTGCCAAAAAATAAACACACGATACTGAAATTGGTGCAATTAAGCTACTTGACCATTTCACTGGTCTGAGGGTGTAAGGTTGTAGCCCTCGTCTTTTTCATCCACAGAATGTTTGTTACAGCCTGGAACACAGCAGCTTCAAAATTTCTTCCTGATCGGAATAAAGTTCTAGTGATACCTAAAATCTCTAGAAAACATGCTGTACCATTGCATCGGCCACAGTACATGCTCCTTGGTTTGGCAAGGGCATGACCTCAAGTCACGTAGTAAAGTAATCTTGGGCCACCAGTAGATAACTATTACCTCTCTACTTGGCAGTCCAGGGTCCCAGAATATCTACTGCTATCCTCTCTGATGGGGGTCCAACTTTGTATTTCTGGAGGTGACCTTGTCCCTTAATCCTTGGTCCCTCCCTTGCATTACAAGTGTCGTACATTCAGCACCACTTCTTATCTTCCTGACAATGAAGCCAATAGAATCTCAGTCTAACTCAATTTAGGTTATTATTAAAACCAAAGTGCCTACTAGCTGCCGTATTATGCAGTACCTTTAAGACTTCGGGAATCTTGCATTCTGGAAGGGCCAACTATAAATGTGTGTGTTTCCCATCATTACTTTCCCAGGTGCTATAAAGCATACCATTCTGCAGTATGAGGGAATTCTATTGTGCGCAGCATTCTCTGACTACTGTGATCAAGCTAAATATCTCTTCCCATTTTGGTGATAGCCAGCTTATTTCCACTTTAGTAATGGATGCAAAGTGGGATAATTTAGTTGATCTTTCCTAATACCCTCATCACTCCATGTAGGTGACCCATCACAAGATAAAGAATCTAGAATTGTTGTCCTCCATACCTTCATTGATTTTCCACTCTTTCCTTCCTGAAAATCACAATTACAACAGAGTGGTTCACATGGTGTCCTAGAAAGTGCATCTGCATTGCTGTGAAGGCATTCAGATCTGTGATATATTTAAAAGTAGTATTCTTGAAGCTGCTCTATTCACCATGCTATCTAACCTTCAGATTTCTTGAAATTATATAGCCAATGTAATGAAACATGGTCAGTGCTTAAAATAAAATTTCTGTCATAAAGTTAGTAGTGTGAAATTGCCTTCATCATGGCCAGAAGCTCCGTGCATGTAAAACAGTAATTCCTCTTGGAATTTTGCAATACCTTACTGAAGTATTCTAGTAGTCTCACTTTCCCATCTTAATTTCAGATAACCCA
Source organism: Dryococelus australis (assembly GCA_029891345.1). NCBI lineage: Eukaryota > Metazoa > Arthropoda > Insecta > Phasmatodea > Phasmatidae > Dryococelus > Dryococelus australis. The sequence goes on from CM057000.1 coordinate 22,053,606, forward strand.
GCTCCAACACATCACTTGCATCAATATTTAGAATGAATGTGCCCTCGCTTGGGAATCTGCGGATGGGGGGGGGATCAGAATTTCCTCAGTGGTCCAATGAAATTTTCTTTTGCCTCAGTCAGTTCATGTAGTGGTTTGGCGATCGTGATGAATCCAAATACAAATTGTTGGTAGTAGACGCACAAACCTAGAAAACTCTGCACTTTATATTTGTCCATTGGTGTTTGCGAATTTCTTATTGCTTTGGTCTTCTCAGGGTTTGTTTCATTTCCTTGGGCAGACACTACATGTCCCGAGATATTAATTTTGTTTTGAAAAATGGTGGCATTTCTTAGGAACTAATTTCAAGTTGGCTGTGGCCACTTTTTGGAATGCAAAGCCTAAGCATAATTGATACTCTTCGAATGCCCTTCCTATAACAATGTCATCTAGGTAATCCTGACAAGATATCTAAAGGGAGGACTTTTCCCAAAAGGCATTCGACTATGACAGGTACATTGTACAGCCCAAAAGGTATGACTTTGAACTGCCAAGTTCTTTTCCCTTGTACACAAAATGTGGTCTTTTCTTGGTGCTGTGGAGCCACCTCGCAATGCCAGTACCCACCCTTCATGTCCAAAGTAGAAAACCATCACAAATCTGCTAGATTGTTCAGTGTGTCGTCTAGCCTTGGAAAAGGCAATAATATATACAAAACCTCATAGAGCCATCTTTCATCTTAATAAGTACAATAGGGGAAGACCACAGACTTACTGATGGTTCTATCACATCTAACTTCTTCATTTCTTTCAGAATTGCCTCATTGCCTCATGCGAAGCTAGTGGCAGTCATCTTGGTATCTGCTTTATGTGCTTGGCATCTCCTGTATCAGTGTGGTGGCAGGTCACATTAGTTCTTCCAATGTCATTTGGTCTATACGAGAAGGGATCCCTATTTCTGTTCAGTAATTTTATGACAGACAGCCTTCTCCTGTCGCCAGTAAAGAATATTCATTGTTCTTACTAGCAGTTCCTCCAGTACTTCTGGTAAAGTGCATTCGATTTATTTTACTCAAGAAGCTTCTGTAACATTTAGAAGTACCTGTGTAACCAGCTTGCAAACCCCTATTATGGCCCCATCCTCAAGACTAATGGGACCATTGGACAAATTAATCATTATAACTGGCAAACTGTCAGAATTTGAAGTGACCAAATTTTTTTATATAATGACACTACCTGGCAGGGTGTCACCTTTGTCTGCTTGCTGAATTAGACCCAAACGTCTCACAGATTTTCCATTGCATCTACTTAGAATGACAATTCCACTAGAAGCGGATAGTACAGTGGGTTGATACGAAACTACTGTGTAGCTCATTGACGAGGAAAAATCATGCCATGTTGATATCACAAACTCGGTACTGCCCACCCATAGCACACCAAGTTGAGTATCAATACAGCACTCCAGCCTACGTAGTACATCAAGCTCCAAAATACATTATGCTATGTAAATATTGTGCTCCACGATAAGGTCACCAAGATTTAAGTCCACCTTTCTCTTAACTTTAACTAGTGTGGTCTCACCGATTACTGTAGTCAAATAGGATTGTCCCACATTGTTGGGTGGTTGCTGGTGAGAAGACCAGATGATGTCTGGTTTTTCTACTGTTATGGTCTCCCCAGTATAGGCGACCATCTGACAAGGAACATTATTCAGGCTTCCCTCCACCAATACAGCATCCAGCTTCTGTTTTATCGCATGTACCTGTAAGAAAATTGGGGCCTCCTTTCTAGCAGTCACCAATCTTTGCCCCCAAGATAGCTGTTTACAAGTTTTCAGAATGTGCTGTACTCTCACCTGTTTCTTGCTGCCTATTTACCTGCTGCTTCTGTTGCTACTGCTGTTGTGGGCAGTAGGGCCACGGGGTGCCCTGGCTGTCCCCATGATCAACACTAAGGCTGTTTGGGGGGGGGGGGGGGGGTTGCCAAAGCTCTGTAGCGCAGATCTTAAGAGCAATGTCCTTCATGGGCATATGCAACCACTTCAATGTCTTCTTGATGCCGTTGTTGTCATGTTCATTCAGGGTCACTGCCCATACGAGATGTCGGGGTCAAGGTGCGAACACCTGTCTGGTTGACTCCACTCCAGTGGTCTAGCAGAGTGTCCTGTGTGGTGTGGGCTGCAGCCAGACATAATTCTTGCAGTATCTCTGTGTCGATGATGGTATCAATTAAAAAAGCTGACTGTTATGATGTCACACGCCTCCTCGGAGCACCCTACCAGAGATAGATGGGACAGCCACATTTCCTTGCCATGGCTACTGTAGTGGCTTCCCTGGTCGCTAGGAGTGACTTCGCAGTTGGGCATGGTGGGAATGTTGCAGGTATCGGTCACTGAAAGGTAGCTCCAAGGCTGACACTGGTGTGGGATATGCCATTTGCTGTTGCTCTGACAGATATTGCAGTTTGCTCAGTGCAAGATATCTCAGTACAGTTACGTGGTAGTAGTCTGCTGTTCATCTGAACAGCCATTCAGTGTTTGAACTGGTGTTCGTACTCCCACCAAGGAGTGTGACCATCATAAGAGGTGGGCTTAATTGCATCCTCTCCCCCCACTTCTCCTGGCTATGCATCACCAATCCCGCAGAACTGCCTACTATCCTCTGAGATTAGTGTACTAGTTACAACTTGCGCTGCTGCTCCAAATTTCTCGGCTGCTGGTGTGGCGATAGTGGAACTCCCCTGCTGAAGAAATTCTTGCCATTCCTTTTTGATTGCACTCCTTTTATTTTCAGCACTGTCCATATTTTTGCTCACATTGTCTACAACCTCAGTTACGTTGACAATTTTCTTATCCCCACTATCAATTCTCGTAATAACTAATTTGCTGAGGTCTCTTATTTTCCTATCTACTTGATCATTTTCTGTGTCAATTTTCCTGGCTACTAAATCACTTACATTAGTTTTCTGGCTATTCACATCCTCATCTACACTATTCGCATTCTCCACTACTTTTTTTTATTATTTACATTTTTTCTCAAACTATTTCACTTGCGCTCACACTATTTAACTCTTTGATTAATGTTCACAGTGCTTTCTGTAATGCAGACATTTTTCTAGTTAACATTCACTGTGTTGGTTGTACAAAACAGTCTTAATTTTTGGCCTGCAGCTGTTACAATTAAATAATTTTGTTAATGTAATTAATTACTAGCCTATTGACTTACTTAATTCACAATTGAATGCCCTTATCTCACTCCTGACACCAGTGTTGCAAGATGCCAGACGGGTGTATCAGAGTTTGTGTCGATGGAGGTCTTAATAAAATTAAGGAACAAAATTTAATTTTTAATTTATTCACACAGCTACTATTTACAATATTACACTGCTTTACCTTCACTTTTACTTTTGGTACATTCAGCAAGCACAATATTTAATGTATCTCTGTTCTGATTAAAGTCTTTATTAGTTGGTTACTGTCACTTAATTCGCACTACTTATTTACACATATTCAATCTACTGCTATCATTCCAAATGTCTTGCACTCACTCGTCCAATTCAGTAGTCCTACCCGTCAGTCTTGACTCTCTACTGTACTGATGCTTGCAGTCCCCAGAATTCACTCCCACTGGTTACTCTTGTCGCTACTCGTGGCTTGGCTGGCTTGTTGCTTTGTGGGTCCTAAGGCTGTCCCAATGCTCCAAACTCTTAGACTGTCTGCTGGGAAGACCGTCACAGCTTTAATAGACTCGCTGACCCAATCCAAAAAAGTTCATTGCAACCTGAGTCTCAGTGAGACAGGCAAGGACGACGACCAGAACTTTCTTAAAACGATAACACCAGTCATTCAATCTCAAGGCACTTCCCCTCCTGCGCTCCCAAGAGCACATCAGATGTCCCCATTCAGCCCATTGGTTAGGAGACAGCATCTTTAACAAGCTGTAGATGAAATGATGGAGTTGACACAACTCTGCAATTTCCCAGTGGCATATACACTATCTACCAAACGATCTGAACCCTATAGAACATCATTGGGACGAATTGGATCACCGGGTGAGGGCTCGTCAGGCGCAACCAAAATCCATTGCTCAACTGATAGGATGGTTGCAAGAGGAATGGCGATGAATCCCTGTGGTGTCTTGGAAACTCTCTTAGCGAGCATGCCAGACAGGGTGGCTGCTGTTATAGCCGCAAGAGGTGGCCCTACAAGATTCTAACGAGGTGATAACCATTGAGCAAACATTGTGGACAGGTGCCCAATTACTTTTTGGCAGATAGTGTATGAGATCATGAGAAAACTTGCAACAGTTTCGGTTTTAGAATGTTTTCCTGAGCTCTGTGCTATGAAACATTCTATAACTTATTCAGTCTATTGAGAATTTTTGAAACAAACCTTTGAGAAATGTCTCTGTTCCTACCTATATAAATTTTAACTTCACAGTGACTGGCTTATACCCAGTAAAGTTGGTAACAACACGAGTACGTAGTTCCATATTAATGTTGAATTAAAAGTGGTTGGTAAACATACGTGAATACTGAAATTATTGCTTTTGCTTTCTGTGTTTTTAATGCATATATACATATGTGTAACAAGCAGCAAATTTGTAATATTAATACTTCTCTAATATAATAATTTTACAGTTTCCCTTGGCCAACGGATGACAATGTTAACTTTACTTATGGTGGGAGAATTAAAAATGTGCATACAAGTAGATCTTCAGCAGGGTTTTCAAAAGTGCTCAGTTTACCAGGAACAGCATACAGTAACAGTATCAATACCACCCCAATTGCACCTAGGAATGGTCAGCTTAAGAGCTTTCAAGAGTGTAAAATTATTCGCTATATTATATATAATTTCACTGTGATTTGAAACAATGGCATGAAAAAATTACGACAATGATGGAAAATTATTTTTCAAAAATAAATGAAAGGTATCATAAAATTTGAAATTTATATCAGTTTTCATGCAAATCTCGACACTGAAAGAAGTTGATATGTTTGGCTATAGCTTAAAATAATATTCTGTTTCACGAGAATGTCATGGATATTATTTTGGGAAATTTGTTATGTGGTTCACCTATATGCCAATTTTAACTTTCTTTCAAAACAATTTGAGTACTAATAGCTAGAATTTAAGCCCATGTTGTGGGTAAAATACATGTCTAATTTCCAAGTAACTGATAAAATGTCTCCTGTTGCTTCAATAAATGTGTTAACTGAAACCAAACTGCATGTTAAAATAATTTTAGAAAATTTTTACAAATTATTATTTTAAGTAAAAATGCTTATATTTATGGTAAAAGCATATATATTTATATATAATCTTTTAAAGATTAGTATTTTTATCAAGTCATTATTAATATGTCATGCAACCATAAAATCTCCTCATAAAGAAATTGGCTTATGAACAGCCTTAAGGGGGAAGAGATAGAAATCATTGTGGTACTACCAATTTTTGAGCCATACAGTATATTCAGTTTTCATTATTAAAATTTACTCTCAGACGAGTGAATAAATGTAATATCAGTGAATTACAGTATCTCTATTTGTTTCCCATATGGAGTAAATGGGAATTTATTACGGATTTCCTTTTTAGAACGACTACAGAAATGACGGTAGGGCAAAACATCAAACAATAATTGTCTCTAAACTATAGTTAGTGCTATGCCCTAACAGTCACATTTTCCTCAAACATAAAAAATTGAAAAAATCTATAACTGTCTCTTTTAAAGATGAGGCATCATAAAGGAAATATGAGATGCCATCCTTATCTAGGACCAGTCAAGTGATGGGTACATTGAGAAAACAAGAATCATGAGACAGCACTACAAGTGAAACGACAACGGGAGCCAAAATGAATTAATTCATACTGTGAATCACATTAAAATACTTTATTATACTACTTACCTTCTGGAATGGGACCTTGCACTCTCCAAATTATCCAGTGTCTCATTCAGAATGTACTTTCTTGATTCAAGAATGGACATTTTTATAAACTTTAACACATTTATCCGCCTTGTGTCAAATAAGAATAGTTCTTGATCTTCATGTTCAAGTTTCTCATATAGGTTTCTTGTGTTATTACTGATAAATATAATGCTCTGCATAGGAAACATGTTCAGAATAGTAGTATATTTCAGTATTTTTCTGTAGATCTTAAGTAAACTGTGGAAAAAAAAGTTTTGTAAACATATAAATGCAATACACATATTCTTATTTAACTATCTGTATGCAGTTTAGTGAAGGAAGGGAAAGTTTTAACTGTTACACAACAGTTTGGCAGTGAAAAAAATTCTTATGTATAAAAAACACTTGATACTGTAACTGAAAGAATTTAAATGTATTGTTCATTTGTAAATTTTAATGATAATTATAAAATATATTAAATTTAATTCAACAAGAGCAAAAAATCAACAAATAAATTGAAAATATGATTTCCTGAATGTTATTCGATGGTGACCCATTCTTTATAAAGCATTACTTTCGGAAAAACTCTACTCAACTCAAGGCGCAAGAGACATTCAAAGCTGTGAAAGTCATGTTTACCCAGTGTCACACCGTAGCCCGTATTGACCCAAACTGCATGCTGTTTGTACAAATGGATGTAAAAGAACTAGGCACAGGGGCACTCCTCTTATCAGAGGGACAGCAACAGGGGCAAGATGGTGATTGACTATGCAAGCGCGAAGTTCGGAGAAGCAGAAAGATGTTATCACAGTAGTGAAAAGGAGTGCCATGTCATAGTTCGGGCAATGAAGAAGCGCCGGCCTCACCTGGAAGGCAAACCGTTCACCCTACATACAGACAACTGGGCACTCACGCAGCTACACAGCACTCAGGGGCGAAAAGGCAAGTTGATCTGCTGGGCACTGTTCATGCAGTCTTTCACGTTCATCTTCAAGCATGTGACAGGAAAGGTGAACCAACTAGTGACAGATTATATGACTTATGAACCAGATGACCCTAGATGAGGAAGAGTGGGAGGCCATGACCCTGCTGGGAGGAGCACCCTGGGGAATGGACATCATCTGTGTGCAAATTAGCTTCAGGGAATATGTGGAAGAACCCATCTTCCTCCGTCATCTCTAGTCAAAGTGGAGAATAAAGTTCTGAGGGCCCTACAGATGTCAATAGAAATTGAACAGAAGAAAGAGAAACCTCTGTGCGAAATATGTGACGCATGGCAAGTAGTAAATAGGACTGTACAGAACAGAGCACCTGGAGACAACACCCAGTAGCCAATCTACATGCCAAAAGAGGTCCGCAACACAGTGGCACTTATCTTACCGAACCACGACCTAGCTGGACATACAGGGGCAGACCAGACATGGAGGGCAATTGAAAGGCGCTACCGATAGCTGGGCATTGACAGGGACATAAGGTAGTGCGTGAGGGATTGCACAGTGTGTCAACAGAAGACGACAAGGTGATGAGATATCGAAGAACCCCAACACTTTTAGAACCCCACAGACCCCTTCAAGGACATTGCGATAGATATCATGGACCCATTCGTACCCCAGAACGCTGCACGGCAAACATTTCATTGTGGTAGTGACGGACTTGTGCACAAAGTGGACTGAAGTATACGCGATCAGCAATGTAAGAGCACACATGGTAGAGTTGGTGCTGCAGAATGAATATTTCCCTACGTACGTTACCCCTAAACAATCCCATCAGACAATGGAAAACAGTTAGCGGGAAGGAAGTGGAAACAACTATGTGAAAATACCCATGTATTGACCCAAGGCCAACCTGACTTGGAGGAGATACCAGATATAGAAAGTGCAACTGAGATTGTGACTAGGAGAGCACCACACCCCATGGAACGAACAATTGCCCGACTCCCTATTTGGCCTACAAAATTGTACCAATGAGGGAACAGAAAGGTTCCTGTGACAATGGTCCTGGGGAAGAAAACTGAGGTTACCAAGGAAATGAGATCAGGTGAGAAACAGTGGAAAGCCCTGACGAGAGGTAGGAAAGAATGGCAGACGAGTGGCAAGCTGCAATGAGCATCAGGGCAGTACCACTGATTAGTCACACCAATTACTAGCTGCAATCTACCAGCTTTGCAGAAAGGAAATTGGCAACCTCAGTCGTTTGCACTTAGGAACTACTATGCAGGGTTGGGACCACAATAGACTGACTTCCGAGGAGTCTTAGTGTGAGTGGGTAGGGCAATGTACCTCGTGAGAAGTTCAAAGGGGAAGGTGAGTAAACACCACAGAGGATTTACCACATCCACCCTGGCCAGCAGCCACAATGTCATGGAGGCCGATGCAGCACAGCTGGGCACCTGGGAGCAGCAGCCGTTACCTCCATTCCAGGCTTCTCAGACAATGAGACCCATCCAGAGGCATGCAGGTGCCTGTTTGACCCTACATCTCTGGAAGGGTGACCATGGAGGACCAAGATCCCATGGAAGACCAAGGAGCTCATGAAGGACACATAGGAAACTACTCCCTGCGCCAAGAGAGGGTGGGGACATGATGCCATCTTCACAGTAGTGGTCAAGGAACTGGCGGAACCCCTGCCCCAGAGGTCACCCATACAACGCAGGTGCCAGCAGTACTACATACTAGTAGACTGCAAGATGCCAGGAGTATCACAACACACCTCCCAGTCGGTGGACCTTGCCACAGGCAAGAGGCAGTATGACCTGCACCACAGACGCCCACCCATGGACAGTGTGATGGGTGCCAGACCAAATGAGCTACAACACCAGGTGATCCAACCAGCTCAAGGTAAGCCAGCCATATCAACACAGTCAATCCATTCCCACTATGGTCATCCGCCTTTCCAACAACACTGCAGACTCCAACAGGTCGCCCAGAATTGGCATCCCAGGGAGAATGTCATACTTTCACCCCAGCTACTAGCCCAGTACTGGTGAACATCCAGCAGCACTCAGAGAACAACATAAGTGCATGTGAAAGGGTGATTGTAGTACTGAGAAAAGAGCAATAGGAAAAGTCAGTGAAGATAAATGAGTCCCACTTAAACTGCATGGCAGTAGTGTGATGAGACAAATAGTTCCCATGGTGCCAAAGCTACATGACGTCACATACTCCCTAAACTCCCAAGATGGCGACGTACTATAATCTCGGCCCGCTAAGCCAGATGTATTTTAAACACTTCTACTTTTCAGAATTATAATTAATGCCAGAGAAGGGCGATTGGTTTTCATAAAAATTTTGGCATGTTAATTCGTGTTTTACTGTTTTAACATTATTTGTACTTAAAGGGTGTTGTGTTATAGTCAGAGGGATACCCTCCCAAGGTCACTTTCCCAGCACCATGTTGTCAGTCATCTAGTAGGGACAGACATGCATCCTAAGGATGCATGCATATTTTGTGGGTTCAATTGATTTTCTAGTGATATTCTTTATTTAATTTATAGTGAAAGCTTTTTTCTTTGCTCCCCAAATGACTCTCTCCCTGCATGGACTCGCTTGGTTAGGTTTATTTGGACTGCACTGCTGTATTTCCGCCCGACCACATGTTAGACTTATGGACCTGGCCAACTCCAGTTTTCTGATCCATTTGCATCCCGGTCAGCGACGCTTACATAGGACTTCATTCTAATGTAATTCCGAGGGGCACAATGCAGTGGCAGCTCGCAATGGATGCATTATGACTAGAGCCAAGATTTTATGGTGTTATTCAAATGAAAATTCTGTCATTAAAAATTGTAGACTTTGTCTTTATCATCATAAAATATTTACTATGTGTGCATCAATGCATACTTGCCTAATTCAGTCGTGATGACTTGGGGGTTAGTACAGTAAGTGATTATCAGAAAAATATTTTAACTCAGATTGTTCTAAAAATTTAATATTTCTGTGTATTTGCTATTATTTCTACATATTCTGGGTATAGTTGACATTAGTGTATACTTACAAACATGTTCAAGTAAACACTTTTAATACTTAATATTTATACAACTAATTCAAGGGTGAGCATCTCTGTATTTAAACTAAAGGAAAGAATCACGTTTTACAGATTATTTTTTTATGACACAGATATAAATTTTCCAGAGAATGTGGATTTTATTTGGTTACTTCACAAAACTATTTAGCATATTAACAGAAAAAAAATCTTTCAATGAAACCACATTAAAGTTCTTTAATTTTTCAATTTTGGCAGTCTGGTTTAATAGAATATAATTTCAACCATACAACACAGTATGCAATTCACTCGTTCATTTTAACAACCCGGAATATACATATATTCTTTCCTCATCCTCCCATTGTGAAAAAAATTTGAATTAAAATTTGCATTATTTTGATTAGTACATAGCTCATAAATTAATTTTTGAATTGTTAAAATTGTTTAATGATAAAAAAAATTTTACTGGCAATATTTAATTTTATTTTGTGTTTTAACTCTAATTTTGGTGTTTTGTGGTGTATTAACTTTAATTTCGGTGTTGGCGGTGTAATAACTCGAATTTCGGTATTATTTCGCTTTTATTTCTATTCACCATATAATCTTGCCTCTAGTTATGATGCACCACTTCACATAAATTTAATAATTACTGTTTATTCACTTTATTTTATTTTATCTGTCTGATCCATTACCTATTTTATACAGTTACTTCGTAAGTTTTAAGACAAAATTTGTTTCTAACGCTGTTCCTTTATTGAGGAAGAGAACACCACTAGAATACACAGAATACCCCATTTCCATGCTAGCAGTTGCTGTGCTAGCAGTTTCAACTCAAAAATGGGGGGCCCGGAAAACAAGAACATGGATATATATATATATATATATATATATATATATATATATATATATATATATATATATATATATATATGACAAGGTTGGTGTTTGTAAACTGCACAATTTATTTGCTGCTGACACATTCGGGCAACCCTTATTGTTTCACGTCATTACCCAAATGAGACATGAAGATTTTCCATGCCCAGCCCACGAAGCAACGTCCGGACAGTAATCCGCCCACATCAAGACCTGACATGGGAGCATGTATCTGTTTGTCACAGTGTGAAACTGTTGTGTATTGTGTTCATGTAGAATTAGGTTAGGTAGTATGTTAGTCGTTAGGTTGGCAATAGCAGTAGCCACAAAGTTAAACATCAGAAGCTGGGTAGCCATCATGGCGACATGTACGCGATGTGGAACATAACAGTTGGCAATGAGGTTTAAAATATTACATGTGGTCCAGATCCACAAAAAAATGGCACTAAATGGAGCTATAGGCACATTTGCCCCAGACAAGGAGTCGTGGAACTTGTATCGCGAACGTCTACAATTCTATTGCATCGCAAACAACATCAAGGACGACGAAGCAAAGCAGGCTGTGTTTTATAGAGTATGTGGCCCAGAGTTGTATGGTCTGGTATCTTCATTATTGTCACCGAAATCTACCGATTTAGTACCTCTAATGGAAGTGTTCACAAGATTACCGAATCACTCCCACCCGAAGCCCAGTGAAATAGTTGAAACTTTAGTTCCTGAAGCGCGATCAAAAAGAAGACAAAACAGTTGCTGTGTATATTGCAGAGTTGAGACGGCTAAGCACACACTGCAATTTTCCAAATTTGGATTGCATGCTACGAGACCCTCTGGTTTGTGGGGTTCGGGACAAAGCTGTACAACAGGCTCTCCTCGTTAAGGATAAATTAACTTTGCAAGAGGCAGTGGACATCGCGATGGCGACGGAAGCGACAGGAAGGAACATGGCGGACTTGCGAGGCAGTACATTAGTGGAGGAGAATGTGCACAAAATGAACAATGCAGTCGGGAGGAATGTGAACGCGGGAGGATCGACAAAGTCAAACAGTGTATCAGTTGACATGCAAAGGAAGCATATAAGTGAAGGGAATTGGCAATGTTGGCGGTGCAATGGTAACCATGCAATCGATAAATGCTGGCACGCAAATACAGTGCGCCGTTTTTGCAAAAATAAAGGACACCTTGAGCAGGCATGCATAACCCCCCCCCAAATAAAAACGCAGGAGGTCCGAGTGTGAGGGGCTTGAAGCGAACTGGCACCACACAGGTAGTGCAGCATTTTGAGGTAGACATTGCAGACTGTGTAGGTTCAGAATATAATTTGTACAGTATGCAGGAGCAAGCACATAGGAAGTCATAGTGTATCGAAATGCAGTTGAACGGACAACGGGTGAGCATGGAAGTTGACACTGGGGCGGGCCGTTCAATTATCAGCTGGCAAGCATACAAGTTTCTGTGGCCCAATGAGCCACCTTTGAAAAAGGGGAACATTATATTGCATACATGGTCCAGTGAACATTTAGAAGTGTTAGGGTTAAAGGAAGTGACAGTAAAACTTAAGGGTCGTAAGGCAGTTACACTGTAGTTAGTTGGGCCAACTTTGTTGGGACATGACTGGTTCGAGATACTTGGAATTAAATTGATTGGGGTAAACATAGTTCGGGAACGTGATAGACTGGTTTGTTAGCGAGTTCCCAGCAGTGTTCAAAGCAGGCGAACTGGGAAAATATGTGGTCCACAGGCCACCATTAAAAGTCCCGCAAGACTGCATTCCTGTGTTTAAAAAGGGCCGGCCAGTGCCCTTCGCATTAAGAGACAAGGTAAGTCAGGAAATAGAGAGATTGGTATAGCGGGTAGTTTATGAACCTGTAAATTTTTGAGAATGGGCAGCACCTGTAATACCAGTCTTAAAAAAGGACGGCACAATTCAGCTGTGTGGGAATTATAAGGGAACAGTGTACGTGCCACGTGTGTGTATCTACTGACCATGATTAACGAGGCGTTAGCAGTATTGAAGGGAGGATAACTCTTCACCAAGCTCGATTTGGAGGAAGCATATTTGCAGGTAGCAGTAGATGAGGCAACAGCCAAACTGCTTACAGTTAATACTGTGAAAGAGCTTTTCAAGGTCAAGAGGTTGCCATTCGGGGTTAGCAGTGGTCCAGCAATATTCCAAAAGTTGATGGATACTATGCTTGTTGGCATTCCAGGAACTGTAGTATTGCTTGATGATATACTGATATCTGGAAGAGAAGACGAAAAGCACTGGAGTCGGGTGTGTCAAGTCCCAGAAAGGCTGCAACAGGCAGGGCCCCGACTGAAAATAGCCAAGTGTGTGTTTGGAGTTGATTCTGTGGTGTTCCTGGGCCACAGAATCGACAAGATAGGTATTCATACCTTGTCCAGTCAGGTGGATGCTGTGCATGATGCACTGTAACCGAAAAACAAAAAGGAACTCCAGGCCTTTCTTGGACTGCTAAATTTCTAAGAAAGATTCCTTTACAACAAGGCAGAAGTGTTGGAGCCACTTCACCAGTTATTAGATGCAAATGCTCCAAGGCATTGGGCAGAAAAACACAGTAAGGCATTTCAAAACGCCAAGCAGCTGCTGCTGCTGCCAGAGCAGGCACTGACACATTATGACCTCAATAAGCCCCTAATTTTGAGGTGCTATGCCTCAGAGTATGGTGTAGGAGCGATACTGGCCAATGACGTGGGTGATGGGAGGGAAGCCCCAATAGCATTTGGCTCCAGGACACTACAGAAAAGGGAGCGAAACTATGCGCAGGTGGACAAAGAAGCCATGGCTGTCGTTTTTGGAGTAAGCAAGTTAAAACAATATGTGATTGGCAGGAAGTTCAAGATAGTAATGGATTATAAACCTCACTTGCGGCTGCTCCATTCTTAGAAGTCCCTTCCAGATACAATATCCCCTCGGTTGTTGCGATGGAGTCCCATGTTGGGGATGTACGATTTTGAGTTGGAGGCTCTCAGCAGACTTCTGCTCCAGGCACCAGAATTTGAGGTACCAGCGCCTAGGTACATTCTCATGTTGGAAGAGGCAGCAGAGGTGTTGGTAGAGCCAGGTAAAATAGCAGCAGAAAGGGGTAAGGACACGTTACTGTCTAAGGTTCTTCAGTACACTGCAAGTGGATGGCCAGTGAAAGAGGATGTGGAAATGCAACCATATTTTGTGCAAGGTCAGGAACTGTCGTTACATAAAGAGTGTTTGTTGTGGGGAGACAGGATTGTGAATCCATCCCATCTGTGTTCAGAGGTGATGAATCTACTGCATGCTCAACATAATGAGGTAGTCCATATGAAAGCAGTGGCCCAAAGCTATTTCTGGTGACCAAAACTGGATGTGGCCATTGAGCAAGTGGTAAAGGATTGCAAAATTTGCCAGCAGTGCCAAAATAACCCACCTAAAGTTAAAACGGTTGCCTGGCCAAAACCAGGTAAACAATGGTTACGGTTGCACGTTAATTTTGCTGGCCCATTTTAAGGTTTAACATTTTTAATAGTCATTGACGCCTTTTCCAAATGGCCTGAAGTCAGGCAGGTCGGAAGTAAGTCAGCCATATCAGTCATTCAGGAGCTGCGTAATATGTTCAGTTGCAATGGGCTGCCAAACGTCATTGTAGCAGACAATGGGATTGCTTTCCGATCTCAAGAAATGGCAGGGTTTGTGAAGAATAATGTAATAGAAATGGGTTTTTCTCCCCTATACCATCCTTCCAGCAACGGGTTGGCCGAAAGGACTGTACAAACAGCTAAGCAGAAGTTAAGAAAAGTTATTGATGGTAACTGGTGGACACTGTTGGCACACATGTTATTAGCTTGGTGGACAACCTCACGACACGGGGAAAATAATACCTGGAAGACTCCTGCAGAGTTATTAATGGGGCGACCACTACAGACGGTTCTGGACAAACTGCATCCAAGGACAGACAGGCACACCTCCCAGAATATGCAGGTAGCAGGTGTAGTAGTGGCAGGGGCTCGACACTTCAGTGTGAGAGAGACCGTATGGCTGCGTAACTATGTGAGTGGCTTCAAATGGATACTGGGCTGTATCAGTGGGGAGGAAGAAAAGTTGATTTACCACATCACAGATGAGCAGGGTAATTCTCATAGAAGGCATGCAGACCAGCTGCGCAGAAGTTGTCAACCAGCGTCAGATTCGAAGGCCAAAGAAGCAGTTTCCGGCAGGGTACAGACAGTAAACCCGTGTGTTTCAGCAGTTTGGGCCCAGCATCGCCCATGGCAGTAGAGACCCACAATGTTCTGCAATAACGGGTGCTAGGACATCGGCTGCAACCTACCAGAACACCAGGGAGGATTCCACAGTTGCAGGTGTAGTCGAAGCTACAGGGCCTCTGTGTGTAAATCCGGAAAAGTCAGAAGAGGCAAATTACTCAGCCTCTTTCCCAAGACTCTTCTCCCTTCTAAGGGTTTTGTGCGAGTAAATCTCAAGGACGTATTCGGGGCAGAGCGTCAAAACGACAGCGTGTGCCCTCAAGGAAGCTGGACGATTTTGTCACATTTTAAATGGGGAGGAACTGTTGTGTACTGTGTTCATGTAGAATTAGGTTAGGTAGTATTTTAGTCATTAGGTTGGCAATAGCAGTAGCCACAAAGTTAAACATCAGTAGCCGGGTAGCTGTCATGGCGACATGTACGCGATGTGGAACATAACAGAAACATTAATCAAATTGACAATATTATGTAACTTTAGAGAAACACATTTTAATTGGGGGATGGATATTTCATGGAAGGCCTGTGCCAGTGTTACCAGTTTCAAAAACGTGTGTCAGTCAAGCAGCTACAAACAGTTTGTAAGGAGATTAAAAACTTCGTGGCATAATGAATACCAGTGGTGGTTTGGCAGCTGTTATATGCAGCAGTTATTCTGTTTCTCATATTTGCTGTTCAGCATTAAACCAGGTACATGGTTTTTTAAGATGTAGGTAATGTGATGAAATCTCTAATGAAGGCTCATTAGATCACACTGCTTTGAAGGCCACACATCCCCCTGACATACAAGCATTAGGTGAGTGCTAAATCTTATTTTATCATAGTCTGCCTAAAGAATTTTAGTAAATATTGTATGATATGAGTAGTATGTCAATAATAGAGAATATTTCCTTCGGCATGTGTTATTTTAAAACTGCCTTAGCTGAATAAAACCTTGATTAACAGACACTTGCTATAACGGACGCAACTAATTGTTTCCTTTAATTCATACGACAGGTGCGAAACTAATTGTTTTATCCTTTAGCAGGCAGTGAATCACATTCCTGGGCAGCCTGTGCGAAGCACTGCTTTGTGTAAACAAATACTGTATTTGCTGTAAGCACGCATGGCTACAGCATTCTTCTGTACTTCTGGCAGGAAGCATTCGCTCCCCTCCCCCCTTTTTCCCTCCTTTTCCCATTCCTTTCTCACCACCCTTGTGACATATTTTTCCACACAGGCAAACAAGTTCTGCAGCTGATCGCCTATGTCATAGTGCATGCACCGTGTCACTAGAAAACTTGAACCAGATATATTTATTTCATACCCTTGGCAAGGAAACTAAATTCCGAGAAGTTTTGTAACTACCCATTCTCCTTTTCTTGTGGTGTATGCTGAGAGTTATCAGGAATTACGTATTGGTGAAATTTGCTGTATCTAACTTAAATATGAGTGAGATAATACTCATGTGATTTGCGACATGAACATTTCTGCAGTGTAAAAAATCGCAAATAAAGAATTATATATACCTATTTTAATGTAGGCATTCTCCATATACAGTGATATGTAAAATAACACAAGTATGAGGCTACAGAATTTTTAAGTTTTAAGATGACCGGACTTAACAAAAACTTTGCAGTGAAATTATTTGCCGATATGTAGAAAATGTCTGACACACAACCAACATTTTTAGAGACCATTATTGTCTATAATTTAGAGGACTTTCATCTCGTACATTTTAACTTTTACTAAGACACACTGTTTTTGAGATATTACACAAAATACAGTTTGATTAGAGTGAATAGAATATGACAATTAGCTGATTTGTTAATTACAAGACCTTTTATATCCACAAGAATCTGAATACCAACATGTTATTTTGACTTTGTGAGGTCAGCTAAACTTGGTAGACTAGTTACATATTGTATTTTGTTTATGTATTTAATTCATGATATGACATAATTTTCATAGATAACTAGTGTTCACTGACTTTTTGCATAGTGCTACTATGGATCATACTGTGCTTGACTTTACCACCAAACTCCTACTTCGCCCCAGCTAAACCAAGGAGGGGCAAAAGTTCTCCACATAAACACCATATTGTAGCAAGCGTTGGGGGTCCGCACACAATGAGTTAAACTTGGATGGACTATAGATTCCGAAGTGGGACTCCTGTTTTAATAACACGCCTGGCCGAGCTACTGAGGCCGGGACTATAAAAGCATCGAGTTCACGCCCCCTTCCCCCCAGATTGTCAGCAGAGAGTGATTGACTACGTCAGTGTCGGAGCGACATGGAAGAACTCTAGGATCCGGGGAGCTCCGGCCCATCTGCAAGAAATACTACGTCTTCATTGGTGACCATGTATCCGGCTGGGCGGTAGGGTGGCATTCAATATATCGAAGCCTCGTCTTAAATATCAATAATCACATAGCAAGGTTACGGTCTTTGTATAATCGTAATCTTGTGTTCTCATAATTAACTTGTCTTTCCATTTATGTCAGAATCCCGTAAGTCAGTATCATCGTCTCAATGCTCCTTGTACAACTGTATTCATTTATGTTCTCATAATTATCTATCAACATAGAGTAAAGTTAAGTCAGTGTTGTGAGAAGAAGTGTATTGTTGTATAGTGTTAACGTATTGTTTTATATCCACTTACGGTATTGTAATAGATGTGTGTAATTGACTTCCCCTCTTTCATTGGATAGCTATTAGTAATTGTTTACCCCACGTACACCTCTACCTAACTGGAGATATCGTGACTAGGAGAGATTAGTATAAATATAGGAATAGTCACAGTGTTGGGTAGGCTGGTTATTACAATATTATGGAATAATCCTGCCACCCATGTGAAAATGACATGGTGTGTTAGAATACTCATCACATCACGTACTTACATGCAGCATCTCCAACAAAATTACAAACTGTCATTTATCTGACGAGTTACATTGAAATTTTAAATAGGATAATTTAGTATTCCTCTATTAATCAAATATATATCACACACACTATTTTTAACAGATTCCACTACTTTTATGTGGAAGTTAGTCTCAATATTGGTATTAGCTGTCATGTATGATTTGTGCAACCTCAATCACAGTTATCCGAAAGTGAAAAAATACATAATTTTATCAAATCAATACTTACATTCTGTGTACTATCTTAAAACAAGCAAAACAATGAATTTACATGCAATTTTTAATTAAACGTTTAAAAAGAATACTTACATTGGTGTTTCACCTTTCAGCCTAAGGGCTACATCAATGAGAGATCCTGGTAATACATGCAGGAGAAGTGCAAGTATTTTGTAAATCTTGAAATTTGCAACTGTTATCATACATGGGTACCAGATGCACTTCTTCACTGGGAATTCGTCTCTGTATTCGAAAAACGATTCTGATAATATTTTTACTGTTACAGCATGGTTCTCTGATGTTGTTACATTGTAAATGTCAATGGCATCAGTTGATCTATTTTCAAAACACAAAACAAACAAATCCTTTATTGAAGTGTCAGTTTCACATTTCTCAATGTATATATAACACAAAAATGTTAGCCTAAGTAGGGATTAGTGATGTACCGATATATTCAATTATGAATCGGTATCTGCAAATATTCCACTATTTTAACATTTCCGACACACTCGTTTCTAACCGATACATAACAAACCAATACACACATTTTTAAAAAGAAAAATGTAACATCTTTATTGATGGGTTGGTTCCATTTCTTTCAGGATCTCGGTTTGCTAGATTTTTTAAAATCACTGGCTCTGTTATAAAAAAAACTACTATCTCAACAATAACTATTGCAACACGGGCCATTGTTATTAAGATCATAACCTCGAACGTCGAAACTACTTTTCCAAGCATCACAAAGATGTTAAATAATGTTTTGTATGCAAACGCAAGCCGCACGAATGTTCTAGTTTGCCGTGATCGATAGGTTGTTATTGATCTGCAGTAACTATGGTGCTAGAGTCGCAGGGCTAGTGTGGCGGTACTTCAATCGATATACAATTAATTTGACATTACGCACATCCAACAGCGTTTATGAAAGGAAACTTCTATAGACGGCAACTTTTTGTTTACATTTTTTTAGAGGGAAAAAATGAAACTGTTTTCTTGTGTTAAAATGGTTTTTTCTTTGATGTGTGTGCTGATTTTCCATTCATAAAATATATAAGCCGATGCGGTATTATAATTCAAGAAACGTCAATCAAGTCGTGTTAAATTGCTGTGAATTAATATATAACTTTTTGTGGAATGTGAGAAAAATAACTGTTTTCAAGACTACCAGAAAAATGATTTTAAAAAAATTTAGCATCAAATTTTGCTATCAGAAAAAAAAATTACAAATGCAATGCTGACATTTGAAGTAAGAATAATCGGATCTCTTTTGTATCGATTATCGGATCTGTTTGCATGGTGTATCGGTAGTTGTATCGGTATCAATTTTTCTGTGTATCGCCCATCCCTAGTAGGGATCGTATTTTAAGATAAGGAAAAATACACCCAGAGACCTAAATTGTGTGGCACCTGTTTCATATATACACCTCTCTCTTAAGAAGAAACTTTGGGGGAAAATTAAAAAATAAATTAAGATTTCAGCATTAAAATGTAACGAAAAAATTGCGGCAAAAATTTAATATTTTGCATTAAAAGTTTATGTAATTGTGGACATTTTCTTCCAGCAAAAAAAAAAAAATATTTGCTGGGTTACAACACATAAATGCTGCATTACAAGGTGAAAATAAAAAATTAACCAAAAGTCAGTTGGAAAGAATTATTGTTAGCAGATTATGTGTTGGTCGCATGGCCTGCCAAACCCTGCTATGGCAGTTTAATTTGTTATGCTGTATTTGTTCGGTGCCTTATGATATGTACAGAAGTACACCACATTCCTCCATACTCCAACAGTGGAAACATTGTCAAGCAATATCAACATTAATGCAGAAGACAGAAAGTAACAAAAAGTCTCCATTCTACCCCACTTTGTTTGCCTCACCCTATTCACCTTCATGGGAACAAACAAGTTAAGAGCAATTTTAAATTCAAATTAATTAAAGGTGATATATCCAGATATGTTTAGAGTTTCCTTTATTCTTCACTAAATGCTATTAATGCTATTTATTATATCCTGCATTACATATAGATACCAATTTAAGTACCATATTTAGTTTATACACTTATTCTGCTACAAAATTTTAGGACAACTGACGGCGGCTAACAGCCAGCGGCACTAGAGCCCATGACGGCGCTCACGTGTCACGTGTACCGCACGTGCACAAAGAGGCCGACAATTTTGGCTTTCCTATAAATGTTAATTTCAGGGTAAAATGTGTTATATTGTCTTTAAAGTGTTTAATTGTCTTAAAATGTTTTAAAGTGCTTGTACTAACTTTAATTGTTTGGTTATGAATATTCTAAGTGCCTGTGGAGCCGAGATTAAGAACACTTAATATTCTGGCATGAACGTCATCAGAAAGAGACATTAAAATAATATTCAAATTCGTAAGAAAATTGTAGAAATGTAAAATATTTAATTTAATTTGTGCTATTTTATTTTCAATATAAAATATTTCACTCATCGTGCACAGCACTTCCGCTTATGTGAACCCCGTAGGCGGCCATGGTAGGTCCGAGCGACGCTTGTATCTTGACAGACTGACGAGTTAAGACACTGTCACGTACACACTGCAACTTTTGTTCACTGATTTAGGTTTCCATTGTCAATGTAGTTTATCGGTTCATATTTGCTTGCGTATGTTTTTGCTAGACATTTTCCTCAGCGTTATAATCCCGCTTCACTAATTTCATATGCCCTTGTGGCATTTTTAACTTTATCGAGGAGAAGGAGGAGAAAGATGTCGGAGAGGTCACGCGACCCACGCATTTTGAATCAGATGCCATCTGCCTATGTTTATGGCATTTCATTGTAAATTCTGCATAATTGTTACACACAATTTTAAGAGCTTTATTTTTATGTATGTATTTAAGGGAAATTTTCGTGTTTGAATATTTTACGGCAACATCACGTATAACCACATGGCCGACTGAAGCCAAGTCCTTGTATACACCATCATTGCGTTTTAAGAGCTCATTTATATAGCATAGTATGTGCAATCATTTATTTCAGGGTTCTATGTATTTTTCATTCAGGGTTTAATGTATTTTTCACGTAAATCAATGCTTTTTGTACTCGACCACGAAGTCACAGTAATGTTTGATTTCACTGCCATCAGGCATGTTACAAGCATGTAACAATGCTAATCGTAAAGAGAACCACTTGCTCAACACAAATAATATTTTATCTGAATTTAGTTTGCCGTTTCCACGCAGAAATATCGCACTTTCACCTGCACTACGTGGTCTGTTACGAGCTTCATCCAATGGCATCTGGGCCATCTAAGCTTGTTTTCACACGTGTGTAGTTATTGTGAATATTCATCTCGTGTCCCATATTATTTAATGTCTCATTCAAGGGTATATGTAATTGTGTAATTAGTGCACAGTGCAATTACTCCCATCCTAGCCGGCTCTGAGTATAGTCCACACTAACCACGTGCTGGAGGGCGAGCCCCGACGAGTTTACGGGAGTGATGCCGAGTAGTCACTCATGTTAATGTGTATTAAGGGTATTAATTTGTAATTCACAGTCTTCAGAGAAAAACCGTCAGTCCACCCTAACGGCGGTCGGCACTCTTCCCTTGTGAAGGCTGTGCTTTCATGCACCTTGGTGAGATCATCCATCTAAGCGTGCGCTAGATTAATGAATCCCAATCGGAATTGGCTAGTCATGACCGAGATAACCATTTAATTTGGCACGTTGATAGGTATAAACAATATCAATAAAAACAAGTCTACAGTGAACTCAATTTTTTATTTAGTAGTGACAGTGTCCTAGCCGCATATGTTTATCAACTGTTTATTTCAGTGATTGTATTAAAAGTTTAGTATTGCTAACGTGTTTTTAAGTACGCACGGGTGAGACGGACACACAGAACCCACAACATCCTTGAGAACCCTGAGTCTCAATAGTGCGGTGATTGGGAAGCACCGCTGGTGCCCAAATTACCAGTAAGTATTTTTGTCATCGTTTATCTCGTGTTTCACCCGACTGCATCACAATTAAAAGTTTTTCCATCCTGTATGCACAATAATTATTTTTCATGACCGGAAACTAAAGAGTATGTCAAGCTAAACATTAAGTTTTACTATCACCAATGTTTTATAAATGGTTAGGTAGCCAAACATGCATATATAATATTGTTTGAAAATCTCATAGACTAAACTTAGGTCTGTGCGCATGTTTTTACCTTGTACTCATGGCTGATGCTGCACAAATTATACAGTTGGTGACGACATCAGCTGGAATCAGATCCAGGATCACATCTTCATCTGCATAGTTCACCTTCAGTACGCCGGTAGCAGCCCCAGCAATAAGAGCAATGGGACCATACATGTTGTCCACCCATCCTGGTATGGGATCGCTATTTGTGCATATAACTGTTAACATTAAAGTGGCCACATCAGAATTATGTGTGTGTTCTGTGAGATATTTCCAGAGTGCATGCCAAGAAAAAAAAAAAGAACACTATGCAATCCTGCAATACAGAAAAGAAACCAGAAAAGATTAAAATTGAAGCTATTTGGTACCAGTCTGAATAGTGATTGTATTCAAAAGGTGTAGCATCTCCTCTAGCAAACCCACGAAAGAATGACCAATTAGTTGATATTTTTGTTTTCAATTGAAGATACACAGTTGTACCAGATTGGCCTTTGTACTTTGATCATTAATGTGTTAGTTGGAGGTGTAATGGTATGATTGTGTATATATGAATCCCTTTCCCACTGGGAACTTGTTGGTTTTAACCCAGAAGGTAAAAAATGCCTGCATGGAAAATTTGTGCAATTCAGATAGACTATAAAATATATAAACTTAAGAGACTGCTTTGTAGGTTAATTCCTTCTGCCATTATTTAATATCAGATGATGTGCCCGTCATAATATTCCTACTTGTGTGAAGATTGGTTAGGTCAACTGTGTTCAACAACTGTGACATTGGGTATGCCAGGTTAAGCCCTTGCTGTGATGGGGTTACAGCAATCCAAGTATAGTTTTATACTCGCTGTCTGTCCTTTGGATTCATTTCTCCATTTTATATTGCCTCAAGAGTCCTCCAGAACTTGCTTCATTAGCAGTGACAGAATGCATTAAAAGAGAAAATCTGAATTTTCAATCTAGAATGTTATCAAACCATCCAACAAGAATGCTTACCTTTAATGTCCTCAGAAAAAAAAAAAAAAATTCCATCATTGTTTTTAGAAACATAAAAATATATTTTTGATATTTGGCAATAAATGTAGTTCATTGGATTTTGGAAATTAATGTTCTGCATTATAATTGTCATAAAACACAATTGATAATTCAAGTATGACCCAAGAGGCAGCTAGGAATGGAGTTATACATGCACAGCTACATTATTATGTTGCAATATTATGTCACTTCTTTTGTTTTATACATTTTTTAAAAATCCAATATTTTAATTTAAATATATATTTGACTAAGTGCAGTTATTTGATAACACTCACCCATTGAAGGCCTCACAATTGAGACTGGCAAGCCTTTTGCATGTGTTAAGAGCATATTCTCTACTAATGCTTTCGAGAACAAATAAGGGATCTTCCAAGGACCTGTAATCCTATGAAACAGTGTTATATGTTACAACCCTCCAACTTGTAAATTTAATTAGGTAATTTTACATCTCATTAAGATTACATATTAAGTAAATAAGTCATATTCTTGCAAATAAACAAGAACTTCTTGTCATGCACTGATCATAATAAGACACTGCCAGTAGCACAAAAGTGCATACATATATCTGACACTACCCACTACAGGATATTTAATGCAAATTATCTTCACCAAGTCAGACTTGGGTATTTGCAGTATCGTCAATATAAGTACATCCAAATTAAAATAATGTTTTCCCCATTCCATTTTTTAAGTTCAAATTTAAAATTGCAGTGCACACTGATTGCATATATGGAATGGAGAACACCCTATTGTGACATGCACTGACTCACCACCAGGTGCAGGATGCTGCTACTAAAGTGTGAAACTAGCAAAATCAAAATGTACTGTACCGAAGTGCAGCACCTGTCATGCAAAGTGAAGTGCATTATGTGGCCATTATCCATCATGTACTGACATTTACGAAAACCAAACATTCTTGATTTGATGCCGGCTAACAGCCAGCA
Source organism: Dryococelus australis (assembly GCA_029891345.1). Lineage (NCBI taxonomy): Eukaryota > Metazoa > Arthropoda > Insecta > Phasmatodea > Phasmatidae > Dryococelus > Dryococelus australis. Next base: position 22,077,840 of record CM057000.1, read on the forward strand.
GCGTTAAAATCGTGACGGCGCTCACCGCTCATGTGACACGTGGGTAAGCACGTGCTCAAAGAGGCCATAACCTGGATTATCCCGTAACGGGATATTTACTTAAAGTGCAAACCATGAATTTCTATTTTATTTCAGGGTCCAAGAGTTCTAAAGTGTTAAAAATTATACGTTCATAAAATGTTGCGTAATGTTTGGTTAAAATTCAAAATGTGTGCTGTGCGAAGAGCAAGGACGTTATTATTCCGGCGTAAATGCCTCCATAAAGAACAATCAACGATTACAGAAAATTCAGAATTTAAAAGCTTAGAGTAATTAAGTATGCAAATTATTTATATAGCATTTCTTCTTTATATTAAAAGTTTTACTCTGCGTCCATAGCACTTCCACTTGTGTGAACTCCATAGGTGGCCATGGTAGGTCCACGCGACACTTACCTCTGGGCAGTCTGTCGAGGAGAGCTGGCGAGGTAAGACACTGTCGCGTACGCACTTCAAATTTCTTGCACCGAGTTAGATTTCCATAGTTCACTTTTAGTATACCGGTTAAACTTTGCCTCGTGTAAATTTTTCCAGAGAGTCCCCAACATTATGCTTCTGCTTAACTTAATAATTTGCAGCCCTTGTGGCTTTGGAATTTAAACGAGACAAGGAGGAAAAGATGTCGAAGAGGCCACGTGGCCCGCGCAACTTGTAAATCAGGCGCCATCCGCCTATGCTAAAGGCATTTCATTTTATTTTCTGTTTAATTGCTGAGTGCAATATTAAGGGCTATAATTCTATCTATGTATTTCAGGGCATTTTTCATGTTTAATTGTGTTACGGCCACATCGCCCATGGCCACACGGTCAGATATCGAAAAGTCCATATCTGCGCCATCCATGCGCTTTAAGGATATATTTTTGTAATATCATGTGCGCTAGAATTAATCTCAGGGTAATATGTATTGTTTTATTCAGGGTTCCGTGTATTTCACATGACTGATGCTTTTGTATGTATGGCCACTCTTTCATGTTTGATTTTCATGTCATCACACGTGCTACAAGTTCTTTAATGCTTAAACCTTCAGGGGGAATATTTTTCCAATACCGCTACCACTTTTTCCGGTAATTATTTGCTGTTTTCCACAGAAAACTACTGCAATTCCACCTGCACCACGTAGTCCGCTACACATTGTATCCAGCAGCATCCATGCCACCTAAACATACTTTCGCGCATCTCGTGTTTATTGTGCCTAGTCATATTGTGTCCCATGTTGTATCAGTATTACTTGTGTAATTGTGTACGGTGATATTATTTCTGTCCTAGCCGGCTATGTGTAAAGACAGTCACCAAATTCACCACGTGTTGGGAGACGCGTCCCGACGAGTCCGCATTAGCGATGCCAAATAATCACATATTTTTAGTGCACATCATGTAATTCTCCGTGTCCTGTCTCCAGGAAAAAATATATAGTCCATCCTAGCGGCTGTAGACCCTTTCCTTGTGGGGACTGTGTTTTCAAACACCCAAGAGAAAATCATCCATCTAGGAGTGCGTTAGAGTAATTTCGGGCAGGGCGAAGCGGCCAACGGAAATAACTAGACACATCTGAGTTCCATTCAGTAATTCATAATTCAGGCACTGTATTGTACTTTGGAGATCAATAAATGGTATGTTTCTCAGTGTAAAATACGTGTGTTTATTTGTAGCATCAGAACAGCCAACTCCAGGCATTTTTCAGTGAAATATTTAGTATTGATCTATGTTTTGTAAAGACGCTCGAGTGAGATGGACACACAGAAGCCACAGCATCCCTGAAAACCCTGAGTTTCAAAGTGCAGTGTCTGGGAAGCACTGCTGGCGCCCACCTATCGTAAGTAAATTGTCATCGTTCGTCCTGTGTCCCACCCGACGGCGTCAGATTATTCACTGTGGTGTTGGGAAATATGTGGAATATGTGTTAGTTTAGCACTAGAGTACAGACAGTGATGGCTGGGTTGTGTAGTGAGTAGGGATGGGATACTCAATATCACAATACCTTGATAATCTCGATACTTATAGTACCAAGTTTCGCATGAGAATCTCCAAATGTATCACATTTTAACACCCACTTTCTTGTGCCATTATTATGGTATGAGTGTACCATAGTGTTGGAATGCATACAATACTTTTGAAATGTGTACCATAATTTAATCTGCATTTAATACCCATTATGATGTTTATTTAACGTTACAGTAATTTCCTTGAAGTCGCAAACCAAAATTAAAAAATTGCGAAATCGCAAAATAAGTGTGTACTGACCTATCATTTTTCCTCAAAGTTTGATTACAGCTTTTACTGTGGAAACGTGATTCTATAGAATCAAAGGAGACTGCATTGGTTTATCATTGGTTAAGGATATTTCGATTACAGGCCGTCCACCATTTGTTTCTAGTGTAATGTGAGTTTTCATATAGTTTTAGTGTGTGTCAATGACCTTAGTAAAATGAGCAATTTTCTTGGCCAAGTTGTTTTGTGTACATGACAATTTTAATTTGATACCGAGAAAAGTATTGGTATTGAGTATCGTGACAATGTTTTGGTATCGAAAATGGTATAGAGTATTTAGAAAATGTAGTATTGACACATCCCTAGTAGTGAGTATGATGTTATATGCGAAAGGATAACGTAATATAAAACACGACATGGTGTCACGTGTGGGGTCTCAAGAGAAACAAGCCATTCTCTATTCTGGAGAGACCCAACACAGCTAGAAGAATGAATTACTTTGCTAATTTTTACTAAGTGAAACAAGTGTGCCAATGAGGCCAGATGTAAACAGTGTGAATGTGAGTAGAAAGAAAATGGTGCAATTTCAGATAGTAGCATCTGCTTTGATTTTCACAGGTCCACAGAATGGGACCAATAGATTAAAAGGTTTGAACGGTCCCGTGTGGCATCAGAGCTTTCTGAAAAGACACAGGGAAGGCGAGTAAATATGTTACTATACTGCATGGGACCATAAGCATATGAATTGGTAGTATCCTTCGTGTTGACATAAGAGCAAGCGACCAAGTACAACACAGTGACACAGGAGTTGAGTGACTTCTTTAAGGTTAAGAAAAATTTTGTTTACGAACGGGCTAAGTTCTTCAAGTGCCACCAGAAAGAGGAAGAACCTGCAAATGTATTTATCAACAATGTTTCTAAGTTGGCAGAAACTCATGAATTACAAAACCTTAAGGATGAACTTATTACGACCATTTTATTAGGCATTGAAATTGCAGATGGTAAGTTATCCGAAGCATTGCAGATGGACCATAACATCACAGCGATGGAAGCAGTAAAGAAAAACTTGAAAAGTTTGTGATAATACTGCCAGTGTCAATGTTGTTCGGAGCAACAAGGTACCTCATAACCTTGACAGATGGCAGAAGGTAGAAACGCCTGCAAGTGCCAGTGGGATTGGAAGAGTAAGAAGCCATAAGACTAATGGTGGTGGTTGTAGTGGACGCAGAGGTACCAGTAATTGTCGAAATAAACAGTAGTGGTGTTCGAAATGTGGAATTGCACAAATACATCAGTGGTCAAACTGTCCAGTGAGAAATGGGACTTGTTTTCGACATGAAAAAATAGGCCACAATGGAAGATTCTGTAAAAGTAAAAATATTAGCATGAAAGAGTTAGGAGAGATACAGGATGTTGAAAGTCAATACTATTACATGGGCAAAGTGGCAATGGAAGTATGTTCTAACCCATGGTACATGCAGCTGCAAGTGAAGGGCAATGAAACCACATTCTAAATAGACACTGGGGCTGATGTGACTGTCATGGGCAATAAATTGAGTAACACGTTAGGATTGTCAGTGAACAGGACTGGGAAGAATCTCTTTAGGGGAGGCAATAATCCCATGCAAGTGGAGGGTGTGGCAGATCAGCCAAGAAATGTTTGAGGTGAAAAACCAGCATGTTTCACTATTAGGCCGGCCAGCAATTAGGGCATTGGATATTGTGGCAGTACAGGAGGCGAAAGAAGTCAGAGATGCAGAAAACAGGCATGTGGATAAATTTCCAACTAGGTATATTTCAGGGACTTGGTAGGTTGGATCAAGAATATCATATCATCCTTCAAAAACAACCTACGCCCTATGCAGAGGAAGCTCCTATGCAGGTGGCACTGCCTATTAGAGAGAAAGTGAAAGATGAGCCAACTAAGAATGTTGAAGGAAGAGGTTATCACTCCGATACATTCTCCTACTGAGTGGTGTGCATTAATAGTGGTTATACCCAAAAAGAATTTACCCATTAGATTTTGTGTTGACTACACAGAGTTCAACAAATACATTAGTAGAGAGAGGCTACAGTTGCCATCAATGGCAGAGTCTGGCCCAGCTGCAGAATGCTAGATGGTTCTTGATGGTAGATGCTTCAAGGGGGTTCTGGCAGATTCCTCTTACACACTTTCATTTTAACAGATTACCATCTGGTGTAACCTCAGGGCCTGAACATTACCAACGCCAAATGCAACATATGTTGTAAACCAGGCAGATGATATAATAGTATGTTGGAGGATGAGACACTGGAAGCACTATTGGAGAAGTTGAAGCTAAATGGTGTTACCTTCAACAAAGAGAAATGCAAGTTCAAAGAGAGAGCTGTAAAGATTCTGGGTCACATAAGTTATGGCACAGAGCGACCAGACCTCGAGAAAACTTATGTGATTACCAACATTCCTGATCCCACAAACATGACAGAACTCAGACGTTTCCTCGGGATGGTGAATTATCTAATGAAATTCAACCCACAGTTGACAGAGAAGACACAATCACTGAAGATGCTTCTACACCAATGCACGGAGTGGACATGGGGTGCACTACAAGAAAAAGCAGTGAGGAAGTTAAAGGAGGAAATTGCACAATGACAGATGCTTCATCATATGGGGTTGGGGGTATTCTGGAGCAATGCCACAAAGGAGGATGGAAGCTTGTGTGTCACAAAGCCTGAATAAGGTAGAGCGGCATTATGCACAAATTGAGAAAGTAGCCCTCGCTATCACTTGGACATGTCACAGGATCCGAGAGTATATATTGGGTGCAAAGATAATAATTAGGAATGACCATTGGTTACCCTACTGTCAAGTAAGCCAGTATTCGAGCTCACAGCAAGGTTACAATGGATGCAGATGTGCCTAATGAGTTTTGATTACACAATGTTTTATGTTGTAGGAACAGAGTTCTTCATGCTCAATACAATGTTATAGGCTCCAGTGGAGAAACCGACAGACAATGCTCAAGAGATTATGGAAGAATTTTTTGTTGAAAGTGTGCTACAAGAAGCTGCCTCAGGGAGTCTGAGACTGCACCTGTGATGCACTATGTCAGTCTCTAAAATAGGATATTCTTCAGAGATTAAACAATAGCAGTTCTGCATTTTGGCCATACAGAGGATATTTAACATACCAGAATGGTTTGATTATGTATGGTGCCAGAATTTTTATTCCTTAACTTCTACGCGCAAGTATGCTGAGCAAAATCCACCAAGGACACATGGTTTTGTAAAATTCTGGCATTAGGCAAAGGAATCTGTTTGGTGGCCCAACATTTCACAAGACATCATCAAGGTTCTTACAGACTATTTTTCAAGATACATTGAGGTAGTGCATCTGGATCGTTTAACAGCTGAGGCCATGATTACTAGGTTACAAAACATATTTGCCAGACATGGGGTACCGGAGACAGTTCACAGTGATAGAGGGACACAATTTACATCATTAGAGTTCCCATTGTTTTCTAAACAATATGGTTTTGTCAACCTTACATCCAGCCCACATTTTGCACAGTCAAACAGAGAAGCAGAGAGTGCATTAGTAGTAGCAAAGAAAATTCTGTATGAATCACAGGATCCAAATCTGGGATTACTTGCTTACTGGGCTACATCACTGGAGTCAGGATTTCCACCAGCAGAATTGTTGTTCGTCGTGCAGTTGTGCACTACCCTACCAGTAACACCTACTTTGCAGCCTCGATGGGACCGATAAACACTACAGATAATTCGCAAATGTGACTGCCTTCTGAAGGACCGCTGAAAGTTTAATTATTATAGTAGACATGGTCCAAGGGTCTGGAACCTTTTGAGCAAGGTATGCATGTGTGGATGCCTGATCTGAAAAGATATGGCACAATCCAAGGATCCACTCAGTATCGCTGATACTACCGGCTAATCAGTAACGGTGATGCTATTTAGTGAAATAGAAGACAATTAATAAAGGTGCAAGATGAAGGCAGTGGAGATACAATGGAACCACCTTCTTCACAAGAGCGGTATAGCAACTCGAGTAATGATCCTCTGGAATTAGAACGGATGCAGCAAGGGGCAGAGTCCTCAGAAGCGCCACCTTTTCTAGGATTTCCCGAAGAGAAAAAAAAGCAGAGAATGCTACAGGACAAGGAGTGGACGAAGAATTCCACAACCTAGAAAATTGGACCTGTAAAGTGAAAAGAGAAATGGTAAGATGTCTATTGTGTAAAGACTGGATGAAGTGAAGGGGACAGTCTTGCAGACTTATAATTATTGTGTAAAGAAATGGAGATGTGGTGTTGGGAAATATGTGGAATGGGTGTGTTAGGTTGGCACCAGATTACAGACAGTGATAGCTGAGTTGTGTAGTGAGTATGATGTTATGTGCGAAAGGACAAAGTAATGTACTGGGTGAGTCTCCTGCACCTATTTTTCCATATATATGCAAACCACACACATTACTACCCTTCTCCTCCGCTATAAAATAATTCTCTCTTGTGTAGCCTAGTCCCGCGCCGTGTACATATTAGCTACGGCAGCTCATCTGTTAGCTGAACATTCGACGTCGTCAGCCTGCACCAACCAGCAGCATGAAAATAGAGAATCTCTACAAAACAGCATGTGCACGTTGATTTCTTTTCGCCAATAGAGTAAGCGGTGACTGTATTTTTATGTCACATGAAGAAACAATGGCTCAAAGCATGGCAGATGTGTGTTATGTATTAACATGTTAGATAAATATCACAATAATCTCTTTCATCACAATAAACCGATGTGCATTATTTTAAAAGTGACTGCTTCTCAATGCATTGCTGATATAACACCATCCCTTCACCACTTACTGTAGGTACTGATGACAACGAATCAACTTGCATGAGGTATTCTGCAACGATTGATGTTTTGTTAGATGGGTAGTATTGTGTGCAGATTGCATAGACCTAGCAAAACAGGTGCAGGCGACTCACCTGGTGTAACATGACATTTACCATTCACTGCAGTAGCAAGTATCATTCTGAGGCCTTTTTTTCACCTGTGTTTGTTGACCATCTCGGAAATATTAGCACCAGAATCTAAGGCAACCCATGTAACCTAAGAATTACTCGTAATCAGAAACCTGTTTTAATAAAATGTATACAGTAAATTACTGTATTATATTATGCTTCTTTTATTAAATGTATGCAGTAGAGCCCCTTCATTATTCCTGCTAATATTACATTAAAAACTGTTTACTTTGGTCCCACGAAATACTTTTTTTGGTTTGCATTGCCTTTCATTGTCCAGTTCCCAGCAATTTACGTTATTTCACGATCCTTTAAAAATCAGTACAAGGAGTGAGTGAGACAGTGATTCATTAATTAATTTATATATACGTAGATTTGGCTGGGTGCTTAACAATTGAGAACCTTTGCACCAATGGGGGTGAAGTGAAGATGGAGCAGTGGCAGAATACAATGGTGGGAGAAATGGAGTGCCACAAAAAGATCTCCTGGCCAACTGTAACAGCTGCCACGATTCCTGTGAATACAAATCCAGGTTTTAATTCTTCCAGAAAGTAAATCTAATTTATGGTGAAAGTGGCAAGTAGTCTTAATTTGCACCCCTTTGTAAAGCAAAAAAAAAAATTTAGGGTTTCATTGTAAATATCTATTTATGCATGCTCACTCCTCACTATTTACTTGCCTTTTCACATTTACAAATTTACCTTTTACATAAATTTAGAACAAATACGCAACGAGTGCAGTACATTGGTTTGTGCTAACCCCAAACAAGTACAGCAAATTTATTAACACATACAACCTGCATTAAATTTCTTCACCAAATCATAATAGAAACAGCCACGTTTGAAGATGAGGCAACATAACTGTTTCATCAAAAAAGTATTCTTTTTATTTTGTAAAAAAAAAGGTTTGTTTAAAATAAAGTTATTAATTTGACAATAGATACTGCAGTGACACACTAGCAGTGACACACTCAATTAAAGTTACATACGATGAGTGCATAACTTTACATCGAGACTTTATTTAGCCGCTTGTAATGAGGGATCCCATTCTGAGGTACCAGGAACCAACACCAGAATATATGTATCTGCAATGTTTTTTAAGGACATTTGAGCCCATTTTTTCTCTTTGGTTTACAATTAAACCAATAAGTAAAACCAAAAATACAATGACTGTCAAATGATTTATCTTATGCTTGTAAGGTTGCAAGCTGCAGGAGTTATCATTAGTGTTTTTTTTAACCTTTACTTCAGTGCTTACCCAGACCATCTCGTGGTCATGATTGTGTTCTCCAAAATCTATCAAAATCACTCTCTTTGCAGTGGCCATGGTGGCTGAGCAATTAGCACACTTGCCTCCCACCAAGGCGAACCGGGTTCAATCCCAGACTGGGGGGTCACCGGATTTTCGCAATTGAGGATCTTGCCGGACATTGCAGTTGGCCGGCGGGTTTTCTCGGGGATTTCCCGTTTCCCCCGCCCCCTTCATTTCGGTGCCGCTCCATATTCACTTCAATCACCCTCTTCGGCTCTCTAGACCTCGCTGTTAAGAGCCGCCCAAATCTCTTCACTTACTCACTCACTCCCTGCAGGTTAGAGTTATAATAAAGGCCAAGGGTAGGCCCACTGCATATTAATACCCTCTATTGGGCAGTATATCTGAGGAGCTCTTAAATGGCAGTTTTGTGTGGGTGTCCGAATAATTTTAGTCATTTAGTGTCTCTGTCATATGTTTTCAGGCATCATTAGAATTTTCTAATATTCATTAAAAAAATTATATCAGCAGTTGTAAGTCAAGAATAAATGGTGGAATGTTTCTTATTTTAGAAGCATGTTTAATGCATATACATAATTTGCAGATATCCTGCACACCCTTTTGAATTTATTGGCCAATCTATTGTAATTTTAAAAAACAATTGTTTGCTACTGATTTTTGTCCAAAATGGTCTGCTAACTAGAATACCATGATGATGCAATTTTTTGGAGTAATTCCACTACAGTTTGAAAAGTTTTAGTTGTGTTCACCAGAGGTTTTACTAGAGTTCTGAGTTTAATTTTAATCTCCTTAGCATTTCAGCAAAGTTTGAAGAAATCTGCAAAGAAAACACAAAAACGTACTTATCCTACTTTACTGATACTTTTCCATGCTCATTAAAAAATGTATGGTTGTTAGCTAAAGATAGTGTTACTTGTGACTTAGAATTTCGAGTTCCTGTTCAGTGACTCTGTCCATAAGAGCAACAATATCTTCAGATTGCATTGGTGGGTTGTAGAAATCTTCTTTCACCACTGGAGGAAAGGGGTTTGAGAAGGCGGTTGTAACAAACACTGCAGCCTGGAACATCATTGAGATGAACCGGTAAGAGTATTCTGAGTAGTCGTGTTTAACTGTGTCAAATTCAGCAACTCTTAATTGTTATGGGCGCAGGATTATTCTGAATTATTATAGGCTGAAACACCTTGGGATGGTTCCTCTTGAAAATCAGAGGAAACGTAATATGACTTATTACTAGAGACCTGAAAAATTAGCAAATGCGATAAAGCGAAAAATAACGCGAATTAAGACATAAAAAAACGAAAAATTGCGTGATTTGATAATTTCAGCTGTAATTCACGAATTATACAAATCCTGTAATATTTTCGCGAATTATTATTGTTTTACATCACTTAGTTGTTTCTTAAGACGTATTTTGATGTGTTTTTGGATATTCGAAAATGAATGCATGTGTAAATTGGCCAGTAGATTTCTTCGATTTATCACCTTAAACAAAAACATATTTACTTCCCATAACGTGTATTTGCGACCATAGAGAACATGAGCGCAAGTGATGATGCATCACTTTGAGTGAACATACTTGCAGCCCTGCAAAAGTTTGTTCATTAGGAAAACACGCCATTGTAGTGTTCACGTCCACCAAGCACCATGTTATCTATGGAATTCACGCGTTGTTTACATTCGTATCGTATCATCGTCACGTTTTAACAGACAATTCTCAATATTTTTTTTTTACAAAGCGAACGGTGCGGCGTTGAAAAATGTATTTATATGCATTCACTTACGTAGAATATATTTGTAAATAAATTTATCATGTATTGTAAACTTGTATTCGTCTAGTAAACTGTATTTTTATCATACACATTCTCTGTAAATATACGCGGTAAAAAATGAGACGTTTTGAAGAAACGAAAATTTTGTCAGCGAGCCTAACGAAAAAATCTGTTGTTGAAAGTTTCGATAGTTTAAAAGGTATACGCAGATTTCTCTAATCTTTTTTTGCTGTTCGTGCAAGGCACTTTTTATAATTTTTTTTAAAGTGCTTTTATATATATGTATAAATTGTCTATATTAATCTTTTCGTGAAACACTGTGCCCTTGCATTACGACCGTTTGTTGTTCCAGGTGATAGGCAGAATACAAAATCTTAAGTAAAATCTGAACTAGTTTTCATGTCTGTTGATAAACCGTTGTCTGTATTAAAACCATAATCTTATATTTCTCTGGGAGTTAAGAATTTTTGCACGGAAATAACAATAGATAGAAATCACAGCTTATCAATAGGAAGACATTGCCAATTTCAGGTTTTATTAATGTAGTGGCATATCTCAAATTATGTATGTCTTTATAAAGAGCAGATTAAATATTGGAGCAATTATCATGCAGAAATCTGGGTTTTTGCAGCAAGAAAATAACAGTAATTTTTAACAAAAATAACACATTAAAAAAAAAAAAACGCATATTAAAAAAAAATTAACGCCTACTTTTTCAGGTCTCTACTTATTACCCAAAAGATTAAGAGGTATATAAAGTACACATTTTTCAAAATCTAGATCTTTAAATGATTTTACATAAAAATAATTTAAACTATTTGATAAGAAATAAATTCTTGAACAGTGTTTTCTTGAGTGATACGATTTGTAACCTCTGTAAGTTTGATGGAATGAATTATGGAAAGCCACATTACTGTTGTATAAAACTTTGAGCTGGGAGTAAATTTATTATGAATATTAATAGTCTTTTGTAGTTGAAGGAAAAAATAGTGCTTGAAGCCATTGTCACGCATCAAATATTTCCATCAAACTGCTTCAAAGTTGGCTAAGGAAAGTCAGAAGGTTCGGATATCGCAGAAATGTCATCGTTGGATGAATCCAGTTTCCTTCAAACATTTTATATATTGAACCTATTTCAAGATTTCTTTGATGTTTGACGAGTTCAGGCAACCAGACTGTGGATTTGAGAATGGTCACTTTGGACTCCATGAACCTTTAAAATAACGACATTTACTTATTAAAAAAAACTATGAAAATTAAAATATAATTTAGAAGTGGATATAAATCACAAAATTCTCAATATCATGCCCTACTGTGAGCTGCATGGTAACACAGCAAAAATTATGTTTAAACAAAATAAAATTCAGTGTAGGTCCATCACATAAAAGACTATGACAGTGTGGCAGATTTTCAAATATAAGTATTGAAAATTATTTTACAAACTTTGCTTGATGGAAAATTTTTATAGCCATACTTCATCATCATATTTTATTCTCAAATATATTTGAAGGAGAAAATTTGTCAGTGTGACACTGGCTTTAAAGAAACACTCGTGAGTCTAACAGTTCTCAAGGAAAACAGCTATAAGATTTGAAATGGTGCAGTAGTTTGCCCGTATAAATAATTCCACCAGGAGAACACAAACTCCACACTTGTTTACATTCTATCTGAGCTTCCTGCAGAGAACTGCATAACCTCACTCTCATGTTCAGTCCTGTTTTCCCATGACAGACATCTGCATGCCCAAAAATCTCCATCTTGTCGCTCATTCTGAATGTTTGTTATTGTGCTTTGCTTTTAGGTGTGTCTGTCACTACAATAGACTTAGTGTCCACTTAAGTTATTGGAACTAACAAAACATTATTTTGGACATACTCTATTGGAGAGGGTATCATAAAAAAAAAGCAACAGAACATTGCGAAGAGAAAAAACAGATGTGCAGAATCAAAGCCAAATTGGGCTATTGTCAGTAGATATACGGTACAAAAAGCCAACAGAAGATCATTCCAAACAAGTAATTAAGTCAGAAAACACAAGTGGACATAGTGACATATTTGAACAACAAAATAATAAATATGGACAATACAACAAATATATCACAGTCAGAAAACTTAAGTTTTCTCCACGCATTATTCTGGTTTTCTACAAGATGCTCTGCAATGGAATATGTCCAAAATAAAGTTCTGTTTGTTACGTTAGCCCCATCGCAAAAACCCTTCAGAGAACATGTGGAGGTAATGTGTTGCTCATTTACTCACCACATGGCTGACACTGTATCAAGATATCTTTGACGCCTTGAATACTTGAATGCGTTGTGACATTTCGGGGTAGGTTTATGCTATCCTTTCTTTTCTGCCACAATTTGGTTAAGATCCCACTTCTCGAAGTCTCAGATATGTACCGTGCATGCATAAGTTTCTGTGTCCACCTGGTGCACTTTCTGCATCTGTGCATAATACCCCCACTCCAAACCGCTATCTCATTTCAGCTTTTAACATTCCGATTACTGCCAAACCACCTTGCAAAAGATTACACGCGTGAAGAGAACTCTGAAATATCACCTTAGAAAATGATCAAAATACACATGTAGTTATCATGCAGTAAGCTAACTACAGATAAAAAATAGTTTCTTACGCGGAGAGAAACGCATTCTCGACACAGCTTTAAGACATCCATAGCACTCTTGATGTTTACATCTATCGCCACCTTCAATTTCTCGTCGAACCTGACATTGGCGGCGAGGTGCAGCACGACGTTGACATGCTGAGTCAGGTCATGGTAGTCCGAGTCGCTGAGGCCCAAGCGAGGAGCGATACAGTCCCCAGCCACGATCACTACCTTCTCCAGAAATTGTGGTTGCTCGCTCTTCAAGCGGTCAAATACCTGCCACGTACATTCAGATGACATAACAAAACGAGTGGTTGATGTAACCCAACAGCTTACTTTCTGATGCACCACTATCAAGTCCATTTAACACGTAGGTGTGTAAATACCTACTGCTAAGAGAATTTAGTTGTATGTAGAGGCAAGATTATGTGGTGAATAGAAATAAAAAAACAGAACTTCAAGTTACTACACTACATAACACCTTAATTTAAGTTAAAACACTACATGAAATTTAATATAGCAAGAATACACAGTATCCCATTCTAACAACTAAATTTTTGAGCTACGTGATAATCAAAAAAATATTGTAGATTTTAACTGAAAGATTTTTTAAACATATATAAAATTGTTAGCCGTTAGGCTGAGTGAATCAGATGCTGTGTAGATTTGGCAAAATTATATTTTATTAAAACAAGTCTGACAAAATTGAAAAAGTAAATATAACAATAATTTGATTTCAATGAAAATTTTTTCTCTATAAGCTCCTATTATAAAAAAAAAACCACATTCTCTGGAAAATTCAAAATCTGTGTGAAAAAAAAATTAAACTGTAAAATATAATTTCTTTTTAGTTTGATTGCACAGATGCTAAAGCAACTTTTTTTTGCAAGTATGTATTGATGCACACTTAGTAAATATTTAATGATGATAAAGATGAAATTACCATTTTTAATTATCAAATTTGCATTGCAATAACATAAAATCTTGGCTCTACTATTATAATAATTAGTTGGGCTTTTTTTAAATCAACCGGTACCTGCAATTTTAATAGGTGTAATGATTGGCACTGGTTATAATGGAAGGAAAGTACTATCTTCCATGGCTTAGTGCTGAATTAGAGTATTGGGTAAACATATGTGAATGCTGAAATAATTTCCTTACCTTTCTGATTTTTAAATAAATAAAAGTGTATGGATTAGCATATTTGTAAAATACTTAATTCTCTAACAATTTCACTTAACATATGCATGAATAAAGTGATTTGGCCCACGGCAATGTTTATATTTACATCTTGTCGAAGAATACACGAATTGCATGCAAGTAGATCGTAAACAGGGTTTTCAAAAGTGCTTAGATTACCATGAACAACGTATAATAGGAATCAATGGATTTTTTTCTAAATAACCATCCAAAATGCTACATTAAAAACATGTATAAATGCAACTCTCTTCCAAATATCAGTGCATGTTACTGCAATATAAAAATAGACCACAGTTTCTGCAAAAATGCAATGAAATTTCTTCAGTGGTATAAAGAAAAATTAATAAAATTATACAATATATTAGTTACATTACATGCAGAGTAAGAGCTATAAGCATATTTTCAAAAGTTAAGATTAAATTAGAGAACTTCATGGTGGAAAGAAGTGGAAAATAAACATAGGGGGGAATGACCTATACAAACATAATATGTATTGTAACCTGGTTATATTATCGGCATGTTATAATATCACATTTGAGTATTTTGTTCTTCTATTTAATTTGAATCATTCATAAATATTAATAAGTGAAAATGACGTGAACTTGCTCAGAACAGACAGTATATTAAACAAATTGCTTAGGTACCCTAACAATGGTTTATGTTTCATATTTTAATCAGTTTTCTATGCCTGTAATATTTAAATTTAACTTTAAGAAATAATAATAAAAATTTGGCATATGTATAAGTTTACAGTTGGTTTACAAATATACCTTCGTTGTGATGGAGACTATTATTATTTGTTGTTTAACTCCCTATTTTTAAAGTTCTTAAGATTTAAGGGATGTATTGAAATAAGTTCATGAAAAGAATGAGACACTACTTACAACACTGCTGAACATAGCATGTTTTCTTTCTTCTATTGATAAACCTTTCTTAGGCCGTATCAGCAAGTACACTTTACCAACATCAGGGCAACTCCGAAGGATCTTCTCGACCAACAGCTTGCCCAAGAACCCTGTGCCCCCGGTCACAAAAACTCCGCAGTCCTGGTAGAACTTCTGCACTGCTGTTCTGCTGCCACAAGACATGGCGTTTGTTGGACAGTCTTGTCTCTTCGTTACTCGTACTGCCGTGGCTAAGTGATAAGTATTCAAGGATGTGCCCCGTGAAACTCCCACTGCAGACTTGCTGCCTTCTCTGCATACAATACTCGGGGAACTCTTGTCGCACTTTCATGCTAACGAGATCTGAAAAGTTCAGGTCATGCCCTCAAGCAGCTATAAATATATTGTATGTTAATGTAAAATCACATTAGCTTTGTTCAAAGTCACTCTCGCTTATTCGACAGTGTATTTCTCATGCTTACATTGGCACCATATCATATCATAAAATATTTGTGTACTTCAAATTATTTTGAAGGAGTAAGGCTGTGAAGGTGAAAAGTGTCATTTAATACCAAAAATAATTCTGTAATTTAAAGACGTGGTTATGAAACCTGTGATAATGTAATGAGATTTTTTGGATAGTTAATTTACAACAAATTGTATTTTTTTCCAAAAAAGTAATGTTTTTCTGCTATTTTTTAAATTATTATTTTTTATATGAGAAAAGTAAAGAGGCAGGATGTTAGTGACATATTAATTTTAATCTTTTATATGGCTTATTCATGTTTACATCATTAATTAAAATGTAAAAAAAATATTAATTACTAGTTGAAAATTATTATATTATTTTTTAGGTTTCATAAAACTCTTAGAAGATCAAAATTCTTCAACTGGAACTAGTTACATAATTAAGACGAGACACTTAGAAGAAAATAATCCTTTGGTGTTGGTATGAATTTATGATAGTTTGTAACAGGTTTCTGTCTTGTTCCCTTGTCTCAGTAAACACCAACAGACTAGCTCAGCGTGAGTTGGAGACTTCGACTATGTAATAATGAGAGTTTGTTGACACCAGGATTGCCAATAAATAAAAGAAGAAATTAAATGTTTACAGAAGATTTATTGTTGTCTCTGGTAAACAATTGTTACTCACTGACAAACAACAAAAAAAAAGACAGAATTGCAGCCTTTACAAAACAAAACTTCTCACTTCAAGAGCTACGAAGACTTGAGAGAATCGTTACTTTTCTCTCACGGCGTCCTATTGACTCCTCGCGCAGATGGAAAATAAATTTAATAGATATTTGAAATGTCCGAGATACTATAGAAGGTTTAAGTCGCGGGTGCTGGTCGGTGCGAGTCACGTGATCACACGCTGCAGGCTGTCGCGGCGATGCTTTTAGTTTAATAACCCAGTGAAAAGGAAAAGAGATGTTTTCGTCGACATCTGTTGTTGACGTCTTTACTACTGATGAAATGAGGAAAGAAAAATAACAAATTTGGAAACACAAAAATATATGAAATACAAACAAGTTCTCATTGCTACAACCTTTCAAATATTACATGACTTACTACCCTAGACTGAAATATAGACAATTGAAATACTTCCCGAATATACTAATTATATATATCTAGCTGCAATGCTACATTACCCCCCTCGGTTTGGGAAAGATTTCGAAGAAACCTGTCCCAAATTGAAACCTACATGGATGTAGTGCATCAAGGCTGGACTGCAATTCCATCTCAAAAATTTAACAGTTTACATGGTTACACGTCCATATACAATGTTCAAGTATTCAAGTCACAATAAAATACATCTCATTACGTAGTAAATTAATCATAACATGATACAAAATTTTAGTCTACATAATGTGTCTCTTTTCAATTAAATACATCAGTACATTCACTTTCAGTTTTTGTTTACATGACCATACACTTGACATACAAAGTTTTCATCAAATTAATAAGAATTAGTTACAAACATTTAGTGCACATCATATATATCTTTTAAAGTCATCACAACGTTACATTCACTTTCAGTTTTGGTTTAGGTACATGATTCATTAGTTGCTGAATGGTTCAATACTCAATACATAGTTTACACAAAATTATGATCATCATATTTCAAAATATTGTTCGCAGTATTTATATTGTTTATTTGAAAATAATTTATCAAATATTATGTTTAGTTTAAACAACAGAGATTTAATTATTTTAAAGTTCCTATTTTCCAGCTAAAGTTGAGGGGGTACCCACTACACATGCCATGTTGCTTCTAGGTTTTCTCAATATTTCTTTAATTCCTTGTTTGGATCAGCACACAACAAAAAATATAAGGCGATCCAGGCCTGCCCCAAAAACTATAAAAACCCCTGCCACATTTACTTTAAACATCTTAATATCTAGGTCAGTGTCAATAAAAATGGACTCAGACCTGTCACACCCAAAAACTTAATCTTATTGCTAAGATCCAAGGAGATTATACACGCTGGAGCAACCTTTCCACACTTCATCTCTATGTTCGTAAGACTAAACACACAACAATACCTCAACCTTTATTCGTTGTCAAAAAAGAAAAACTTTTCATGTTAATTATAATCTTTGATTTAACATACACTATTAAATATAAATAATTTTCATTTACTTCAAAACTATCCTTCTATTGTAAAAAGATTATATTTTGGACATCACAATGGGAGCAATATAAATAATATCCATTTTACACAAGTTCGCACTCAATCATTATACTGAAGTACACATTTAAACTCGTGTTTTCGTGGTTTTCAAAATTAATCTGTAACATACCTCAACATTTTTCAAAATCAACATGTAATATGCATCAACATACGAGCGATCTTTCTTGAGAATGATCAAAATACATTTACAAAAATCAAAATTTAATTCATAATGTTTTTCCATTATGACATAAAACATACTGTGCTTTGAATTAATTACAATACACCCTTACTTTAAATTACAATAATATAATAGAACACAGCATTACAAACTTCATTTAAGCTTGTCATTCTGCAAATTAAATCCTTGTGTTTGATGCATAGGTACAGTCAATTATGAAACTTTTTAGCTCTCACTTTAAATTATCACTTTTAATAATCACTAAACTTTCCAATCCCTTTCATATTAGAAAATCTCATAATTGTAAATTTTTATCATCTTACTCTGCTTCACAAAAGCCATTTATTCACTCAACTTTATGATGTTCTATGATCAGTGTTACCCTCAGTCAAAATGTCGCAATGGCAAATAGTTATTACTAAATAAATTTAATTTATGAAAGTAAAATAAATTCTTCAGATTAATCATAATAGGCCTAACTAACCTTAACAAATTTAACTGCAACAAAATAATCACGTTGCCTTCTGTTAACAAATTACAATACAACTTTCTCCAAGTTCAACTAAAAAAATTAATATATTATAAACTGACATTATATTAATAAACACTAACAGAATCAAACAAATTACCTCACATTTGGTCTCCCTCTAAACTCAAGGTTTGTTAACCTACATCCTTTACCTAGTATTCTCGTACATGAAAATTGTAGGCGTATGTAGTTTATACCTTTACATGTTTACCATTATTATATAATTAGGACGACTTTGTCTTGTTTATACACCATAACCCTAATATTAGGTTAGATTGCACACTATCCTACAATTTCATGTAACTCTTAAACCCCAGGGGCGCAATGTGACATGCCATTTGGAATTGTGTATTTACATACACTGTAACCTACTAGTGATTCATCTTTAATTTATATAAAAAAAGTACATTATACATAATAATGACAAATTGACACTACTTAATCATATTAGGCTACCCTACATGACATCACAGACAATACTGTGTATCTTCTTTCTCTTCCTAACACATTTCCTCACAACATATTTCACAATTTCTTTGCACCTAGCCCTCATGAAACTACATTTCTTTTTTCTCTTGTAAGTCTTCTTCCCCCCCCCCCCCCCCCTAATGTCTATTTCTCTTTTCTTGACGTACAGTTACTTTTCTGAAAAACTCATGAATCCTTAACAAGTTCGGCACTTTAACACATTTTGGACTTTGTTGAAAATTGTCACTATTACATTTACCTAATACACAACCATATTTTTTTTTTCCTTTTTAAACCCCCCCCCCCCCCCCCCCCCGACTTTCAGAATTATATTTTGCTACTGTGGTTATGGTATCAGCAGTGGCACAAAAAAAATGCTAATATTTGAAATTACCCTCGGTTAGTGAAAGTAACTACTGAACATAACCTAAAATGCAATTCACTGAGGGTTTTTCGGGGATTAACCCCCCCCCCCCCCCCAAATTTTTCTGTTTTACTTCTCGAGTTTCATTTGCCTCAATTTATAAATTATGGCAGTTGTACTCTACAATTTCTACTTTATTTTGACAATCGTGCTCAACCGTGTATTTTACTTTGGCAATTCCCAACTTTGCTTTGATATTTTACTACTTTACTTCCACTAGTAAGAACGTTTGGCAATTTTACAGAATTGTTTACTTGCATTAGTTACACATGCTTCCCTAACCTCTGTCGATTTGACATTTAGGGCAATCTAAAAAAAAAAAAACCTTTGTATTACTGTCTAAGTTACTCTACATATTGTTTACCGACGGTTTCAAATGGTTAAAATTGAGATTCCATCCTTTGTTCTGCGACCAGTTTTATGAGCAAACTTAACCTGGTCACCTATTCCAGGCGCTTCTGTTCTCAGATTCTCCCCATTTGTATTTTCAAGACCGGGAATGTATTGGTATAGTCTCATTTCATATCAGTGGTCTCAAATTTGACAGTTCTAGGAAAGTAGTGCCAATGGCATCTGGGTGGCTACGTATCCTTCCGCCACAGCTGAACTGTCATTGAAGGAGACTGTTCGTAAACAAGCACCATGTGAGTGCCTGTTTTTGTAAACAAACTGCATGTGCCTGCTCCCGAATGACTTTTAGAAGCTGCGAAGGCCTGTTCAAACAGTTTAGGTTGGCAACAATCCAATTCTTCTTAGTTTATAAATATTTTATGTAAATGACTAACAGCCCATGTAATAAGTCTCTAAATTGTTAATGTTTTACCTTGCATGAAATTTGTAACCAGGATGCACGAAAAATGAAACTGTATTTTGACTGTCAAATAAATAAAATATATTTTACTGTTTTTGATTACACTCATAATATATTAAGGACACATAATCTTGTCATACTTACATGAAGTAAGTTCTTGTAAACTTAGCATGGTTTCCATGAACACCAAATACCAAGATCCCCCCCTTAAAGGAATGCACAAATACCGAAATACCACACCCCCTCCATCACCTTTTCAAAGACAGTATACATTCTTACATACAGGCTATGCCTAATATTGTATTAAAAGTACACAATTCAGTTTTGTAGTATGATATGACGACAAACTCTGTATAGACTGATACATTAATGGTGATTATAATTCGCAGGATGTAGGTAGCCAAAATAATATTTAAGCAAATGTTACTCAATTTCAGTAATTTTAATAACTCTCATTTAGTAACTCAAATGTCTAGTATTGCAGGTCTACATAAAAAATACTTTAATAACTTTTTTTCAAATACCTACGTGTTCAGATTGTCATGCTGCGAATAAAAACTTTGATATTTACACTGAAGTTCAGTCGCACAACCTCCCTCCTCAAAATTGTGAATACAGCCCTAGTTTTGTTCTCGGGTACCTAATGAAAAACTATATTTCAATTCAGAGATGTTACAAAGCTCTCTAGAGAAGCAGACGTGACCTACAGAAACAATATATCAAATGAACATGTTACTTACACACTAAAAAGATGCTCCACCTACCCAAGATTGAAGATACCATAAAGTTCATTTTCCTTGCCGATAAATTCTGGAATGTCGCAGTTCCTACTGATGTGCGACACACTTCTTTATGGTGTTGGAGCACCTTCGTTGGGTGCTTAAATTGAAAGGATTTTGTTTGATAAGTATGTTGTAATTTACTTGATATCAAAAAGTTGTCTTTCCAATGTAAATCCTGTTTATGTGAACTATTATTCCATTACTATTACAATACTCTTAACACCGTATGTTAAAACATGAGCACTTTTAATTAGAAAACAAAAATGTGCAAAAAGTTCATGAAAGACTAAAACGTTGAAACCTACATGCGATTATGTTACTTTCAAATACAGCCTTTAAAAACAGGAAAATACTTTAGATTTATTTGCTAACAAATATCCCTGCGTAACAATCTTGACAAATTTTATATACGCCCTAAAAAAATAAAGTAATACAACTTACAAGTTTGTATAGTCAGTAAGCTTTACATTTTGAAATCCTCCAGAACCAGAGTGTTGGAGTTTCAATCAATAATAACACAGAGGAATGTTCATAGCAATGAAATGTGGGCTCAATTAGGGTATCATCTTTATTTTATTTCGAGGGAAGAAGGAAAAGATGAGCAGAGTGGTTTGTGTGGGGGGGAGGGGGGGCTTTATTTTATAGTCTTTCACGAGACGGGATTATCATAGCCCCAACGCGCACGAAACGACTGTCAACAGCAAATTAAATACAAAATATATTGCCGTAAGCTCCACCAATTCTGTCGCCCGGCCAGCTATTTTGGATTAGTAATAATTTATACTATTCGTTGTGTCGTGCGGCACGATGCACATAATGCACGACATTGCAAAATGAAATTGTATTGCAAGCTGTCCCTACAATGGTAAATACGCAGCGTAAGAGAAAATTAATTGAAAACTACTGTATTTAACTCTTAAATAATAATTTCACTTTTGCATGCATTAGCGATACCAATTTGTCACCATTATGTATTAAAATTTTCCCTCTTGTTCACCAACTTTGAAACTAACATAGACCATCGGCGCCTTCTAAATAGTCAGGTTAAATGTCAAGAGTGTGGCGTCGGTAGTGCTGTAAATTCAAGTAGTCGCGTTGACATGTGTCGTGGTTGCGTTTTTGGTCGTGTCGTACTGTGGTGGTCGGGGCTATGTGATTCCGGCATGAGAGTGTGTCATTTTCAGTTGCATGTTGTTTTGATGGTGCAGTGGAAAATTTTTCTCGTATGGAAATAACATTTAAATTATTTAACTTCGAAAATTATAACTTTAATGAAAATACAAAACGCGATACACACGTCGCTGTTCGTATTCGTACAGATGCAGCAATATGCACACACGCACACTTTGACCGAAATTAACCTCACGCTCGAATTTACGATGTAAACAAACGAATACTATTCACTCACTACAAAAGTGTGGAAAGTGCGGCACTTTTCAGGCCACGTGCATTTCAATAATTCTATTAACGGTTTACAAATACATTTACAAAACACGCAAACTTGCTGTTGTAACCTCTTGAACACGTGTTTTTCTATGGCAATTCTTGCGAGTTTAAATCACTAAAATCACATTTGTTCGTCACTAGAATTAAATAATTTATTTGCAAAATCATTCAGTAAAATCAACACTGCTTACGTTTCCTAATACAAACAAACTTAAACTTATATACGGAAATAATAGTCGAGTCACTTCAATGTGGAAGACGGTTAGGAAAATGGCGGAACGAGCAGTTTTAACGACGTGCCGATTAATATTACATTTCACCCAAGAAAATGCACTACAACGGTACCTACAACCAACTATGTTTGGAGAAAGCAAATAAAAAAAATAATTAACTACCAATTAAATATTCCGACAACACCAATAAGATATTCGTATAATAAAAACGATGAGAAAAAACGCGCTCGCACAACTTCCTTCACCGTGCTGGAAACATAAACATGGCTAGCCATTGGCTGGAAACGTTTACTGTTCGTACGTGTCGACATACTCTGTCATAAATGATGAAAATATTTTTAAAGTCGCATTACTAATAGTCAAGAAAATTTAATATTGCTTTAGAAACATAATTTAAACTATAAATGTTGTAAGAATAATTCAAATTTTAAATTACAACTTTTAGTTCCGAGTATTATTTTCTTTCAAAGTCCTCATCAAAATAGCCAACCTAACAACACGGATCCCGCAGAAGTTCATCAGCTGATACAATAAAGTAAGAGCGAGACCATTTACTGTTTACATAGTGTGTAAGTTGGTCACATTGTCTGTCAAATTTGAGAACAATTATATGAAATGGACTATAGAAAGTTTCCTCATTGAAAACATATTGTTTTCAAGCAGTCTGTCACGTCAGCTAAAGGTGACCTCTGTTATTTTCCTCGTTTCACTATGTTGTGCCTTGCGGTGGCGATTTTTTTAGTTTACTAACACAGTGAAAAGGAAAACAGATATTTTTGTCGACGTCTGTTGTTCACGTCTTTACTACTAATGAAGTGAGGGAAGAAAAATAACAAATTTGGAAACAAAAATATATGAAATACAAACAAGTTCTCATTGCCACGAACTTTCAAATATTACATGAATTACTACCCTAGACTGAAATAAAGACAGTTGAAATACTTCCCGAATATACAAATTATATTATATATATATATATATATATATATATATATATATATATATATATATAGAGCTGCAATGCTACAAGGTACTACATTACTTTGTCCTATACATTATACCGAGCGAGGCATTCAAAACAGGCCGCCTTAATAAGTCGGCCACTTGTAAAGATAGAAGAAAATGGTTCAGATAAACGTAGTTTGGTGTGAAAAGGGTCATAATGCAACGTTAAGAGTTTGGTGTTACGTCGAGGGGCGAAGGAGTTCTGGGGGTCAACGTCTGTATTGTAAATAGGATGACATACTTTATTACACACCTCTGAACAGCTCTTCGCAAGATGAATGCAAACATGTGTCTCACGTACTAGAAATGTGAACATTAAACCACATCGTCCCATTTAACATACCGCAGTTGAATCCCATATTTCCAACACCCCTCGGCGTACAACACACCTATATATTAATGTAACATTATGGCCCATTTCACCCCAAACAACGTGTGTCTGAAACAATTTCCTCTATCGTTGCAAGTGGCCGATTTATTAAGGCGGCCTGTTTTAAATGCCTCACCCGGTATATTGTGCTGATATAATGTAACATTTTGGAAATCTATAGAAATTTCTGATATTTGTGGAATAGTCCAAGAATGCCCCAAGAGTAAACTGTATTATTATTTACAGTGAATTCATGTGATATCTGAGTGGGAATTCTGTGTCCATATATGGCTGCATACTTAGCTTCAATTAAATATATGGAATTACTTTTGCAAAAATGTTAAGAAATATTCTTTGCAAGAGCGTCCTGGTCTCCTACGTACACAATGGGCGAGGGAATTTTAAGGTAATCATTTGAGGGTAGTGTATGTTACAGGGCTGTGGTTTTCATGGCATTCCCCCATTCTGTTCCCTCATCTACATTCCATTATTAATTTAAGTAGTATATAAATGCCGATTCAAGCGTGGCCCACCAGTCATCAGAAAACCAACGGTAAATTAAATGCTGAAGCCATCAGAAAACCATCAGGAAAATTACCGTTGTTTTTCTGATCCAAAACATCAAATGCTAATTCGAGCGCAACCGCAAAAAAAGTGACTCAAAAAATTGCGTTTGGGAGCAACCGCAAAAAAAGTGGCTCAAAAAGTTGCGTTTGAGTGCATTTGCAAAACAGTTGTGTTAAACTTTGCGTTTGAGTGCATTTGCAAAAATTTGCGTAAAAAGTTGCGTTTGGGCATAGTCGCAAAAAAAAAAAAAAAAAAAAAAAAAAGAGTGGCTCAGAAAATTTGAATACGTAAAAATATAATGTTTTATATAATAACTGGGCGCAAATAAGAATCAACTGATTTCTAATATGACGGCCATGGCAATGAAAAAGGCTAACACAACTGGTAATGTTTGGAAAGAATATAAATTTAAGAAAGATGTTTTTGCAGAAAGAAAGAAGAAGAAATCTCAAGAGAAGTATGTCAAGTATGAAACTTGTAAACACTTTTACAAACCATCTCTCATAAGAAGCCATCTTAAAAGTAGATTACACAAAGGTCTTACACCAATACATAATAAATCACATGAACCAACATGGACAATTTTTAAAGCACCACAACATTTAATATCGAAACAGAAGTTCACACGAGAGAAACAAGTGGAATGTGAAACGTGTAGTTACTATTAAAAACCGTCACTCATAAGAAGTCACTTGAGAAGTAAAATTCATAAGTACACACCCAGATTCAGTGTAGAAGAAATCGAAACAGCATTTCAAAGTAGGATTAAGACTTATGCTGTAAAGAATGTGAATGCATACAAAGACCCAAATAATTTCCTAAACGATGTAAAAGAAACTGTCACGGGACTAATTAGCAAACATTTAAAATCACTCAAAGTGAACATGAAATTCTTCACTTAGTACAAAAGGGGAATTAGTGAGAATATTGAATATGTAGAAAGCTCCTTTAAAACAAAGAATGAAATTATACTGAAATCGACTAATCTGGAAGTATATTATACCAACAGCATATCGAAAATCATAGCTGAGATGGGGGCTTTTGAAGGAAAGGGATCTCAGTGGGTACTCAACAGAATATTTAAACTAGAAGTGTGAATAAATAAATACGTACCATTCAAGGGCAATTCTTATGTTAATCTCCCAGAAAAAAATTAAAACTAAGCAGGCGGTAATTAATGTTAAGAACAATGATCACAAATGTTTTTTGTGGTCTGTTCTATCTGCATTGCATCAAGTACAAAAATACCCTCAAAGAGTGAATAAATACATATATTACGAACATGAATTTGATGATACACTTAGGGGTTAGGAATTTCCAATGAAATTGGATAGCATACCAACCTTTGAGAAAAGAAGTGGAATTTCTAATAATGTATACGCATACGAAGATGGTGGTAAGAAATATATAATCTGTCCATTAAAAACCACAAAAAAATAAGACGGATAAGCACATAAACCTACTCTATATAAAAGACGAAAAGAACGATCACGACTGCTGGATAAAAAGTCTTTCGAGACTTATCGCATCACAAGTAACAAATAATGGTCACAAAATATTTATATGCGATACAAGTTTGCAACATTTCTACTTTGTAAGTAAGCTAAAAGATCACGAACAAGACTGTCGAGATCACGATGGTGTTAGAGTTGAACTACCATCTAAAGGAAAAAGTGACATATTAAGATTTAAAAACCAAAATCATTCTTTGAGAGTTCCGTTTGTGATATATGCTGATTTTGAGAGTTTGTTGACTAAAATCGAAACTTGCCAACCAAACCTGGCGAATGTTACATGCAACCATGCAAAAACACGATCCTATCAGCTTCTGTTACTATGTAAAATACGAACATGGGTACTATAAACCACCAGTAACTTATGAAGGGCCTGATGCATCTACTGTGTTCGTTAAAATGCTAATGGAAGAAGCAAAGTCTATTGGTGATATATACACAAATGAAAAACCAATGCTTCCACTAACCAAGAAAGAACAAATTGTTTATGATACAGCTACCCATTGCCATATATGTGAAAAGCCTTTGAATGGTGATTCTGTGAGATATCATGATCATCTTATGGGGAAATTTAGGGGAGCTGCACACAGAGATTGTAACATATCGTATAGAAATCCATGTTTTGTCCCAGTGTTTATACACAATATATCTGGCTGTGACACATATTTATTCATAAGAGAACTTGGCATCGATGAAAATAAGATTGATCTAATCCCAACAACAAAGAAAAACATATTTCTTTTACAAAGCACGTAAGTGGAAGTGTAAATCTTAGATTTATTGCCTCATTTAAATTTATGGCTGGTAGTATCGATAAACTCTCTAATAACCTTTCCAGAAGCCAATTCCGAGAAACATGTAAGCATTTTTCGAATGAACTTCTTGACTTTGTTACAAGAAAAGGTGTCTTCCCATATGACTACATGGACAGCGCTGAAAAATGTTGTGAGACATCGCTTCCATACAAAGATGCATTTTATAACAAACTCAATAAATGCGGCATTACAGACGAAGATTACAAATTTGCGAGTGAGGCGTGGGAAAAATACAACATAAAATCTCTATTAGAGTACACGGAACTCTATAACAAATCTGATGTGTTGATATTGTCTCATATAATGGAAAATTTTAGAGATGTGTGTCTCAAAAAATATAAGCTAGATCCAGTATGGTATTTCACAGCCCCAGGGTTAGTGTGGGATGCTATGCTCAAACACACTAAAATAGAACTAGAATTATTAACAGATTACGACAAGTTTTATGATGATAGAAAAAGGTGTTCGTGGTGGATTTTCACAATGTTGTAAGCGATATGCTAAAGCAAATAATAAATATATGAATGCTTATGACAGCACAAAGGAAATCTTTTATCTTGCATATCTGGATGCCAATAACTTATATGGATGGGCTATGAGTCAGTATTTGCCCTATGGTGGGTTTAAGTGGGGCAAATGCAAATATAGATGTAACACAAATAGAAGATTATGCTAGCAAAGGGTATATATTGGAAGTTGATTTGGAATACCCACATGAACTACACGATCTCCACAAAGATCTGGCTTTGGCACCAGAGAATAAAATTCCGGAAGGTTAAAAAAAACCCAAACTCTTGACTAGTCCGGATGGTAAAGAAAAATATGTATTACACTATGTAAATCTTAAGCAATATCTATCTCTCGGAATGAAGTTGAAAAAGATCCATAAAGTTCTGAAGTTTGATCAATCAGATTGGCTCAAGTCCTATATTGATCTTGTCACAAATATGCGAAAAAATTCCACAAATGACTTTGAAAAAGATTTCTACTATTAATGAATAATTCCGTTTCTGGAAAAACAATGTAAAATATTAGAAGCAGAGTGGATATACGGTTGTGTACAAGTTCTAAGCAAATGGATAAACTAGTGGTTAAACCAAAGTTTAAAGATAGAACTATATTTACAAACTCTTTGGTTGCAGTTCATATTATTAAAACAAAACTGTGCTTTAACAAACCCATTTATGTCGGAATGAGTATACTTGATATATCGAAAGTCTTAATATATGATTTTCACTATAATATAATGAAACCAAAGTATGGGGAAAATATTGAACTGTGTTACCAAGATACTGATTCGTACATCTATTATATAAAAAACACCAAACTTCTACAGTGACATGAAAGAAATGGTCGATCATTTTGATACTTCTGACTATAAAAAAGATAATCCCTATGGTATACTGTTAGCAAAAAGGTTATTGGCAAAATGAAAGATGAATGTAATGGAAAAATAATGGAAGAATTTATTGGATTGAAATCGAAAATATATGCAATAAATGTGGAAAGTGGTGTAAAGAAAAGAGCAAAGGGTGTGAAAAACACTGTAGTCAGAAATGAGATTAGTTTTGGTGACTACAAAAAGTGTTTGTTTGGTAAAAAAGTGTTGTACAAAAGTATGAATCTTATTAAAAGTAAGAAACATGAACTCTATATGATTGAGATGAGAAAAAAAGCATTAAGTCCCGAAGATGATAAAAGATTTATTCTTAAAGATGGCATTAATACACTACCATGGGGACACTACAAAATTGAAAAAGAGTGATACTACGAAAGAGCAGTTGCCCATTACGAAGCACGAGTCGCCTTATAGCTGATATCGTTCGCATAAAATAGTTTGCGACAGACAGTTTGCAATGGCCGATCGACTTGAGTAGTGTTTCGAGACGACATATCGTCTCGAAAGGTCGCAAGCGAAGCACGCCACGTATCAAAATTGTTCGTAAGGTGCAATCTGTAGGGAATGAATGCTTATCGACATCATGATCAACAAGCTCATCTACGATCGTAGAGAGGTGTATCGACGAAGAAGGTAATCGGTGGTTTAAGACTAAAGATGTTGCGAACATACTCGAGTATGCTAATCCGCGAGAAACAATCAGAGAACATATTAGAGAAAAGTATAAGCAATCATACGCTGATATAGGGGTGAATGATTCGGTCACCCCTTTGAATATGCAGCCGCACGTCATATTTATCAATGAGCCGGGCTTGTATGCCTTGATCATGAAGTCAAAGAGGTATCCACAGAACAGTTCCAGGACTGGGTGTTTGAAGAATGGTTGCCGTCCATACGCAAGCACGGCATCGACCAGAAATACAAACCACTGCTGGACGCAACGAACGCAATCATCGACAAGCACGCGCTACCGGGAGAGTGACCTGACATTGGCAGAGCTCCCAAGTCCTAAGTTACAGCGGCACTACTATAGTGATGACACTGCAAGTTCATGAATGGGAGAAATATACCCTTTTGTTTAAAGGGTGAACAGTCCCCGTCATGTTGGATATATCAGTTTTGGACCATATGTTATATTTTAAAAATTCAATTAGATGCCAGGTGCGTATAGTACGTGAACGCATCGATGATATAAGGAACGAGTATCCCGGTGCGCAAGTGCTTCTGGTTATCGCAAACATCAACCCCATAACCTTGTACAACATCGCGGAAGAGCAGTTGCGAGAATACTTGGCTATTCCAATCTGAAAAAGGCGTTGCAAGTGCATGTGATGGACAAGTACAAGAAGCTGTTGTCGAATGTAGGTAGGCCCCAAAATGCCCCCCCCCCCCCCTCCTTAAGAATGTGCAACCTCTCACACTTTTTTAAGATCCCATTTAAAACACTCTTATAACACTATTAAAGAAAAATTGTAAATCAGTAACTGTTTTTAATTGATAACCATCCATTAAAAACTAATAACCATACATGTTTGCGCACTATTGGACTTCGATGATTCTTTCACTTTTAACATCATAAATTAGGTTTCTTTGGCTTACTAGTACCACATTACAAATAGTTGAAGCAGATATTGGTTTATTAAAATCAACTGTAAGTTTCAGATTAGTTCGATCTTTTACAATAGTGGTTTTTCCGTAAGAACAATCAATAACATACAATGGTCTTATCCCAATAAATGACGCTGAGTTCAAGCACAGTTCATTATTACGATAAGGGGTATCTAGTTTAGTCTTTGAATTTCCAAAAGCGTTGTAAGCAATATACATCGTATCAGAAATTTTATCATCAATGTTTAAATTCCAATTATCTTTGGGAAACACATTATTCCGTCCATTCTTAATATAAATATTTTTGACAAAACAAGAGTCAAACATTGAACAGTGTGTGAATTGTCCAGGATCTTCTTTTCTGTTTTGCTGAAAACCAACAATGACAAAGTCTGGCATTTCGAATTGGATTGAATTGAACTGATCTTTTATATCAAACTGAAATAGGTTTGCTTTAGTAGGTACTGGTTTTTCAAGACATTGCCAATAATTAAAACCAATTGGAATTTTGGGGTGTTTTTGTAATTTTGCTTCAATTTCATCTCCATAAATAGGTTCGTATTCAACAATTGGCCACAGAATTTCCATCTACTTTCTTTGGGGGTCTTCTGTAAAGCGAAACATCGTTACTAGAATTTCGAATGAATGTGATCTTGTACACACCTTTCCAGAATATTTCAATACAATCTCTCATAAATCCAAACAAATATCTTAATGGATAGGTAATTTTGTTACTCTTATCTTTCCTAACATATTTACCTAGTTTTATCCCCGACATTTGGAATTATGCTGATTCTGATTCCGAACCTAGCAATGTATGCATCATTGTTGAAGTGACGCCAGGGTTATCAATACTTTCGATTATACAACCATGTTTAGAGATCTCTATTCTTGAGAACTGGAATGGGAAGAAATTCTCACAAAGATCAATAGTTGAAGTTTTTTCATAATCTGCATTTGTATCTCTTTTAGTTAGCTTATACTGTTGGTATACATAAGCTTCATTCGGTTGTGAAAATGCATCACCAATAGGAATATAAAACTCAATTCACTCGTTGCATTCATTCAAATTATTTTTTGTTTGGTCGTTTGGCGGAAACGACTGACACTCTAACTTTAAATTTTTTGTTGATCCATTTTTTGTTTAGAAAAAAAAATTATTTAACAACTACACTTTTATTATCAACCCAATAATTATGACTACTATCAAAACCTAACCATTTAATTAACAGCTTATTTCCTTTTCTTCGCAAAAATTTTTCCACCAAGTAGTCTTTATTATATTTGTTCTTAAGCAGCTTTGGGTCATAAAAATACCCTTAATAAGTTCATTTTTAAAAATGTTTTATTCTATATGTCGTGGGGTTTGCTTGTAATACTTCAACACCTCAAATACTTCAGTGGACCAATTTGGTGTATATACTTTTCCAAACAAATTTTTACTTTTACTTATACGAACTTTATCTCCTATTACAAACTTTGGTTTAACCATTTTTCTTTCTCCTCCATACATGTTGATTAGAATAAAACTTTCATTCTTTGCATTTACATTGGTGGGTTTCATTCCGATTGTACTGTGAACAGTGTTATTGTATTCACTTATTAATTTAGGTAATATAGCCACCCATTTATAGTTTCCCTGCATAGTAAATATCTTCCAAATTTCTCCTTCAATGTTCTACTAAATCTTTCCACAACACTAACTTTCTTTTTACTGTATGTTGTATAGTGTGTTATGTTGTTATTGGCTATTAATGCCTTAAATAATTTATTATAAAATTCTTTTCTTTCGTCTGTTTGTAAATTCTTGGGTTTGTGATCATTCAAAATAGTTTTAAATGCTTACGTAATATTTTCACCAGTTTTATCTCTGATTGGTATTGCTCATGCATATTTGGAAAAACAAACATCTATCATGGTTAACATATATTTAGACCCTGTGTTAATTGTATGTATACATTTAAAGATCCAGAATTCATCTCAACTAAATCAGCTTGCCTAAGATTATCGATACCAAAAGATAGAACAGTTCTTCTGGGGAAGTTTTTTCGTATTGGTTTATGAATTTCATTTACAATATCTTTTTTTATACTCCCACCAGTGAATATCGAGTTATTGGTAACATTACATCTACAAACACATTTAATTCTTACTTTGTTTTTATTTCTAAGTTCATATGAACTTAGTGTATTTTTCATACATTTGACACAGTATACATTTAAGTTATCATTGACCATTTTATTTATTTATATAATAAATGAGACAACAAAAAATTGTAAACAATATAGAGAAGAATATAGAGAGAAGAATGCAGCTAATTGAAAAATATAAAACTTTTAGAAAATTTCGCTAAGATGAACATGATGAAAATAAAAAACACGATCAACCATTGATAGATACAATAGAAGATTTGGGGCAAAAAATTGGACACGTAACAAATGAAAATAAGAACTTAATAAAAGAACTTGTTCCATTTGCTGTTAAGAATTTAGACTACCCACAAACATCAACAGAAACATCTTTTGAAAGAAAACTGTTTGGTAAAACAGGCACTGATGAACGCTATGACGATGACATTAAACGCATTGATGATGACGATGAACACTATAATGATGAACGCTATGACGATGGCATTAAACGAATTGATGATGACAATGAACGCTATGACGGCGAACA
This sequence comes from Dryococelus australis, assembly GCA_029891345.1. Taxonomy (NCBI): domain Eukaryota; kingdom Metazoa; phylum Arthropoda; class Insecta; order Phasmatodea; family Phasmatidae; genus Dryococelus; species Dryococelus australis. The sequence goes on from CM057000.1 coordinate 22,110,333, forward strand.
CTACGGCGAAGCATTGGGACATTTGAAAACTGATATCTTACAGTTAACTAACTATAAAACAACATTGTTTGATAAGAAAGTGGCCGATTTCTTAATTGACTGCAAAGACGATGTTTTTGGACTAAATGCTGATAAAGGTAGATTGTATATTGGTGATAGCAAAGTAACATTCATCAATGACAAATTTACTGTAAAATGTCAGACATTCACTGGAACTGATGGTTTTATGAAATTACTAACTAGTAAGAAAGTAACAGAAAGTGACTACACTCCAACCGACTATGAACACTATGGTCATATCCTAGCAGATACAAACACAGTTTTTCAAAACAATGATCCAAACTTGGGAATGCTAAAATCGAGTAAAGGGAATAAATGGAAAATTCTTGTTAAACCTACTTTCGATTCGATTAAAAAGAAACGTCCCTCACCCAAAAAAGGGAAACGTATAAAGAAAAATTCAGACTATCTCAAAGAATACATATGGTTGGATGATGTTAGGATGCTTATTGATCGACTTCTCGTTTTTTATGGCGAAGAGAATGCTGGAAATGATAAGTATTACAATGAAAAAGTTGGAATCATGAATATGCTTAACAGCAAGTTTAGTGACTTTGTTTGTGAATAATCCAAAAGGTATACCATATCTGATGCAAATGTTAAACACAATACCACATACTTTTTGGGAGTCGGAGCATCACGGAAAAGGGTTACTCAATGACATAATAAATTCACTACCTTTTGAGTTGCATGCACCTGGTTATCAGTACTTAGGTCCGGGTACTAGACTAAGAGAGAATTGAGCGTGGTGATAAACCCATTAATCCACTAAATGCGGCTACAATGGAACATGATATACCTTATCATCATCATAAAGATCTAGCTGAAAGACATGTAGCTGACAAAGAACTAGAAAAGAAAGCATTCAAAAGATTGTTATGTTCAGATGCTGATCTCAATGAAAGACTGTGGGCTGGTGTTACTGGAGCTACGATGCATATTAAACATAAGCTTGGCCGGGGAATTAAAATGAAATGATAAATTTTTGGTCTAATAAATGAAAGTAAAAAACACTGTATTCAAGTTCCTAATGATGAGTTGAAGGTTTTGAATATTGATTCTTTCCTAACAAAAGATCAACTGGATCGTAAAAACAAGAAATTAAAGGAGGACAAAGGGACGACTATCACAATTTCAGTTCCACAGCTTAAGAAAATGTCCAAAGAAATGAAACCAAAAAAATCCACCCACAAGGGTGGATTTTTACCCTCAATTTTGACAGCATTGGGAGCTCTAGGAGTGTTAGCTGGTGGTGCATCATATATCGCTACATCAGTAATTAATGCAAAGAAGAAAATCCAAGAATTGGAAAAACAACGCAGTCATAATTTAACTATGGAGGAATACGGCAAGGGATTGAAGAAAGTTAAGTGGGGTAAGAATGTTAAAAAAATGTAACTCCACTCAGTAACTTTGATATTGATCAAATGGTTAAAAAATTAAACATTAAAAATTTTCGGGGTATTTATGATCGATGAGCTACTTAACAAGCCACTCGATAATGAATGTGGGATTGTTAATCAAGAAGTTTCAACAAACTCTGGTACACACTGGGTATGCTATTGGAAAAAAGCAAACAACAAATATTATTTTGACTCATTTGGCGGAAATCCACTGCGACAATTAATAGCATATCTCGGAAGTAATATTTTTTATAACGATGATAGAATTCAAAATTTCAATCAAGTAACTTGTGGTCATTTGTGCTTAATTGTGTTAAATCACTTTTCACATAATTTTAAATTTCGAAAAATTATTTCATTATTAATAAACAATGGATATATGGGGAAATGCATTAATGAGCTCTTGGATTGAAGATAAAATTAAAGGACACACGGACAATGATACAACTACTGAGATGATCAATCCTAATGATTTTGTTTCCTACACACAGTTCAACGACTTTATAGTCACACTGACAAGAAATAAAAGATCAGTGGATAAAGCCTATCTTACTTACTCGGAAGTAGATAATAATATAGATTTTGAACAAAAATATTAAGACATGTGGGAGATCCCATTGCACTCATGGATGCAATCAATTTAGAGTACTATCAGAAAAAACAGAATTAACATTATTCGTTTAGTTGGAAAATACTGTTCAAAAGAAAAATGATTCTACTTTGATAATCAAAGAGAATATATTTTTTTATAAGAGATGGAACTATAGTTGAAATAATAATAAAACCAAAAAAATATAAAAGTGTTATCAACTTATACTATGAACGGAAAAATATTGACATGTATAAAACTTTTGAAGTATACTCTGATGATATGATATATTTTAAAATACCAAAAGCCCACAATGTACTCGAAGGTACAATTGTGTTTATTGAAATAGTTATTGTATACCAATACATTAAAAAAGATCATATTATGTTGGTTTTTAATGGAAACACTTCCATTAAAAATTTACTTATAATATAAGGATTTAAAAAGTTTTTAATATTATTACGATACTTGCCATTATTTAACTTACGAGTCATATCTATTGTAACAAAACCATATTCATTTTCCAACGTTTTGAACAAGTCTCCCTAAATTTCTCAAACGAGATATCACCACCAACAAAATCACTATGAATATGTATAAGATTTGTATCATCTTGTCTAAATATGCAAAGAAAATTGGTATTTGTCTCTTATAAGCTGCTTAGGTACTTTTGAGTATGTCTGGGCTAAAAAGAAACAATCAATATCTTTGTGTCTACCGCGAATAAAGTAATCCCTTACCATATTTTAATTTTCTAGTATGATATCATCAAAAACAACTACAGACTCTTTATGACATTCATTTACATCAACCATTTCTTCATTTGATGGAAAGAAGTATGCTATTGGTTCATTAAATAAGTTTGATGCTTCATCTATATCGTTCTTTAAAATGATATATTTTGGTTGTTCCAGACTTTTTGAACATACACAGAGAGTATCAAAGTCCAACCATCCCTGAACATATATAAAATTATCTATCATAAGTGTAGTATTGCCACAGTTACTAGGACCCACTATCAAACAGCTAATATTATTAGGCAATGATTCACCATGACGTTTTGTCGATACGGTCTTGTCCGGTATTCTAATTTTAATATCCCAGTCTACATGTTTCATGTTTTTCTTGCTCATTTATTAATACATTTTTTAAATAATATAATAAATGAGTAAAGTATTCAAACTAACAGATAACAAATCAGTGTTGAAGATAACACTACATTACCCTTTAGAGATAGAGGGTTACTCATTGGCTTTAGCTCAGTTCTATACTACTTATCTAACACATAACATTTTCTCTGGGAGAAATAAGCTATATTTTGTGGGTCAGAATTATATGGAATCAGCAATTGATATTTCAGTTGGTCAATATAGCTTAAGAGATCTTGAAAAACTTTAAAAGCAATTTTTTCATTTAGTGTAGATGCAATGGGTGGGAAAGAAAATGATATATCTTTCGAGCTGGATGAAATAACAAACAGAGTGAAAGTAAAATGTACGCTTAAATTACAGTTTGAAAAATGGGGTTCAATAGGAAAACTTTTGGGTTTCGTAGAAAATAAAACCCTGAAAGCAAATGTGGATCATTATGGCGGTATAATTCCAAAATTTGTTCCATTTGAAACAATAAATTTGCACTGTAATATAGTGAATGGTATGATATTAAAACATGATGAATATAATCATAGAGAAACTAACATAATTGCCACTTTTAAACAAAGAACAACATTTGGATTTGGCGACACGATCTATTACGAACCAGCTTATCAATTATTTTTTCCAGTGCAAACAAATGCATTTAATGAAATAATAGTTGAAATTAAGGATGGAATAGGTAAGTTAATTAACTTTGATTTGTCCGAAAGAACAGTGCTATTAGAGATGAGACAGTAGATATTTTTTGGATTGGAAGTAGTCATATTCTATATATAATAACGTTAATAGTTTTTAAACTATTAACGTTTCATATGATAAAGATGAATAATATTTCTATAGAAAGTGCAATGAAAGATTTAGAAAAAGAATTCAATGTTTCGGCTACTTTAATATGTCGAATTTGGAGACGTGTCTAAATTTTTGATTAGACAATGTTGTAGCACATTGCCGAAGTCAGAGCGATGATTGTGTTTTAATGATTGGATAACCATTAAAACTTTATAGACATATGAGCACAAATAAAAATCAACTGATGTCTAATTATACGACGACGATCATTTACTCTTTAAAAACCGAATAGAATGCATTTGTTAGCACCACAATCCACCATTCCATCATATGCAAAACTTATACCTCCACAATTAACATCATTTAGTTCTTTTTCACTGAAAATCTGAACATATCTATCTGGTAAGGTTACTTTAAAATTTCCAGAAGTAATTACCACTTTGTATCCATACCGTGTATAATTTATTTCAGCATGGTCTATGGGATAGGACTGTCCAATCGTAAGTTCGGAAAGTTTTTTAATTTACTTGGTTCTGTTTAACACATTTAGCAACTGATCTATCTTTATAATTACAACATTTTATTTTTACGTTTTCAAATTTTCTGAGTCACTATTTTTTTTTTTTACAATTACGCCCAAACACAACTTTTTGTAGTCACTTTTTTTGCAACTGCACCCAAACGCAACTTTCTGAGCCACTTTTTTTTCTAATGACTACAATGTAACCAAACGCAACTTTTTGTAGTCACTTTTTTGCGGTTGCTCCCAGGAGCAACTTTTTGAGCCCCTTTTTTTGCGGTTTCATCCAAACGCAAATTTTTGAGTCTCTTTTTTGTGGTTGCATCCAAACGCAACTTTTGTAGTCACTTTTTTGCGGTTGCTCTCAAGAGCAACTTTTTGAGCCCCTTTTTTGCGGTTGCATCCAAACGCAACTTTTTGAGTCACTTTTTTTGCGGTTGCTCCGAAACGCAACTTTTGTAGTCACTTTTTTGCGGTTTGCACTAGAACCGACATTTGATGTTTTGGATCAGAAAAACAAAATGGTATTTGTTTTCTGATGGTTTTCTGATGGCTTGAGCATTAAATTTACCATTGGTTTTCTGATAATTGGGGGCCGCACTCGAATCGGCATTTATATACTACTCATGTACTTATATATAATTTTCCATTTCTTTTTCTAGGTGTGTAGGGAGCACAGAAGAGTTAATCAAGACAGGCATGTACTTTCTCAATTTCCAACTTCATTTAAAGACACGACACTACTGTAGGAAGGAAGTCACGTGTATCTTTAATTCCCTCCTTGACATTAGCAAGTACGAACTTATTTCCATATGTTTATTGCATGTAAAATATGACATACACAACTTCAAGTCATGTGGAAAGGAAACCATGCCCTTGAATAATAATGTGGACAACCTCGTGACAGCAACACTCACTGAAAATGTGACGCAGAGGCGTTGAAACTGTGCAGTGTCTGTTAGCTGTTTATGATTTCCGGTACCGGATCCCAGGTGTACTGATATCTGCAAAGTTCACAAGCAGGTACCACAGAAGAAAAGAACAGCAGTAGCGAAATTTAAATGTTTCAGATTGCAACGTGCTGTGCAACCACCATTCTGGTGATGTGCCCTAGTATCTGGTATCAGTCTGGGGCAATGAGCTTGGAAAAGGAGACGTGACTTAAAGGAGGGAAGGGGTCGACAGCCGATAGGGTGGACTGACGATTTTCCCTGGAGATATAATTGCAGAGAGTAATGAAATGAAACAGAATGAACAAGTTGCACAAACACATGTGGTTATTTTGCATCACTAACACGGACTCGTCTGGGCTCGTCTTGCCACACATGGTTCGTGAGGTGACTTCCTATACACATAGCCGGCCAGGACGGAAATAATGTCACCGTACCCTTTAGATAAATTACATAAATACCCTTGAAATCTCATGGGACACAACATGAGTGGTCACAATAAACACGCAGATGCACGAAAGCAAACTTAGAACACACAAATTAAAATTATCTAACAATTTTCCGGGCGTTCTTCTTCCGTTTCTTCCCAGGCGTACGTAGTTTTTTTGCCTGTTAGTTTTCCTACACTGATTTCCTTCCGTATTTTACATATTGTTGCCTCGGATTTTCCTGTTGCAGGTATTTTCTCTTCATCAGAAATGAAATAACGTTTCCTATTATTTCGCGGCCTTAACTATGAACAGGGGGACTTTTTTACTACACGAAGCCATAATGTTATTAACATTTACACTAGCGCTCAAATATATGCACACGTTTGGAACAATCAACGACTCGGGTACTAGTAAATAGGCGCTCCTTTAGACTTCATTCTTCTAGTATATAATGGGTAGTTTTGTCCTCTAAGGCGCTGATGTAAAGAAACCCAAATATAAATGTGATTTCTTGATTATGGATAAAACGTTAATTTATAGAGTTAATTAAAATATCAAGAATTGCAAAATAAAAATTCACTTTAAACTGGTCTTTTGCATACGAAAATTGTTTTTTTATTTCTTCTCAAGCCAATAGGGCTGAACTCCGATGCAAATGAAGCTGGAATTTCAAGTTCTTCTGCAATCTCTGTTGCATCACCTAACATTTTCCCGAATCCCTCATCACTTCTGCAGTTTTCAAGGAACAGCTTTGTTGTATGGAACTGATTTGTAGCAGCAGATAAATCGAAGTTCTTGGATTGGAGTAGTTTGATGGTTATGTCATATCTGCGAACTTCTCGGGAACTGTTGTAGCTAAACCAGCACCAGTGGTATCCGAAACGGGCACGAATCCCAAGAAGTGTTATTTTATTTCAGACCCTTTGACATATGTTATTGCAACAAATCCAAGAATGATTGTCATGTGCTCAATATGGCTCACATCGGGTGTACAGTCAAGCACTATAGAAAGTATTTAGCACCATGAACAGCAGATAGAATTTTTCCTGGACGGCATTACTCAAAACTTGGATCAATTCATTTTGAATATCTTTTCCCAGGTAATGAATGTGAGTCTCTTTATCACGAACTTTTCGGAGGTGCTCATTCATTATGGGATCAAACAAAGACCGATATTCCACAAATTTAATAAAGTTTCAATTTCCATAGGAAAACAACTTTTCTTGTGCTCCGCGGCATGCTGTTTTGTGCTCCCTTACTATTGCAATAAGTGTCTCTAAGACTTGTGTTAACAGGTGCACATGTTCTTCATCAGTAGTTTTCTTTCTCTTCAGCCTGATTTCTAGTTATTTCCGCTCTTGAAAGTTTGTCATATGATCATTAGTCTTTTCATGGCTAGCTAATATAGCAGACATGTTTTTCCAGTCACTTAAACCGGTACTACATAGAGCTTGATGCAGTCGGGTGAGACACGAGACGAACAGTAATACAAATACTTTCTGGTAATTTGGGCGCCAGTGGTGCTTCCCAATCACCGCACTATTGAGACTCAGGGTTCTCAGAGATGTTGTGGGTTCTGTGTGTCCGTCTCACCCGTGCGTACTTACAAACACGTTGGCAATACTAAACTTAAAAAAAAAATTACTGAAATAAACACTGAATAAAATATACGTGGCTAGGACACTGCCACTACTGAACAAAGGAATTAAGTTCACAGTACACTTGTTTTTATTGTTATTGTGCATACACATCAACATGCCAATGAAATGATTATCTCGGTCATGACTAGCCAACTCCGCTTGGGTGCTCCCCAGCCCACAATTACTCTAGCGCACACCTAGATGGATGATCTCACCGAGGTGCGTGAAAGCACAGCCTTCACAAGGGAAGAGGGCCGACAGCCACTAGGGTGGACTGGCGGTTTTTCCCCGAAGACAGGACACGGGTAATTACAAATTAATACCTTTAATACACATAAATACGTGTGACTTCTCGGCATCACTAACGAAAATTCGTCGAGACTCGCCCTCCAGCACGTGGTTAGTGTGGTGAGATGGCCTATACACAGAGCCGGCTAGGACGGGAATAATTGCACCGTACAGTAATTACACAATTACATGGACCCATGAATGAGACATGAAATAAGACGAGACACAAGATGAATATTCACAATAAACACACACATGTGTGAAGACAAGCTTAGATGGCGCGGATGCCGCTGGATGAAGTTCGTAGCGGACCACGTGGTGCAGGTGAAATTGCAAACTAAATTCAAATAAAATATTATTCGTGTTTGGTAAATGGTCCTATTTACGATTAGCATTGCTACAAGCTTGTGACATGCCTGATGGCAGTGAAATCAAACATTACTGTGACTTCGTGGTCGAGTACAAAAAGCATTGATTTACGTGAAAAATACATTAAACCCTGAATGAAAAATACATAGAACCCTGAAATAAATGATTGCACATACTATGCTATATAAATAAGCTCTTAAAACGCAATGATGGTGTATACAAAGACTTGGCTTCAGTCGGCCATGTGGTTATACTTGATGTTGCCGCAAAATATTCAAACACGAAAATTTCCCTTAAATACATACATAAAAATAAAGCTCTTAAAATTGTGTGTAACAATTATGCAGAATTTACAATGAAATGCCATAAACATAGGCAGATGGCGTCTGATTCAAAATGCGCGGGTCACGTGACCTCTCCGACATCTTTCTCCTCCTCCTCCTCGATAAAGTTAAAAATGCCACAATGGTGTAAGAAATTAGTAAAGCGGGAGCATAATGCTGGGGAAAATGTCTAGCAAAAACGTACGTAAGCAAATATGAACCGATAAACTACATTGACAATGGAAACCTAAATCAGTGAACAAAAGTTGCAGCGTGTACGTGACAGTGTCTTAACTCGCCAGCTCTCCTCGACAGACTGTCAAGATACAAGCGTCGCTCGGACCTACCATGGCCGCCTACGGGGTTCACATAAGCGGAAGTGCTGTGCACGCCGGGTGAGATATTTTATATCGAAAATTAAATGGCACAAATTAAATTAGATGTTTTACATTTCTCAAATTTTCTTACGAATTTGAATATTGTTTTAATGTGTCTTTCTGATGGTGTTCATGTCGACGTATTGTGTTCTTAATCTCGGTGCCGAGGGCACTTTGAATATTGATAACCAAACAATTAAAATTAATACAAACCCTAAAAAATATTTTAAGACATGTTAAACACTGTAAAGACAATATAACACAAATTTACCCTGAAATTAACATTTATAGGAAAGTTCAAAATGGTCGGCCTCTTTGCACACGTGTGGTAAACGTGATACGAGTGTGCCGTCATGGGCTCTAGTGCCGCTGGCTGTTAGCCGCCGTCAAACGACCCCACCCTCGAAGGTCAACATTGCTCTGGCGGGCTCTGCCCGGCTGGTTGCCGATTGAGGGCAAAGATAGCATGGCCTCGGAGGTCGTCGATTTCTTCGGCGTTTGCAGGGGGGTGGGGGTGTAGGCAGGAACAACAATATGGGTACGTGGTGGCGATTCGGCTCGCCTTTTGCGATTGCTGTGGTGCGCTTTGTTGGCACTTGACTTCACATTCACTGCCCTACTAGTTTCCCCAAACCCTTTCAAACTCTGTTGACCTACTAGGCTCTCCCCTGCGGGAACTGGAAAGCCTCTAAAAGGCACAGATAAAATTTACAGCAAGCTGCCATTTTAATTTGTTCAGAGCTCCAGGGTAGCGCCTGGAGTCTGTTTCCCAATGTTAAATTCGCCTGGTTTCGCTGTAATCCCACAACCCCCTGTCTGAAAAAAGGGGGGGGGGGGAGGAGGGATTGGTGAAGTTAAATTCGCGAGAATTTTGAATACAATCAGGTATTGTTGAAAATTGAATTTAAAATTATTTTGTTGTTATTATTGCCAATTGAAGCTAAAAATTATCATTAAGGCGATTAAGTTACAAGGCATGTCAGGAACGAGACGGAGAAAAAATTTGTACTTAACTTAGTGGCGAATATAACTAGTGTAGGTGTATCTGGTTGGAAAATAATTTGTATGGTTTTCAATAATAATTGAAATTATTGGGCCTTAATAAGAGAAACTTCTATTAAGATTCGGAGAGTGGTTGAAGTACTTAATTAATCTTGTTGTGTGTTAACACGAGTGTTGCATGGACGAGTGACAGCAGGCAAATAGCTTGTGCACGCTGGGCAGGAACTAGTTTTGTTAAAGAGAGAGAATTTTTGTCCCGGACCGATCGGAAAATTTTCGGTCGGTTTCGAGTTCAATTTTGTCGCAGAAGGCGATTATATTGACTGTAATAGAGGGAGGTGAGTATTTTAGGTTTGTAAACTGTTATTTTGTCAATGATATATGCTTTTAAAAACTTGCAGTTGCAAATGAATGTAGTAAAAGGCCGTAAACAAGACGCGATGTTTGTATTTTCAAGGAAATGTTGCTAGAGCGCTCTGATTTGTCGCTAGTCTCCCAGTCGCTAGTCTCTCTTCGCCGACCAAGAGATGGCAGCACTGTTGTTGTTATGAATAATTCTGATTGTAATTCATTGGGAAAATTTAAAGTTTCTTGTATTTATTGATTTTGCTAGAAAGTTACTTTGAAATAAATTATATACGTGAGTTGGAGCTTTGATTTAAGAAATCTGGCCATTTAGCGTTTTAAATTAATCATTTGTTGGATGTGTAGTGTACTTGAATAGTTTGGTTGTGAGAGATTTTAAGATTAATAGAAGCTGTGATATTTATTACACTGTACGCCAGTATTTTTTTTATTAAAGCGAAAGGCAATTAATTGATGGCTTGCATTTATTTGAAAGTTGAATGCGGTAAAAGTGCTGCAATCAGTTGGTTTATTATTTTAAATAACGAATTTGGTCACTCGTCACAGCTTAGTAATTTTGTTGCGTAATTTCGCGTTCGTTCTAGTTTAGGTCAAGGGAAAGGGAAGGCATATTTCCGGGTCATGCAGATCGACTAAGGACAGACATACGTCGACAAAGCCTCGAGAATTAGTATTGGTCTTTCCTGGGGGTCGGAAATTTGCTTGGCAGCAGACATGAAGGGTTCGAAGTGCGCTAGGAGGGCCTGGAAGTTGCAATATTAAGGAACGCCATGAATTCATGGAGTTCGCGCATCGCTTCCCCCATTCCCCCGAGCGAGCCTCGCGGGAGTGGACGAGACGGGATTTTTGTTTGTGTTATTGCTGGAGCTAAGGCATCAAGTGTGGGTGTTGTGGTTTGTCTGGATTTTCCGAGTGCCTGCGCGTAGGAAATCTGGGGTTGAACTTTAGTTGATGTGAATGTTCTGGCCTGATCCCTGTACGAAATAGGAGTTGGAATTGGCTTTGTAGATGTTGTTGCGGCCTTGGATGCTTGTCGTTTCAGAACAAAGGTCCTGGAATTTAGGGCAGGCTTTTGATAGGGCGGAGTGATCGCCTGAACAGTTTCTACACTTGGGTGGAGCAGTAGTTTGCGCGCAGGCACTCGCAGGATGTGACTGGGCGCAGTGTGGGCAGGAGATAGGCATGGCACAAAAATTCCTGGTGTGCCCCAAGGTCAGGCAGTTCTTGCACTATGCCATATCCTGTGGTCTCTTTCTGTAGATGCGTGTTCTGCGTGTCTGTCACGCAGAAAAAAACATTGCGGCTCCAGTGTGTACTGTTCTGGGTTGCTAGAGTGTGGAATCTTATTTTTTTTATTGGTAAATGTGCAAAATCTGATAGCCGGCGCTTGTGAGATCCTGTTTTATTTCTGTGATGTCGAATGTTTCTGGTAGGTCGAACACCGCCTTCTGTAGGGCACGATGAGTGAGATAATTTATATTGAAAATAAAATAGCACAAATTAAATTAGACATTGTTTTACATTTCTATGACTCTCTTACGAATTTCAATATTATTTTAATATCTGTTTGTGATGGCTTTCATGCCAGAATATTAAGTGTTCTTAATCTCGGCTCCACAGGCACTTTGAATATTTATAACCAAACAATTAAAATTAGTACAAACACTTTAAAACCTTTTAAGGCATATTAAACACTGTGAAGACAATATAACACATTTTACCCTGAAATTAATATTTATAGGAAAGTTAAAAATGGTCGGCCTCTTTGCACACGTGTGGTAAACGTGATACGTGAGTGCAGTCACGGGCTCTAGCGCCGCTGGCTGTTAGCCGCCGTCAAACGACCCCTCCCTCGAAGGTCAAGACGGTGCGAACAAAGCAACATTGCTCTGGCGGGCTCTGACCGGCTGGTTGCCGATTGAGGGCAAAGAAAACATGGCGTCAGGTGTCGTCGATTTCTTCGGCGTTTGCTGGGGGTGGGGGTGTAGGCAGGAACAATAATGTGGGTACGTGGTGGTGACTCGGCTCGCCTCTTGCGAGTGCTGTGTTGCAACTTGTTGACACTTGACGTCACACTCACTGCCCTACTAGTTTCCCCAAACCCTTTTAAACCCTCTTGCCCTACTAGGCTCTCCCCTGCGGGAACTGGAAAGCCTCTAAAAGGCGTCTCGCTTTCATGTGTGTTATCAAGGTTTACGTTTACACTTTGGTTACAACCAAATTCAGCTGTGCCCTGGGGAAACCCCTTAAAACTCAACTCACTGGCACTGGTTGTGTTGACATTTACGTGTGCACTGGTGTTATCAGTTTCTTCGTTTACACTTGGAAACCCCTTAAACTCTCTCTGGTTCGTTGTTTTTTTACCTGTATTAACAGAAAAACCCAGAAACGGTGTTGCAGTACTACTTATTTCCATCTCCTCGCTACTAGGCGTTGAGTGTTCAGTCGGTGCAAAAACTTTAAATATCAGTTCACTACTTTGGCTGGGTGTTCCCGTGTTAGTGTTGTTCTCAGTGTACGTGTTGTTCGCCTGTGAACTCCCTGGTGAAATTCTCCGAACTCGCTCCTGTACTGGGCGTAACGTCGTTTCCTTGCCCCTCTCTGGCGATCGTGCTATCCGCAGGTCGTCACGGTGCCGTTTCGTGACACGTCTGGGTCCCAACTTCGCTAGATACATGAAATTTCCCATCTTCTCCACCACTCTCACTGGCCCTGCTCATCTAGGTGCCAGTCCAGAACAGTATTGCTTCGCCCCAGCCGATAACGGGTTTTCTCGTACATACACCTACATCCCGGGTACAAGTTCGGGTGGCGGCCTTTTGCTGTTCGGAACCCACACATTTCAATAGCCGAGCTGTTTCACTTTGGCTTCTTCATGTACCCGCACCTGATGTTCGGCTATTTGTTCAGGTGATCTGGGCGGGTTTGCGCGGGGTGCTCCGGGGGCACAGCGTTCGCGACCTTGTGCCATCTCGGCGGGTATCTTGCCAGTTGCTGCAGTCACTCTATTCCGTAGGCAAAACAACACCTCCGGGATCAATTCGACCCACCTAGTACGATCCTCGCCTAACCGGACACGTAAATTGGATTTTTACGTCCTGGTTTCGTCTCTCGGTTGGGTTAGCCCTGGGATGGTAGGCTGGGGGTAGTACGGTGTTCTGTTCCCCACCTGGTACAGTATTCCCTCCATTTTCCCCCTACAAACTGTGTTCCATTGTGCGTCGACAAATATTTGGGGTGTCCCCATCTCGGGAAAAACTCGTTCTGCATTATTTGTGCAATGGTGTGCGCACGAACATTACTGACAGGAAATGCTTTGGTCCAATGGGTAAACAAATCTGTGGCGACAACAAGAAATCTTTTCCCAGTTTTCGTACGTGGGTACGGGCTCATGACGTCGATAGCTACGGTCTTGAATGGCTCGGTTTAGCAGTCTTGGCTATTGTGGATCGTCGCCGTCTGTTCTCCGCGGCTTACGGGTGTTACACGTTACACAGCAATGTACATCTTTCCTGACATCTCCACGAATCCCTGGCCAGTGAAAACATTTCTGCACGTTCCTTCGTGTCTGCTCGGATCCCGGATGTCCGTGTTCCAAACTGTCGTGTGCGTATGTTAACCCAAGTTCCCGTTTCTCCCCTCGGTACATACGTCCACCATCACGGACAGTTGCCAGGTGGTTTGGTTTGTATCTCCCTGTTTACTACCCTCCAGTGTTCTGTGTAGCGTGTGGCACAGTGTTGCCGGCATTGCGCAGCATCTGGGGAATTCCCTTGTGCGGTGTGTACCACTTTTAACACGTCACGTACATCCAATGAGACAAGTTCGCCAGGTGGTGTGACAGCAATGTTTTGTACGACGAGGGTTTGTGTTTCTGCAGTTGGTATTGCACAGCACGGCGGTAGCGCCTCTTCCCACTCCGCATAGCCAGTTACCGTTAGATTCGGGCAAGGATTCCTGGACAAGGCGTCCGCGAGCTTGTTGGTTTTTCCCGCCACGTGTTCTACCTTGAAATCGTACTCCTGCAATAACAGCGCCCAGCGGGCAAGTTTATTTTCCCCGTTATGCATTCCCTCTAACCACACAAGGCATCGGTTGTCAGTTTTGAGTGCGAACTGACTTCCTAGCAATTACGGCCGGTTCTTCCGCAATGCATGTACAATTGCCAAACATTCTTGTTCGTTAACGTGATATTTAGGTTCTGCGTCTCCGAACTTTGTACTGTGATAACTGATGATATGTTTTTCCCCGTGTGTTCCCTCCTGATACAGCATGGCCTCAATGCCGTCTTGATTGGCATCTGTTTGTATGACAATAGATAATTCTGGGTTGAATCTAGACAGCGGATTACAGTTCTGAAATGCATGCTTAATGTCTTGAAATACTCGATCGGCTTGAGGTGTCCAGACAAATTTACGTTTCTCACACAACAAAGCAGTTAATGGTGCAGTGATTACGGAAAAGTTTCGGACAACTTCCTGACTTGCTTACGTGATCTGGGCGTGGGTTTATTTTGAATGTCCCGTATTTGTTGTTGTTCTGGTTCGTGTCCGTTTTCTGATGTATAATGCCTTAGAAACTCCATTTTACTCATACCCAACCTACACTTTTCCACTTTGCATGTAAGTTTATTACGTTCGAGCCGTTGAAACACAAGGCTCAAATGGTGCAAATGTTCTTCCCAGCTGTTAGACCAAACTAGTACATCATCCAAATACGCCATCGCAAAGTCTCCAATAAATCCATCCAATACATTAACCGTTAAGTTCTGAAACGTTGCAGGGGCACACAAACCAAGTGGCATAGCTACAGACTGAAATCTACGTCCATCTGGTGTTCTAAAGTCGGCTTTGTTTCTGTCCTGCGGGTGGATAGGCACTTTGCCAATATCCAGACTTTAAATTAAGTGATGTGAATACTGAAGCTGGTCCTAACGTTGACAAAGTGTCTTTCATGCTTGTGATTGGTGGTGGCATGTTTACGGTTGTTTTAAGTGGTCTGAAATCGACACAGAATCGCCATTCGCCATCTTTTTTTTGGAGCAAGGGTAATACCTGAATTATAGAGACTTTGTGTAGGTTCAATAACATTATTGTTGTGCATCCCACATACCTGTTGTTTGATGACATGACAAAAGAAAATACCTGGGTCCTCGTGCCTTGGAGTACACCGGGTCCTCGTGCGTGGTGACGATCGTGTGCTCTGTGACGTGAGTGCGCTGCAGCTTCCTCTCAGTGTGGAACACACTGGCATGCTGGTCCAGCAGATGTTGCAGACGTTGCTGATGTGTGGCGGGCACCTCGTGCTCGAAGTCAGCAAGTGGCACAGCAGTTGTTATTGGTAGTGTTGCTCCCACGGCGTAAACAGTCCATCGGCCACGTGTCCCTACGCGCAGACGAGTCAGGTGCGGTTCTATCACGGCGTGGTTGTCAACGAGCCGTGGCAGTCCCAAAATCACTTCTTCGCACAAGTCCGGCACAAAGTGTACATCGCACTTGGTACACAGCTCTCTAATTCCCACCGTTAAGTGCATCACACTTTTCGCTTCTCCCTGGCGGTGGGTGGTAGCGAATTGCAGATGTCTCAGTCGCACCCTAGTCGTTATTGCTTGTACTTAACCCTCACGCACAAAGTTGTGACTAGCAGCAGTGTCAATAACAGCTGTGACATTTTCCCCTTCAAGTTCAACACATACTCGCAGTGCTTTGACGGTACTGTCTGTTACCTGGAATACTTTTGCACCTTCATTAGGCGGATTGATACGATATGGTGGCGAGATTGGTGCAGGTTCAGTTTCGCCAACCTCCCGACTTAGTTTTCCGAGCTGTTGCCCTGGTAACCATTTCCCCTGTTGTGGTGGAAGTTTCTGTGTCCGCGGTTCTGCCTGAAGGTGTAAACACTGGCGGTGGTCGCGTAGCATCTGGTAGCACTATAGGTGTTGACGTGTGAAAGCTCGATCTTGGTGATTGGTATTCCTGTCCCGCTCGCACGTCCCGTTCATACAAACATGCTTCGCGCGTAAAGTGTTCTACACTTGCCCTTGTTGCCTGTCTCAGATACGGCTTAATGTCCGGTTTTGACAATGTCACAATGATTTCTAAAACGCTGCGTGTCGGCTGACCTGGGTTCAACCCCTGGAACAGGCCTAACTTACGTTGTATAAATTCCTCAATGCCTTCACGTTCGCGTTACTGTTCATTGTACGTACGCGCTTGTGCCTGTTAAGCATCTCCGTCGGTGTCAAATCGAACTAGCACTCTCGCACAGAATTCCTTCCACGTGACTCGATAGTCTCTTACCAAGTTCCACCATGTGGCAGCGGTTCCCCTTAACCTGTTGGCAGTTACCTCACTCCAGTCATCCCTATGTACTTGATGCCTATGCAATTACTCTTCGCACACTGCAAGGAACGTACCCGGATCTTCTGAGTCGTGCCCTGCGAATGTTCGCAGTGATACATTGCGATCTGGCACCGGTTAAACCCTGTGGCGTGTAAGTAACAACTACTGGCGGCGTGGGTTTCACCTCAGGTGTTGGTGGTGGCGCGATCTCGGCACAGTTCATCCTACGGGACTCGTCACATTTTATAGCACCATCGCGGTCAATGTTCTTTTACTGAGAAATGGCAATTGATGATTTAGTTGTTTATGTAACAGCAAGGCATAATCATGAATAATTCCTGAAGCAGTAAGCAAAACCCTCGAAAACCCCAACGAATTTTTCAAAATCCCTCAAAAAAATCCCCCCAAACTTCCCTTAAGAGCAAAAAATCACCCCAATCTGGCAATACAGGACTGTCTCCGTAGCAAGCTAAGAGAGAGAGCCGCTCTAATATTTGTCGCTAGGTGGCACGTCGCGTCTCACTCATTGTGGCCACTCTTATTTGAAAACATTGTCTTTCCTCTGCTTGTTCCGTCTCATCTTGTCTCGTCGCTTCCGTTTTGCTCAGGCCCTAAAACGTTTAGGTACTCAATTGACTCGCAGAGTAACGTCTTGGGACGTCGCCCTGGGAGGTGTTAGCAGTCACGTTATACCCCCCTCCACTTACTCTTCAACACGTCACGCAAGAATACTCGGTTCATTTTCTGTGCGTTCATTACGATAATATGTTTTAATAAAGAAAGTCCTAAGGCCGTGAAAATAAAACAATAACAAATTATGTCATAAGTGTTAAAGAAACACGAAAATACATAGTCGCCTGTTAAATGTATATATATATATATATATATATATATATATATATATATATATATATATATATATATATATATATATATATGTGTGTTAGATTTGAAAATATGAAAGAAAACAATTACATTATCACAACTGTTAACTAGACATGGAAATGGGTAGCTTCCTGTTAACTGTGTAGATCTGTGTTATACTTGAAAATAGTTATGTTGCCTGTTAACTGCAACGACAGACGGAATGGCTAACATTATATCGTATATTCGCAGTTTCTTCACACTTTTTGAACGGAACCTTTGAAAAATCACCCAATGTTTGACAATTTTGGTCGTTTTCGTACACGTGTAATGCATCACAAGGTTTCTACACTTTTTTTTTTTTTTTAATAAACGTATCTTGTTCATGGTGGAATCGAAGTTATATCTATATTTTAAGTAAAAATGGCATGGTAAAATTTCGTTAAGAATTAATTAGAATACAAACGGCGAGAAAGCAGCTGTTTTGGCAACACCTAGTATAAGGCTGTTCACGGTAAAACGAGCACTTTTGAAATTCCTGCTTATAGTCTGCTTGTATGCACGTTGTGTATTCTTCCGCCGTATGCGAAATTAACATTGCCATGGACCTCATCACTTTCAGAGTCATGTCTCCGTACGCGCCTTTGACTGTCCGTTCAACATACCGCTTGACTACGAGGCAACGGAAAAAAAAAAAAAAAAAAAAACTGTGTTCTAGGACCCCACAGGAAATACGTTCTTAAACACGAAATACAGTTTTATTATTAAAACTGAAAATTACGTTCCTATACGCGGATGTAACACCAACCTTATTTGTGTATCTGCTGAACGGTCTGTTGTATTTAACCTTGTTACGACAAGGGACTTTGCAACGGACAAGCCTTCACTCCGCGACACAACATGTCATCGGGTGGGCACTCCGTAACTCATTGCTGAAACTGTGTCGTAACTCTGCAGGCAGCCGTAAAAACCGCTAGTGTCCCGACAAACACCTGGTGACGAATAATTGTTTTTGTTGATTTGGTGGAAAGCATGGCGGAAAATGGCGCGCAGTATCCGTATCTTGAATGTTATCGTCGGATGAATGTGTTCAAAACAATGTCGTGGGTTGGAAAGCGTAATATTTATTTGAATGAAATAATGGGTCGACTTGTAAAGTGCTGGGTCCCAGCGATACAACATCGACACGTTATCGCTTTCCAGTTTATGAAGATGTATCTAATAATTGGATCGCCAGAATTCACAACGATAAGCTGGAAAGTAAGCATCCTTTAGACGTATACAAGACGTACTATGTATGTGTCAGACACTTTTTGCCCATGTGCATGAAACCTGGCACGAAGAGGCTGAAATATTATTCTTTTCCAACAGTTGATTTGCTAGGTAAGATATATCCGATTTGTCATTATTTTATTTCAGAAGTGTCTTAGAGTTTAAATAAACTATTCATGTTTAGTGCAATTTGTAATATTTCGTTGTTTACCCAGTAGAACCCCTTGTAATGTGTGGTTATGTTCCTTGAGACGTTGTTCCGTCAGTCTAGTTTATAGGCTATAGTCATCTGTGTTACAGTTACGTATTCCTGTGAGAACTATGATAAATCTAAGTTTTGGGTGTTCAGGAATACTTAAATGTAACGACATTTTCATACTTCATGTAGGCCCACCACATACCACATAGGCCCTACTGTTTTAGGCCTACTTGAAATTTGTGAGATTAATACATTACAGCCAAGTAAATGAAAGGTGTAAACCTACAGGTTCTTATTTTTAATTATGCCATTTAAACCGTATAGTTTCCAAGCGGGAATATTTTCAGCAGTAATTTTCATATTGCTAGGGCCTATACCTAGTTACCTTAACAATAAATTGTTTTTTACCTGCCTAGGCCTATATCATAGCCAGGCCTAATAAAAAATCCTATGCATGTTGTGTAGGCCAGGCTTATGATATTGTTTTTAAACCTGACAAACTAATACAGGAGCCTAAGAAGTACCATGTAATTAAGCATACCACAATAGTTTTGTCCAATGAATTTCGCCAAAAGTCTACATTTCAGGCCTATACAATTTTATGAGGCTTATTGAAGTACACATGAATGAACATCATTATGAAGTAGGCAAGGAGGCAAATAATAATGGAATTATATAGTGATGTTAAAGAAAATTGTGTACAATCAAATTGTCTGACTAAAATGTAACATTTACAAATGCTGGAAAAGTGTGTTTGTTACGCTTAACACAGCACGACTGCTTAAAATTTATTACTAATTCCAAGCAGTATGCCTACTTTAATAAGACATCATGCGCGCACACACGAAAACATGTTTGGCATGAAATTAGTAAAATAATTAATATATAACTAATTACATGCAAGTAAATTTTCTAAACTGCCGAATCAGCTCTTATTTATAGTTGTCAGATTTTTAATCAAACAGATTCAATTTAAGTAAAGTTGAATATAATGGGAATTAATGTTTTCATTACAAACCTAGTATTTCCTTAGCAATCACTGGTCTCAATAATAAATGACCAGAGTAGGCTATCAACGTTTGAGGAAATATGGAATTGTTGTTGTTTTTTTATATAAAAATTTTATCCCCTCATTGAGGCAATCTGTGAAACAGTTTGTTATATGTTTCGAGGTATTTCATCAGCATGCAATGTTGAGAAGTGCAGTGTTAACGTAAGCGAAGGAAATGAAACTGCAATCGGGAGTGCAATCACTGAGCATCCCACTCAACACACTCACGTTCTGCAGCAGCATACAGCTCAGTCTACTCTGTTATATGCTAGCCCTACTGCACAGTATACTACAGCTGAACTCGGTGGGAATATAATTTGTAGTTTAACATGTTCGGATATTAAGATCATCCTGCCTTCCAGTAGACATTTTACTGAAAATGCGCAAATATATAGAGACTTGTATGAATTCTGTGTGTAGTTTATGAATAAATATTTGAGAAACAATGTTGGTATTAAATTTACATGGTGTTCCCAATTCAACATGTATGCTAATAACTTAGGTGTTTTATAGTTTCTGCAGCTGTGGATGTTTTGTTCGTGTATTCACTGGAAATTATTTCAGTATAATTCATGCTTACACCACAAAGAATGATTTCTATGTCCAAATTGCTCAACAGGGTTTTGAGTAATTTTCAATCCTTTAACTTTGAAATTGTATTTCATTAAATGTCCAGTAGGAACTACTATTTTGCACTTGAGTTAACTTATGCAATTTTATTGTTATTGCAGTTCATGGGTCTGTTAAAGAGTTATTGCAGTTATATTGACGCTTCTATTACAGAGAATGTTTAAATGGCAAGTGTTATAAACATATTACATTTCTTTAAACTTGTAGTACTTCATCATACATTATTAAATAGTTTAGTGCTTGAGAATAATAGGGCAAAAGGATAAAAAAATATATATATTCCTGTGTGTGGAAAAATCTTGTGTGTAAACACACATGCACCGGTATACATGTATATGTATACCGGCAGGCCAAGCCCAGTAAAGTGCATCAAGTGTGTCTCCCATAGGAGTGTATAATGAATTTTGTAACGTCTAAATATACGTGATTTTGCTAACGATGTATGTTTATTCATAGCAGTGCCTCCGGGCATTTCAGGGTACGAGACCCTTACAGCCCGCCCCGTAAATTGATACCTCCTTTAATTCAGTCAAGTAGTCAGTAAGTTATCTCAATAATATAATTTAAGGCGAGTAGGTCAGCCTTTAATAGGCCTACCATTTAGCAAACGGAAAAGGTACGTAAGTAATTAAATGAGCAACAATCAACAGTGAAGGAAAATCCAAGTCCGGGCAAACGGCCCACAGCACCATGAGAAAACCAAGAGAGTCCAGCAGCATCCTCATTATCGGCGACGCCTGGCACCAGTAAATTTCATCCATCACAAAAATATTTCCTTAACTCTTAAGCCTCACCCCCCCCACCACAACATATACCATTTACACTTAGCCATGCGGCACCAATATATATATATACAATAAATGTATGCAAGTATGTTAATACACATATGTACATATAAAGAGAAAATACACAACTTAAATTTCAATTTTTTATTAGATAAACATTAAAAATTAATGAAATTTATATGTTATATGTGTCGATAAATATAAATATATATTTGTACATATAAAAACATATATTTATACATATATAAATAAATAAATATTTGGGATACTGAAAAACTGGTACATGGATCACTTTTGCACTAAGCTATACACAATTCCCGCTGCTCGTACGTAATTCTGTAGGCAGCCACCGAGCGCTGCAAACAGTGTATCAGTACCCCTGAAGAGAGTGGCCTTTCCTTTGCTATGCTCCAGCCGCAACCAGCTCTAAGCATATAGGGCCTTATTCATAGTCAGAGCTTCGTCCAAGAATGATCCAGAGAAGATCTTCCTCGGAGTTGATCTGAGGTTAGTCCGAACTAAGGGTGACTAACTATATCGTATTCATAAACCCCGACCAGAGTAGGACTAACTTTAGTCGAAGGATCATGATCTTACACTGTTGTCAAGTTTACTTCGCATGCGCATTGCAGACTTTCGTATCTAGGTAGCGCTAAATACAATCTAAATTATTTAGAAAAAAAAAAGTTTTTTCTTTTCAAAATTTAATAGCAATTTACAATATTCTTAACGTACGTAACATGTAAAAGAATATAGTCTAATATATCATGTAAAGAATAGAAAGTAAAAATACGTATTTTATAAATATTAATATACTTTACATCGTAACTTTGGAATAGAAAACATGTATATAAAATATTTTGGCCCTATATTTATGTTTAATAATTTCCATTCACAAACTACATCGCCTTTAGGTTTTGTTTGATGAGTCAATGTTCTTTTATTGAGAAATGGCAATTGATGATTTAGTTGTTTATGTAACAGCAAGACATAATTATGAATAATCACTAAAGCAGTAAGCAACACACATCTGTCCACCTGGGAGGCTGGTGAATGAATGACTGTAGTGTATGATGTACACCAGCTTATAAGCTGTTGTATATGTGGAGCGCAGCCGATAGGCAACTGTGTTGAAATTATGGCAAAAACTCTGAATACGACTGACTAAACGAATTACGGGACCTATTTCCCTATCAAGCTACAATTAACGACATGATTACACTATGTCCTAAAACAGACAACAAAACGACACTTTTTTAAAATAATCCTACCCAGATTTTTAACGAAAGTTTCACTATTGTACGAAGAATTCACTTTTAACGCCAATTTCGAAGCGTTGGGAGATTCTGATGACTTAATCCCGTAAAGCGTAATCGTGCAACACTTTATAGAAACGTACTATATATTATTTTTAATGCACAAAATTGGTTTAAGAAAAATTATTTAAAATAACCAACGTACAACAAATTTCCGTTAAGTCTGTGAAATTCACTGCGCTAGTTAATGAAACAATAATTGAAAATGCTATGAAGTTTTGTCGACCGATCTCAGAAACGTGGCTTAAACGATAAACGCACTATATACGTTTAACACACAAAAATTATTTTTTCCTGATAAATTAATATTATAAAAATTTCTTTATATCAAAAGACGTACATAATATTGCGTAGTGAGAATCGCTGTTAATACTCAGGCATTAATATGCCTACACTCTCCAAAATCCGCTGACCACCGATCCCTTGGTCGTTGCAAGAACCCCCCCCCCCCCCCCCCTCGGCCGTCCATCGACCTGCCCGATGAAGACTTGAGTGCTGGTGTCCAGCATCGCGTCTATCAAAGACAAGTATTTTCGAAGGGCAAATATGGCGCCAACCTGTGAGAACTATTCACATCGCTCCTTGTTGCAGCCCTCCATCCACCGACAGCCCTCTTACAGAAGACAACTTTGTCCGGCAAGAGAGTTTCTACACAAGGCCACACACATTCTCCACCCTCCAGCCACTACCCCGATGCGTCGACCTGTTTACAGAACCCTCTCCCTCTACCCATGAATTTGAACTGACCTTGTCTAGCTGCCTGCCCCTCTCCCCTCTTAACAACAAAAAATTCTCTTGTGTGTGGACACTGAGCCATCGAGAAAAACTGTTTCTCCAATGCAAGGGATGGCTTACTTCCAGCGAAATAAAATTTGCTAGCAAATTCTCGCTAATAAAATTATTTCCCTGAAGGTAAATCTTACCTGAAA
The DNA here is from genome assembly GCA_029891345.1 of Dryococelus australis. Classification (NCBI taxonomy): domain Eukaryota; kingdom Metazoa; phylum Arthropoda; class Insecta; order Phasmatodea; family Phasmatidae; genus Dryococelus; species Dryococelus australis. The sequence goes on from CM057000.1 coordinate 22,133,981, forward strand.
TCTTAATACCCAAATACAATTCTAACAAATTTTATATCTTGATCCAATAAACTTTAAGTTTAATACAATAAAATTTATCCCATTTCCAGCAAACTTATTAAATTATTTCCAGGAAACTAACTGTATTTTACTACAAGAGATATTTTCACTTGCTAAATTGTAAACATTTAAAGAACAGCAATCTTTTTAAAACAAGTATCATTCCATTTACCTAAGTTTCAACTCATACGATGGAAGATATAAAACATGCATACATATTCAAACTTTCAATTTGTTTTTAAATATTTATTCATATAGCAGAGAAAAAAATACATAATTTGCACACCGAAATCTCTGCGACATTAAAATTTACTTATAACTATAGTTTCAATTCAAAAGCATCCTAAACAAGTTTTTAGATATACCATCTACCATAAAATGTGTACATTTAAACTTATTTAAAAATAGATTATCCTATAAAATATATTTCGATGTAATATGACTGAAGTAGTACGAATTCAGACTTGCTTCTATTGCTTCTATCGGAGCTGAAATATGTCAAATTCCACAATATTTAAACACATTTAAGCAATTTTAAAAGGTAAACAACGACCATTTTTTAATTGTATACCCCACCATTTACGATAATACATTCCATCTTCCAACAAATTATTTACATCGTAATGAGATACCCAAAACAAAATACTTTATTCCCTATAACTTAGGGAATCGACATAACGAATTATCAGATAAAATTTACTGGGATAATAAAATTTGTATTACATACACACACATAAACAGAACCCCATTAAGACAATCACTGCTCAAAATGGCTTACCCAACAGACCAGCTACCGACAAACACAATCGTTTAGTAAACAAAGTCTTTAAAAATTCCCTACAAAATATTTCCAAAGCCATCTCTCTCCCTTCTAAATTATTAAAATTCAATTAATCTTTATTCATTTTAATTGAATACCAAGTAAAGACGTATTCCGTTTAACATATGTAGATTTAACCTTATGGTGAATTATTAGACATACTTCAGCAATTAACATGTGTAAAACAGTATAATAATACAGAAACAAGTAAGATGTCATTCTGACATTGTGAGGTGAACATATATTCAGAAGTAAACTTTCTCCTCACTCAGAAGAATATTCATTTCATCGACATTGATGAAAATTGAGACATCACCGAATAAACTACACTGCAAATACTGCGGGAAAGTTTTCACTTGCGCCTACAATGTTCATAGACACGAGAATAGTGAATGTTTGAAAAATGCATCCCGGCTCATTCTAAATTGCAAAAACTGTTTTCATCAGTTCGCACTAATGGATAACATGAATCATTATGCCAAGATCTGTAAAAATAATCTTCCTCCTGAAAAAGTAAATGTACCATCTACACTACATAATAACACAGAAGGAGAAGGAATTAACTTGAAAACAAAAAAAATGACATAGCATAGGATTGAATGAAATGTACAATAACGCGTGATCGTAACGATCTTCGACATAATTTAGCACTAATAGCTAAGAAGATTAATGTCGGTAACAATACACCTAGTCTTTCTAAGCATAATGAAGTCTATATTTATTATGAAACATCAGGTGAAGACAGCAGTGACGATGCCAGTGATACTGTTGAAGTCATTCCTTCAACAATGCTATGAATAATCACTACATATTTTCCGAAGACTCCAATGAGCTTGTTGACAGACTTAGATATTTGCTTAAACATGAGGATTATACAGAATAAAAGAGATGGTTTTGATCATAACAACACTTAAGGAACAAGGTTACATCGAATGAAGTATTTATTATCTGCAAACACCCGAGAAGTATGATAAAAAATATAGTTAACCCTATTACCTGACTGGTAAAAGTAAATATTTCATGTAAACATTGAGTAATAGAAATATTTCAATTTAAAATATGTTGTTTTCCTCAAACCAATTGAGTCATTTGAATTTGCTTGGAGTGTTAATTGGTTTATTTAGGTTTTTCAAGGACTATACAGGCTTATTTGAGGAATATCAGGCTTAATTGAGGAATAACAGGCTTAATTGAGGAATGGTTTCGACGAATAATGTGTAACCAGTTATAAGAATTTTTTGTATCTATGTTTGTGAATCATCCTATACCTCCTTGTGCAATATTTTTTGTAAAAGCCCATACTTTGTTGTTTAATGGTCCGCATATATTTTGTAACCTCCTGTACTTGCTTTTGTCAAAAATTATTTGCTAAATTTTGGAACAGCTTGTGTTATTTGACTTCTCTTAAAAAGTCGACTTGTATTCCTAATAAATTGATAATGTATTGATAAATAAATGTTTTAAAAGAGAGAGAGAGAGAGAGAGAGAGAGAGAGAGAGAGAGAGAGAGAGAGAGAGAGAGAGAGAGATAGAGATTATGTCTCAACAGAGAGATTCTTTATTTCTCTAAAAAAGTATGTTGCAACAAGTTAAAATTCTATGATTTCTATCAAAAACAAAGTATGTTTTACTAACATGTACAAGTGTTGTAATGAAAAAGACAGAGGAAAAATTCTGGAAGCGAGCATTCTAACTGCTTTTCCATAACTAACTAAATAATATACCACGCCGGATCAGGCATGGTTGATATTAGTTAGTTCGTAATTCAGTAATCGTATAACATATAAAGAATAATGAACGAATCACGTAATCAAAAATGTATACAATAGCTTGAAAATCGTTTGTTCGTGAGAGGGTGTAAACGGAGTTGAATCATAGTAAAATTCATTAAATTAAGGTTACAAAAACATCGTAATGCATAAAGATGGTTTCGAAATAACAATTCTTCATGTGCAAAATCGTTAAATAAGAACATAATTCAAGTCTAATGGCTTGAAACCTATTAAATATAATTATTCAAGCATATACTGGCTAAATTAAAAAAAAAAGTGTGTAAAACCTTTTAACTACATTAGATTTCCTTAAAATGTAGTTAAAGACATTTCAAATACTTAATTAGTTCGTGTTTATGTGTATTTAAAGCGAATTACGAAATTCAAAAGTTTTCCGAAGAGGTAGAGTGCTATGGTATAAATAGGGGTTCCAAAGCAGAGATCGTAATTTGCCGAACTATCCCTAGGGGAACCAGTCCTCCTCTTGCTGCTGTGCACGTGTCTAACATTCAGATAGTGAACCGGTTCATGCTGTTAGGAGCTGCCTGTCAGGAATAGTTTTGTTCTGGGACATCATTCGCCCGCCCACCGCTAGCCTAGCTCTGTCTTATTCTTACACGACGAGGGTCAAGGAACTGGCGGATCTGAGCTTCAGCTCTGCTCGCTGGTAGCTTACCACTCGCTGGGGGATATAACTGCTTACTGGGGTAGGGACCCTGGAGCTCACATAACGGAGCAAGATAGTGCTCAGCCTACCTGACTTTGGGTTCAGGTCTCGTTCCATGCTTACCAGCTTTGCTACTAGACTTTATGTAAGTGAATAATCTTAAAAAATCGTTAGGGTTTTTAAAATTCTTTTGCGGTATTTTGTTAAAACTTTTAGGAAATTATTTTGTGTATTCGTTAAATGTTTTAGTAATTTTCCTACCAAATTGTTTAAACTTTTAACATTTCTCCTTAAAATTGTTTAACGCTTATATGAGTTCATTAAAGGTTTAGTTAATTGTTTATAATTTAATGAAAATATCTTTACATCATTGCAAATAGTTCGAACTTGAATGAATTCTTATAAATGTCGATAATATTTTTTTAACAAGTCTTTATAATTTGAATGAATTATTATAAAATTTGTTAAGCTTTCTTAGGAAATCGTTACAACATTAAACAAACTAAATTAAATGTTCTTAAAATTATTTACTTTCTTAGCAAATCGTTACAACATTAAATAAACTAAATTAAATGTTCTTAAAATCATTTATTTTCTTAGCAAATCGTTAAACATTATTTAATTTTCTAAAAAAATATGTTGCAACGAGTTAAAATTCTATGATTTCTATAAAGAAACTTTATTTTTATTAACAAGTACAAGTGTTGTAATTAAAGAGGCAGAGCAAAAGTTCTGGAAGTGAGCACTCTAAACACTTTTTCATAACTAACTATATAATATACTATCCTGGATGAGGCATGATTAATATAAGTTAGTTTCTGGGTTCGAATCCCAGCTAGGTCATGCATGATTGTAATATAGGTTCCGTGTTCGAGTCCTGGTTAGGTCAAATACATTTGTAATCTAGTTTCTGGGTTCTAGTCTCAGCTAGGTCTTGTATGATTCAAACCTTATAAAATTAAAGGATTAATAAATGTAACACTGTTAATTAAACAAATATATATATATGTTTGTGCATGTGAATATAAGGTAAATATACTCAATTCTTATAGATGTTTAAACTTAAATCAATAGCATTGAATACTCCCAATGTAACATTATTAGGTAATACATTTATACTCACTTCGAAATCTTAGACTTATAGCATTTATCAGTATCCCAAGACGTGGGAAAACCGTTACGTTTAGATTTCTATGTTCTTAGCAGTGTGACCGCTTTTTCCCCAGAGTCTCAAACCTTCAAGGTTTAATTTCAACCTTTTTACTATAGTACTAACTACAAAACCGAGAGCTAAGAGGGTGCCCGCCTGACTCCAACAAGCCCCCATAGAAAGCATGTCGGTTTTATAATACCCTGAGGAAAGCATTTTTTTTTTTTTTACAAAGCAAACCTTGGTCCGTTCTGCTGGGGAGGACAGTTTAGGTCAACAATTTTATCCATCAAGGACACCAAGGTCAAAATGCCTTCCTACCAGTTTGGAAACACTCGAGCAAAATATTGTGTTTTCTACTTGGCAATATTAATATTCACTTTCCAACCTCTATTACACAGGAATATATATATATATATATATAAATAAATACACAAGACTTGTATAAAAAATGAACAATTATTTATGAACCAAATTTTATTTCCCCGTACACACTAACCGCCATAAAAATCCAATAAAATATAATTCTAACCATAGTTAATACATAATTGTATACATTAATGGAAAATATTTATACATGTTTAGCATAAATATGATTAACAATATACACATTAAGAAATTGGGAACATATTTACTTAAATTAGTACATAAAATATAACACATTTCTTGAACTTGACAAGGAATCAAGCTAAAAACTGTCACTAAGCAAGAAATGTAAATTTCTTGTTTAAGGCAGCAGTCACTCGGATACATTAGGTTATTATTGCCTTTAACGGACGAACCATTTCTCATTGAAGTTTAATATTCTGTTTTAATTAATCATTTATTTCAATCTTATTTTAAACAAGTACTATCTCATATTGAAAATTTGATTTTCGTACTATGTAATGACATCAATGAAATAATAACTGAATGGTGGTAAAGTTGAATTTTATGTTAAAAACCTTTAATTTTGTTTTTCTGAGTTTGTATAAAGTATGAATGTGTTTTACCAACAGCATCTTCTTGTTAATCCCATCAGTAGTAATAGTAGTCTTGGTGTTGTGAGATAATATTTTATTGAAAGTTCGCTGGACTCTATCACTAGAAGCTGGGGAAACTCAGGTCAGTGGGAAACATTGTGTGTAGTTAAAAGCTCTTCATGCATGGCTCCTGAGAGGTATTTGTGTCACTTGACTCTCGTTTTCATTATGTCCCCGGGGTTCTTCAACTTGACCAGCGGGCAAGCAAAGTTTTCTCGAGATACTAGTTTGTTCCTTTTCCTTTTGTTTCACATTCATTCATTCTGACATGTTTCTATTACCTCCAACATTTTGTAATTTCCCCCTATAAAGTTTGTTTCTATTAAATTTCATTATGGAAATTTAAATGTTTTTTTTTTTAAATGCATAATATTTTCTCCCTCATTAAGAAGAAGAAACTTGTATTTTTCCCCTTGAAAGTGAGCAAACAGGTGTTCTGCTACCTCACTTGAAAATTTTTTTAAAGCTCCAGACCTCAAAATCTTACCATCACATACTCGCTTCATGTTCACCAACATTTTTCATTAAAAAAATTAAGAGATTAATATCCCGACCTAAACAGGTACTTCGTCTTCAGACACATCCCATCTTCATCCATTCATAGGATGTTACATAATGACACGAGGTATTCAAAACTAATAAATAACAAGTCACATTATTGCTTTTTAACTTCAAACATTTTATTCAAAAATATGCTTTTCAAAAATCATCCTTAAGAGCTAAATATTTACAATGACTCACACAAAAATTTATTTTACAGAAGAATTTTTTCAATTACATGTATTTTACAAATTAAACTAATACATACAAAAAGCTTTTTTTAACCTGCTTTAAAACAAACATATCATGAGAATCAAATATACAATAAACATCTGACGAACTAAATTGCTAAACTTTTTTCCAAAGACTTTTTAAGAATTGAATTACCAAACATTTCATCAATGACATGTATATCTAAACACTATTAGTATTTACTACTACAGATACTACTACTTCTACTACTGATACTTCTACTAATACTACCACTACTATAACAATCCAAAATCATCTTACACAGAATACATAATAAATAAGAAGAACAAAAATATATACATAAAATATTAATAAAAATTTACTAATATAATACACCAAACTGAAGATTGTCTTTTTTTACCTAAAACTATGTATATACATTTATTCTACAAACTCTTGTAGAGGTCACGAAGACGCTCAATGAGGAGTGTTCTTTCTTTATGTCATGTCCGGGATTATATTTTACAGACATACACACGCATGCCGAACGACTGGGTACAATACACACTCGCACACATGCAGATTCGAGATGATATGTTACCACAATGTAAATTTCTTCTTCATATTTTGTAAAATGTATCGAATACAGTCATATTCTTGATGATGTAGTTTTGACAGGCCTTACAGTTATGCAAACAGGTAGAAGCAGCAGCGTTGATGAGTATGCAACAGGTGTTGCAACGGTTATAGATATTTGCAGATAGCAATACACTGTTGTTATGATGGCTTTGGAATAGGAGGTGTGGTGGCGGTAGATGGATGACATTGGCGGTGTGGTGCTGGCAGTTGTGGTGTTCTGGATGGCAGGGCTAAAGATATTATGACACTAACTACAGTATTGAGGGGAAAAAATTTAGACAGATATTATTTAAAAGCCTCTAGGGATACACCATCCGATTTACGGATTTTCAATTGTACTAAAACCTTGTAGCAATAATCTTTTATCTGTATATCGGAGCAAGTGAAGAGATATTGGTGGTTATCCAAACCAGGGTCTTGATAGCCGATACGGGTGAAGTGAGGCGAGTAATGAAACACTGTCAGAATGCCAGCTTTCTTACCGCTAATAAACTTGAATTATTTAGTGTACTTGTTTCTAGCTGTGAATAGACTGTATTGAAACACTCGGATGTCCCTATCGGTGTCACTGTTAAGCCTATTTTTAATTATCCGCGAATCAGTTAACCTGTCAGCAAACACACTAACCACTATATCATATTGGATACTAGATGACGAACTCTTCACTTAGGCTGGGGAATCGAATTACTTTTCATCACTGAATAAACATTTCTACTTTTTGAAGGTAATGAAATAAGTAGAGCTGGAAATGTTAAGTGGTTTGCAGTAGGTGGACTCTGAGGAGAGCTAATTGTGGACCAAGTGGAGCTGACTGTGGAGCTATGGGAGGTGTTGTGTGAGGTGTAAGTTGAGGTGTTATGCGAGGTGTTGGGTCCATTGCTATGTGAGGTGCTAATTGAGGTGTCCTGTTCATTGCTACATGCGATGCTAATTGAGGTGTTGAGTAAGGTGCTAGTTAAGGTGTTATGTGAGTTGTTGAGTAATGTGATAATTGAGGTGTTGAGTGAGATGTTAGTTAAGCTGTTGAGTGATGTGTTAGTTGATTTATTGAATGAGGTGCTAGTTGGGGTGCTAATTGAGGCGTGAGTGAGGTGCTAGTTGAGGTGTTGATTGTGGTATTGTTTCATAAGGTGGTGCAGATTGTGGAGCAAGTGGATGTGGAGGTGGAGAACCTGTGTTACAAGTTTTACAATGACTATTGAATTTATCCCTCTGAGAAAACTGCTTCTGACTGAAATCACATTGAAATGGTTTTCTTGAATTTTTCATTCCACACGTTGTTCTGTCATGTTGGCACACACTGTGTAGAGCTGCAAATGGTTTTCTGCAGAAGCGACACAGCAAAGATATAATTCCTTCTGTACTATTCCAAGTTTATAATGAAACTGCTTATGAAAGGTTATAGGTAATTTTAGGAATTGCAATCATGAGCAATAAGAAAATTCTGGGAATTGTTAATTTAATTTAATTATTAGTTTCATCACATGATACGTCTGAAACTGGTATTTTAATTAATGATACAGAAAGCAAATCTTATTGTGTTTTCTCCTACAATAATACAATTAATGACATAATATTCGTAGATCATGCTGAAAACAAAGAAATAGAACCATACTTTATTCACTTACCTGTAAATAAAATATGCATTACTAACATAAGGGACTGCATTCTTTATTTAAATAAAATTTCTTGAGGGAAGTTCTGTTTGTTTGGGAAAGGCAGAAGTGCGAGCTATGTATTTTTTACAAACGATAGGGGGGGACAAGAGTTTCCAAAGCCTTGTGGACAAAGCCAAGCAGCAGATGGTAGAGAATTGAGTGTGTGGGGAAGCGAGCGAAACTTAGGTATCATGAGCTGATGATGGTGACACACGCGGATTCGTAGCATTCTACAATGCAGAAGAAAGTTGATGTGATGCGCGGGCAGGAGTTTGGGACACGTGTGGACGAGAGAATGAAAAAAAAAATGATTCAGTAAACTGTCGCTGTCCGCAGCGCGCACCACCATCTAGGCACGCTCCCCTTCCTATGCCCCGCCCACCACCTCCTCTTCCACCCCGCTGGCTCTCATTGTGCAGAACCTGTGGCGCACATGCATGTTAGCAGGAGAACTTCACCCACGCCACTTTGACGACTTCTCTCATTGGCACGGATTGCCATCCCCACAGCTCTACACAGTATACAATGAGTTTCCTGACCTGGCTCTACTAATCTATTTTTCACAACTTTTAAATTTTAAGCAAGCGGACTTCGTTTGGAATATAACATTGAAATTTAAACTAATGCAGTGAAATTTATGCACAGTTTTGAATAGCAAAAACTTTCCAACTTAAATGCGCTTTTTAAAAATACAGCGAATTACTTTACACTTTCGAGAAAAAAAACTAATGTACAGCATCAAAAAAAAAAAAAAAAAAAAAACTAATGTACACCATTTAAAAAGTAATAAATTTAACACAGTAAAAAATTTATGAATTTTACACCATCAAAAATTATTTCTAGCATACACTGTAAAACATTCATGAATTCTACACCAACAAAATTCCTTTCTAGCGTATACTGTAAAAATCGATTACACCATCAAACAATTTTTGGAAATTAATAATGAATTTTGTCTAAATGTTTTAACAAGGAAGTAACACTCTATATCAATAATAATAATAATACAAACTAAACAAACACACTTAAAAATATACATAATAGACATTTACAAATTAAAATTTACTCCAGTTTTATTAAAGAAACTACTCAACTCTCTATCTACTCGCAGTTATGCAACACCTTTGAAAGTGAAATCTCTTAATACTACTTACAATCTAAAAAGAATTATGTGACTAAACAACCCCATCACTCACACATTAAAAAAATTTCATTCGTTAGAAGTACTCATGGCCCATTTATTCGTCATCACACACATCCTTCACCAAAGAGCTCACACAGAACAAGCTTGGGAGGTGATGTTATGCACCTCCCCTTCACTCTAGGCATGAGTACCATAGTTCCCCCTTTCTTTAGCTATTCCATAACTCATACTTAAACCACACAACAAACAACCCTTAGACATCTCTTAAAAACTATGTAAAACTAACTAAATTTTAACTAATTGCATAATTTTTCCCCCTGAACTCATACTTGCAATCATAATCCTATGTTTTTAAATACTTTTCTCAGCGTACTTGGCATTTTATTCTAGATCGTTTTAACATATTTTTGCAAGTATTTAACAGTGTAGAGAGGGCCTGAAATTGAGAAATTTTCTCGCCTCATGTGCATTATAATCATAATGGTGGTCATCCAGTATATCCCTCTAAACTCTATTAAATTCTCTCAAATATACAACAACAACCCACCTACAATTCATTGAAACACCTTTCCCCTGCACACACACACACACACATACATAAACACACATCCCTCGAATTATCATTAATTAACACTAATAAATAATAAACTATTTAACCAATGGGCAGGTACACGTCGCCACACAGCCTCGAATAATTACTGGTTGAAATGAAATGGTTTTTATTAAATTCTGAATAAATGTTATGTAATTTTCATTCCGATATTTAACGATTTGCTAAGGAAATTAATGATTTTAAGAAAATTTCATTCCGTCTGATAAAAGTTGTAACGATTTGCTAAGACAGTTTAGGGAATTATATAAAATTTCATTAAAATTATAAAGACTTGTTAAAAAAGTTTAACGAAATTTATAAAAATTCATCCAAGGTGGAACAATTTGCAATGATTTTAAGAAAACTTCATTCAAGTTGTAAACAATTTACTAAACCTTTAATAAAATCACATAACTGTTAAACAATTTTAAGGAAACACGTTAAAAGTTTGAACAATTTGGTAAGAAAGTTCCTAAAACATTTAACGAATACGTGAAAAATTTTCCTTAAAGTTTTAACAAAATACCGCAAAAAAATTAAAACCATAACAATTTTTTTTTAATTATTCATTTACACAAAGTCTAGTAGCGAGTCTGGTAAGCGTGGAACAAGGGCTGATCCCAAGGTCAGGAGGGCTGAGTGCTATCCGGCTCGGCAAGGTAAGCTCCGGGGTCCCTATCCCAGCCAGTGGACATATTCTCCAGTGAGCAGTAAGATACCAGCACTGGTGAAGTTTGGATCCGCCGGTTCATTGACCCTCGTCGCAGAAGAATAAGGAAGAGCTAGGCTAGCGGTCAAATATACAGGAATGTAAATGCTTGTTACGAAGAGAAATACGAACAGAATCTACTACAGAAATTTGTCTTGCAAATACTGTCACTGCTGCAGAAAACGGTAAAACACTACTCGATTAATTCATTAACTTAGGGCTAGTATTAGGATGAAATAATTTCGGTGAGGACTGATTGTTGAGGTAATTAACAGCATTTGATATGGTGGGTGTGGCTACAATATTGAATTTTGTTTTAATTTGGTCTTTGAGTTTATGGGAAATTTTTGAGGATGAATGGGAAAAATCTTATTTATAATCATTAGGTCTAGTAATTTTTAATACCATTAGTTGGAAAACTTTGTAGTATTTTGTGGCGTGGACCAGTCCCGATAGATTCCAGTCTATTGAAAAGTTCGGCGGCATGTGTCGCACCCAGGGTTGAAAGAACAGGGCAGAGCTAAGAAGCGCTTGATCGTGATGACCTGATTTGGGGGAGCGAGCGCAGCAATCTGGAAGGCTGCCGGTGTAATCATGGAGTCAGGATATGGTATACAGGAGATGGCATGTTGTGAAGTAGGTAAAGCCGCTGGAGATATGTGGTTTTACTATGGACTCTAGCCGCCATCTTGACAGTATCCCAAAACATTGTGTTTACATTAGAATGACTTTGAGAGAAAGGTTACATTCGAAGCATTTCGTGTTGAACAAAGAAGATGGAGATAAAAAAATGTATATTACAATTCACATGTGAAGTTTTACGAGTTTATTATTGGTTGTGTTAGCTGTACAATCAAAAAATTTCCTCATAAAACTACCGATCCAGAGAGTTTTACCGCTGACCAGTATTGGGTTATGTGCGACGATAAGCACGCGTTTTAGATATATTGCTCGTATATCAGAATTTATGTGGGAAACTATTTTTTTGAATGAATGATTATATAAAGTGTAGCAAGTGTGCAACCGTTGTCATGTAATGCGTTGCAGGTTCCGTATCAGTAATGAGTGCAGCAAAAACAGCGACCAACAGCCTAGCTGAATTTCTCGAAGGCAAAGTTCACACGTTCCTGAGCCATGAATAAATAATTATATGCTGGCATTCGTATTTAAATTCCTAACACTGACAATGACTCGAGAGGTTTGGTTCCAATATAGCTTCATCTCCTTTATACATGTTTAATGTCAATATATTAAATGGCTTATGGTAAAGAACTTCAAATCCCGTTTTAGTTATTCCCTCTCTTTACATTACATTAGTTCTCTTTTATGATACAGTTTTATACGCATTTATCCCTTATTGTAGGATACAATTTTGTTTATTGCTTCTACAATGTTCGATAGGATTAAGTTACCCATGATACATAATTAAAACACAGAAATTAAAATTTTTTCTGAATTATCTGCACTGGACAATCAAGTATTTTAGAAATTTTCAAAAAGGGGGAAAAAAGGGGAGGGACAGGAGAAATTTCTGTATAATTTTATTCAATCAGTATCCACAATTTTAATTCAGCCCAACGTGAAAAAAAATCTAACATTGGGAGAGAAAACTACAATAGGATATTATTTCTATAAATACACTTTTAGGGATAATAAAGGAACAACCCTATGGTTAGGTTAAAATGTATGAAAACTTATTCGCCAGCATTTTAGGTTACCTTGGGTAGTTTAATTAGATTAGGATACATTGTTGAACTACAATGGCGGATAGACTCATGCACCCCAATGATATCGATAACAAGCGCACATGTACTTACCACTGCCTAAGTGGTCCACACACACACTTGTGACAAAATTCCTTTGTTATTACCTACCAACTTGTGCCATTATTATTTTTAGTGTGGAATTTTCCTCTGAATACATTGAAGACTATTGAGTTTCAATATCTCAGAACCACGCTGCAGAAAGATGACAAACAAACACTCCTCTAAGAAAAAGCACTATTGCTAAAAAAATGAAGTTCATCTCCTGCCTTAACATGGTTGGTGGTGGCGGGGGTTGCGGTGGGCATAGTGGTAGGATGTTTGCCTTCCACCAATGTGAACCATGTTGGTTTCCATGTGAGGTTACTCACAGATTTTCACACATAGGAAATGTGCTGATTGATGCTGCTGGCTGGCATGTTTTCTCGAGATTTTCCCCACCCTTGCATTTCAATGCTACTCCATATCTGCCATATTTCACCCTCATTGGCTCTCAATACCTTGGTTGTTACAAACCACCAAACATCTCTCCACTCCTTCCGTCTTAAGACGACAGATGCCATGGTGGTATAGCGGCTAAAGTATTCGCCGATTCATGAAGCACACTTTTTTTTTTTTTTTTTTGCATCCCATATACATTCAATTCACATTGGAAAGGACTTGTCAATTTCTTTTTTTTTTTATTTTGGTTATTCAATATGGATATTCGCACACAATTACATTAACATAAACATATATAACAGATAAATAATATAATTTACACAATTATTAATTCTAGCCGTTTTACAAACCTGCTAAGACTACATTAGGTAGCAGTATATGTTGTTAAAATTCATTTACAGATATATATTAAATTATATATATGTAAAGTCTACATTAGATTGAAACACAAGGTATTACATGAAGTCTCCTTATACCAGTCTTGTTCTGCGTTATAGAAATTTATCTTTATGTAAGTATTCTTCTACGGAATAGATGGCCTTATTTAAAACGTATAATTTAACAGCTCTTTATAATTTCTGTAAAATGTTAATTGACTTCAAATGACTGGGTAGGTTATTTATTAGTTTTGCCCCAGCATAGTATGGATTTGATGTAAATTTTGAGGATCTGTCGGAAAACAGGTGAAGATGATTAGCTTGTCTGATGTAGTAATTTGTACATCACTATGTTATTGTTTTCCATATAAAAAATAATACTACGGGAAACATACATGTATGGAAGAGTGAGAATTTTGTAATTTAAAAATATCGGCCTACAATAGTTTATTTTTCCTTATAACTTATTAATCTCACTATTTTCTTCTCTAATCTAAAAGCCTTTTTCCATTTTGTTGATTTACCCCAAAATATGATTCCATAATTTATTATGGACTTAATATTTGAGAAATAGTATGCATGTATTGTATTATTATTACATATCTTTTTTAATGTATGTACCGCAAAACACATTGAACTAAATTTTTTACAGACACTATCAACATGCTCATTTCTTGTTAAATTACTGCCTACAATGAGCCCTAGAAATTAAGTGCTATTTACTCTCTGTATCCCGTCTTCTTCTTATTGTTTTGCATTTTTCATCCTGCATTGTATGTTTATTTTTCTGCATGAAATTCATGAGCACATATTTGTTTACATTTAATATTAATTTATTAAATTGGAACCAACTAGACATCTCAGTCACTGTTTGTTTAATATTTTCATCAAGAACAGAGTTATTTGAACTAGTTACCAACATGTTTGTGTCATCCGCAAACATTATAGCTGAGCCGTTGATTATTTGTTCTGTAAAATCATTAATAAATAGTAGGAATAAAATTGGTCCCAGTATTGATCCCTGTGGCACTTCTACTCGAGTGGTTTTGGTATTGGACATAACATCTGTAATGTGATTTTTGTGATAATATCTTATGGATGTGATCTGTTTCCTGTCTTCAAGATATGATTTAAACAGATTATTGGTCACACCTCTTATTTCACGCTGTGCAAGTTTTAGCAGTAAAAGATTGTGGTCGACACAATTGTAAGCTTTTGAAATATCTATGAATATATCTGTTGAGAATTGTCTTTTATTAAAAGAGATTAATATTTTTTTCAGTAAAACTGTAAATAGCTTGTTCTGTGGGTTTGCCCTCTACAAAGCCATACTGATGCAATGAAATAATCTAGTTTTTTTAATTAAGAATTGTGTCAGTTTATTTGTTATCAATTTCTCTAAAAGCTTTGAAAAGGGCGTAAGAAGAGCAATAGGCTTATAGTTATCCATCAATGCCTTGTTAATTTTTTTAATTTATTGGTACTACTTTTGCATATGTGAGTCTATCAGGAAAAATTCCTTGGGCAAAACATTCATTGAAAAAGTAAGTCAAAGGCAGTTTTATTAAATAAGAACACTTTTTTTTAGCAGTCATAGGTACGTGATCTATTCCATGGGAACATTTGCTTTTGAAAATTTTTATTAGATTTATGTCTTCTTCAGTGATAGGTGTGTAAAACAGCGTGTTAGCATTCCAAGTGTTAGGTATTTGGGGTATGTGTGCAGGACTAATATTTGTAGCTGTGTTCATTTTCCAATTTTAGTGGATTGTTTGTGAAATAGTCATTAAAACTATTAGATATTTCCTTGCTATTTTCGATTATAATACCACCAACTTTCAAGAAAAGTAACATATCCTTACCTAGGTTTCAATTCATTATTAATAATGTTCCACATTGCTGTTGTTTTATTTGAGGAGGAGGATATTTTTACCCCATTGAATTTCTACTTTGCTACACCCAGTAACTTGTTGTATAATTTTTTGTATTGCTTACAGTATAAATGGGTTTTTTTCCAATGGGTTCTTAACATTTTACGTATTGTTTTCATCCTCTGTCCTGAGACTGTCAGACCTTTACCAATCCATTGTATGTTTGAGCTACTGCTCCATATTACAGATTTGAAAGAAATGTATTAATAAAAATTTTCGAGGCAATGTTTGGTTCAGTTAATGTATAATCATCATCCCATTCTTCATTTAATAGTAGACTTTTAAAAAACCTAACATTTTTATTTAAATTTCCATGATTCATCATCATTATTAAATAATAAGCTTCTGCCCAATTAGTTGCCCTCAAAATTAGATATTTAATAATCCTTAAGAAGGGCGAAAAAGAGTTGAAAGAAAATCACATGATAATTTTCTATCTTGCAGATGGTGTAGTTATAGGAAAAGATTGTCTTCATCTAAGCTTTCTTTATTTTGATTACATTTGGAAAACGACAAAATGTATAAACATGTAATTTACTGTAGTGACTATAGCCTACCGTTAAATACATAACCACCAAACACACAAGTAATCTTTATTTATTTAACTTAACATCTTATCGACAGCAGGTTCATTAGATAATGGTAAACCAAGAACACAATGAAGGGAATGCAGGGAAGGAATGGTTAAATTGGCTTTATTGCGTCACCCCAGAAATTTAATGGGGTGAGTTCGAGAAACCATGGAATTTGCATATCACGAAGGCTACATTCAGTAGCTATTAAAAATATGATAACTGATTTGGTTGTAGGCCTATATTATTGTATTGACAAACAGCTGAATTCTTGTTGTCGCTGCAACTCTGCTGACGTGGCAAGAAAAATTTGTAAGGGGTGGAGTTTTATAATATGTAGCCTTTTATTGGTTTACGGGATGATTTGCCATTACTAACAAATGGATTCCATAAATTCCTACACTGAAATAGCAAACCGGCATTTAGAAAAATACGAATCTGTAGTTTTATAAAAGTGCTTGTGCCTCTAACTCACAGGTAAGACCTTAAATTCACGGCACGTTAATAAAAACAACCGCACTTGCAAAAATTAAACACATTGCAATTGTTAATTTACAAACTCCCTATACACACAATAATTGGGCGATACCTTTCATGAATGTATCCACGGTATATACGAATACACTAAACACTGGACTCCATGGCCTGGCTCGTACGCATTTTCATATATTAATATTAGTTTTCGTTGGTCACCGAATAAATAAAAAATAGATTATTGTATTAAGGCGTGTTTACATGCCAAATATCCATTTCACAAACGCAAGAATAACACAAATCTAGAGAATATTCAGAACAACTAGGGAGTTCATATAGCACTCGCAAGTCTGTTCAATTTCAATGTAAACAAAAGTTGTCTCTCTCCCGCATGGCTGCTTCACTTGTAACACACTCGCGGACGACTTCAATATCATATTATATTCGATTTTAGTACGGTTAAAGTTTTCTCATATCTTATAAAAGCACCTATAGTCGTCAGAAAATTATTTCCTGGAATATTTTCAAGGCAAATATATAGGGAATGGGAAGAAAATCAATCAAAACACCGTATACAACACTTCCATTTAAATGTAAATAATTCACAAATTCACATATTTAATGGCGAAATTTATATCTAATTGTCTGAGACAAGCACACTCTCGCTTTATGTATATTATCGTTTAGGTCAGAAACGGTCGTATGTTAATTTATGTATATTTTAATACTTGTCAAAATACACGTGTAAGATAGGCCGGTACACTGTTTTTAGCTACTGTTGATCACGTGACCTCTTTTGCCTGAAAAAAAAACCGTCATAATTGACGCTATAAACTGGCTTCACTTGTTAATACTGAACGGTATAGAACATAGCCACCCCCTAGGTGTAACCGTGGAATTTTACTACCCGTGATTGTTTACCTCCCCCCACCCCCGCCATGATGAAAAATTCACTAGTGAATTATCACACCCTAGCACAGGGCCGGCCAAAGAAAATGATGGCAAATAACCAATGAATTTTTTCTCCCTCACAAATCTGATTGGGAAGGCACTCCAATACGTAACGAATAGGCACAGCGAGGACGTAAAAATTCTCTAATAATGTTTTAATCCCCAAAATAAACATGTTGTGTAGTAAGAAAATTAATAAATAAAGGCACCCCGGTACTCCACTAATAAGTATATATTAACTTTTTTTTTTTTTTTTTTTTTTTTAATCGCCAAATTGAATCTACGTTAACCCTTCCTACACCAACAAGCTGATATATATCATTAGGATTCGACAAATTTCTGGCAAACAGATAATCAAGAACAAATGACGAATTTTTATTAAATATGTTGTTGAATATGTCGCCAAATAAATTCATTTCATTGTTGTTTTGAAACATACTAAGGCCTTTCTCATATTCGAAAAGGGACGTCAGCTGAGATGCGATTAATAACTGCCAGTGAATTCGCTAATACTACCTGTAAAGGTATTTCAATAATATTAATTCTTGTAGGGTAAGAAGAAATGATAAAATCTTTAAAGAGAAGAGCTGATTTTGGTTCGAGAAAGAATAGCGCATAGTGATGACACACAGAAACAAATTATGACAAAACGTATGTAGAGTGCAGTAAGGGAACACACTCTTTTACGAAAGTCCTGATACAGTGAGAGGAAAGCTTTTCTGTAGACCCTATAATAAACTATTAACTTCAATTAACTTTTTACTCAAGTCATCAAAAGCTTAGTGTATATTAAACAAGCGATTGCAATGCGGCTTCAGAATTAGCAGTAAACATATAATTCACAAAGATGCAGATGGAGACCTATGATATAGGCAATACCTTTCAGTATCTTCAGAAACTAATTTCCCCATGAACAGACAGAGTAGTATGAAAGAAATCGAAAAATCTGCTAGAGCACTGTCAAAAAGTAATTAGAAAATAATTGTATACAGGACATTTGGCCTAGCTCTAGTACTGAGGGAGTTTCAGTCTAGTGGACATGCAACAAAGAAATGTGTTTATTCCAGGAAATAAAATCCTATTGTAGGTGGGGCGATATCCGTCAGTAGTGTCTCACCGATTACAGCTCCCGTGATATTTACAGCCAGGGACACAATCTTATATATGAAGAAATTATTCGTTATGCGTTATGGATTACGTTTACGACAGAAAAGTGTTCTGCATGCCAAAGTTAACAAAATAGGCGCTGTGTTGTAGTTATACACTCAGTGGAGCCATTTTGTACCCACCAGCACATATAGCCAAAGAGTGGCCCCTCACAATTTTATTATGACACAGGTTCTCCGTATTATAGTTGAGTGCCCACGCAACCCTTATCTTAGCAGCGAATGTTAGGGAGAAAAATGTCTCTAGATTTGGAAGCATTGAGAGTTTTAATTGAGAGATTAAGTAGAAGAGTGAGCGCAAGTGTATCTAGCCTTGATTACAAAATTAGCAGTGTGAATGAGAGTGCACACGAGAATGCAAATAGCCAGATAACTAATGCAAATCCTTTAGTAGACAAGAAAATAGATAATGCAGATACGAAAATGGAAGGCGAGTAAGTAAATACAATAACTTACTGTTTCGTTAAGAAAATTTACAGTGTAAATTAAAAAAAGTGAACAGTGTATCTAAAGTAGTGGACAGTGTCAGTGGAAGGATAGACAGTGTCAAGAACCAAGTTAGATCAATGAAGAAGGAATGCCAGGAATTTCTTCAGCAACAGAGTTCCACTATCACCAAAGTGGGGAAGAAGAGCAAGTCGTAAACAATACAGCGACCTCGGAGGATAACCGACAGCTCTGCGGCACTGGTGTCGGCCTTGGAGCTACGTTTCGGCGAGCGATACCTGCTACATGCCCACTATGGCTAACTACGAAGCCGCACCCAGCGACCAGGAGAGCCACTGCAGGAGCTATGGCAAGACATCATGCGGCTATCTCAACTATCTCTGGAAGGATGCTCCGAGGAGGCGCGTGACATCATCGCAGACTTTTTCTTCATAGAAGCCATCG